>JAUMHL010000001.1:2483054-2499905 GCA_032362345.1 Sandelia bainsii | reverse complement strand
AGTCCTTCCTGCCAACAGCCATCACCCTGTATAATAACTTCATTATGACAGAGAGCTCTGCTCCAACAGTCTGTCTGGTTATGTTCCATCTATTCCCAATTACTACACATCTGATCCTCAATTCCTGCAATTTATGTACAACCTGTTCTTGTTTGTGTTTAGATGTGTATTTTTTTTCCTGTGCTAATCTTTATTATCTTGTATTTTATCTATGTTCTGTAATATTATTTTGAAGGCTACTGCAACACTGAAATTTCCCATTGGGGATCAATAAAGTTTCTATCTATCTAATTAGGCAGATGATAGTGTGACTTAAATCAACTGACTTTTTATGGTTCCAAAATTAGTTTGGGTGCATAGATGCTGTCTGTCAAATATTACTAATTGACATGTTAAACATCTGTATAAAACCTCTATTTAAAGTGCAATTACAGTACAACTAATACGACATACAAAAGGAGTTTCACTAATCGCATCCTGACTATTTTCATACCAAATCTCCGTCAAGGATTCAGATCTTTCCTTCAGTCTTATACTTTATCTGTTTTTTTATTAAACCTTTGGGAAACAGCGTTGTTGCTGTTTGCAGGGATCCAACGGGCAAAAGAAAAGATTTCATAAAGCGAGAAATACAAAAAGAAACTTTTTTTCATCTATCGACAGAAAGCTCCAGAACACTCCATCTTCATCCTCCACGCCTGCGCGCACAACCCCACCGGCACCGACCCGACCCAGGAGGAGTGGAAGATGATTGCAGAGATCATGAAGGTAAAACTGTGCTAATCAAAGCATGTTGTTTTTTCTTCGACATGCAACTGTGCAGTGTCAAAATCTTATATTTCTCGTTGACTTATATTTCATGTTTCGTATTTCTCTGTCTTCGTGTTTCTAGAGGAGGAAGTTGTTTGCGTTCTTTGACTCAGCCTATCAGGGCTTCGCCTCTGGCAGTCTGGATAAAGACGCCTGGGCCATTCGCTTCTTTGTCTCTGAGGGATTTGAGCTCTTCATTGCTCAGTCCTTCTCCAAAAACTTTGGCCTGTACAGTGAGTAACTGTGATGCACATTTACTCATTTCTGCAGTGGTTACAGAAACGGAACAGGAACAAAGACAACGTTTACTCTCATCATGTATTTTAATGTAATTCCTCGTTTCTTTGCTGCTGTTACTAGATGAGAGAGTGGGGAACCTGACAGTTGTTGCCAAGGACAGCGAGAACCTTTCCCGCACTCTGTCCCAGATGGAGAAGATCGTCAGGACGACCTGGTCCAACCCGCCATCTCAGGGAGCACGCATCGTCAGCAAGACCCTCAACAGCCCCGAGCTGTTTGCTGAATGGTATGTTCCTCACATCAGATGATGGCGTCAGATGACTGACTGTTTGTAATTTCTTGAAAGAATGAAGGTGGTATTTGATGTTAAAACACTTTAGAGTTTCCTGCCAAATGTAAGCATGTTACTCACACACGTAACAGTTCCACATGATGATCTTTAACACCATCCGCGTCAGGTCAGAGTCTTTCACTTATTCACTTTCTCACTCACTAGTAGTGATGTAACGCTTCTGAAACTGAGAGGAAACATGACACAAACTTCCACAGTTTCCCCTGATGTTTCTTGCTCTCAGAGGACCATTTGCCTGTGTGCTCGGGATTTATGTTAAGACAGCGTAGCTTGATCTGTCGTTCAGAGACGGAACAGAGTGTAGATCATCTGCTCTGTTTTGAAAGCACCCAGTCAAAAAAACCAACAAACGTGGCAATCATCATTTTGCAGTGTTATGTAACTGTACTTTAAACGTCTACCACATGAATATGCAGAGATTTAGATGTCAGAACTAGAACTTTACTTACCTCAGCTGGAGAGTCGACTTCTAATAATTATTATCCAAAGAATTCTCATTGTTATTTTCAGTACTTAGCTCATGTCTCTGATTTTCTTTCTTTCTTTTTTCTGCCTCCCGCCTGCCTTTCTCCTCCCCACTGTAGGAAGGGTAATGTGAAGACCATGGCAGAACGGGTTCTGCTCATGAGGGATCAGCTGAAGACCAAGCTGCAGGCTCTGGGCACCCCAGGGACCTGGGACCACATCACCCAGCAGATTGGCATGTTCAGCTTCACTGGCCTGAACCGTGAGTACAAAACACACACACACACATTCATACACATCTTATACATACATACTGGATATATCAGACCTGTGTCAGCACCAATCTGCCACGACAGATTGTTCCTACGAACTGCTCAGACACGTTTATGCTGCACCGCACAGTTGTCTCCATGTAGAACATTAACATGAGACAGGTTTGTAAAGTATTAACATTTGTCAGTTGCTCTGGAATGTTTTAGATCTGGGAACACGCAGCCTAAGTACAGTGAGGTGTGACTGAAGAGTTTGAGATGCTAGCCAAAAGCACCTTCATTGTGTGAAACCGCTTGTCTGCCATCATCTCTTGTTGGCTCCTTACTCTCACCTATCGAATAAAGACAAAAAAACATCCCGGAAAAGGTTAAGTAAGTGAATATTTTAACCAAAAAAATCTTAACTGCATGTACTTTAACTCAGAGACCCAGACTGAGCTCCTCTCTGTACATTGAATATCTGACTACTCATGTTTCTAGGCTCCAACTGATTTCTTCTTATTGACGTTATACTGTGTCAAGATGCTACTGTGTACCTTCAGTGTACACTTTTACTGTTTTGTATTGTTGTTGCTAGAAATGATTATTTAAACATAAAAATAAGACACAACTTGACCTTAAAAGAAAGTTCTCTTGTTAATACTGGAGATGAAACTGCAGGAGAGAAACACTCTCTCGTCTTATTTCACCAAGCTCATCTTGAAATAGGATTAGATCAGTTAAATGTATTTTACAATTCCTGAAAAACCTAGCAAGTGGAGTTTTTATTAACTATTACAATTAATCAGTGTCTATCTACTTGTTTTTGGCATCTGAAAAAAAACAAGTACTGCAGGATGGGTACGTCAATATAAAGTGGTTTTGTCCACATCCATAAAACTCGTCATTATTTCAACGCTGTAGCTGTAAGTTCTGCTGTCTAAAAACATCTAGTAAGGCCTCTCTGTCCTGTTGCTCCAGACACGTCTGAAGTCGCTGTTATTCACTGGCTTGCTCATGGACTCTCGTCTTCTGAAAAAGAAATATAGAAATATGTTTCTGAGGATGTACAGTATACAGGTTGCGTTCAGAGACGTTTGCATATGTGTTGCTGTTATACATGGGCACTAGAGGCAGTGTTGCATTTACAAACCACAATTTAAGAAGTAGAATAAATCCGGAAACAGAAATTAGCGCTAATGTAAGTTAAACAAACTACTACTCTCAATCATTGGAAGGAGAGGAGTCCTTCCTCCCAACTCGATGACGTTAGCCGTTGCATTGTTGAGATTTGGGAGGTGTGCCTATACAACCCTCTGTGACCTAAGGTTACATCCTTCTTTGCATGGGCCCACGTAGATGTTTGTGTACCCATGGACAAGTATAATTCTGCCTCCAGGCTCATGGGAAATGGTGTTCCTTAAAGGTCGGCACACAATATTATATAAAACATGGTAAAAAAAAACTCGCTGTACTTATCTAAACAAACCATCTAAGCAAATGCTGATTAGTTTACGGTTTGTATATTCTCAGAGAGATCACTTTGCCTTTTCGAATGATGAATACAGACTGCTGCCACCTGCTGGTGTGGAGAGTTATTTCCTCTCACAGGTGCAGTCCGTATGTGCTAGCCAGCCGTTGAACGTACTCTTTGTGGTGTGTTCACTTTTAGGCCCAAAAACAGTGGGCCTTTGTCACCGCTGGTTCTCTGATGAGGGCTTGTCGTGTCTCGAAACATTAGTTCTTCTTCTTCTACACTCTGTGTGACCGTCACTGTGTAATGTGTCTTACAGTCAAACAGGTGGAGTACCTGATCAAGGAGAAGCATGTGTACCTGTTGGCCAGCGGTCGCATCAACATGTGCGGTCTGACCACCAAGAACATCGACTATGTTGCTCAATCCATCCATGAAGCCGTCACCACGGTCCAGTAAAGGCGGCCTCACCCCCCCTCTCCGCCCACTTCCTGCTTCCTGTGAGCCACAGGAAGTATCTTCGTGTCTGAGCTCCTTCTCCTGCTTATCCTCTCCTCTAATTGGTTAAACTTGCAGTAGAACCAATGGGAGGATGAAACATTTCTGTTCTCACCTAAATAAAAACCTTTGGGAGGTGCAATGATATTAGGAAATCACTTGAATGCACACAGCCAGGTATCTATCAGGAGAGCTCGGCATACCAAAATGTGTGGGAGACATAGTGAAAATATATTTTGTCATAGTCGATTAATTTGTAGATAACCTGCCCTTGTGCTTTCCCAGTCATTTCAGGTCACAAATGTTTGCCTGAATGTTTGTTTCACAGTGGACATCAGAACACCGGCCTGAAAGATGTTAATGAAACTACTGTGCTTCCTTTCCACTTATCGCACTTACAGGGAGTATATTTAATGTATCTGTAATACTGAACAAATTGCAGTAATGTAAGCTGATGTAAATATAGAAACCCTACAGTTTTCTGCAAAAGCACTGAACTCCTACTTCAGCTCTTAACTTATGGCAAATCGGGTAGAGAAAAATCACATTTTCCCATTAGAGTACGATAATTAACTAATACTGTTACCAGTCTCACTTTAATCTTTCACTAACAAACTTCATATAAACTGATGTGTTGGTTTTACTTTTGCTGTAGATAAGTTGTTAAATACAAACGCACAACTCATCCCAGGACATTTCAGATTTTAAGGACACTGAAGGTTAAGCGGTCGTCATCTCAGACAGTGACCAGGTTGAAAGGTCACTTAAAGGTAAAGCATGTGCCTGATGTTGTAGTTGTTGCCTTGTGAGATGTGTGCAGCTACCTAGAAAATCCTAATGCTAGTGTTAGTTGAAGTTCACAAAGCTACTGTACGCCAACAGTGAACAAAAAGTCGCCTCTCCTCTCTTTGTTGGTGTTTTCTTTCACCCTGCTGTGCGCTTATTGTGTTACAGAAACCTTCAGTGAAGCTGTAAAATCAGACCTCAGAGCCTGAACCCTGTGAGCCACACGGACACACTCCCATTATATTGTATGTGGTGTTTGTAATGACACACAGTATACTAAAATAAATTATACACCACAGAAACCAAACCCTGCTCTGTGCTTATTTCTTTCAGCCAAACCCGCCCTATGCAGCACAGGTTCTAAAATGCCTGCGTGTGTAGAGGTAGTGAACACATGCAGATCATATTACTCTATAGTTTAATGCAGTGATGCAATAAAAAATACAAGTTAATCAAAGATGAAAACTATTTAAAATTGCACCAAACACCAATCAGACCGGCTCATGGCAGAAATGTTAAAAGTAAAATCTCAGACAGACAAACGCTTCATGATATGTAAAGATCAGTTTGGACTTTAAAGGATGATACTGATTGGACACGGCCGGTGCATCGTTGCAGCAAAGTGACTCAGCAGGTTTGATATGAATGTTGCACCCTGCAGCAGTACCCCCCACCCCCGCGTCTTGCATGAGCCACTGAGCAGCACTAGAAAGCACCGCTGCCATCGTCCCAGCCTGTGATGTGAAAGCCTGTATTGTCAGTATTTGATATCTTTAAACTTGATGATCATTATAAATAAAAAATATATATGTAAACTCATTCCCTGGGAACCTTTGAGATACCCCCAAAAAACGAATGATACGTTAAGACTTTTAAACTGTCAATGAAACAAATGGTGCACTTTAATGTAGGTTACCCACCCACATAAAAGTTTATAAGTGATGCATCCAGTAATTATATAAATGACTTTAACTGGCCTTTCAGTAAACCACTTTGATATCGTTCAGAATTGAAGATTCAGACTGCTTCCCTTCTCTTTTCCTCCTCTTGCTCCTGTGTGCTGCAATGGCACAAATGAGATGCTGCAAGCACAGTCGGAAAGAGCCACGCCCGGCCATCCCGCGCTCTCAGCACTGCGCATACAAACGCAAAACTACAGAGCTGTGCAGGTTTAGGTAATCATTGAAAACAACGTGTACTGTACAGACCAGAGCAAAGCTGAAGGGGTTTGAGCTGAAGACACACAGACTGCTCTTATACATATAAAAAACATTTAGCACAGATTAAGCCTAGAACAACAAAAAAATAAATCTAACCTCAAGTTTAAGTACAGTTCTTACTAGGTTTTGTTGGCACTGAGAAACTCAGCAGTTAGGACTTAGTTTGTATTTGAAATGTATCCACCAACTACACATATTAACTCCAGGCAGCCAGAGGGCAAAGAAAATATATACTGCACATATTTTTGCACTACGCTTAAATTTCATAATTTGTAAATATAAACATGTAAAAAAACAAGTGAGAAAACAGCAATTTGTAGTTAGCACTAGTAAGTTCATGTAAATAACTACAAATTATTATTACTGTTAAACATATTTTTTAAACCCCCACTTAGGGGCAGCGTAAATATGTTGTGAGTGCATCGCTGATATATTTTCACCTTTTAAGTTGAAAAGTTGTGTGTTCACACATCCAGCAGGAATATTGGAGTCTTTAGCAGCTAAATGCACCACTTTCTTCATTAGCTTGTTGCTAACAGGAGCAAGAAAGCGAATAAGAGAACCTAACAGAAGTGTTGAACTGTTCCTTTAATGTGTCTGTAATTCACACACCTCACTGGAAGCAAATCATTTTTGGTCAAATCCAGCAAGGAAACGCACAAATGGGAGACGGGCAGCTCGAGTCATGACCATCAAGGTGAGAAACTGTTGTACTGCACGGCAGCCTATCATGTGTGCTGGAGTGATAAGATCTCCCTTCACTGGAGCTGAGGGACCTAAACCAGCAAACACACAGGTCTCCACATACTTTTGGTGGTATTACTTGGATGAGTGTGTGTCAGTTTGCATTTTGGACGGGGAGAAAAAAAACAAAACAGCATCCAGATACAATCTAGAGATTAAATGATTGTAGATAAATAAGAGGTAAAGAATCAATAAGTTTTTATACCAACATGTTACAATTATGTAGCTCTAATTAGTAGGTAACAAGCGTTAAACCTTTCAAATCAAAAGCTTGGACACAAAATTACCGGTTTATTTCTTTATTATGTTGTTGAGATTTCTCCTGTGCATTTTGGAGCACTATGTACAAAACAGCAGCGTCTTTGGTGTCTTCCATTCATCACCTGTGCACCATTATTCCTTCTAGCTCCACTGGAGAAATGATCGCATGTGAAGAGTGTATAAAAAGATATTATTTTTTCTACAAACCTTTTACATTCACAATCACTCCTTTATATGTGAGCATCAGCATGAAAACCATGTGCAGATGAGAAGCAGAAGTTTAATGCATATTGCCAAAGCTGCATCCAGCCATACTGTGATTAAAATGGTGTCTCCATCTCCAACCACGTGTTCAGTACATTCCTGGTGATGGGTCCACCTTATATTGTCCTACGGTGGGGGGGGTGTTCTCAGATAAAACTCTGATAGCTGCATTTCATCGACCGCGGCGTCTTTACAAACAGCTTAGAGAACCATCAGATGATGGAGCGTTCAGGTACGTTTCTCACGCCCTGCTAGGTTTTAACCAGCGGCTGTTCTGAAATGTCCTCTGGTGTCTTTTCTCCTTCGTGGGATTTTTTCCTCTTCTTGTGGCCTGAGGAGACATGTTAACATTTGATCTGTTACGTCACATGGGTCATATTTTTGTTCTTGTAAAACAGAAATGCAGCACACTTCTTGTTCCAGCATTTTTTTGCTGAACTCTACTTACAATGGATGTAAACTTAGCAAGACTGGGGGGGGGCCCCGCCATGTATAATTATTTAATTTAGTGTATAATTTACTGTAAGGTGTTTTTTAGAAAGGAATCAGTGCAAAATACTGTTTTTTGTGTATAGTTTTATCTATATATACAGTGGTTTTTGCTTATATGCTGTGTTTTGCAAGTTGGTCAGCAGTAATGTAGACATCTATAGAGAAATAAAACCTTTAAGAAACAACATGTGAATACAAAGTAGGCAAGTCCAAAAAAACTGATGTATGTTTAAGTAGGAGGCAGATTCTGGAGGGGGAGCTGTGATTGTCAGAGTTTGGATAGTGTGTATGTGGTTGTGTTTGCATGTGAATCAATGCCGAGGAGGAGGAGAGAGAGAAAACCATAGAAGAAGCTGGTGAATAAGTGGATTGTGTGTGTGTGTGACTGACTGAGTTTGAGCAGGAGTTTCTTGCCCAGTGTGTCCTCTGAGCTGCTCAGCGACAGGCTGCTGATGAAAGGAGACGTGTCTGTTTCTATGGGAGCAGAGGCCAAGTCTGAAAGAGAGAGAGAGAGATAGCGATGAACAGCTTCGGTCTCTGCTGGAGGAGAGATTAAAGTCCTGTACGACTTTCAGCTACGTTGGTGAACAAGGTGAAACTAAACATGTTTTTCCGGCCAACTTTTGGTGACTTGCTGCTCGATGAAAATGTTTGATGTGAAAATAAAATAGCTTTGTTCAGGAAGTGTTGCTGTAAAATGCTGCTTTAATTTGTTTGCACATGGTCTCAAGTACAAACTCCGCATGTAAAGTACAGACACTTACATGTATCACAAGTAGAATTTCTGATGATTGTCAACAGAGGTTTACGTAAAACGTGTTAGACGCCGTACCTGAGTGTGTATCAGCCTCACATCTGTCCTCTCTGATGTAGGGGATCTCATCCATCCTGAGAAACACTGAATCGCTGGGACTCTTCTGGCCGTCAGACTTACTCCCTGAGGCACACACACACACACACACACACACATATATATATGAGGCTGTTCAATTAATGGCGTGTAAATGAAAAGAGATTTTGAACACACCACTAAATAACCAGTTTCAAAAGTGTAAGCACAAACAAAAACGGATAGATGTGCACTGAGCTACTGTAGCCTCCTCTCTCTCTCTGTTCTTTATGTTCTTATCTCATTTATAGTAAGTCCATCATTTCTGTGTCTGTCTGCTAGTCTCTCGTTAGCTAAGGTTATTCAGCTCTGTTCATCCTCAATATTGTGGGCTGACAGTTTTAGAAACTAATTTGCAGAAGCAGCTTTGTTTGTCTGCCACTGTCTGGCCCGTGAACCTGCTTCATTTCCTGTTCAACTCTCTTTATCTGTCTTCGGAGTCGTGGTTACTCACGGACGATGCGGTTCTTCTCGTTCAGCAGTGAGGTGCTGTGTGGCACGCTGGACTGCTGTCCCCGGGTTCTCGCTGAGCTCGGCCGGCTGGGCTCCCTGGGCGGAGGCATGAGGGTGGTGGTGGTGTGCTGAGGCGGCATCAGCATGGCGGAGTGCTCCGCTGTTTGAGGCTCTGGGGTCGGGGTGTTGCCTTCTGTTGGACGGGCGTCTGCGTCAGGTGTCTGAGGAGAGCTGTCCATCCTGGTGGCTGTTACAGCGTTCTGGTAGTGGCTGCGGGTGATCTGACACAAGAGCAGAGGAACTTGGAAGAACAGGCTAAACAATGATCCCTTTCAAACCGTAATTATGCCAAGATTTACGTATATATATATATAAATGTGCAGCCCTTAAAGCCTAATTAACTATATTTACATGAAGTCTAGTTTTTCCCTTCAAGCTTGAGTCCTCTACCAGAGGCTTTGGAGCTTGAGGATCCTTTACAGTATCTTAGCTGTTCCTAGGACTGCGTTATTCTGGACAGAGATCTCAGATGTTGCTTCTGCAGTACGGCCAAAGGAACCACACTAGAAGAAAAGAACATCCAAGTTCTATGTCCAGAACAGCGCAGTCCTACGAACAGCTAAGGTTCTGCGCAGGACCCTCAAGCTCCCCGGTCTTATTTATATATACACATTGTGTCACTGAGGAGTTACCTTGATGATCTGTAGATGTGTGAGCTGTCTCACAGAGTAGTCTGGCAGATACACGTTCCCCCCACCGTTCAGCTGGCTCATGCTCCCTCCGTACAGCATGGACTCCGAGCGGTCCAAACCACTGCTGCGAGAGGGGGATCTATGGACTGCAGGAGAAACAGGAACTCTAAATCTTTCATCAAATATGCATATCCGTAAGGACATGCAGGAACTGGTATTGTCATTTAAATCCCGAGTGCGCTCAGGAATGCTACTTCATTTTGCCCTTGTTAGTATGTGATAGGCTCAGCGGTTGTGTGTGAAAGCTTTCATTCATTTCAGTCGCTTCACTCAATGAATGCTGCATTCTTGCTGCAAGAGCTTGGCAGCGTGCGGGAGTGTGTGTGTGAGTGTGTTCAGAGCACTTTAAATGCAAAGAAAGATTTCTGGAGAGTCTGATTTCTCCGGTTTCCACTCTTAAAGTGCAAATAAGCAAACAAACACTGGGTTCATGCCTTCAGCGCACACATTCACTTATAAGAAGTATTTTACTTGACAGCATGTCAGTATTCCGTTTTTTTTATTTCAAACGACTGTACAGTTGGTATTTTCTTGGTAAACATCTCATGTGTATCTGGGTATACTGGAATTAATTTAAAAAGCACCTTATAAATGGTGAAATCGATGTAGTATAATGATTCGTGTGTATTTAGGATGAAGCTTACAATTGGGAGTGTTTAGATTATGGCGGTTTAGACAGATCGGATTAGGAATGTGTTTTTTTCTCTTATAAATACAAGGTATATGTGTGTATTTGTACCTGTTGGCATGATGGCAGGTACTCCAAAGTAAGAAAAAGCTCCATTCTCAAACTTCAGCGCCTCCTTACCAAACTCCACCTCAACACGACCCTGAAGAAACATTTCAGAGAAACACAGATTCACCATGTGGATGATATAACAAATATAACTGTTTCTCTGGTAGGAGAGATACCTGCAGCACGAGGATGAAGTAGTCCACCGGTTTGTTGCGCTGAAACAGGAAGTGATGTGGCCCTCGCTTGTTCTTCTCGTCAAACTTGAGTTCCTGCACAACACTGGGGTGTTTGATGAGCCGCAACAAGATCTTCTCTGATATATGAGCTGGTTTGAAGGGCTCCACCTCTAATGAAGTGTGGAGATGTGGGAAAAAATGAGAAAGTGGATAAATAGAGGAAAAACATATTGGACACGGTATTGGCATGTTTGCATTAGTGTTTTTATGAAGGGATGAAAAGTACAAATAGACACAAATATTTAGAGGTTTTTTAATTTACTTGGATTTGTATGTTATGAAATTGAGAGCGTGACCTAGAGTTCTCCTCTTAATACTCGAAAGGAACATTTTCCATCTCATGTTTCTTTGGGGCCTTAAAAAGGTCAAAACTGACACATTCCCACCAAGTCTTGAAAATAAACTGCAAACTGAAACAGCCTGTGGGGCTGTGAGAATACTTCAGACGTGAGGGACCACTTCTACTTGGAAGGTTTCTCTAAAAGAAACGAATTCAAAAATAAAAGGCCAAACAAGTCTTAATTTAAACCCAATACTAAACCTGTTGATGAACCCAAGTAGAAAAACATTCTCAGTTTGGGTTTTTCTTACCTCTTCTTTTAGAAGACGTTTGTTCTATAAAGTACACAGACATACAGAGCAGCGAGCTGATTGGCTGTTACCTGTCGAGAGGAAGCGGTGTGTTGCCAAGAGGAGCTGAGGAGAAATCTTCACTTTCATCTCGTTCTCTGACAGTTTGAAGATGGAGAAGTCCTGGTGCTTCCGCTCGTGGTGAGAGACGCGGCGCTTTGTGCGATTGTCAGCTGACAGAGCAGACGCACACACCAGCGAACACAAAATGAGAGCCTTTAAATCTGCAGCATCCTGCTCTTTATCGTGTGTGTTTGTGCGGATACATACTGTAGAGGTCGGTCTCATCCAGGATCTCGGACTTTATTATTTCCTCAATGACGTCCTCCAGGGTGACGATGCCCATCACCTCGTAGAAAGGGTCGCCTTCTCCTTCATTGTTCACTCGCTGCACGATGGCGAGGTGGGACTTTCCTGCACAAGGAGGTCACATCACAATCACTTTTATAATTAAATACATTTAGCAGCAGATACAGAACTACAAATGAAAATGTTGGGTAATAAACATCAATAACTAGGAAAAAGTAACATTTGAGACATAAATTTGAAACAACACAATGGCTTTGAAGTATTTGTTGTACATTATTTTAGATTTGGATGCTTCTAACAAAGTTATTGTTGTTAACATACAGTATGCATAGCAGCCAACAACCAGTGCAGTATGTCCAAAACCAACGATTCTCTTATGGAGATCAATAAAGTACATCCAATAAGAAAAGTGTGGCGGTGCTTTGCTGGTTACGCTGTTGGTGACTTAGCCAAAATTGGGAGAACACTTAACCAGCATGGCTACCACGGAATTTTGCAGCGACACGTCGTCCATTCTGGTTTGCACTTACATTCCAAGACGAGAGGAGTGATGGAGGGCTTTCAAAACTTTCAACAAACCAAAAGGGGCTATTTTGAAGAATCTAAAATATAAAATATTGTTTAACACATTTTTGTTTACTACATAATTCTAATAATTCTTAAAGTGTCTTATTTCATAGTTTATATGCCTCCGGTATTAATATACAATGTTGAAAATAATAAGAATAAAGAAAACCCACTGGAGGAGAAGATGAGTCCAAACATTTGACTGGTAGTGTGGATGTGGGTTGATTATTAATCTAATTATTGATGCTATTTGTCCTAATGGTTGGCCCAAATAATGGGAAATTTAATTTAATCACATAAACTTCAAAAACTGTAGTTTTAATAAATGAAAAGTAAAGTGGTTAGTTGATGGAAAAGCTTTTTAGGTAGTGAGGCCTTTGCGCTTGTTTGCTTTTATTTACTGACCAAATGTCTCCTGTAATGCATAAAAAGTGGAGGCTATATTTAAATGTTAGTTTTAGGTGGTATCTGTTTCCCCTCACATGTACATAGGCATGACTCACACTGAGTGGGAGTGAAGCTTTCTGAGGTTCAGTAAGTGCAGCAACAGCAGGAGCTGAATGCAGCGAGTGTAAAGCAGCGAGGATTCAATACAAAACACAGTCTCTGAGTGCAAAAACACAATCCATCATATAAATACACTCAGCGGACATATCCAGAGCGCGCAGTTCTTCTGCTGTGTTTTTCCTCCAGGATGATGGGTGTGTGTTTTTGGAGGTTAAATCTGGAGGTGTTGCCAAAGGTAAATAGAATAATTAATAATCTGTGCGATGTGAGATGAAAAACACGTTCAGGAGTTTACAGATGAAGAAAATGCAACAAAACACAGCAGTCATTAGTCAGGTTGACAGGCTCTTAAATGGGATTTAGGTTTTATAGGCAGTTCTGTAAACAAAGCAGGGGGAACAAGAAGGCAACAGGTTGCATGTGTGTTTCTCCTGATGTCAGCATGTGTCTTACTAGTGATGAGACGCTGCACTGCAGACAGAAGCAGTTGTGTGCTGCATCAGTCAGCTTAGCCTGTCAGAAAATGTGTACATGCACAAATACACTCAAATACACACACACTGACAGAAAACAAAGTGAATCCTTGTTTGTAGCTCTTCCTGAGTGGTCTGGCTCCAAATCAGCTTCCTCACTGAGGATCTCTTTCTGCTTCTACACTCGCTTCCTGCCAAATACTACCACACACACACACACACACACACACACACACACACACAAATGCACATGATTCTGGCAACATTACATTCAGCTAAGTGGGTCAGCCTTACATACAGAATAGACCAAATGAGGGAGCATTTGCAGCCAGTGTGCTGGATGTTCCTTCTCTCAGTGTTCTGTCATAATAATTTAACTTTTAGACTCAAATGCCACATCTCATGTTTTCTGTCTCTACATCATGATCTCCTTCTCCTTCTCCTTTCTAAAAATCCTTTACTCTGACCAACCTTGTTGTGTTTTGAGGCACCGATGACAAAAATCGTTTCACAGCAGATCAACCACCGTTACTTTGCTGTTCTGAATCATCACCTTCTGTTTGCCAATGAAATTTCTCCTAGTGGTAATAAACCACATCTGAAAGAAGTGTGTTAAATATACAACACTCCATTAAACATGGATGGTGCACTATCCCACTGATCACGCTTGTTGTCCAGCGTACGAACGTGATGACTATCAGATGTGTCTCTAGAAATGACGCAACCTGTGCCTGTAAAACTGGTGAGTGACTGAAATTAAACACATGCCGCAGCCAGGAACCCTGGTAAAGCAAATACTTAGAGACAGTGCAACTCATCCTTCAGTTTTTCTCTAATTATTGCCAACAATCAAGTTCCTTTTTGTGCACCCATTTACGTCTATGTCCCGCTGTTCAGTCTATTTCAGAGAACCACTGTAGTGCCCTAACACATACACAATATGCTTTTTAACATATAATAGCAGTAAGAGCACAGGTGTAATTACAGTAATAACATTAATTATGTTCCAGTGTCGCAGTAGTCACACGTGCCATGCATTTAACAACACTAGGGCCCAGGAACATGCACACACAGCGAGACCGCAGCCACGACTTATGTTATTGGCTTCACGTTTCTGCTATGACAAGTCATCATGTCTGCTGTGAAAATGGCACGCAGACACAACGTCACTAAAAAGTTCTAATAGTAATATATATGTACTATTTATATATATTTATTTATATACGATTTGCAAAAGCAGTTAGAAAGACTATTTTATACAGCACTTCTTCTAAACAGTGCATCCTTTGTTCTTGTTCATTCTCCCTGTGACCTGCATCAGAAACCATCTCTTTCACATGGCGAGACCTGTAAATGTGTCGATTTTCAGACGACTGACTGAACCTGAAGTTCACTCTGTCATTGCAAGTTCCCACCCATCGCTTTACAGTGACCAAAATGTAAAAAATGGGCTTTAGATTTTTACTGGATTAATAAAAAATAGACCTTAGACTACCAAATAGGTGCTATGCTGGAAGGACTCTCGTCTTAAACGTCAGCCGATTAGTGTAATTGCTCGCTGAAAAAGCTTTATATCATTTTGAATGGTTATAAATAACACTGAACTCCACTGTACAAGATTGCAGGATAAGAACTGATCATCTGAAAATATCTAGAAACTAACATGAACACAGAAAGCAGATGGCATGAAGACAAACTGTGGGAGTACTGAACAATGAATATTTTATACTCTGCCTCCTGGGAGGCCATAGAGCAATAAGGACAGAGAGAGAGAGGCTGGATGGAGAGGGACCATATAAAATGTAGTGGGGTGTATATTTTGCAGTACATGGACAATCATGTAACATATAAACCAGTTTAATGTAATGGAATTGGATTAAAAAAAGTGCATTGGATTAAATCAAGATTTGCCCCTTTTTTGAGTAATAACGCCCCATATTTGTCACATCAGCTCCATAGTAATAAAGGACTTGTAGAATGTAGACAGACCTTTATTATCTTAATTTCAAACCTATTGCCGATCGTGTGGCGTGTTTTCACTTATTGGTGGATGCAGATTCTAGTGCAGGATTTGTGTGCGAGTTCACCGTTCAGCTTCCCATCTGTCTAAACAAGACTCTCCTGGCACTGAACAGGTTCCCTGTAACAGCATGCTCCTGCTGCCGTTGTTCACAGTGGGGAAGGTGCTACTTGGCCAATTTCATGTGTGCCAGACATACTAATTAGCATTCAGGCTAAAGAATCCCTGTTCAGTGTCACCACACCAGCAGACCCTCTGCTGCACCTCTGTAGTGTCTTTAAAACCAGTGGAATCAGTGTTTTACTAACTATTGGCAAGCAAAGATGTGGTTTTCTTTCAGTTATCGGCTTCTGTCCAACAGTCCTTTTACAGTATTTTTTACTGCAGCTAATGATCTCTCTCAATATGCATGGATTTGATTATTTGCCTTTTAAGCTTTAAGTTTAGCATATCCTTTATTTCAACAGCAACTACAGCATCTGTTGAAACAATACTTGCATGTAACCTAGGATTTAGCCAAAGTTTAACCATCATTTCTAAATAACATTTTGTGTGCAAATTAATGAAAACTTCTGAGGCTGTAGCTTTCAGTTCACTTTGTATCCGGTGTTCCAGTAAGTCCTCCTCGTGTCGATGAAATGATGCTTTGTGAGATTTGTTTCCTCTCTTTAGTCCAGTCTGCCAGCTCACATTGGAAAATGTATTTACAGAACAGAAGTACAGTTACTGTTTGGTGCCTGAGCGCTGACCTCATTCCTCTTGGCAGCACACGCTTACTGTACGCACAGACAAAGAGACTCGGGAGTGAGGATGGCAAATAAAGTATCTTCAACTGGAGACTAGAGTCGAACCTGCAGGTCAGTACTGCAGGGCAGAGTACATTTGATTTTGCTAACTTTGAGACAGTCTTTCTTTTAGTTTTATACCATTTTGGTCCAGGCTGCTCTGTAACACTAAGAGTCGTTGCTTAAAACAACTCAAATAAAGCTACATCAAATCTTAGGTAGCTACTTTTCTAGCGCCACTAACGTAACCTAAACATAGATAGTCAGCTGGTGAGAAGCCCTGTTAAAGACATTAACAGTAACTCCTGAGGCCTGTTCAGGCAATAGAAAGAAAGATGACACCGGCTGTGATGTTTTGGGCTTGTAGCTGCAGGGTGCAGGCAGATGATGACATACAGCACAGTCTGACATGTTTAATGTGAAGACACAGCACAGTTCTTGTACTATTTTGCATTTTTAAGTGAAGCCTCCTCAGTCAACACCAGCTGCTGCACGGGACTCATTGAAATGAATGAGAAAGCCTGCATTTTTCTGCTGCAGTGCCTGAAAGTGTTGTTATACACATACACTACCAGTCAAAAGTTTGGACACACATAGAAATGAGCATGTTTGTGAAAGAAAAGCAGATTTCATAACA
>JAUMHL010000001.1:2437685-2476755 GCA_032362345.1 Sandelia bainsii | reverse complement strand
CTGGCTGAAACTACTGTAATATGTGCGGTGATTACTGATAGGACAACCTGTAACGCTCTGTGTACTAATGCCACTAATATAAGTTGCCTTGTTTAATGCTTACAAATCTGTGTAGTGACGTATTATATACTCAAACACCTTGGTTGAATCTTCCAGTTTGTATACACAGTATTATTACCACTAAAGTTGGGTACCCTTTTACATAAAACTGACCTTATTATTATTTATTTTTTCACTGATTCCTGTCTGTATGATTTCTGGTACAACTATTATTCCTACTACTTTTAATGCAGTGAGCACTACCAAGACCACTTTTGCTATCATCGCTGCTTTTCCACTTTCACTACTGTTATAATTCTGCTAGTATTACTGGTATTTCCATAACTTATTATATTATCATATCACCACTCCTAGTAATAATGTTATATTACTAACATCATTGTACTTAAGGTATTTTACAGAAAAAATAAGAAAGCACAAGTTCTACTAAACTCTGGTTTCCACTTTTAGTTCACTAGAGGTGAAAGAGTGAATTGAATACTGGATCATCAGAAGATTTATACAGCTATCTTTGTTAATAACTTCATTGTTGTATATTATTTCCTTAAAAAATTCTCAAAAAATGCTATGTGATATGTGATAGACAAAATGATTAATCGGTTGATGAAGAAAATAGTCTGTAGTATAGTACAAAAATGTATTTTGATCCGCAGGTCTGGTGGTTCAAGGCTCAAACGGCGAGTATCCGTACCTGACAGAGAAAGAACAGCTGGAGGTGGTGAAGACTGTCAGACGGTCACTGCCAGAGGATAAACTGCTGATTGCTGGATCAGGTTGCGAATGTAGGTCTCGTGTGTGTGTGTTTATACTCTCTGTCAATAAAGACTTCAGCATCTGAAAGGTTCAGGGATCATTAATAAAGTAGTAGTATAAAGTAAAGACAATAATTAGCTAGATCCATGCCAGAAGTCATTTTGTAAAATGTGACTTTTTAATCTAACTCGTGAGTTGATTCCACAGGATGTTTTGGGTCATTAAGTATCTGCAGTATAAAGCAGCCTCCTGTCAGTTTTGTAGAATTTGGCTGAATGTGAGCAGGGAGTATACAGAAGCTCTACACTTCAAAATTCATCATGATACTTTTATCAGCAGTCAATCATCAGTAAACATCGCTGACACGGTTCCACTGGCAGCCATACATGCCCATACCATAACACTGCCTCCACCATGCTTGACACATGATGTGGCACCTTTGGATCATGAGCTGTTCCTTTTCCTTCTCCACACTTTTATCCCTGCATTATTCTGATGGAAGTTTATCTTGGTTTCATCCAGACCAGGTTCGGCTTTTTTAGGAGTTTGTCTCTGAAAATGGAAGAGTTTGTATGAAAATGGCTTTAATTCCTAAACTGTTGATAGAATTGTTTTGTTAAACCTTTTGAATTAAAGCTGAAAGTCTACACTGTAATGACATTTTGAATGTATTAATTTTAGACTACTGTGGCAGTGTAAAGTTGCAATATTACAAAAATGTCATTGTTTAAATACTTAGTCATCAGAACATGTGGTTTGATGCTAAAACTGTTTTTTAAAAGTCACATTTGCTAAAATTGAATATTGTAACGTTTTAGACTAAAGGTAATCAACAATTATTTGGAAAACTCTAGTTAATCTAATAATCTAATATCTGCTTTTTCTGCAGCATCAATTCAGACTGAACTGAGGCAAAAAACGGTAAAAACTAAAACTTGAGAGCAGCAGGACTGGATAGTGTCGATCAGACTTTGGTGTGACAGGTACTCAGAGTACAAATTGATGCACAGGTTTCCAGTACATAGTTTAGCAGTTTTGATCTTAAGCGCATTAGGAACTGGTGGTGTCATTAATTTTTCTGGGTTGATAATTGAAGTCAAGTGGAGTCTGTAAGAGTTTTATGAGCTGTTTAGTTCTACAGCACATAATTAACATTCAGAGAGTAGAGGTTACATTAACTCACTCTTTTACACCTACTTTCTGCCTCTTTCCTTTTCCCTCTCATGTAAAAAAACACCTTATTTCTTAGATATTTATTCAGGACATATTCCCGGGCACATATTCATTACATAAACTGTCATCAAGGGTAATCTTTTCAAGCATATTTCTTGTTTTTTCCTTTTTCTTACTTCACTTTCACACATCTGCCCTTTTTGAATCCTGTGCTTTATTTACTCTGTGTATAAAAAATCAGGCCAGGGTTGTTGTATGTAGTTTCTAAAGTAGTTGAAAGAAGACCTACTTACGAGAGACGGAGTATAAATTGAGTCTCGTGTGAGAGGATATACATCTGTTATTTGTACATACAGAAGGTGTATTTCAAAACTTAAATATATACTATAAAATCCATCAAAGTGAAGTGGCAATCAGCCACTACTATACTCTGTAATTTTCACCTTGATGCCTTTAATTCTTTGTCTTGATAAAAGGCTTTTGACAGATGTGTTGTGCAGTTAAAAAGGTGCAGCTCAAACTTCAGTGTGTGTTGGTTGGTAAAGCTATTTTTTTCTCCTCTTGTTTGCTCAGCCACCAGAGCCACGGTGCAGCTCACAGAGAAGATGGCCGCAGCCGGAGCCGACGCCGTCCTCGTGATAACGCCCTGCTACTACAAGGGCAAGATGGACAGCCGTGCTCTGATCCAGCACTTCACAAAGGTCACGTGACAGCGCAGAGACACACACATATTTGTACTTAAAATGACAACACCCTGACATTCCCTAAGTCCTACACAAACGTTTTAATCCTCAAACAGCTTTTGAAAGAAATGGGGGAATTGTTAAAGATCTCCTGCAGATATGTTTTAAAAAATGCACAAATACTGTGCTCAGGATAGTAGTTTGTCTCATATGTTCTCAAAAACTCCCCAGTTAAAAATCCTAAAAAACTTCTGTTCATAATCCTTCAATGGAAAATTCAGAAAATATGAATTTGCAAATATCTTCATCTAAATAAATAAATGATAAAAATGATAAATGAGCTGCACGTCCATCATGGTTTTCTGTCTTAACATTCTCACTCACACAGACCAAAGGTGGTGGAGCTGCCATGTTCACTGAATATTTACAGTGATATGTAAAATAATGTTTTACATATAAAGAATGAAACTACAGTGAAAACAGGATAATTAAACCTGAGTTGTTAAACTTATTGTAAATGAGGGAGAGATTAGGAAACAGATTGTTGTATTTGAGGACTCGTCTCCCTGTGTCCCGCTGCAGGTGGCGGACAGCAGCCCGGTGCCGGTGGTTTTGTACAATGTGCCGGCCAACACGGGACTGGATCTGCCGCTAGACGCTGTGGTGCATCTGTCTCAGCATCCAAACATCCTGGGTTGTAAAGAAAGTGGAGGAGATGTAAGAAACACTTCCACAACTTTTACTTTTCTCACTGTGATCAGTGAGTGGAGGAGAAAATGTGCTCAGCTGTCTGTGCAGGTGTCGCTGTTATTATCTCTGTGTTTGTAGGGCAGAGACACTGATGCTTAGCTGACCTGATGTGTCAGGGTTTGAATCTCATTTACATCATGTTATTCAACATGAAGCTAGACAACATCTCAAGAGGCTGAAAAGTCTTAAATACACTGACAAAAACTTCATCATATCCATCAGCAAACTCACTGTCTAACTATAAACTCCTGATCCTAGATTTAAAAAAAAGAAAATATATTTTAAAAGTATGAAATTAATCATTCTGTGATTGCATAGCCTATTTTATTCTCCAGATCCTTTTTTTCAGATGTAAACCTAATTACAGTTCAGCTCGTGTCCCCTCCAGTCTGATCATGTTTGACTCCAGCACAGTCTCTTGAAAGCAGGACCACAATGTGAGAAGTGGTAATCGTGTTTTTTGAGGGACATTTGCCCCCATGTCTTTATATCTTTACCACTAAATGGAGAAAAAAAAGCAGACTTTGTCCTGAAGGTGGCGCCATGGGAAAGGCCATGTTATTACCATAGATGGTTTGCTACTGTATCTACTGTAAATCAAACTGAGACAGAAAAGCCATTCATGTCAGACTCTGAACTGTAAGTCTGAGTCAAGATATCTTCAATTCAGTTTAATTTATATAGCACCAATCACAACAGAATCATCTCCAGGCACTTTACATATAAGGTGAAAAGTATAGAGTTATACAGAAATAAAGCCAACAATCCCCATTAAGAAAGCACTGGTGGAGAGGAAAAACTCCCTTTAACGGAAGAAACCTCCAGCAGAACCAGGCTCAGGGTGGGCGGTCATCTGCCTCGACCGGTTGGGGGTGAGTGGACAGTGGAAAGAGAAAAGGAGAGCAGACAATAATAGCAACAGACAAAACATGTCAAGCAAGTTTCCACTTGTCAGGCTCTTAATACCTTTTCATCTGTGTGGGAAGTGTTTGTGAGAAGTTGCAAATGGATTTCTGATTTGGGAAATAACATGTTTGTCCACTTGTTGGGAGACAGAAGCGTGGGTGTAGTTCAAGCACAGAGTGGCCCTGCTCAGCCGTAGGCGTTAAGAGGCCAACCGCAGAAAACCGAGGGGGATGGGCCAATTTGAGGAACGGAGACAGGTCACAGAAATATTACTCAGGCTGTGAAAGGCAAACACAGATTTCTCCACGTTGGACAGCTCCTGATATTTGGCAGGTTACTTTAAAAAACAAACACATTTTGGCATGGAGGGAATTGAGTTTTAAATGTGTTGAATAGATGTGTTATCACCACTCTGGTGTGGACAGGCTTGTAGACCAAGTTTAAGTTTGTCTCACCACACATTCATCTACAACTGATCTAAAATTCCATGTGATTCGTTGAAAAACCTTTGTTGTCTTTATACATTTCACCGCATTTGCTTCTGTCCTCGTGAAACCAGGTGAACATTATTACACCATTTCACGCAGCCTGTTTGTACACACTTTCCATCACTGGTGGTGAGTGGTTGATCGTCCTGACAAAGGATTCAGTGGAATATTCCTTTAAAACTGAGCTCGTTAGTGGCTCAAACTGTAAAATCCTTCGATTCTGTCAGCTGCTTTTGAAACAAACCAACAATATGAAGCGGATACATTTGTGGTTGCGTCTATTTTGGGCGCTGAAAACTTAGCAGCAGTTTGATCGCTGTGTTTTTATCGCGTCTGTGTGGTGGATATTGTGATGTTGAGGATCAGTAGAGTGACAGCAGAGACTGGACATTTGTGAATAAATGAGTAAGACAAACGGAGGACAACCAGGTTCAGTCATGCTGCAGGTTCGGCTCCTGCTTGAGACATTTGTCGTGCACCAATTTTCACCAGCTGTCTACAATATTAAGTCTCTGAAAAAAAACATGTTTCTAAAAGGCTCAACGCTCATCTGCAGAGCTTTTAACGATCTTATCATGTAATTAAGATATTTGTTGCTTTAACAACTCTCGCCTGAACGATGATTAAAATTTCATTTAATCTCACCTCGTCTCCTGTGATCTAAAGTAGCCTGCAGCCCACATTGGGTGTGTGCATGCGCCAGGTGTGTGAATACAGGCAGAGTGACTGTACAGTGAGGCATCACCTTTGCACACCGACTCAACTTAACCTGTCTGATCAGTCCAAACAGTTTTCTCTCTCACGCTCTAATTGGAATAATTACACCTGCTATTTATAGTTATGTCTTAGCAGCTCGCACCTGGAAAAACAGTCATGAACACTTTAATATAACATGATGCAGACACACAAACACTGCTCATTTTTTTTGTCAGTTGTTACAAAAATGCAATGTTAATTAAAATGACAAGGTTAATGAATTTAGATATAGTGCCTCCGCATTCTTAGTATAACAGTTCAATCTGATTTCTTGACATGTTTTCTTTAATAACAGTTCACATACAACATGCTGTACACTCTCTGGCCACTTTATTAGGTACACCTGTACAATCTAATACAATCTAATGCAGCAGCTCTGCCTTTAATTCTACTTTTACAAGGTAATAATTTCTCAGTTTTTGTTGAAATTGTCACAAAGGTGATTATTCTACTATATGTTTATTACTGAGGTCATAGTGGGTGGTGGAGTTGTACTGCAGTGGATTATATTAGGAGGCGTTTGTCATGCTTTGGCCCCTTATTTGTGTAAATAGGGTATAAAATTAACAACGTTGAGACAAACCTGAAGCCTAAACCACATGAATTCTTAAAAATGTGTCCCTCTACTGCATATTAGAAGGACATTTTCACAAATCCTGTGATATTAACTTATTGTAATATTTGATGACATGATTCTGATGAATCAAATTTAAATCAAGTTAACTTGCTTGGAAAAAATGTGCGTGCATCAACCTATAAACTTTTCCCTCCACACTTTTCTCTTTCAACTTTCACACAAGGGATAACATTCACCTTCTGGGGCCATGAATCAGTGCCAGATTTCACAACCATCTGTCTGGTAGTTGTAGATATTTCAGTAACAACTGAAAATGTCAGCTAGCAGGTCTCACTAGAAGAAACGTCAGGGAATAACCAAAGTCTGTAGGATTCGTCATCCGGGGAACATGAAGACCCATATGTCACATTGTTACCCTCATACTAAATTAGCTTTGTGTTAAAACAGCCCAGGGGGCTCATTTGATGGGGGAAGAGATGTTTTAGCCAAGAGATGATCCAGGAAGTTGTTGGATGATGTTGTGAGTTGAACCAGGTTAAACTTTTTTGCAGGATTGTTTTGTCAGAGCCCTCTGCACTCGACCTCTGCCTTGGTCAGAACGTGAACACCTGCCCCCTCCCAGACTCAAAAAACAAAAGCAAATGAGTGATTTCTGTCACCTGGACAGACAGAAGCCCCCACTGAGGAGCTCTATTTAAATAGCCAGCACTCTCACGCTTTCAGGAGACCAGCAGGAGCTCCTACAACTGACTGATCAATTACAGTCCTGCATGTTTGAAATGACTGATATGAGGAAACTGATTGACAACTGATAGTTTAAAATAGACCCTCCACACGAATGTGACGGAGGCTGAAACCAGAGGCTGCAGGTTTTCCCTGCGGATCTTTCAGCTTCACGTGCAGAGCATTTGTTGAGCCGTCTCATGCTCCCTTTGAACATGTCAGGTTTATTTGGATTTGCCGCTTCGCATCCAGATTGACAAAAGAGAGTTGAAAGAGAGACAACAAAATAGGAAGCTTATCAATTATTCATGAGCCTCTCCCATCCTCCTCCTCCTCCTCCTCTTTTGAAGATTCTTCTTTTTGCCTCACTTGGGACTTGTCTGTTTTTCTCGCCTTGTCTTCCTCCTCCTCCTACTGTTCAGGATGTTGAACGGTCCCCTCCCTCCAAAACCTGCTCTCTGTGAAGAGTCGATGTTCATCTCAATTTGAGGGATTTGTTTACTTTGTGAGCTGTTGGGTTTGTCATCGTCTCTTGTGACAGTCTCCCCTGAGATAAAAAAAAACTACACCAGATATTAGTCCTGACAGCGGGGAGGAGTGATGACATTAAAAGAATCCTATTTTTTTACTTTCTTCTCTCTTTCTTTGTTTCTCTTTTTTGCCCACTCCTCAGATCACACGGATCAGCCTGATTGTTCACAAAACCAAAACGCAGGATTTCCAGGTGTTGGCAGGCTCAGCGGGGTTTCTCATGGCCGCCTATTGTGTCGGTAAGAAGCCTAAAACAGTACTAACACTATCGTTGTTCCTCACAGGGAGAGGTTGGCTGCCTTCATATGCCCCAGGCTGCAACCTCCCCTGCTGTTTGTTTTCTTTTTATCCAAAACCAAAGTGAAGATATTGTCTTTTTGAACATCATTCAGTTTGGGTCCCTGCTGCACAATCACGAGTGTAAAGAGAGGTCAACACAATACAAGAGTCTAGTCTAATGAAGTTTTTTCTTCTGGTTTTTCAGAAGAAATTACTCATTATCAGATGACAACATTCTCCTGTTCTTACCCACAAGCCCTTGCATTCTGGGATCACTTCCCGCTGTGTCGAATTTTGCTCACATTCTACATAAACAGAGCCGGACTCTAAAGGCTACGTGTCCGAAAACATGCCCTGATCATGCAGTACGTCCACGTACAGTCACCTCTAAGAGTATTAGAATAACAAAACTTTCGACATTTCGACGTTTGGGTCGAACATCAAAAGATCCAAAGAAAATCTGAGCATCTAAGTAAGCATCATAATTAACTTAATCTCGAGCTGAGCCAATCTAAATGTCTGACCCACACTACAGTCATAGTCTTTATAACTCACTGGAAAGACTCAAGGATTCAAACCAGCAAACCCTTAAAAGTACTCTTCTGTGCTATCTGTATGGTGCATGTATCCAGTCCTGTGAGCTGGTTCGTTGCCCCGCATCAGATCAGTTCAGACCGATGCTGTTGTCATGTTTCAAAAAAGCAATCGGACAACTAGAGGTAATAATGGTCGCCATTCTTTCCAGGTAACTGGAAATTAGTCAATAAAAAGGGGGTGGCTGTGGGTCAGCTGGTAGGGCAGTCGTCTACGAAGCTCAGGGTTGGTGGTTCGACTCCCAGTTCCTCCCGATTCCTAGCGACATGTCAAAGTGTCCCGGGACAAGACAATTGGTGCCTTAAGGGGGTTGTCTGTCCACAAGAGCATTAATGAAGTATGAATTATTATTTTAAATACCAACAAGGATGAGATCTGTATACTGCAGCTTTAGGTTGTTGTAAGTGGACCAACAGAAAAAAACAATCATATGACAGCTTAAATAATGACAGGAAATGAAATGGCTGATTTTAGAGCGGATCCTGTCGCCTTGACCTTTTTTATTGCATGTTAAAATGCCAACTGTTAAACAACCTTGAACAGCTATCCTGTCTTTAGCTTGACCACCATGTACTGTACCTTCAGTCACGTCGCTTGTAGAGAAACGTTTGATCCTTGAAAGTTCAGTACAGGTACAGTAAATCATAAAACCTCAGCAATCTGTCTTAGCGGAGGTATGAAGCGACCACGTACGCCGTACTGTAAGCTTAGATTACACATCAACGTGATGCTCAGGAAGCTAATGAGTCATGTTCTCCTACTTTCAGGCTTTCTAAACACACTGTGTCTCTCACACACTCCCACAGCTCTCTGATCTTTGCTCCCTGACATGTTCTCATCTCCATAACTGAAATATGGAAGTAATTGGCTGTGCGTATGTGTGACTGACTGACACAGCTAATGCAGTGTAAGGTGATGCTTAGTGATTGATATGATAATGTGTGCATGCTGGGAGTGCGTGTTTGAGTTTTGATGTCCAAAATCATGCTCTCAACACCCCCCACATTGATGCTGAAGGATCTACCTGTCAGTCACACACTCAAAGGGCCTCATGACAAAAAGGCTTTGATGGAAAACTTACGCTGCTTGACCACATGTGCTCAGGTACTCGAAGAGGTTTCTGAATCTGCAGACTTAGTTTAGCTTGCTCTAATTTTTTATCAGTGGAAAGATCATATTTTTTTAGCATGTATCTGTTCTCACATGAGTCCTATTTCCGTGACAGAAATATGGCAAAACCCAAGGTGCTAAATCATACATTGTCACAGTGCATTTTTTATCACTGTGACAATTTTTTACTGTGAGCCATACTTCCTACGTGAATTTAGTTAACGTCTGGGTTTTGCCCCAGAAGAAGCTGTACAACACGAGCTCGCAGAAAAGTGAGATGATGAATAAAAAATGTTACATTGGAGCAGATACAGTTTTTCTGTTTTTAGCTTTTTCTTTCCAACAAGGCTGCGACTGTCATTTAGGTCGTACAGCTCAAAAGTTAAGAGAAAAGAGAAGATGACATTAGAAAAGAGCATTTACGTGGTAGAAGCGCACAAACTCAATACACAAGTAAAAGTATATCCTAAATAAAGCACAAGTACTTTACTATCAAAACAACATATTTTAAACAATATTGAATTTGATGTTGCTGATCATATAAATGTATAAGTCTAATCACAGTTAGTCTGACAAGCTTTCAAAGTTGAAAATATGGGACATTTTTAGTATTGAATTAAAATAGAGTTTTTGTGTGGAATAAAAACAGCACAGCTGTGTGACCTTCGAGCGCTGAGGTGACACTGAGAAACAATCATCATATTGTAATATAGAATTCAAACTCCCACATCTAATAGCTGGATGAATTAAATGTAATATGTAATATTGGTTATTTGTACTGAAATCATGTAGTAGTATTTCTATTATTTTAATATGATATTTTTTATTATGTCTGATGGTTAGCTTCTATCTATAATTATGTTTGTGTGTAAAAAAGTTGTGTTTTTGTATTTTTGTGATATGTAATTTCCTTACGTACTCGTGCCCATGGGCTACAGATAAAAATGAGCAGTTTAGGACTGTCCACTGTTCGTGTTCAATCAGCTATCATCATCTAGCAAATATTGTTCCCCTTACCTTTAACGTACTCTGGTAGTTCATCTGATACTAGCTTATCACAGGTGGAGCCTTTATACTCACCCCAACCGGTCGAGGCAGATGGCCGCCCACCCTGAGCCTGGTTCTGCTGGAGGTTTCTTCCGGGAGTTTTTCCTCTCCACTGTTGCCTAGTGCTGCTGAAGTGGGACTGCTGGGTTTTCTGTATTCTATATATACTTATATCCTGCAAGGTCTTAAAGGTTAAACACTGTAAGTGCCTTGATATGACTTTCATTGTGATTTGGCGCTATATGAATAAACTGAGTTGAACTGAATTATACAGTACTGTATACCAGCCACTGGATTGTTAAATAGTCTTCTCCTAAGCTGTGAAATATTGATATCATTGTTAGCCTCAAAATGTGTCATTTGTGCCATGAACCAAATTGTAACAATCAACATAAATTGGATTTTAACAGTTAAAGTAATTAGTGTGAATATGTTTATTTTCATGTGCTGGTTGAAGTTTGTAGGAATGGTCCATTTCAGTTGGCTATATCTTAGAAACTTTGCCTCACTGTGCAATTTACTGGACGTTTCCAGTCATATTTTGCCGTATATTGCAGTCTATTTCGGTCCAACCTTTAATGTCTCTGTACATGAGCTGTCACTCACAGTGCAGCGAGGAGACGGGGCTGCACGCCTGTCGATCAGCAGCTATAGGTAAGTTGCTGTCAGCTGTGAGATCTGAGCTTTGACAGGCCACAGAAATATAAATACAACAGAAAATCTGCCCATCAGCTGCCGCTGACTCGTCTATCCACAACAACAACAACTCCAAGGCCATGGACGGAGGCTCGCTCTCTGCTTTTCTCTCCCACCAGACGCAGACAATGAGATGTCACGATGAAAGGCCATGATATCTTGTTGCCTGGGAAAAAAACGCATGTGCGTCTTGCTCTGTAAATAAAACAATGATCTGTCGAGAAAGAAAAGGAACAGGACGGAAGGCTGGATTCTTATCAGAAAAATCGCTGCATGTTGACAGTAAATCATTTATGTCTCTGTGTTGACAACTGAAATGTAAAACCAGAAGAATGATGGATGGCTTTGTTTAAGAAGAATGAATGTTCAGCTTAAAAACAGACAGGAAACATAGCTCACTCCTTCACTGTTGTGTTTTATCTCAACACTGAATTCTGTTTGCACGCTTTTCAGGTGAAAACTCCAGCAGGAGAGAAGCATTACTGTACACGCGTCTCTGTCGGCTCAAGTGCTTCTTGTACTTTGCTGTGAGGCATGCTAATGTCTCAGTGCACAATTGCACACAGCAGACCTGTTTCAACGTCAAAGAAGCTTTTAAAAAAAAATGATTTTAGGGACTTAATTTATTCAGACAAACTGTAAAAGGAAAAGAAGTTTGAGGCCACACTGCATGTATTGAATCACACTTGTTAGTTTAATATTGGTGTGTGTCTCTGTGTGCGTCTCTAGGTGCGGTTGGCGGAGTGTGCGCGCTGGCTAACGTGCTGGGCAGGGAGCTGTGTGAGTTGGAGCGTCTGTGTTCATCCGGTCGCTGGGAGGAAGCCAGAGTCCTGCAGCAGCGTCTGATCGAGCCCAACACCGCCGTGAGTACCATCTGCTGCGCTGTGGACTCTTCTGTCCACCGTATCGCAGACACTAACTCCCACAAACAGTGACAGACTGAAGGGTTCAGTAACATTTCGTAAAGGCAGAACAGAGTCTCAATGGTTACATTAAATGTCAGCGAGTTAAGAAAAACCACAATAGTTTTGCAGTTTTGCAGAGCGGCAGGATTCTGGGCCACAGAAATCTGCAGTCTTAAAGGTTTTTCCTCATTTTTGAAACAATTTCAATCACATCGGACTCTGAATAGTGACTGTAAAACATCCACGAAGCCCTCTTTTCATGCATGTGCCATTTTTACAGGCACTGTGAATAGTAGCCTAATAAAAGTCGGTGTTAAAATTGCTGTAGTTAATGTAAAAATATTGCACAATCAGCTTTTTCTTCTAATAGTGTTTAAAAGTTTAGAACCACAAACAGGAAATTACTTAAATACTTGAAT
Organism: Sandelia bainsii; assembly: GCA_032362345.1. NCBI lineage: Eukaryota > Metazoa > Chordata > Actinopteri > Anabantiformes > Anabantidae > Sandelia > Sandelia bainsii. Next base: position 2,464,305 of record JAUMHL010000001.1, on the reverse strand, counting down.
GTGAGATTTCCTCAGTTGGAAAAGTTAATATCTTACTATCTCAGAGAACAGAAAGGAGGAAGTGAAAACAGTTTACGTAAAGGAAAGAAGATTGCAGCATATAAAACTAAATTAGACACTAAGTGAGACGTTAAGGTTTGTACTTAATGACACCACTGAACTGTGTGCGGTTTGTTGCTCAGAGTCTGAGTGAGCTGTATGAGGAGTCAGCTCTGAATTATTAGCCTCAGGCGACAAATATTATCTGTTTATGTTTATATATGTATTATCTGAGGTTTGTTAAATGTTGCTGCCCTTGCAGCATCAGTCTACCACACAAACACCTCCACACGCGGCATCAGGAGGAATCAACTTCGCTCTTATATCAAGTGACCGGATGGAGTTCAGCAGCAGATATCGATCACAAATACTAAACGTGTCTGACTTAAAGTGTCTTATTGATGAAACCTTGAAACCATGTGGCAGTTTCTCTTTTGGGTGGGGGTGGGGCTTGTATGGAGACTGACGGGTGCGCTCTGCGTTGCTAGGTGACCCGGAAGCTGGGAGTTCCTGCCCTCAAGCAGGCGATGGAGTGGTTTGGTTTCCATGGCGGCGCCTGTCGATCACCTCTTCAGCCACTCACAGAGGCCGAAATCCAGCAGCTGAGGCGAGACTTTTCATCCAACGGCTGGCTGTGAGGTGACCTGTCTTTGCTTAACGTGGAAACATGTTCCAAACTAAGATCAGCGTGATGAGGAAGGAGAAACGACACAGCGAACGCTAATAAATCTGCTGCTGCACATAAAAACTATTACAAACTGATTCAAGGTTTTTGAGGTTTTATTAATTTGTTCATATTTTTTTCTATTCAGGCTTGTGACACCTGTACGTTATTTCAGAAATAAAAAATTACTGCAGACTGTTTCACCGATATACAAATGTGTAAATGATCAAGTCAGCCTTTATTATTTGTTTATTTTCTTCTCTGTAGTGAGTTTTTAACCATAAGAACTGTTTTCATAACCTGTAAACTCACCTGAATTTCTCAACAACAGGAGCTTTGCAAATATCTCTGTAATTGGGAATATGTGGCCTGTATCCAGGATAAAAAAGTACAGTATTTCATAAATGGCCACACACTGACAACCACCACACCGTCCTGTAATAATACTGCATAGTACAGTTTTAATAGTAATAGCTGACTTCCCCTGACTGGGCGTCTTTTGACGTATGCTGGCTCTGAAATGAACTGTGGTCCCATGCTGTGATGAGTATATTGGAATTTCAGAACCATCAGAATTGATTAAAGGTTTAATGTTGTACTACTGGATCTTAGCAGAAGAATCCATGGACACTGCCTTTTTGGTGCATTATGGAAACTGTAGTGTATGCATTGTACACTAACTATACCAAATAAACACAGAACACAGTGTAAACAGTTACACGTTTGACTCATTTTCATCATTTGCTGTGTTTTGGCAGGTTTTTGTTGGTAAGTTTCAATATTGGTGGAAACTAGAAAAGTTGTGGCCTCTAAGGGTGACACAAGCAGTTATTACGTTTAGGTTAACGTTGTGTAATATTTAAATTTGTTTGATCTAAATCATTTAAATTTGACAAATATGCAAAAAAATAAAAAAAGCAATCAGGAAGCAAATACTTTTTTACAGCAGGGTATATGAGGTCCCACTGAGGATCACCATTTGAAACTGTTTGCTCCTTAAATCCTCGAATTCAAAAGTAAAACTAAATTGATTCTGAGCCACTCTCCTTTATTGTTGAGTTGCAGTTTCTTTAAGTGGCCACATGGAGGCGACACGCCCCACTGTTCTGTTCCTGCACCGCCTGCCCTGCCTCAAGGGCGTCCCTTTGATCCCAATTAGCAGGATCTTGGACCCGCCGGGGTGAGTGGTGCCAACGTTCCAGGTGGGCATGGGGGGGGGTCAGCATGTGTCTCACTCCTGCTTGTGTGGTGAGTGAGTGGCGAGTCAGCAAAAGCTGCCCTCAGCGCTGCAGCGTCACAGAGAGGGGGGGTGAGGATGACATGGAAAGGGACATCAATTTGAAAACCTCCTCACACACACACACACACACACACGTTGTTTTCCCCCTCGTTGTCTGTACCCTCTTGTTTCCTGTGCACTTCATCATCCCTCCGCACCTGACACTTTGTCGTTCGTCTCCTCCTTCTACTCCTCCTCTCCTTCATTTCCTCATCTGTCTTTGCTCTCAGTTTCCTCTTCCTCCTCCTCCCCCCCGGATCCCAGTCCTCCAGGCAATGCGGTGACCTCTCTCTGTAGTGTAGTATGCACAGACCAGTCGCTCTTTTCCTCTCTCTCCCATTCTAACCGTGCCCCAGATTAAAATCAAGCTTAAAAGATTCACAGGTTCCTCCCCCTTCCCCTCCTTTTTGCCTTTCCATCTCTTCCCTCCCCCCATCCTTTCCTCTTTCCTTCCCTCACACCACCCTCCTTTTCTCAGAGAGGACGTCCACACTGAGCTGGTGGAATTTGAGCATCCATCTGTTTTGTAAAGCCGGGCCTCTGAACTTTCATGTGTACAAGGAAAACTCAGGTTTTCAATAATGTTGATACAAACCTGCTCAGACTCTGAGCCGCTGACTTTCTGGCAGTAAAATTTATTTTGCCTCGACATCAAGCTGTGATGACAAAATACAGCTGAGAGAATGTGAACATTAGAACAGTTTGTGACTGTTTTGCTGAAAATACAAAATCAAAAACAGCTAAATTGTGTCTGTTGGACACAGTATCTGTGAACACAGGGAGCAGGAGGGACCTGAGCAGTGCGTGTGGTGATACCATCATTTTTTTACTGCCAACAAATCCTGTGAAAAGACTAAAAGCAACAATGAGCAAACTGCACTGGTTTAAAAACATATCTTATTCCTCTTTGCCACAGAGCTCTGGGCAGCACGTTCTTTGACACGCTCTTCTCCTGCTGCCCCAAATATTCACTAGAGCACCACATGTGAATTAATCCGCCACTGAAAATATTGCCCAACACATATATTATTTACTTCTGTTTACGTTTACTAAAAACTACAGTGCACAGCTGTTTTAGAAAATTACTGAGCCTGAAACTGTTATTCATGACCCACTTTTAAATATGGGAGTAAATAAGCTGGGGGCTGGATGAAACAGGTTAGGGAGGCTGAAGAGTAATAGGAAACAATTTTGGCTAATTCTGATCAGATTTAGTTGTTTTCTGAGAAGAAGAGATTTAAACGTTTTCCTGTTTAAGAGTTGAGGAAAGAAATTAGTGAGATCTTTAGCAAAATGATGGAATAACACCATCATCATATTATTTTTACAGCTACACTTCTTACTCGCTCTTTCTCTGCTTCCTTCAGCCACTTCCACTCCCGCTTACTGCTCTTGTCACTCTCCATCCCTGAGCCACACAGGGATGAAAGAGGGAAGCGAGGAAGGGAAGCATGAGAGATAAGCGTCATGCACAAGATGGAAAGAGATCAAAGATGGCAGGGCCTGTATGGCGATCAGAGAGAAAATAAAAACAGTTTTCAACAAAAGGCTGGAGACCGGATCCGATTGAGAAATGATGCTGGAGGTGGCAGATGCAAAGAGAAACCAAAAACAGCACAGTTTATCACAAAACAAATACTAGCTGATGGATCGCAAGTAGCATTTCAGTGAGATTTCAGTCTCGACGGAGCTCAACAGCCACAGGGAGCAGTGAGTGACGAAGGTGGAGATAACCTGATTAATAACTAGTTAAACTGGGCGTTGCAGATCTAAAATTAAGCATAATTGAGCAGCTGCGTGACCTACTTCTAGCCTCAAATGGAGACCATGCCCAGCTGAGGAACAAAAAGACAAAAAGCACTTAACTAGACAATAACAAAAAAAAAAGTGTCCTCGCCACTAAGTTCATGCTACAGTGTGAAATCAAAGAAATGAACTTGCAGCATGCAGGTAATGAACGTTAACTGCACTATCATACAGTGCTGTGAAAAAGTATTTTGCCCCCCTTCTGTTTTCACACATTTGTTTTTTTTTCCTTAATAAATGAAATCATCACTTAAAAACTGCATTTTGAGTTTACTTGGGTTATCTTAGTCTAATATTTAAATTTGTTTGATGATCTGAATCATTTAAGTGACAAATATGCAAAAACATAAAAATCAGGAAGGGGCACAGCACTGTAGCACAGTAGTGTATTTAGGGGATGTATAACTCGTGGTGTACACTTTTTTTGTAGCAGTTGTGCCTCACGTGCTTTCTACTAAAAACTCGTCACTGATCATTCCTGGACCATCAGAAACAAGCAGTCGTTTCCCACTTCAGGAACGTTTTGGCCCATCTGTTGAACAGATGTGCGTGGTCCCCAGAGGATGAATCCCAATCAATCCAATTGTTGCCATCATCAGATCAAAATTATACGGGTCTAGTACCTTGTTTTATGACCAATACCTGCTAAACTAATGACTTTCGCATCATCTACAACTGTACTTTTTATTTTGTGATAATCAGTAAATTATGTTTTTTAGTATAGGGTAGGATATTTTGATGTGGTAGGACAAATTATTAGAACACCGGTCCCCACTTTGTTAAACACAGCCTTGATTAAAATGAATAGGAAGAGCTGTGTGAAACTATATCTGAATGCAGCCTTAGTCTTATTTAATGTGTTACCAGACCAGTTTGTCTGATATTCACAGTTCTTCAGATTTTGTGATAACAGGTGTGCAAAATGTGACTTTTATGTGCTCATTTTGTTTCTGCGTTTAGTTCCTGTCTCTATTCATTTCTTGAACAGTTTTCTAGATGTAAGGAGCAGGGACTTTGAGGTCTGCATCCACAGCTCAAAAAACTAAATTTAGATCCTGGTTCCTGCTGAGAAACTCCAGGTAAAGACCCTGAAAAGGTTCCTGGAAAACTTGCTCTGCTCGAAAAGGGCTAAAACAATAAGATCTCCTTTATACTAGAGGCACGTTTACTAGACAATCAGCTTGAGTGATCAGAAATTCAGAGCAACTACAACACATGCAGGAATCTGTGTAGTTCTTACATTTTCCCAACTGGAGACCTCTTTAAACCGCTCTCAGTGTCTCTACCTACACTGTAACCTGAGGCAGAATACTTAAGTTTAAACACCTTTAAGCTACATAACAAAAACAACAAAGTCCATCCCAACGTGTATCACAAAGTAGCTGCTGGAATCCAGTGAACACCACAGATGGAAAAGATGTATTTGAGCATCAAAGTGTGGATTTTTCCTTGACGGGACTCAAAATGTTGAATATGTAGATCATGTCTTCACATCCCCTGGTACACGCCTGTCTTTCCCCCTCCCCCGTTCATTTTTTTTTCTTTTTGTGCCTGCAGGGAGAAGGTGGTCTCATGCTGAAACGTTAAAATATAACCATAAAATTAATGTGTCCTGGACTTAAAATCAAGTTGTGCTGTGATGAGTAGCCTGAGGGAGAACAGTAATAAAGACTTGATTTAATCATGTAGAGACAAAATGAACATATGGATCATATGGAGGTTTGAATTTGGATTATTTTTAATTATACTTTCTAAATCAAATAGCTGCACAAGCTGCACAATTATTCTCCTACATAAACTGTATGTTTATTCCGACAACTTTATTTTTTTTAACCACTGATGTGTTAGTAACATTAATTTTTTTCCTCTATATGTGCATGTGTTTATCTCTTGGTTACTAATCACTAATTGCTAATTGTATTCATGCATTGTGGGATAATTTCAATTCAATTCAATTCCGTTTATTTATTTAGCACCAAATCACAACAAACATCATATCAAGGCACTTTACAGTGTTTCAGGTTAAAGACCTTACAGAATATAAGTATATATATAGAATTATACAGGAAACCCAACAATCCCACTTGAGCATCACTAGGAGACAGTGGAGAAGAAGAACTCACTTTAAACGGAAGAAACCTCCACTGATCGAGGCAGATCAGTTGGGTTAAGTGGAAAGAGGAGTGGGCAAAGAACAGGAGGAGAGAACAACAAGCAGCAGACGACACACTGGGCAGGTTGGTATGGCCAGTAACTTCAGCCCACTAATGTAGTAGTTGTTATTTACACTGAAAAGTGAATTATTATTATTGTTGTCTAAAAGAGACCAGTGCTGTTTTTGGAAAAGTACTGTTGTACTTAGGACCAAGTCTACAAAGTGAGTATAATGAAGAATGACCATCACGTGTTCCCAGAGCCAAAGTGACATCTTAAAATTAAAATGATAATAAATAGAAAACACTTTTTCTTGTAAAATATGTTTCTAGATTTAGTGTTTTATGTTTTATGTCCTTATTGAGTAATATTTTCTTTATGAATAATGATCCATGTCATTCATGTGACGTCATGTGCATATATTTTATTTAAATTGCAAAAATTATAAAGATGATAAAGTAAACTGCTCAATTTAATTCAGTTGATTTATGCAGCACCAAAACAAAACAAACGTCATCTCAAGCCACTTTACATTGTGACGTTTAAAACCTTACAGAACTATGTGGAAAATAAAAACAGCTGTACAGAAGTACATAGAAAACCCCATAAACCCATAGCATATATTATGGTTATGTTTACATTTATCTGCACCATACAGGCACTTCATCATTAATTATTTGTTTATCCTTTTGGCAATCAGCCTTGGAAATGTGGAGAGAAGGACTCAAAGGTTCTGAACATAAATTTCAAAAGGAACATTTCAGTTATATGGTTTGTGTGTTAACCACTGGGCCACAGCACACTCCAGAAAAAAATATTTTCAATCTAAAATATCTACAAAGTGTAGCTTCAGTTTTAACTTGTATATGCCAGAGGATGATCAGAACATGCTTCCTGTGAGACAAAAAAAACAACAACTCTCAAAAAGCATTTAAACTATCACAGGACACTAAAACTCTCCAGTGAAACCAGAATCATGTTTCTTTTAAGCTTTGGTCTCGTATCTGTCTAATCGTCTTCCTCCTCTCATCTTTCAGCTGCGGCAGCTCAGAGCACAAGACTAAGAGCTGCTGAAATTTTTATTTAGCAGATGAATACACCTATTATATACCTCCCCCAACGCACTCCTGCATGCATATTTACACTCAAACGCACACAGGCTACAGAAACTCCCAAATGTGCCGCTGTGAGCGGTGTGAACCCAGAGCAATTAAAACCAGGCAAAATCCACGCTGGCTTTGTGTTTCCAGTGTCCCTTTCTTCCCTCTTCATACTGCCAGCTTTTATTTCTTACAGTTGCATGACAGTATGCGTCCCTACAGTGCCAGGCCTCTCTTATCAGTATGCCGTGTGCACTTCCTCTCCAAACATGGTCAAAGCGTTTGGGAGCCGTGAAGCCTCACTGATAAGATAAGAGACAAACCCGTTCTCTCTTTAAGGAAAGTGTGAAATAGAAAACAGGAGATCCATCCCCGTGGAATTAGATAGAAAGAATAGCAGGAGAAGAGCAATGGAAATCATATGCTTGGAAAATGAAATTTAAAAAACAAGAGAGTCCGATTTGAACCGTGAGATTAGGGGGACGAAGGAATTCATTTTTAGCGTAGGAACAAAAGAATACACACTCACAAACACATACCTGACACTTCTAGTGTGTTAGGTGAAGAATGTCTGCAGAGCGTATTTAAATACTTTACCATGGCAACAGGCTCTATGATTAGGGGCAAACAGGCAAAACTGCTGCAGCACTTGGGATTGAGATGATACAAATTAAGGGAACTCTGGCCGGTTGCCAAGGAGATGAAATAGGCGGAGGGGTTAAAGTCCAACCTAAACATACCTTAAAGCTATTTTAGTGACAGCGGAGCAGGGAGTGGGTGGGGGGAGGGAAGGACAGAGCAGGGGGAGGCGAAGAGGGGAGGTTTCTGACAGCCGGGCTCCACAAATAATCGCTACACCTGCCGAGATGAGTGATCAGAGTTCAAAATCCCTCCATATGTCTGAGTGTGTGCAGATTTGTGGTTGTGTGTGAGTGGTTCATGTCTCCCAGCAGGCTCTCGCACCTCTGCTCGGCGAGAGAGAAGAAAAAGGCTCATAATCTGGTTCAGTTTCATGCATTTCCTTTATTTTTCCTCTGCAGATTTGTTTTTCCATTTAAAATAACAAATGCTGCTTTTTTTGTGACATCCCCATTTTGCAGTAAATTCATCAGAAACAACACAAGTGACATTATGGCTTTGTGACATAAACGAGTCTCATTTTACAGTGTTTAAAGGTGCCAAAACAGGGACGAAGCCCCAAGTGAAACATACAACATTTGCTAAAAAGGTCCCACATTATCTAGATTTATTTTACCAGAATATTTTAGATGATATGTTCTGGTGGTTCAGTCCAAGGTTCAGTCCATGAGGCTGCATGTTTGGTTCAACATCTCTGACTCAACTTTGATAAAATCTCCACACTGTTGTCCATTTGTAGGTCATTTATGAGCCCTGAAGACTGTAAAATGTGTCTGAAGGTGTACCTTTGATCATAGATTGTCTTTACCATATTGTAAACTCACAAATGAAGGTGTGTTTTAGGAAATGGATTTCAGTTTGTGTACAATAAGCACACAAAAACACATAATGCAGACTCTGTCACAACCAATGAGCAAAGTCTGTCTGCTGATGAAGGCCATGATATGTGGTTAAATCTCCAGAGAAGTCAAGAACATGGACCTTAAAGGGGTCAAGTGATGTTTTTCATGTTCTGATGTTACATATATTCTTTTGTGAAGTTTGGTGTTCCATGCTTGACATAGTTAGAGGCCCAAAGCTTGAGGTGAACATTTGTGTTCATGCTGGTTGGTAGTGGACGGTGTGGACGTCCATAACTGGCCATCCATTTTGGGCTCCTACACCCACTAAGGACGCTGCCCACTCTGTCAGGTTAGCTGCCACAGCTCCGCTCACAGCTAACGCTAGTTCGAATGTTTGTGCAGAGGTCGATATGTTCCGCAGAAAATGTTTTTTCAGCACTGAAAGAAAATTCTCTGTTTACTTTCTTTCAAAGGTGAAACTATAAAACAACAATAGATCCAGTAACAGGCCAGCAACAGACTCTGAGTAATCTGCTCACAACACTTCACGACTGGTTTCACAACCTGCCTCAGTATGTAGCAGGATTTTCAGCCCACAGGAAGCCTTCCACAAGCTGGCCAATCAGAACAGAGTGGGATGGAAGAAGAATGTTTTTTAAACATTTAAGAGCTCACTAATAAACTTTAATGCTCAAATTTGTTGACTTTCAACAATGAATCCCTTTTTCCTGGCACTTTCTCTACTATAATTTTTTTTTATTATTATAGTAGTTTAAAACAATAATTTACCTCCATGCTTAGTAAAACTTTCAAACTCCTGACTTTTTGTTTAAAATCTCCAGACTTGACAAAGTTACTGCAGAGACACAGAAAACATACGGCTGTCCTCACAGGCCGAGCAGTACCCCGAGTGAGGAATAATAATAATAATGTTAAAGTGAATACATATATGTGCAAAAAATCTCTTATTTTTGTAACATGTCTTGCATTTTATGTCTTGCCAAAGATTTCAAAATAGCACTGTGACCACTAAATAATGTGGGACCTTTACCTGGTTTACCTTTTCCTCCTCTTATTAAAAATCTCTTTTCCTTTTTACCCTTTTGTTGTTTAAAATCCACATTTACATTACATTTAGCCTTTTCCGGTCTGTTTCCTATATATTTAAAAGTTCAGATTTCTGTCTAAAACCAAGGACAAAGCAGATGCGGAGGCCTGCGGTGAGTGAAGGCGGTGAGTCAACTGTTTCATTAGTCATCAGGCTATAATCTCAGCAGACTGTGATATACTGTATGTTGGTCAACCACTGTCCTCCACCCCCGCACTGCCTCTCTGACTGTTCTTCATTAACCAGAGAAAGGAAAATTAGCTTTAAAAAAACTGCAACACTTACGAAAAAGTTAGTATTTAACAGTATTTAAAGTATTCCAAGCACAGTAGAAGATTTTTGTTCAGGCACTCGTTGCTCCCTTTGTCGTTTCGGTTTTTTGTTTCTTTGTACATACCCAGCCTTGACTCGGTCGCCTGTTGAACAACAATTACAGGGCCGCAGAATGCTCTTTCCACATTTTCTAATTACAGTGGTGATTATGATAATGGATTTTGGTTTAGTTAGTGTCATACATCAGGTCGGCACCGGCTCGACTGTGGGTGTTTGTGTGAATGAGCGTTAGAGATGAATACTAATTAACTAATCAAAATAATCGTCCGTCTCCACATGTGTGTGAAATACGTGATGCAAGTAAACAGCTTGTCTCGACACACGCTCAGGCTTTGACTAAAAATTGACATCCAACTTAAGACAATAGACAATAAAACAGAGTCCTGGGGCCAGGTGTATAAATGTGTACACACAGAGAACATGCATACGCCTTTTACAAATGCAAACTGGTGCACTGTCAATATTCCTGATTGTTTTATCTACACATTTGGTTAAAAAGCATATTTAAACCCATATTTAAATAAATGTTTATGACTCTTTCATTTTTTCTAGTATTGATATAAAAACTGATGTTTAAGGGCATTTCTATATCTATTCATGGCGAATTGTAGGAGCAGAACCAGGCGTATGTGCATTTTTATAATGTGACTATAAGGCCGCGTATGTACAGTATACACACAGTTTTAGTTGTGTTTCATACACCTGGCCCCTGGTGTAACAGTCATAGAGCCCGAATGAAGAGGAAAAAAAGACCACCTTTGTTAAAATGACTCAGTTTAAAGGCATCGTGTCTCCTCAGGTTGTTTGAAATCACCTCTAAAACAGAATTTGTTTCAAATCTTCTCCGTGAACTTTATGTTTCATTGTAATTGTAATATGTAATATATGAAATATTTACATTGGATAATCAATACAATAGATATAGCTACTGTGCCTTTATTTAAATCTCTAGGAATAAAATCAGACTTTATTATGCCTTTGCATCAGTGACAGCTGTGGTTTTGTATTTTTGTTTTTTGGAGAGCCTCATGGGAATTTCTTCACATTTGGCACCAACGTCCACTTGGATTCAAGGATGAACTGATTAGATTTTGGTGGTCAAAGTTCACAGGTCAAGGTCACTGTGACCTCAGGTCTGTCCCATGTTGCCAACGCGATACTCTCACAAATGCCTGGAGGGAATTTCATTACATCTGACACAAATGTCTTGGACACATGGATGAATTGATTAGAATATGAGTCTGGACAGACATGCACGTAAACCACGAGGTGATACTTCTAGTTTATTTGGCCCAATTTTGCAAATCACCAATGTGTCTCAAGGGGTTTAATAGTTTGCACAATACAACACCCACCACCTCAGTCTGACATTTTATTGATACATTATCAAGTCAAATGAGAGGACTGATGCCTGTTTTACAGATCCACTGGATATTAAGCTAACGGTAGCTTAGCACAAAGCCTGGGACCGTTATTGTAGTGCTCTGTTGTGTCAAAATATCAGCCTCCCATCTGGCCTGGTTAAAGACGACATACAAGCATCTGTCTGGAAAACAAGACTGTCTCTCTAAAGGAATAGTTTGACATTTTAGAAAATATGCTCATTTGCTTTCTTGTAGAGAGCAGACATTTAGTACATGCATCTTTCTCAACGAGAATGCAAATAAGTGTATTTCCCAAATGTTAAACTATTCCTTTAGGCTAAAATTCAATTTGCATGCATTTAATACATCTTATGTTTATTCTCTTTCATCTTTTTTTTCAGTGATCTTGGATTATATGGTTAACATTTGTGGACATTAACAGTTGGATTTCCTATTTAAAAATATTTGTGGCTTCTTCACAGTTGTCTGTTGTGGTCGGCTGATGCGTTTGATTTTACAGTAGCTGTAACGCCTGAAGCATTTTGATTAACTGTCTGATGTTTACGGAAATACTGTATATTAATTCTGTTTTAGGGTAAATTTCAACCACTCCCTCCAGACTCTTCACAGCAAAACATGAAATCAGTCACATGGGCGTTTGACAGTGTCAGGACGACATTACTGCTGAAGTTAATATCAAATCTCAACTTTTCAAGTTGAGATTTTAAGGTGCGTTTTAAAGGGTTTTGTGATCCACAATGTTTTTCTCAGACTGTGAACTAACATGGGATCATTCAGCTAAATAATGTAAAAAAGAATCAACATATTCACAAGCTTTTTTTATCTGGTAATAACACAGTGTCCAAAAACTGACAGATCACTGAAGTACACATGACACCCCCAACTCAAAGGCAACAGTCATCACCATTTAACGGCGTCTCAGATCTCAGCGCCAGTTATAAGGTGTGAGATGCCTCCATCAGTTTGGATGGTTTCAACATCAACGTCAAACTGGTCAGTGGGGAAGACATCAGCCCCCTGAACCACATCCTAAATTAAACTCAGAGATGGTCACATAACGGACAACTAACTCCATCTCTCATTTAAGACCCCCCCTTCACGACTAACCGATAACTACACCACCACACATACACTGGACGTCTACACATCACACGTCTCATTACACAGACGCTGATTCCCAGCAGACACGACGCACGCACAAAATATGTGATACGTAAAGCTCATCACAAGCTTTGTTACGTTAACAACAGTGATGTTTTCACCTCTTTTTTTTCTCTTCTGAGCAGGAAATGTTTATACACAAACACTAAATATCAGAGATGTGAAAGAAAAAACAAGATGTATAAAGTGGAGGAGAATTATTTTTGTCTCCCTGCGCCAGGTGAAGAAAAGAGTTTCATTTCTAAAACTCAAACAAATGCATGAAAAGAAACCATCAAGTCTTGTTTTCATAAAGGAATTCTGACATTAAGCTAAAGCACATTATGGATTCCTCATAAATATTACAATAATTTTAAGACTTTTGCTGAAAATACATGAAAAAAAAAAAATCTGAATTTCATGTGAAACATATTTCTGGAATGAAACCCTTCAAGTTCAGACTTTCATTTGACACAAAGACTCAGTTTGATCACATGAGCCTCACTTTGACCCCAAAAAGCCTCTTTTTGCAGACAAAGCTTCCAGCTTCTCATTTCCGAATATAAAACCAGCTGGAGGCAGAATCTTGCTTTCAGGCAGAAATTGCATGTTATTATCAAATTGCACCTCCAAAACAGAAATTGCACTCATTACTCAAGCCTGCAACACTGCAGGCACTTCCAGCCCCCTCTGCTGTTCATCCCCACCTACCCACCCCCTCCGCCCTCCCTACTTCCTACCTCTCTGATTATCATCCACTGATTCTGGATCAGCTGCAGCCACTTGGCACTGTGTGGTTGGCACTGAGGAGGATGTTCCTGCTAATCTGTGATCAGACTGAGCTGTACCGGCACTGAGTGAAAGAAAAACAACAAAAGATACTGCTCACATGTTCTTCAGCCAGCGTCTATGCCCCTCTGACATTTCACTAACTTACAGTAAATCCTTCAGATTTTACTACTGGAGCACCAACAGGAGGACAAATGTGTCATTTAACTAAGGCAGGAAACTCAGTAAGTGCTGATCTGGTAATATGAAGGTTAAAGTCAGTTAAAACTGGGCTAAATTTGGTTGACAAGTCTTTTATATTGATTTTGCTACATCCTAATTTCCTGGAAAATTTTATGGAACAAATGCTAAATATGTATTTTAATCATTTAACCCAAATGATTAATTATGACTATGCTGTTATAATCTGTACATGTAACCCTCTATTTTAGCACATTTTTTCTTTCCTAAACTTTAGCTGATATATGATTGTTAATTACGAGAACATTTCCCTCATTCAGTGTTGTACTAATTATAAAGTACAGTTGCAAGAAAAAGTAAGTAAAAAAATAAGTTGCAATTTCCTGGTTTTCTGCAGGAATTGGTCATGAAATTTGATCTGATCTTTAACAGAGTCACAAATATCATCTAACGCAATATTTCTAAGATGATACAACACAGTCACATCTTTATTGAACACATCCATTAAACATACAGAGTGATAAGTGAAACTGAGTTTTAATAATTGGTTGAACCACTTTTGGCAGCAGTAACCTCAACCGAGCTCTTCCTGTAGCTGTGGATTAGACCTGTGCAACATCCAGGAGGATTCTTCACAGACCTGTTTCACTTACTTTTTCCTCCATCACTTTGCATGTTTAATGGGTGTGTTCAGTAAGGACATGAAAGATCACGACCGTGCAGCTTAGAAATATTGTGTTTGTTTATATCTGTGACTTTGGTGAAGATTAGATCACATTTCGTAACTAGTTTACGTGTACTCAGGTAAAAGTCACACAGTATGTATCACTTCAGTTTTAGAAGTCACAACCTTTAAAATTTTATACTTACTGTGTATGACACAGTCTATCAAACTTAAACTACTGATAGTGAGTGAAGTAAGTGAACAGCTCCTATTTTAAATTCCCAGAAAGATTTAATTAACATTTTCTACCTTCTGCAGCTCATCTCATTTTCAAGTTCTAGCTACAGGTTGTAAACATTAATTATGCTGTCTCTGAAAACTGTTTTCCATCTCAGGCAAAAAAAGAAAACATAATTACAGATGTAAATTAATTCTTGGAGTTTTAGTTATTTATGACTTTAATTACTTGCAAATGTTGAAGCTGAACCTAATTAGAAACACTAAGGAATTCAATGTGGGATTTAAAAGGATTCAGATTCTATAGTAAGATTCAAATTCTATTACATTTAAAATGTTTAAATGCAAAAAAACCAACCTAATTTAGCCGTTTAAATCTAGATCCTAGATGTTACCAAATCAGTGTTTACTGGAAAATGTCCACATGCACTTTGAATCCAGAGCTGTGTTTTGTCAGATTAACTGACCCTGAAGTAGTTGTAGCACCTGGTGTGTTGACTGAACAGTAAATCTGTGTTTGGCTCAGCTGATCCTGAATCAGTGGCTTTCTAAAAAAAATAAAAATAATAATTATGAAACACACATGAACTTACTAGACCTATCGACCTCTACTGCAAGTAACAAATTAGAGAAAGAAAATCAGAAAGAAAAATAAATGAAGTACGTAGAATAACATTCACATGTGCTAAATTACAGCAGTCAAGGAACAAAAATAACAATCGGGTGTTGCTGGGAGGAGGATGACCTGGTACTGGGGCACCGTGGGTGATGTAGTCCTCATCACATGGCCAGAGCTCGGGCCTTGGCCGCCGCTGCCTGCGCCCTCTGCACGGCTCCTTGGCTGTTCTCTCTCCTCATCAGCTGGTTGGTCTCAAACAGGCCCTCGTGGCTGCCACCGCCACCGGGGCCCCCGTCCACGAACGTCAGCACTCCTGCACCAGACAGACTGTTCATAATGTGTTTGCCTCAAAGCAGACAGAAGCACTTTTAAAGTTAGAAATTAGGCAGGCTAAAAGTCACACACTAAAGCAAAGAGTGGTGTTTTCTGGCTGTTCAGTTTGGATGAAAACACAATATTCACTGGAAATGTTTTCCAGTCTAGATAACAACATCCTCACGCGTGAATGTATTCATCACATCAGTTTATCATGAGGGCTCAACGGTCACACATTTACTAGTGGTTTCCACAGAGCGAGTCCAAAGAACTTGGTGGCGCTTCTGCACAAAAATGATGTCTGGCTTCCTCCTTGCATAACAGTGTTTCATGTTTCATTTCTGGATGCAACAATGGACTCTATTGAGTGACAGTTTTCCAAAGTTCTCACAAACCCACGTGGTTATATTCATCATGGTTGCATGACGGTTTTTCATGCAGAGCCAGACAGATATTTCAGTACAGAGAGTCTCTGAATCTCTTCATAGTATTATATACTGTAGTGTTGATACTCTCATTATCATGATGCCGTCACCTGTTACCAATTCATCCAGAACGGTGCTACTTGAATATTTTATAAACTTTTCAGTCTGATTTAGCCTCTGTCCCAACATTGTTTTAATTTCATATAACAAACTAATTGTATTATTAGCTAAGCAGAGGCTTGTGTCTCAGCACTTTATCTGTCACCTTATCTGAATTCTGGTTTTCTTCATATAATGGGTTATCTGTTACCTGAACTCAGGTTAATGTTTAACTGAAAACTGCATAAAAGAACATTTTAGTCCTTCCTTTTAATAAAACACCACATGGCCCAGCTCTGATTTCAGGTTGTTAGATCTCAGAAAACTGAATGAATCTTTATGCTCCGTCTCTATTTTTACAAGCACAAAAATGAGCCAGTTGTCACAGAGACATATTGTTCCACCCTCACCACCCAGCAGGCTTCAAATAAAACGTGTTGATTACTTCCCGAGACTCAGGGGGCTTCAACCCAGACAATTAGCACGTTTCGCTATTTAATATAATTTAAAAAGTATTTAAAACATTTGATAACAGAACAAAGAGCACAGAGAGATAAACAACGTGACTGGAGGTATGAAATATTGCCTTAATTTGTGTTAAGTGACAGAATGAATTATAAAAAATAGACTGTGACTCTGAAAACCAAGTCAAAAGTTGCCAAAGCTCAGAGACTAACATAAACCTCTTTTCTGATGCATCAGCCTTCTGTTATGTCTTTTAAATTTAAACTTTTACTTGCAATTATTGGATAACTGATGCAATTATTTAAATAACAAAACACCACATTATTTTTTATTTAATTTAATACTTTTTATGTATCTTCAGTGAGTGATGTCAGAAATTGCTGTTTATTAGTAACTTTCTGAGGAAAATGGGGTGACGACGTCTTACCGTAGCCATCCACACATCCGCTTTTAAACTCGCCCTCAAACCTCATCCCGTCAAAGCGAGTGAAGACACCGACACCTTGGAACTTCCCCTGCACAAATTCACCTTCATACCTAAAAGAATAAAGTAATAAATTATAGAATAGAATATAGAAATCCCAATTGTTGACATTGTACACATACGAACACTGAAAGAGGTCCAGCTTATTGTAATCACTCTCTGGCCATGAACAGATTATTTTCTAAAGATGGACAAAATCCACAGTCTTGGTTCTGTGAAAATGTATTTAAATATATCTAAAGTGAACACGAGGGTTCAGAAGTCAGAGTTATTTCTCTCTTTGTGTTTCCCTGTTGAGCTGCAGTGGAAGGACAGTAACAAAAAGAGGCAATTGTGTATTAAAGCAGCTGCAACTTTGCAAGATATTCACATAACTTAACTAAAGTGTAAGGTTGAAGTGTATTTTCTTCAGATAAACTTTCTAATACATTTTTGAACAGAGGGAGGACCGTGGATTTTGTGCTCACTCACTTACAGAGGAGCCATCTTTTGCATGAAGCTAAGAGAGGCCTGTATTAAAAGGATGAATACAGCAAAGAAAACCTATTTCAGTATTCATAGGATCACCTGACTATTGTTTTAAGATTGACTTGAACCTATCCTTTAAAGAATTGCGAGGAAAAGAAAAGCTGGACTGCGAGTGTATGTGGACATTTTTCAGAAACACGAGGAAGGTTTTTATAGCTACATGAACAATAATGAGGTCTGACTTCGACATTGACCTTGAGACTTTGGAATTTTAGGTATGAAAACAGCAAAAAACATTTTAGTTCTCCAATAGCAGACAAAAATGCACTAAAGTACCGGACCTTTCTTTAAACTGATGTGATTTTAACCTTAGAACCGCTGCAGAAGAATCCAACACATACAGTATATTGTATGGTACCCTAGCATGTTACCATTTTAGAAATGTTGATAGGCTAATTCTGAACAATAGGCTGTGGTAGCTGAGTGCAAAGAGCTCAAACAGTTTCAGTGGTTTGAGACTGATTAAATTTTTCTTAGTAAAGGAGTCCCGTTAAGCAAAGATGCCTACAGCAGTTGTCCACTGTGAAGCATCTATACTATAAGTTCACAGTCAAAGGATCCATCCATCCATCATCCTAACCGCTTGTCCTCTTAAGGTTCGCAAGAGTGCCGGAGCTTATCCCAGCTGTCACTGGGGGAGAGTCGGGGTACACACTGGACAGGTTGCCAGTCTATCAAGCTCCTCTCCTTTGGAACCAGCTCCCTATTCAAGTTTACTACTTTTTCCTTTTTGATAAAGCTTATTAGTGAGAGCTGGCTCAGGTGACTCTGAACCATCTCTTAGTTATGTTGTAGGCTTAGTCTTCTGGGGGACCTCCCTAGACACACTGAGCTCCTCTCCTCTCTTCTCCTCCCATTGCATGTCATTAACTTTGAGCTTCGTCCTCTCTGTCTCTCTGTACCAGGTATCCTCGGCCTCTGAGCTGTATGATTCCAGTTGGAGTTACTGGTCCTACCAACCTGACAGTGTCTCGTCTGCTGCCTACTGTTCTTTTCTTTACACTCACCCCAACCGGTCGAGGCAGATGGCTGCCAACTGAGCCTGCTGGAGGTTTCTTAGGTCTCATAGTGCTGCTCAAGTTGGACTGCTGGGTTTTCTGTATAATTCTGTATATAGTTTTATTCTGTAAGGTCTTAAACACTGTAAAGTTCCTTAAGATGACTTTTGTTGTGATTTGGCGCTATATAGATAAACTGAATTGAACTGAAATTGAATTGATTTCTGAGTAAAAACACAAAAAATGGCCTTCAACAGGTTTCCTCTTTGGTCTTAAACATCCTCAGTGGCACTTGAACTTTTCATTTCACTTCTAAAAGCTGATGAAAAACTAAAGTAGCATTATCTGAATTAGGGATGAAATATTTTCTGTGTCTGTTGGAGTCACTGAACCACATTTTATTGAAACTCTGCAGCTGCTTCCACTTGCTGTGGAATATTAGAGCCAATATTGCAATAAGAAAGAAGTACTTTAATATGATGTTTAAAATGTTCAGGCGGTGAAAGTACTCAAAAGTGCGGAAGTTGGAAAGGATTTTTTTTAATCACACACTATCTGCTCATCTCTATGTGTTATTTTAAACAAACTGTGTGATGAAAGGTGACAGATTTAATTTTGAGCTCCAATCTGCTGTGTTTCTTTTCCGTCTCTGTTTATTTCTCGCTTTTCTGAGGCTGATGAACTACATGTTTCACATCCTGCACTGACATGCTTCATTATGTATAAGGACATAAAATAGACTGGATAGGTGTTTGGACATCGTTAATGTAGTATACTGTATGTTAGGGAAACTAAGGTATTAACAATAATTTAACCATTTCACCATCTTCATTTTCTTAGACTGAATTATTAGTTAATGATGGAAATATTAATAAATTAAATACGTTTTTGTTGCAACTTGGCACTAAAGCACATGAAGATGGAGCATTTTAGAGAAAACAATTAGTTGATAAATAAATAATGAGCAAAATAAAAAATAAAAATAGCAAAACAATCTGCAACTATTTTGTACTATGTTGAAGTAATTAAAATAAATTATAAGTCTTTTTTCTAATGAAAATAATGTAAAAATGCCAAACAATTTTTGGTTCCGGTTTATTTGCTTCTTTCCTTGTAATGTTTCATTTTAAATAGAATATATTTGGGTTTTGGACTTTTAGTTGGACAAAAACAAGACATTCAAGACACCTTGAGAAGTTGTGATGTGTATTTTTTCTCTGTTTCTGGACATTTCATAGACTAAACGATTGATTGATTCAACCAAAAAAAAAATTGGGCAAGTGAATGAATAATAATGATCATTATCTGCTATAAGCTGTGGACGCTTGTTGTAACATTAACAATATTAATATAACCAACAGAAATGGTTCAGGTCAGTAAATAGGAAGTGAGACACAGACCTAGAGCCATCAGGAAAGACCAGCAGCCCACAGCCGTTGAAGAGGCCGTTCTCAAACTGTCCCGTGTAGCACGTCCCGTCGCCGAAGGTCAGCTGACCCAGGCCGTGACGCAGACCTGCAGCCGCAAACACACAGAGCTGAGTAAGATACTTTTTAGATCCAGTTTGTATAAGTAAATGTAAACAAAAACTCCAGCTCCAGAGAAACGGGAAACAGGCAGAGTGAAACACAAACTGAAGGACGTGAAAAATTTTTAAGGGTTTAAATAAAAAATTTAAAAGTTGATGAAACTGCACGATGATGATAATTACGAAATCATCAAGGATTTAAATTTGATAT
Organism: Sandelia bainsii; assembly: GCA_032362345.1. NCBI lineage: Eukaryota > Metazoa > Chordata > Actinopteri > Anabantiformes > Anabantidae > Sandelia > Sandelia bainsii. The sequence goes on along the minus strand of JAUMHL010000001.1, from coordinate 2,444,274 downwards.
CATAAAAAGTGCAAAACTAAATTTTCAATTAGTGTGAGGCACGTTAACTGGATTGTCTTTAGTTTAGAGGTAAATATCTGTATATTGTGTCTGTTTGTGTGTGTGTGCGTGATGAATAACTAAAAACATGAAACCTTCATTAGAAATGAGTCCATTTGGCGTTCCACTTGATGATATTAAAAAAAATCCTGTTACAGACAGAGCTTCATTTCTCAAGGACACTTGATAAAATTGGACAAATGAGTGGATTGCATTCTGTTTGTGTCACACACTTGAACCATAGCAGCCTAGAAACTGGAAACCAAAACAGTGTTGTTGCATTGCTCTGACTCTTTGCGTGCACTGTTGACTGGTTACAATCAAATTTAAACTAAAGTGCTTAGCGAAATTTTTAAATTATTTTAAAACTTGAATCTGTCTGTGAAAGTGTAATAGTTTTGGAGGCCATGCGTCCTCTCAGGTCATCAGGCTGAGGTCTACTAACTGTTCTCAGAGTCTCGACTAAGCATGGAGAAGGAGCATCTGACAACTTTTTGGCACGGATCCCTGTAGAAAAGGTCAAATTGGAAGCATAACAGGCATCTTGTAGCCAAAACATGACCCTCAACGTTCAGCATTTACCCCAAAACAAAAAGATACAGTTCTGATTGCTACAGGCCGCTGGTTGAAAAAAGGCTCAAAGGACACCAGTGTGCATGTAAACAAAGTAAGAGCTTTAGAAATCATTTATGTTTTCTCGCTTCCAAAATCTTTGCAGATTTCTACACAGATTCTTATTATGGTCTGTGGCGTGTTCTGAGCCACAAAGTAACAAGCAAAGCAGGAAAATACCAGATTTGAAATATAAACCAGCACAATCAGGATGTTTTAACACTTTATTTATATTTGCTTTGGCACAAGACAAAGAAAATAACCTGTGATTTGATTAACTTAGATCACTTAAGATGGCATAAAGCTATTTTTGGTACAATAACACGTTAGAGCTGCTAAATACCCGACCTTCATGCCTGATATCTGCAAACATACAATCTAAACCAACAGGTCAAAAATATACCATCAAGCAAGAGTAATAAATAATCTTGTCCTAAAAATAACATTTAAAATAAATTCTAAAACGTATTTTAAGGAATTACGTGACAGCTTAAGGAAGCACAGGCGTGATGTGGTCACGTTCTGGTTAAATGTTCTGTACAAGCTGTAGGTGACCATAATATTTCTGGTTAAGACGAGTAAAGAAGCTGGTCTAGTAATGAAAATAATAATAATAATTATTTTACTAATAAAAGATATTAACTCTAATAGAAAGGTAAATTAGGAAGCGTGTTAGGGTGACTAGCAGGTGCCACACTTAGCTCCAGAAATATGTAGGTAATATCACAGATGCTGCAGCCATGATTTTTTTTATTTTCTGCAGCTTGTGTTCACAAATATATGTTAGATATCAAATACAGTTAAGACAAACACAGCATAAATACCACATTAAAGATTAAAATAACTTTATGGAAACAGGAAACACAAATGTCAATTACAAGGCAAAAAAAGTTTAAGAATGCAGGTAAATTATCTCACATTTTTCAGTTAGCAGTTCAGCAGATTCATAATTGGTGCTAACACACAAAAGGTCACCTGCTCTCTCTCTCATTTTTCGCCTCTTAAAATTCGCCCACAAACGTGAGACCCAATTTTCCCTTTAATTCTGTGACTAATTTCCAGAAGCAGGACGATGGCAGTGGAAGGAGACGGGGACGGGGAGAGAAGTGAGCATTTCTCCTTCGCCACCTTTATTAGCATGCCCAGTGGGAATCAGGCGAAATAACTGGATGTGATGCACAGTTGGACACAGGCTGAGGAGGTCCAGGGTTTCTCACAGCAGCTGTAGGCGAGGAATAGGATTTACTGTGAGCTCACCAAGTGGCATGAAGCTGGTAGAGACGGGAGAAGGAGATCTGGAGGGGGGGAAAACCATAACAGTGGATTGGGATTTACAAGTGGGGGAAGCAGCCGGCTTGGCAGGGGTTGAGGCAGGGGTGAGGCTAATGAGTGTTGTCCCTTGCTTCCAGCTAATGGCAAAGTAAATTAGGAAGTCCATCTGTCAGGGCTGCTCTAAGTGCTGCTCTCTGCCCAATCTCAGCAGGGTTTTCATGGGAGATTTGGAGAAGAGATTTGGCCGAAAATAAATCTGGAGCTCGGCATTCCATTTTCAAGTCTTTCCTTCTCTGAAATATCCTGCACCCATTTCTGTGAATGTGTGTGTGCGCAAAAGCTGGACTGGATTAAGTGTACTGTATATGGGTAAAGAAGAGGGCCAGCAGAGGCTTAACTCCAACTCTTTAGCCTGCGAGAGTCCTGATAAACGAGACTAGACGTGAAAGTATAAAAATCTGTGGAGTGTTAAAGAGGTCACAGTTGTCCTGCCACAAACCACACCAAGAGCAGTGTCTTCTAGCATTAGAGGAGCCCTGGCAAAGCATGAATTATATTACTGAATATAATGAAATCAAGTGGCATCAGTGCAAGCATTTTATAAACCACTATGAATCTGTTTACTTTTTACTGGAGGGACAGATTATCAGCACACTGCTGCAGCAAGGGACAGTAATTTCCTCTGTCTCCTCAGATTTGATCCCTTCAGACAGACTCTAATCTGTTGTTCAGCTCCTTTGGAACGCCTCTCTCCAATCTTGTGTCGGGTCACGGCCTCCGGCTAATTACGGTTTAGCTGAATTTGTCCGGCTTTTATGTCAATCAATAGCGGTAATGCATAGATGTTAAATGACCACATGGGCAAAGTACAATAGTAAATGGCTTATGGCTGTGCCTCGACTGCTGTGGATGTATCCAACCTGCTTCCTGTAACCTGATAGCCTCAGGGCCTGTCTTCAACCAGCGCTCTGCTGAATTATTCATGTGACACTGTAGACCTCTGTTCAACACACACCTTCGTGTTTGTGTGCAAACAGTAACTCTGGATGCATGGACGCAGAAATGCAGTGACACCTCCCAGCACACAATTACATATCGCAGAGCAAAGTCAGCAGTGTTATGTCAACTAATAATCATATTGTTCTGTTAATATCAACACAATGTGCAATCACACATTTTTTAGAAATGCCAAAAAATACTTGTGCCTTAGGAAAAGGTACATGAAGAATTACAAAATATATTCCCAGAAGCACTTTGGCTGTATTTACACATTAAAAAGTTATAAACAGCAGCAAAACACAAGGAACTAGGTGGAAAGGAAACCAGAGAGGTGCCTGATGATGCAGGACTCTGAAAGTCAAGAATCTGGAAAGGAAATCTAACAGCCACCTAATAGATCTATGGTGACATGGATGAGAAATCCTAAAAATTCTCAGAAAATTTACCATCTACAACACCATGATAACTGAACAAACTCAAGCTGCTAGCTCAAGTGATTTGCAATGTAACGTAACTTCAACCCGATTGCGTTTTCTGTTAACATAATGACCATAATTAAAATAAATGAGAAGTGGCAAATACATTGATATTAAACATATTAATGGAAAATACATAGGTAAGATTTGTTTGGTTTAGTTCTAACCAAAGTGCTTTTCCTGCCTAAACCCAACCTGGTATGGGATTCTGGACTAGATCTCAGGGCTCCAGTTTGTCAGTTCTGGGGCTCCATTGATACATGTTTAAAAAGCACAAATACATGTTATAATGCGCCTTTATACAGCAGCTCCAGTGTCTTTAAGGCCCCCACTCTGTTCTGATTGGCCAGCTTGTGGAAGCTGAACTATGCCCAGTTGGAACAGAACCGTCCTTCAGCAACAACTTAACCGAAATTCCTGGGAAAGCTGTTGTCCGTGAAGTGCTGTGAACAGATAAAAACAGTCTGTTGCTGGCCTGTAACTATATCCATTATTGTTTTATAGTTTCATTTTTGGGAAAAGTAAACAAAGCTATTTGTCCTTCACAGCCAAAAAAACACTTTCTGCAAGACATATCAACCTTGTGAGCGAAGCAGCGGCAGCTAACCTGGGAGAGTGCACGGGGACGGTGTACTTAGTCAGTGTAGGAGCCTAGAACGGATGCACAGTTATGGACTCCCACAGCGCTTGGCATCGACTGGTGACACATTTTATAAAAACTTCTTGAGAACAAAGGGAACTGGCCAGACTAAAACTTGGGCGCTTTTCCTACCAGCCAGCATGTAAACGCACATTCACCTCAAGCTCTGGGCCTCTGACTATGTGTAACATGAGGATCCAACTTCCCAAACAGTATATGTGTAGCGTCAGAACGCGGAAACCATAATATGAGCCCTTTAATATTTATGGATACACTATTCTTAATTTGTGTTATTTCAATGAGGATAAAAATTTTAAAAAATGTTGGCACCTCCAAACAGCAAACATAAGAGCTACATCAGCTCTGTTAGTAGACTAATTTCCCCAGTCGTCACTTGGAGATGCCTGTGCTAAAAAAAAGAAAGAAAACATGCTGTGTACTAAAACCTGCATCACAGCCAAACCAGTTTAACAGTTTTTTGCTAACCGTGCAGAGACCATATGTTTCTCCCTGCAGTCTCATGCTCGCTTTGGTGCCAAACTTTTGTTCTTTGTTTAACCTTGCCCTAAAGGTTGTCAAGTTTTTGTCAAACTGCAAATACTGGTTTAGGTAGTGTGATATCCTGTTTTAGAGGGCTTGTTGGCAACAGATGGTCTGTGTGTGCATGTGCGTGAAGATGTGCCTGTAGTTACTGATTTCAGTTCGACACCTTTTTTCAGTTTTTTTAATGTTAGAAACAATCTGTCTGTGTGAGAGTCCAGGTTCACATAAAACCAGCTAGTTTTGCTGTTGTGACTCACTTAAAGTACACCCACTTTTCCTGACCCTCCAATCTGACATAAAAATCTCACCCTGCATTCCTTAAATCTGTTGTGGGCAACTTTTTTAAAGCAAAATTTAATATATAACAGTTGTATCCATAAATATATTAATAATAAATTATGTGTAAATACTTATATCTGTATTCTAATAACACTGGGATCATGTGTAAACAGCTGATGAGCATTAGAAGCATCTGCATGGACAAATGGTTTTACCATCTGCACAGCATATGACACCCTCTATCCTAAGACCCTTAGTTTATATAAAGAATAACTCCTAAAAGATGGGAAAACAGTGACTGAGTTTTTATGATTTTGTCTTTATACACCAACAAAATGGATTTGAAATAAAACAAGTGTAGACTTTCGGCTTTATTTTAAGAGAATTCATAAATATATGGTACTTACAATTTAAGAACCACAGCCATTTAAGCAGAGTACCTCGATTTTCAGGGCCTCAATAGTATTTGGACAATTCACTGACAAGAAGTAATTACTCTGCCACGTAAAGTAAAGTAATTGACCAGGTGGAGTCCATTCCCTTGTTACTTCAAGACAAATGAAGCAGATAAACGGTCTGGAGTTGATATCACGTAATGAGTTGGCATTTGGCAGCTGTTTGACTGGAGCTACCAATATAAAGTCCAAGGAGATTTCAATGAAAGTGAAGAATGCCATCATTAGGCTGAAAGAACAACATAAATCTATAAGATTAAATAGCAAAAACCTTAGGTGTGGCCAAATCAACAGTTGGGTACATTCTCAAAAAGAAAGAAAACACTGGTGAGATCAAGAACAACGAAAGGCCTCAAAGACCACGGAAGACAACTAAAGTGAATGATCGCAGAATCCCTTCCCTGTTGAAGAAAAAACCCTTTTACAACATCACGAGAGGTCAAGAATACTCTGGAGAAGGTCATTGTCAGAATCTACAATGAAGAGACGTCTTCATGAATGTGAATACAGAGGGTTCAAAACAGACTGCTGGTAACATTCAAGAACAGGAAAACCAGATTAGACTTTGACAGAAAAATACCTAAAAAAAGCCGCAAATGTTCTGGAATCAGATTCTTTGGACTGATGAAACCAAGATTAACTTGGTACCAGAAGAAGAAGAGAAAAGTATGGAGAAGGAAAGGAACAGCTCCTGTTCCAAAGCTACCACATCATGTGTCAAACATGGTGGAGGCAGTGTTATAGTATGGACATGTATGGCTGCCAGTGGAACAGGGTAACTGGTGTTTATTGAAGATGTGTCTTCTGACAGAAGTAGTAAGATGAATTCTGGGGTGTACAGGGCTATATTGTCAGTTTACATTCTGCCAAATGCTACAAAACAGGTAGGATGCCGCTTCACAGTGCAGATGGATAATGACCCTAAAAATACTGTGAAAGCAACTTAAGATTTTTTAAAAGCAAAGAAATGTAATACTCTCCAATAGATCCAACCCAATAGATCAGCTTTTCAGATACTGAAGACAAGACTGAAGGCAGAAGGACTCAAACAAGCAGCAACTGAAGGAGGCTGCAGTAAAGGCCTGGCCAAACATATCCAGGGGGACTAGTCAGAATTTGGTGATGTTCATGGTCTCCAGACTTCAGACAGTCATTGACAGCAAACACCTTTCGTCCAACTATTGGAAAATATGGATATACACACTACTCACAAAAAGTTAGGGATATTTGGCTTTCGGGTGAAATTTATGGAAAACGTAAAAAGTTCACACTAC
>JAUMHL010000001.1:2416979-2435951 GCA_032362345.1 Sandelia bainsii | reverse complement strand
CTAGAAGAGCCACAAAAGACCAGAAGCAAATTCCTTGTATGTGCAGCATACTTGGCGAATAAAGCTGATTCTGATTCCGGTTTTTACACTTTCCACCAGATTTTGGCACCTGGCTGCAGGGATTTGGTCCTATTCAGCCACAAAAACATTAGTGGAATAAACATTGTGTGACAAGGCCAGATACACAAAAAAGCATGTTTTTCAGTAAAGCTGACACTATTTGCTTAACCAATTAGTCTATCGACAGATTAATAGTGAAACCACGCTAAACATTCTCTCATCACGGCCTCTCAAATGAGAAGATCTCCTGTTTTCTTTCTCATACCATTGTAAACTAAATATTTTTGGTATTTAAAGACATAACATTAGGGTCTGCAAAGATGTAATGGGCATGCTTTTGACATTTCACTGGATTAATAGGGGAAAAAATGACTTGCAGCCCTTTTTGCAAGCTTGCTTATCCTTAAGGAGGAGTTAATGTGAGTCTCGTCACAGATACCTAGATTGTAAATTCCAACAGATTTCTTCTATAGAAAACATTTTTTTTAACTTTAATTACAAATTCTGTTCACAAACTGATACCACGGTTTAAGAAAACACAATTTTTAAAATAGCAAAGCTGCAACTGAAGCTGCAGTTAAACCTCAACCTCCAGTGGGTCATTTTGGCTGCCCACCAGCTGGATGGCATAACTGGCCGAAGTGTCTGAGAGCAAATGCCACCAGGAAGTCACAGTGGTCATAGCTGTGTTTATCAGGAAAGACATGATGCCACTCGACACAGGGGCCGAGACCACAGACTGAACAAACAGTGTAGCATCTCACACGCATACTTCATCCAGCCTGCAATACCTCAGCTGTATGAAGCACAAAGAGAGCGTGGTAAGGCAGAAAAAAGGAACTTTAAAAATTACAATTTTGCTCTTATAATTTGCAATTTGATTATTTTTCTGTCTCGTTAAGTAAAACTTTGCCTCATTATTACATATGAGACAATTTGGTGCGGCTGCTGCATTTTAGTTTTTTCTACCGCTGTCAAAATAGCACATTAATTTTCATTAATTAATCACAGAGAAAAGTGTTTTCTCATTTGCTGTGATAGAAAGTGAGAACCATGGACACTTCCTTTATTTTACCTGAGACATAAGGGAGAAAGTTTGGGTGTTTTAAAGTGCATAACACGTTACAGAAGTGATCTGAGTGGAGTTACGTAGCCCATTCAACCATCATGGGACCACTGAACTGAAACTTTGGGTCTTTTTCTGTGTGGTGCAGGATCCACCAGACACTGTTTGTTGGGCAAGAGGGATTGTGGACCTGGATTAATGTGCTCAGGTAGAAATGTGACCACGCTGTAGGTCAGGGTGGAAGCTTTGAATCTGTGGCTGTTACTCTCACTAAAACCCACAAGCATCAGTCACCTGTAGGAGAAAAAAAATAATCAAGGAACCAAACCTCCACAGGATTTCCCAGGAGCCACCACAGTAATGGTGTTAAGTCACATGTATAAGGAGGCAGATGTAAAACACGCGGTAGCTGGGGGAGCTCTGTAATCTCCTACCTGAACCAACAGATTCACATAGATGATGGTGTCAGTGTTTGGACACGCTGTCATCTGATGCTCCTTATATGTTCTAAATATGAGTGGGTCTCCTGGCATAGAAACGGGGTCCACATACTTGTACTATAGTGGGGCAGGCAGGGCAGGTAAGGTAGTCCCCTCACCTGTCCTGGCCAGGTGCCCTGCATGATACAGGTAAGTGGTAATCCAAACAGGCTACGACACCGAAACAACCTTCATTCATTTTTCTTTTCAAAGTAAGACATGTTTTTTCTCCCAGCTGTGTGACAGTTTAAATTCACATTAGTCAAACTGCTGTGTTTACAGTGGTTCTCTCAGGTGTCTTTTTGTTTTTTTGTTTTGTTTTGTTTTGTTTCACAGTGAGGTTACAGACAAATAGTGCAGACAGGCGCATCACAGAAACATTTAGGCTTCACAATAAGAAAGAAGACATCTAAGGCTCGTTTATTAGGCTGAATAGATGCTCAAATGCCATCAGGCCCCCCCTGTCAGATTAGACGGGAGGAGGCGTGTGTATCCCTCCATCTAATGTTGCCACAGTAACGGCGCCCTAATCTCTTTCATCCTGCCGGCATGACGCTGCCAGCCTCCGAAAACACACACACACGCGCGCGCGTAGTGCGCAGGCCTGGAGAAATAAAGAAACATTTTACCTGTTGTATTAAAGAGCAGCTCAGTCCTTTGTTTCTACATCACTGAAAACAAAGCGGCAGTTGGAGGATTTCTGCTGCTCTCAGCGACTATTTAGCCTTTTCTGTAGCTGCTGGTTTCCCGGCAGAGCTGCCTCAGCGTCTGTCCAAAGTGCCGCGCGGTGATTGGCTGTCACTCCGCCACCTCGACTCAAGGCTCCCTCCTATTGGCTGGTCCTCCTCGCTGTCCAGCGTTCCGGAGGAGACATGTTTGTCGAGGGCGACGGGTTCACGGACTTAATTAGCCGGAGTGCTCCTGCGTGAAAGCGTTTGCCCTTGCCTTTTTTATGCGTCGCCCATCGTCTCTGCAGGATTATAAAACGGCAGCGAGGCTCCCTTTAATGATACTGTGTTATTTCATCTTTCAATTTGGTGATTAGACCCGCGTTTTGGCGAGTTTTATGGAACTTGATTTATTGTTCTCTCCGTGCGCTAAAACAGCTGCACTGAGGTGGTGAGGGTTTGTTCAATGAGGAGATGTGGATTCAGAGGCTGTGAGGCTTTAATTCAGTCAAAAGCTACGAAAAAGAGAATGAAGGTGACCTAAATGAAACGAAACACTGGCGTCCTGGTTTTGTTTCTGAGATTTACCTTCTAGAAGATCAATAATGAAGCTGATTAATCACCAGTTATAAAAATAAAAGCTTAAAAAGAAGCTACAATATTGAAGTCTTTGACAGTGGTGAAGCACAGAAACCAACCTGACGTCCTCCATGAGAAGATGCTGATGATGGACCTGCATCTGTGGCGGCTTCTCAGTCGAGTCTTGTTTTAGATACAAGAACCAGTTAATAAGTTTGTTTACCCAGGATTTAAATTGTGTGGGCCGTGTTGGGGCTGTGGTAACTTAACAATTGAAGACATAATATTTACAATGTGAAGCCAACATGGCCTCACCACGGCCATTATACAGTATTCGTTTGTTACCCTATTAATTATGAATTGCCTACATGGAAAGGAAGGTAGTCAAAATTTTATAAACACTAAGGTCTTGAGTTTAAAGTTCCCTTGTGCAACCTACCAACCCTACGATACAGGGTCCATTCACCTGTTCAGTTCATTCCTCCCAAAATATGATGTTATTACTGCTTTACATTAACACTTTTCTGCAGTCACACCATGAAAAACTGGACTTATTTCCATCACTGCTGTTGTTGTCCTGACCCCTTCATCGTTTTAGAGACTTAATAAATTGTAGAAAATGGAAACTAAATGTATACATTTTCATGAAGCAGAAAAAGACGTAGAAGAACGCTGTGTTAGTGCAGCCATCATTCTTAAGAAGCAAAATATGTTCAGCTTGATTAGCGACTGGGATCAGTCCTTACTCGCTTAAATGGGAACAGTTTTAAAAGAGGATCTGGTGGTTTCACTGTGTTGATATTTGTGCTCTGTGCTGTTTTGCATGTGTTTTCCTATCAGGTTGTGTGTATTTGTGTTCCATCTATGAACAGACACCTTACATCATAAAGTATATGGCACCAGTCTGAGGCTTGTCTGTATTTCTACTAAAAATAATTATGAACTTAACTGTATAGATCACTTTTTGCCCCATTTGGACCCTGGGGTCACACAGTAGAGAACATCATCTGTTTTTTAATGGAATAAATGTAATTATGAACAGTGAGTAACATAGGGCGTCCTAATAGCTCAACAGAGAAGTTTTAATAACCTTTTAATTGGTTACTAGTTGAATTGACTGTTTTCACAGGAACATTATTTGGATTTTTGGACTCTCTGTTTACAGCCACATCCAGGAACTTTAGGCTCTGTTTTCACCATCCAGCACTTTTGCTAATAGTGTTTTTTTACAGTTAGGCCACATGACCTTTATAATTAGGCTGCAGTTTGTTCACTACCACGCTGAGAGCTGCGCTCAACACATGTGTTAATTTAAACAATGCAGCGTCTTTAAGTGCATTTTAAATTCCAGGCACACCCGCGCCCTTTGACACACATAGCTTAAAGCTATGGTAAATTTGGAGCACAGCCGCCGTGCGCTGCACCATATACAACATTAAACCAGACAAACATCCCAGTAAACGACCAATGACAGCGCAACCTCGCGCAGAGATGCTGGGAGGGATGGAGTGGAGGAGGGGAGCGTTTGGTGGGTGGGACAAATGAGCGCTATAGAAAGGGGGATGCTGCAGCCCCGTCCCCTTCATATCTCACTCCACCCAGCCTTAGAATAAAAAACCACCGGTGACGTGCGCGCAAGGGAAGCACCAGCAGTATGTGCGCGCCCACGGGAGGGGCCGATAGAAAATGGCGAGTCTGTGCAAAAGGCAGCAATGCACGATAGAGAGGCGCGGCTTTCGGCAGGAACTTGACTCTTGGAGGCACAAACTCATTCACTGTGTAGGTAAGCTCGCTTGGTCTTGTGTGTGTGCGCGTGTGTGGCTTGGTCCGGCGGGTGCCGACAACTCTGTGTTGGGGTTTGGTTTATTTAGTGTGAGAGCTGCAAGCCGGGGCCGTAATGTCCACAGGAAAACCTATAGGGTCTCCACGAAGCTGTCATTTTTTTTGTTACGCACGGCTGCTGCCTGGCGCTGCCCGCCTCCCACCGGACATACCCAAAAATATTCAGCACCAAGTTTCTGAGCTCGTGTCGTCAGGTGTTTTACCTGCTCACCTTGTGTTTGTGACCTGTTGAGCGATGTTTCGTTACAGAAGTCCGCGGTTTGGAGCCGCGAGGTTATTTTTTATATGTTATTCTATAGCTGTTTATTTATTGTGAGCCGGACGCATCACGTGTGCAGTTGGAGCTGCGCCTCAGCCAATCGGCTTCCCCCTGCGATTGGCCTGGCCGTGCCCGCGTGCGCGCCACCGGGTTGAGTTTTGGTGGGGGTGGGGGGGCAGTGCGCGCTCTCAGTGTCCAAACATGACGTCCCACCTCCTCCTCCCCTCCCTCCGCTGCCCTGGAAATCGGCTTTTGGGAGCGCGCATTGCTGCATTGGGGGAAATAATTTTGTATTTTAGGGGGCAGGTGTAGACGCGGGGTGGGGGTAGTCAGGGAGGCGATGTGTCGGCGCAGCCCTGTGAACCGGGCTCGGTACTTGTTGAGACGCTTCTTCTCGATGCCGCTGCGAACTCTGTAGTTGAGATTTGTCCGGAACAGTTTGCGTGGAGACATATGTGGTTTAACAGGACAGTGTCGCTGGTACAGCGGGGGCCGTGACGTGTGTCAGTCTCTGTGTGTCTGAAGAAGTGGTCAACTCACTTCTAACCCACTCACATCTTCCCATTAGTTGATGCTTTTATTTTGGATTTTCTCATCTGTACATTTCTCTCACACACCATCCTTTCTCCCTCCTCCCCCCTCTCCATTTCTAGTGTATTTCATTAGCTCAGTTTAATCCGGTTACATCGACCTGTCTCGATGGTATAGCGAGATTATCATCCACTCTTCCCCTCTGATCTCCTAAACTCTCGGGGTTTCCTCGGCTCTTTGCCCGACTCCTAATCTGGCTTTTATCGGCGGTGCACCAGCAGCAGCAGAGTCGCGGTGTTGCGGCTCCACTTGTTTTTTTTGGATGCATTTCTTTGGCCTGTCACCTGCTTATGTTACTTATCTGACCGCTGTATAATAATCCACAGGCTGTCTGAGGTTTTAGTATGAAAATCCTTCTGATCAGGGGATGTAGAAGTAAATAAAAAAAGATGCTGGTGTGATCAACATAAGGAATCATATCAGCAGTGTAAACATAAAGCAGCTTTGGGCTTTTCACATCCTTCCTCACTTTGTCTTGAGCAAGTTTGATGATCTGCTTCACAGGGTCACTGAGTTTGAGGTAAAGGCAGCACAGGAAGATGTCAGCCCCCCCCTCCCTACCTTAATGTGTAACCCAGTGTGGAGAGTTGCAGTCATCTCTAGTGAAACCGAGCTGGATGTAAACCTATAAAGCAACTTGAAGGATGTTGTTCAGATATCTCAGAGAGTCCCTGTAGGAATACTGTAATGATGCTAAAGTCAATAGAGGTACCATAAGCATGATAAATGCACTGTAAGCTCACTATTGTGCACACGGAGTCCATGTAGTCACAATTTTACCACAGGGGATACGAACACCACAAACCACAGTAATGAACTCACAGGTGGATGTTACAGGCTGCAGCAGCAGTAAGCAGCACCTCGCACCGAAGTCTGATGTGTTTGTTTGTCTCTGAATCTGTGGGAAAGTAGAGCGTCTTACGTTTGTCCCCTGACCAGGCTGAGACCAGACACCAGAGTCCTGAAGAAAAAACAGAGGATCCAGCATTTCGAAGGTGTTGCATTTGTTGCACGTTTGTCATCAAAGTAACGACTTACTCATCTCGTATGATTCATCTTTATGAATCACTTTTGTGACATGAAATGAAAAATATCACCAAGGCTGCAGTTAACGGTTATTTCCCTGATTTGTCTCCTTAATTAATGAGCAGATAAAATGTCAGAAAGTAGCAAAAAATGTTCTTCACAGTTTTCCTTATGTGCACGGTGACATTTTCAAATGCATCAAAAACCCAAAGAGAGACTTACGATTAAATGATTAATTAGAGAAAAGCATCATCATAACAAGCAAGAAGCTGTAACTAAAGCATATGTTGGGCATGTTTAGACTAATCGATTAATCGACAAATAGTTTTATATGTAGATATTTTGGCAAATGGAGAAAGGATGGGAGTAAAATTTTACTCCTATGCAAAAAATGCGTGCGGGTATGAAATTTAAATCAACACTATGACACAAGTTGCAATTTTTGTTAAGCGTCTTTGTTCCCAAAAGAGATGATTGTCACTGTGTTTAGATGTGTTTTACCAAAGGTGGACAGCTCCCAGTTTATTACAGTTCCCAGTGATGTGCACTGAAGCAGCTTGTCGACGTAGCCGACCTTCTCCTCTTCTTGCCCTCTGCTGTACTGATAACAAAGTAGAGCCTATATACACCACAGAAAGGTTAATGTTATTAATTGGTAGCAATTATAGCCCAACTGCTGATTTCTTTGACACGTACTCTGGTAAGAGAGTGCAACTGATTTGATTGTTGAAAGGTTGTGGCAACGCTGCAGAGAGACAGACTGTGAGGGAGAGTGATAGAGAGGGGTGTGGGGTGTGAGGTGTGAGTGGCAGATTGCTTTTTTATTTTTATTTATTTTTTTTATACTTTGAGCTGCTTCGAACACAGTGATATTGCCATTGGTTGAGTTAGTGTGCATAGCTGTGTGCTGTGCTTTCAGTGAGTTATGTTTCTAGGGTCTTTTACCTAGAAGACTGAAAACAGAATATGGGGCCCTGGAAACAAAAAACCCATTTCAGGCAAGGCTGGGCTACAGGATAATATATATTATACAATAAGATGATAGAAACTGTATCACTGCTTCTTTCTCTTTAATATCTGTGTGTCGCTGGCAAACCTGCCAATGGTAATATTTGATATACAGGATTGCATTAGTGTGATGGTTTATCAGGTATTTAAACAGTATTTCCATGTGTTTATTTACACTATGAATAGATTAGAATTTTTTTTCTTAACCCTAACTGCTTAATCCTTCATAAAAAAGAGGAAAAAGACAGTGTTGACTCCGTTTGGCAACAAGTACAGTTTTGTACCTTATTCTGGCTTATTTACACTCAATAGCAAACCTAACCTTTAGTTGTTTCATTCAAATGTTGCTTAAACTGACGTTAAGCTGGACTTTAATTCAATGTGTTGACTGAGACGATGCACGAGAGAAACGTCTGTAAGGAAATCAGCAGCTGTTAAGTTACCACATTGTGAGCAGATTTACATGATGACTGGTCTATAAAATGTCTGAAATTTGTTAAGTGTCCAGTTGTGTTTCCCAGAGTCCATCAAATGTAAATGAAGATATTTAGTTTATAACTGTAGAGAATTAAGGAAACTGTGCAGCAAATGTTGGAAGTTTGGAAGCTTTTATTTATCTGCTTGTTGCTGTCACATTATCAGTTGTGTTGGTTCTTCTGAGCTGCGTGTTTCCTTCATTTACAGCTGATTAACAAATGAGTTTGAATCATGCTGATTTTGCAAGAGGACTCAACAGCGTGTGCACGGGCTATAAAGACAGCAAATGACTTTTCTTTTTAATATACAATATACCTCATAGTTAAACCACGATGTGCAGGATCATCCATTTTGGTTTATAGTGTCATTAAGTGAGCGCATCCCCCTGATTTCTTTCTTTCTATCTGTCTATTCCCTTGATTATCCATATACTCAAAGTCAAATCCTCTTCTTATCAAGTCAACAAAATCCCTCCATCCCTGCACCACGCCTTCCTCTCAGAGCAGCCGGCTTTTATTTCAGTAATGGGCAGATGGACGCCCCGAGAGATCTGCCTGCTACTTTCTCATCTTGCTAATTCTTTTCATGGGCTTTTTGAAAAGGGAAAACAAAACATGACACATTTATGAGGAGCTGGTGAGGAGAGTGGCAGCGATCCACCCATTTGACCAGATCCGGTGCCAACACTGTAAATCTCCACGTACCCTCTTCATTACACACACACACACACACCTTCTGCTCAACAGAAATGTGCGTGTGTGTGTGAAGCTATCCCAGGAGATGATCCTTGCCAACCTGGAGCCCTGTGGGAGGAGGGCTGCTCTCTTTGGGGTGCGAGGGGTTTGACTGCAATCTGTGGAGAAGCAAAATACACCACTGGCACTGAGCGAATGTCGAAGGTGTGTGTGTGTGAACTTTTCTTTTTCCAGAAAGCACTGAGAGCTCTGTGCTCTTTTCCAGCGCCGTCCTTCCCCCACACACTAACTAACTAACACACTAACACACATTTGTCTAAACTGCCAGAAGAATTTGAACCATTGTTGTTCTGGTTACATGGCTGCTTCTTTTATCCTCCAAGCCTGGATATGTTTCTGAAGAACGAAACTATTTCATCTTGTCTTTGCAGCAGCTGGTGAGAAACTGAGAAATATTCCAGAAAATAATCTGTTTTATTGAGGCTGTTAAAGCAGCCGAATGTGACAGCTTTAAAATAAACTATTTTTGAGTGTCAGGAGAGGAAGACTTCCTAAAAAGTCTTTGTGTGTTTGTTGTTCTTCTTTTTCATATTTCAGACAGAGTCACTTCTTTGTTGTAATTTCATTTAGTGTTTTTCCTTTTCTTTCCTTTTTTAGTTTTCTCCTCCGGGATTGTTCAGATCAATCTGAAAACAATAATTGGAGGCGTTTGAAGCTTTTTTTTTTTTTTTACGGCTGCAGCATCTTCAAGACAAACGCACACAAGTCTTAAACTGCACAAGAGGCTTCTTGTTAAATCAGTGAATGATTTAACAAACTTGGGGTTTCTTTGAGGAATTACACAAAAACTGCTCCAACTATCAGATTAGCTGTATTTTGTTCTTTGGTTATTTCCCCCTGAACATGAATTTTACTTAATCTTCTTTTGCTTCTACTCATCTTCAGTTGGTTTCACTTAGAGGTGAATCTGTTAAGTGGCAGATCAAGAGAAAATTGTTGCCATAAGCACAAAATGCCAAATGTTCACATTTTCAATATCAGTATTAGCCTTAGTCGTAGTTTTGGTCACCGAGGGAAAACCAAAATCATTTAAGGTGCCTTTAATTTATTTTGCTGGTCATGTTGTCATAAGAAACTAAATTATTTAGCTGTATTTATCTAACGTTAAATCAGAACCGGTGGGATGAAAAGAAGTGCAGAGAGGCCAATATTCACTCGTTAAATAAATAAAACCTTGATACAGACGCTGTATATGGACTTTTATCAGCTCGCTGATATTGAAAGGTTAATATTGTATTTGCTGTCCATAGTACGAAGGATTTACCTGCTGATAACAGGAATTCAGTGGATCCAGGACGTGCTGGCAGGTGTTCTTTCATGTTTGTTTGGTTAATGCTATACGTTTCCATAAGGACGTCCTCACAGTATTTGTTTGAGGTATCAGATTTCATACTTTTGTTGTCAAATATTTGTGATGGTCAGGTCTTAAGTGTACAAAACAAAATTCATTAAATTTTTGTCCTTGTTGTTACAGTTCATTTGCTTTTTGCACTGATGTGAAATTACTGGTAAAGAAGATGTATTACAATGTAGTTTATGAAATTTAAATAATAAACATGCAAAATCAGTTTCAGTCTTTAATCTGTGGGATGAAACGTGTGCAGATCATAAATCCTGACTCAACCAGAGTTTTAATAAGCAACACTGTTGTTCTGTCTTTTGTTCCCTTCACTTCCGTCCTAACAATGACTGAAGTCCTCCATTTCCTCAAACTAATCTTTGCACACAGCGCCCTTGAGACAACCCAAAATGCATGTAAGCATTCCCGTGTGTGTGTGTGTGTGTGTTTTTCTTTGCATACGTGAACCACCTGACCTCCTTGCTACAGTTGTTCAGACATTAGAAACCATGTTAGTTCGCTGCTTGTGTTTGGAGTGCACACTACACTTTAACACATATTCAGATTCACTTGTGTTGTGTTGACAAAAAATGCATTCCCCAGCTTTTTGCCCTAACATTAACCACCACAACTGAATGCTTAAAAACAAGTCACGACCCTCAAACAGCCATTTGAAGTTATGATGACTGACCAAAATGTCTTCACAATGATGGTATTGAACTAAAATATGTCCACATGCCTACATAAAGACATTTGCACACACTCTAATGCACACACAAAGGGGCTGGTGAGAGCTGTTAAGGGTTTAGAGCAGCAGGAGTGTTTACTTGGACCCGCCTTTAATGGCTGCTTTTGTGTGGAATGTCGCTGTTGTACTTAGATCCTTATGTGCGTTATAGACATTTTTGGAAGGCAAGGAAAGTCTTTAAAGATCTGTGTGAGGGGTTAAGACTTGGGGTGAGTCACGTGATGTTTAAGCTTAGGGAATGCCTGATCATTTTAATGAGGGAAGCCTCGAATCACTGCTTCTCCTTGTGAATTCAATATTAATGAAATTAAAGTAAAAGTGTGCTGTTCAGACTGACATCAACAATTAATTAATACTACGTAGCACCTCCGTATTCCTGAACAAGAGGGACCAGCTAATGAGATAATAATGAGGCTGAGCACTTGGTTAAGCAGTGTTAAGCTGTCATGGTGCACAGTTAAAGGGACAGTCCGCTGGCAACAATCGTTAAAGGAACAAGCAGCAACTTTGTCATATGAATAACCGTCTGTCATCTTGGTCACTGGCTGAAATAAAATTGTATAAAGCTAATGTACTGCAGAAAAAGGTGAAGTGTTGATGTTAATAGACATTGTAACAGTGCAGACCTCAGATACATATAAAACTTAAACATGTTGTCATTTTGAAAGAACTGAATGTGTTCGTGTGGTGCAGTTAATGTCAAATAGGGTTAAATGCAAGGAAAAGCTTTGTTTTAAGCACCGAATCTGATCAAAGTGAACTAGATTTACTGAACCCACAGATGTGCGGTCACTGCTAAATACTGTAATCAGCAGCTGTGTGTTACATGTCACTGTCACTGTGTAGCACCATGCACGTTCTGTCATTTCTAATATAATAAAGCCGGTGTTTTTTACTGCAAATTAAGTTTGACACTGACGGAGAATTGAGACAGTTTAGTTGGAAAAAGATCACTGTTTATACATTTCAATATGAGAAGTTGGAGACTCTTTACTGTATAATTCTCCCACAAAAAAAAAAAAAACTTCCGCTACTAACATTAAGACAAAATTAATAATAATAGTTTTCTAAAAGCAGATTTACACCAGGACTATGAAACATGTGCTCAACAGCTTCCCCGGCAAGTGTCAATAATGCTAATTCCATAACCACTGTAGCATAAAATGCTAAACTAATTTACCAGTGGCAATAGAGAGTCACAAAGTCAGTAAAGTGACTTATTAATGTGTGTTATTCTCCAGTTCACTAAAGACTTGATCATATTCTAAGATGGCGCAGACACGCTTCTGTAGACGAGACAATGGGTTTATTCACACAGAGACACGTTCCACACATGCATACTTGAAAACACGATGACCATCTCCTGACAGCGAGGAAAAGGCCTCCATTGTTTGTTGTATATGGCTGACTGCTTGAATAGGGCCAACGATGTGCAGGACAAACATATGATGCACGGAACAAGGGCACAGTTTTCTTTTCTAGTGCAGAATCTGCACGGTCACAAATTTGGGCTGCACGTGTGCACAGAGCAGACGATGAAACTTACGTCACTCGCCACTTTGCTTATCATTCACATTTTTAATAATACGAATAAAAATAAAGAGAATATGCGAAACACATAAAAACGAACTTAAATATATTTGACAAAATGGTGACTGTGTGTGTCAGACAGCGAGCAGACTGTGTGTTGCTTGTTGTGATTGAGCTGTACTTTGAGTCATGTACAGTATGTTTAAGAGGGATTTAATATTTGTTTAAAGACTCTGTGCCTACTGGGCATGGCAGCGTGCCAGGTCACTGGTGCCTACAGGTGCACCCTGGGAAATGTAGTTCCTCTAAGAGGGGAAACGCATACAGTCGGTGATGTGGAACAATAGAGAGAGGCGAGGAGGGAGTGTTGAGTAAAGTATGTTGGTTTAATACAACAAACCCTGAGACGACACATGATGGATGAGGTTTGCACAACAAATGACACGGAGACAATGGGCGATTATTTGCAATTCAAAGACTGAGTGGGACGTCATTATAATTTGGCCTTGGACACAAGTTTGCACATGGAGATGTAGGTAAACCTATTGTTGCCTCACACACAGGAAAACTACTTGATCACGCAAATAGTTGCAAAATGTATTTAGTTCTTAAGGTTCAGTCTTGGTGCTAATGCCAATCCAGTGGATCCTCAGTTAATGAAATAATGTTCAACCAAATTTCATTCAGATGTTTAGTTACTAGAACTGAAATTAACAAAAATGTTTACAGGAGATAATATTCTCAAAAGACATGTAAACCTTTTAAAGTCAAGAAAATGATTTAGATGATAAAAGGTTGAGAATCCCATTTAAGGATGTTCAGGTATGTTTGGGATTCAGTGAAATGAAGAGTTAGGGTGGTGAAAAATGTGACTCATGGTGACCTGGTGTAACACAGAGGTCACCTGTTCAATCCAATGCTTGAGCAGGAGTCAGAGCCGCTTCCTTCTTGTTTGCTCGGAGGTTAAGAGTGTGTTCGGTTTAAAAATCAAAACAAATGTGACAAGACTGGAAGAGGGAAGCAGGATCTGAGCCTGTATGCTCACTTTACCTGCTTTACTTAGCTCGTATCACTGCAAACCTTTTGCTCCAGCGTGTGTTGGTCTACTGTCTGACAGCCTGTCAAGACGAACACAGGGAGTAAATTCTACAGAGGAGATGCTGAAGAGAAAGCAAGAGTCTTCCCACTCAATGCCACTCTCTCACTCTCAGATTCATTTCATTGTCTGCATAGTTCAGTCTCTTTATTCTGTTCTCTCTGTGGTTAATTATATTTGCAGTTAAACTTAACCTAGCTGTGAGCGAGTGACTGTGCAAAGCCCGCTCCCCCCTGTGTCAGAACAAGCTTGTTTCCAGAGCCGTCGCCAACCGCATCCAACAACACAGCAACCACAGAGGGGGTCTCGGTGATGTCAGCGCTGTTAAAAACACAGCGGTCTTTGTACGCAAAGGAGAACAGAGGACCGTCCCCTGTGATGTTTTTTTCTGAAGCTGCAGGAGTGTCGGGCCCTGACTCACTCTGCCTGAGGAAGCTCAGGCTCCTCATCATTCTTCCACATACAAAAACAGTCTGAGATGTTTGCTGCCATCGAGACCTGTAAATGCAGGGCTAACCATGTTGTTGGCTGACCATGCTCAGCAGCTGACCCAGCTGCAATGAAATGTTGTGCAGATGTTCGTGCTCATTTAAGGATGAATACTGATGATTTTGGAAAGCCTATAAACGTTCCTCCGGTTGCATCGTCAGGCAAAAAACTTCCACAAAATCTGCTGTGAATGTGAACATTAGAGGATGAATCCTAAACTTTTCCCTTGTGCTGCAATCAGGCCAAAACATCTACTTCATAGGAGCCTGACTTAAAAATATACAAATATGTTAGCACAGGTGAAAAGACGTGTTTTCATTGCAAAGAAGGAAATTTCAAAGTGACACCAAACTTCTGAAAAGTAGAGTACAACAGGGCTTTACTGCAAATAAATCTGTGATAAGGAAGGCAGTAAGAAACTCATGCTGCTTTAAGGATAAACCCTTTAAATCTTCAGCAATATCGAGAACATAATATGTTCCAATGTCACTATTAAGCCAAAATGTTGACTTTATAATAAAAACATCTGGCAGATTGGCATAATGTTTGCAGAGCGCATTCATGCTCCTGAGGGGATAAACCATTTTTATTGTAATGACTTTTCATTCAAGCATTATCCATAAGAGAAACTTTGTCCCGATAGACATCCGGTGAGGAAAAAGCAAAAGCATTTTGTTTAATCTGTCCAACACGTCTGTAATGTGAGGTGTAATGTGATGTACAAGCAGCCAGCGCGTGATTCTGTTTGTTTGACCTAATAACAGACACAATGTATGACTTCAAAATCAACTAGTTCGAGGTTTAAAAAGGTTTAAAAAGTCTTTAAACATGTATTGCACATTTAAAGCTGACAGTTCGGTGACCTGGGGTCAGACATTAATGCAAAAACATTTGAACATTCATAAAACAACAATGTCATTAAAAATAAATGGACAAAAATGCCCTGAAAGTTTAAAGAAGCTTTTTTTGTTTTTCCACCTTGCTCATATTTGATTAGATATGTTGACATGCTTCAATGCAGCAGTTGTCCCTCATAGGCAATGGCAGGTGATTCATGACTTTCTTGTGTGATTTGGGTAAAATTAATGTTACAGTTTTTAATTAGAAAAGCGACGTGTTCACAGCCTGAAGGAGGAGAAAATGACACTCTGCCAAATGTAGAACATACAGAAATACGTCAACCAGTGTCAAAATAAGGTTAAAATGGAAGCAGCAGTCTCCAGCAGTGATGTGGAAGTAAAAACATCATGGCCCTGATGTAGGAGATTGTTTCCTGATATACAAAGTAAGCAACCTGGTTCGAAAACTCAGAGTTGCTGCCGACGTGCAAGGTTGTTTTTTGTGATTATTAAATAATAATTAAATAAGTAGAAGCCTCCTGTGTCTGCGCATTACAGTTTTTTGATAGAAATTTCCCAAAATGTGATCAGTTGATCTATCAGTGCATGTTTTTGTAAGTCAACTTTAAGAAATGAGTAATAAATCTATATCTGGTCTCAGTTCCTGGTACCATAAGTGCATCAACTAGATGGATTTGTTATTGTGGTACTTGTCATTCGTGATAGGTTAGACCAAAATAAACCCCGCAGCCAAATTAAATAATGTGAAGACGTCATGCTAATGAATAATACATTCAAATGAAAGGTCAAGTCAGACTGATTATCAGGCCACAATTTGTGGAAAGGAGAAAAATGCATCTAAAAATCTGATTGAAAAAACTGTTAAAAACCTGTTTCTGACTTGCTCTTCCTGTTATCATCTTATCTAGTTGTTGTCTCCATAAAACTAAAAAAAAAAGTAGAGGTCAAAGCTTTTCTCTCCCAGACTTGAGCCATTTCTTCAGCACCGCCCACAGTCTACCTTAACTCCCACCTAACCAACCATTTCTGTTCCTTTGTCTACAAATCCTCAGTCTGTCATTCTTCTTGTTTTTTTTCTTCAGCCTGCCCGCTGCTCTCATAGTTGCTCACATGTGTAGGTGTGCACAGCCACATACATTTGTTGCATGTTTTTTTTCCAGAGTTTGTGATGCATTTCCTCCAGGTTTGTGCTTGTGTATCTTATTGTCTGCTGTGCTGTAAAATCAGCTGGTAAATGCACTGGGTTTGGTGAAGTCTCAGATAGCATTTGGCTGACGAGAATCCTGAATTTCCTTCCCCACCATCTTTTGTGTTCTCAGGAGACTTCACCTAGAGGTAATGGGGAGACCACAGCGCATATAATGGCCCCCTGCCTCATTTTCAGAGATCGATTTGTGCATAAAATGAGAAGCGCAACCTTTGTGCAAAGCTGCTGTTTCCCCTGCGTGTGTTGCCAATGTTTCTCTGTTAGCTGAGTAGTGAGCAGAGTGAACTGTGGTGTTGAGGATGCACTGCAGCCCAGTAAAATGATTAGTATAATTACTGTAATGACCCAAGAATATCAGCAGCATCTACAGGCCTTTAGCCTGACCTGTAGAACCTGCAGAATGTGCACACAGCTCGCTTTCTTTTATGGTAGAGAACAGGTAGAAGCTGCTGTTCTTCTATTTAGTGTGATGCTACTTTCTACCTCACATTAGCTGAATTTGTTTCTGGAAGCGCTCGTGGTTGTCTGGGGTGGATGGAAGTTTCATACATGTAAGTACACAGTTTGTTAAGAGTCTGTTACTGGACCTGGAAAGTGGGAAAAGGTATTGTTGTTGTGAGCTTGAGCCACCAGTATCTGAAAGGCACTGACGCCTACAATACATGTTTAAAGCTATTTACAAACACACAAAATACAAGACTGAACCAACGCAGTCTCCTTAAAATTAGGTTTCTATACTGCAATAACAAATTCATTATTGTGGGGAACATAATTGCAACTAGATTACTTTGGCTATTAACATGACGAGGACATGTCAGAAATTTGTCGATAAAGAACAAATCAATTAAATGTACCTAGACTGTGGTTTTTGTCCCTCAGAATATCTAAATCCTTCAGTACAAAATTAAGTTATTAAGTTTTTTTTATGGTTGGATTTAGGCCCTCAAAGCAGTTGGTTAAAATCATGGAAAGATTGTGGGCTGGTTTAATAATGGAAAGTCTTAAGTCACTTGATCCACATCTTAATTAAAACAAAACCACAAACTTTCTCTAACTCTAACCACAGGACCCAACCTGACACAGAACTCTGATCAGTTCCTGCATCATGCACACCCCTCTGTCCTCCCCCAACTACCTACTTGTGACTCGCTTTCCGTTAATAATCAATATACAATTATAGTATGGTTATGTCCGCTACAAAAACTTAATGTTTTCAGTTAATTGCATAGAAAAGTAATTTGTAGGAGACAGGGTTGGATTGAAAGGTGTTATCTTTGAGTTTTACAAGTTTTGTTCTTCTATTCTTATTTATTAAAACAACTATTTACCATGTGTGCTATTGAAAATGGTTGAAAGCTAACCAAAAGATCGGATAACGGTGGTAATTAGTGGATTACACACTGGATTGAGATTAAACTGGATCAACATTTAATTGATTAATTAGCTCTAATTCAGGTTTGATCTCCAAACCCAGCAATAATCCTGATGCTCTGTACTGTGTTACACTCAGCGAGTCGACCAGAGGTCGAACCTGGCAACCCTCACTGATAATTTATGGTTACACAGTGCAGTGGGACAGTAAAAATTTAATTTAATGCACCTTTATGTTAACAGGATTTTGCATCTGGCTTTTACCCAACAGCACACACACACACACAATTAATGTACATGCGGACTTGGAGGCAGGCAGGATAAGTGGAGATGACAGGACCAGCTGTGCTGTGTGAGGCTCGGGCTGCCTTGCTCCTCAGCCCTCCTCTGTGTGTGACCGTGTCACCCTCAGTTAGGTGTTGGTCCCACCATGCTGCTGATCACACACACACACACACACACTCTCCAATCAAACTGAAGGTCAAGCAACAAACGCCGCACTGGCACTGCTGTCACTCCCATCACCATCAGGAGAAATGTCACTTGTATTTTTATCTCCTCCCTCCTCTCCCTGCTGCATCCTTCCCATCTCTCCTCTCTTTCATCCTCTCTTCCCTTAATCTCCTTTTTCTCCTAATTCATCTTCTCTTACTTCTTTTTTCTCCTTTAATTTCACATTCTCTTCGCTTTTTTATCTTTTTTCTTCCTTGATATTTTTTCAGCCACGTTGTTCCTCTTTCCTTCATGTGCTCTTCTCTCCTCTTGTAGACTTTCATCTTCCTCCATGTCTTTTTTTTCTCCTCCTCATTGCTTCTCTTAACCTCTTCACTTCTCTGCCCTGATCTGCCTTCCTCTCACTCCTCCTTGTCTTTCTCAGTCACATTTTTGTTTCGATATTGCCATGTTTTTATTTCCTGTCCAGACAGATTTTTTTATTCTGTCCTCAGTATTTGGACATTTTATCATGATTATGTCGCCCAGTGTCAGTACAAACTCTACTATTTCAGAGACAGCAATAAAGAAATCAATCAGGCGCTGCAAGTCTGCAGCTCGCTGAAGGATCTCTTGAATTTTTTTTACTTCATTTCTGCTAAGAGGCACTTATATTCAGCAACTTTTTATTCTGTTAGATTTTCTAACACCCACCCTCAAATGTGTGTGTGTGTGTGTCAGACATACACTCATATGCAGAGTGTGTTGCAGTGGCAGCTGCAGACATTTTCGTCTCAGACTTAATTGATGCGTAGGCAGGTTGGTTTTTTTCCTCCATATTTCCTCTCTGTTAGTGTTTCTTCGAATGTGTCAGTGTTGATTTTTATGATATACATACGTACTTTTCTTATTCTTACTACTTCTCACACTTACAGTCGCTTTGGAAACTATTCATACGTCTTCAATTTTTGTACCTTGTGTTGTAAATTAATTTTAAAATGGGGGGGGGGGGGGGGGGGGATTTTAATAAAAAGAAAGTTAAAAAATTTTTTGGAAAATAAAAAAAAAAAAAAAAAATAAAAAAAAAATT
>JAUMHL010000001.1:2370715-2412828 GCA_032362345.1 Sandelia bainsii | reverse complement strand
TAATTCGAGTGGCAAACAACACAACGTGTAACAGAACGATCAGTGTCGGCAACAGGAAGTGACGCAATACGCCTACCCTTTTCACCAAATACTTTTTTACTACTACTACTATGACTACTTTTTACTTCTACTTGAGTAATATTATTTTGAAGTAACGCTACTCTTACTTCAGTACAATTTTTGGCTACTCTACCCACCTCTGCTTACTGCAGATAAACTGAATTTAGTTTGAATTCGTAATGAATTCCAGTGAAGAGACCGTGATAATTCTACTCAAACCAGTGATGATGACAAATTAAAAACAGGAAGTATATGGAACAGTTTTCTGGTCATTTACAGTTTCTGCAGGAGAAAAAAAGGTTTTTGTCGTTCAGATGAACTCAGGTAAACTCGCTGTGGTTTCACATTTGTCTTCAGATGTGGTTAATGAGTTGTGAACATTTTGTGAACTAAGGTGTGTCGCTGCATATCAGCGACTCTTTGGACTGTGGATGAACTGGGCAGGAGGCTGTTGAGGGAACAGTACAAGGATAGGAGCAGCTATAAACACAGTGAGAGTACCACTTCCTGTGTGTGTGTGTGTGTGTGTGTGTTCAGTAGTGTAGGTGGAGCTAACTAAGAACTTTCCTCTATATTAGTGATAATAACATCTAATATTAATGCAGCAGGGCTCCTCTGCTGATGCTGTGTCAATATTGAACTCTAGAGCTGCTCTCTCTCTCTCTCTCTCTCCCCCTCCCTCCCTCCCTCTTTCTCTCCGTCTCCCTCCCCCTCTGCCCCTGCTCTCACTCACTCTCTCTCTATCTCTTTTTCACTCACTCACACACACACACACACACACACTCTGGCAAACTAAGAGAGAACACCAGACCTTTGATTTGCAAAAAGGGAAATATTTATGACCAGTTGTTAAAGCTCTCCTGGGTACAGTGTGTGTGTGTGTGTGTGTGTGAAGTAAGATGACTAAAAGCAGCCATATGGTCATATCTGTGTATGTGAGTGTCTGTGCATACATAATCTGATATATACATGTGTGTGTGTGTGCGTTGGCAGTGCAGGTGCATGAGGAATTTTCAACTCTTTCTCTCTCTCTCTTTCGTTTTCGAGGAAATAAACCTTCTGCTCAGCTGCTCTTGCTTTTTTTTCCCTCCTCAGCCTGTAAACATCTACCGGACACGTTTTGTCGCTTCACAACCTCGAAGTGGGCAAATGAAAACTTGTGTCCCTTTTGTGGAAAAATTTCCTGACAGCTCAGAAAAAGAAACAGTCACGGGTGGAGTATCTGATCCTTTTTTTTAAGGTGGTAAAACACACTTTTATTGCATCTGTTAACTCACATCTTACTGGTACTTGAAAATGTTGGTGACCTCAAATAGTTAAAACCAGAACCTAAAAGGCTTTGAAATAAACTTAATGAAGTTCTAGATGATTTAGGTTTTTATAACCTGACTATTTCTCAAAATTAATTAACTTCTCAGATATGTGTTTATGGCTTCATGGTTCATCACAAGTACACTATCAAGCAGGTTTTAACTAAACCAGTTCAGCCTAATAATTCGATATATAATAATATAATATATAATATCGATACCGATACCGATCTGATACTATTACCCTATACGGGCAGCCTGCCGGAAAATGCCCTCCCATCACATAAAAGTAAAGTAAAAATGTTTAAATCTCTTTAAAAATGTTAAAATCGCTGTAAAAAACACAACCAAACACACACAACACGAACAAACCAAAACACCAGTGTTAAATTAACATCCAGATCCAGGATACCTCTCTTGAACCAAGACGTAATAAGACAACAAATGAAACCCCCGTCACATTAAATCGCTTTAAAAACAGGACCAAATGCACAAAACATAGAAAAACGCCAGTGTTACATTAGGTAAATCTAGATCCAGGATACTTCTCTTGAACCTAGAGAATCACAATTGGTGCATTTCTTGGCAGACTGGCCTGCCACAAAACGCACTCCCCTAAAAATACTGTTTCTGTTTGTCCAAGAATTGAATAATTTTGAGAGAGAAGTTGTAGGACGCTGGTTAGTGGTGTAAGTTTCATGGAGGTGACACTTTCCTAGTGGGAGATAGGATGGGGTGCATTTTCCGGCAGGGCTGCTCTGTCTCTGTAAAACGGGGTCTCTCTGAGGGATTTCCTTCCTCTTCTCTCAGTGTATTTTGTAGCTGCTGTTCTCTTGTTCATGCTTTTTCCGACCCTGTCATCTACAGATTACGTTCGCATACAACTAAACTGAAATCCCGATCACATTTTTGAACAGGACGTAATTGTTATGTTCGTCATTCATTTTTGTGAATGAATGACGCGCTACTATTATTAACGCGAAGCGATGCCGTTTACTGTGCATGACGGAGATGCAGGAGACCCGCGTTCCACACCAAAGTCCCCCGTCTATCACCGTAAAATATGGTAGATGACACGACGCTCCTCTTTCTCTGTGCCATCATTCACTACAGCCTGCAGGCGTCTGCTCAGTGCTGCTGAGTCACGTTGATGTGAGAGGAGCAGTGTTTGTACCGGGAAGTTTACTTTCTGATGGAACAGTTGCACTGAAAGTAGAAGAGAGAAAGTATCGATACCATCGTGCTAGTATCGATCCGATAACGATACCAACTTGGTATCGATACTATCGATACTTTGGATCGATCCGCCCACCAATACTAATAATCTGAAACACATTATTAAGCAGACCATTTCTAGTGTCCAAAATCAGAGCTCTGGTTCAAATTTACCTACTGGACTGATCATAGTTGTGACACACATACGTAAATGATGTGCAAATTTATGGAAACAGCATCCTGGTTTTTAAAAAACAAAAATTTTTCCTCAGTCTGCCATTTTCCTCATTTGCTGACTCTACATAGTGATTTACATCACTTACACTGTTTGACAGCGGTGGCATCAACATTGATATTATTCTTGTTTAAACACTGGTAAACGATTTTATGAGAAACACAAATTTGATGAAAAATGTAATAAAACTGTTTAAGCCGTCGACTTATTCTGCTGTTCGAGATATTTAAAGCTTCTTCAGCAGCTGAAATAAGCTTAAGGTGTTTTTGTTCCTTTTTTTTTGTAAAAATAAGATTCTTGTTCTTTCAGCTAATGTCAATATTTCATGCTGTCATGTGAAGGACAAAATAAGGAAATGAGCAGCTAATGGCTTTACAGCTTTAATTGTTCATCTGTTAATAAAACACATGGAAACCGTGATGGCAAACCAACCAGTTTTCACATCATGTGATGCGCCAAGGAACAATAATACGATTTCATGTCCCAAGTTTAGCCAATGCCAAACACACATTTTCAAACACACAAGCAATTTTCAGCTCAATGTCATTGATTATTTCTCCCTGCAGCTGCGTCCTTCCTGTTGTTATAGAGCCAGCGAGGCTGTGGACAGACAACATGAGTGTTTCATATAAAGACTTCCTGTTTATTAACCTTTTGGAAATTCTTCTCACATCCGTGGCCTGTATTCTGACGAAGAAGATGTGATACATCACTGACGATGGCCTGATCTTTCCCTGCCACTCAGGACTCGTACTGTGATGCTTTTGACCTGCAAATGTATTAGACATCAATCCAACACATCCTCCAACTTTAACACCCAGAAAGGTCGTTTGGCCAACTCTCTCATACAGCCACTGGTTGCAAGAGCGCCCCCACGTATGGAGACAGGCGTTTGTAAAAAATTGCACCCCCTTTGACTTCAGGTGCCACAATGCCGGCTGATGTAACGCTTATTTTCAATCTTAACAGTCCAAGACAATTGTGCAAACAAAGCAATCTCAGTTAGGTTTAGGCACTAATTAAACATAGTAGGGTGACTAAAAACGTCACTTTTGAGCCCAAAAATGCTGTGGAGTCATTGAGTCATTAGCACTCGACAAGTCCAGTTGCCACTGAACAGCATTTCATGAGATAACCAGGACCTGGACACCTGAGAATCTTCAAAGACGCCACTTTTTAGCCTTATAAATAACTGGTTTGTCACGAGACAAACATGACGTTCAAACCGGTCACAATCGTCAAGTTACCGGTAACGATAAGGTCTTATACTGGAGTCGAACTCCGGTCTCCTATGTGAAAATGCGGTGGTTTGTTGTACCACCCATCCACCACAACGTCTTCCTGGCAAACGTTAAAAGGTTTAAATAATTGGTGGTTGTGTAATATTAACTTCCGCCGATAGACATCATCAGATGGTAAATCATACGTGTTGATTGTGTTTCGCTGGTGATATAAATGACCTACAATGTCATATTTTGCAATAGGACAGTCTCTATCTATCTTTAGTGTGTTATTTTCACAGTGCCATTTTGCCAAACGGGTGTGGACCAGTGTACAGCAGCACACAAACAAGCTGCTGGAGAAGAAGAAAGCAGACGAAGTTAAACGTGACAGTTCTGTGTTTAAGCTTTTACAGTTTCTGGATGTAAATGTTATACAGTATGTGTGCTGGGTGCTACGTACTTTATGCTCATTTGGTCTTTATGAATATGTTTGAGATCTGATTTTCAGCGCGTTTTGGAAGCAACTGTTGGGTGCTGCGTTGAGAAGATCTGAACACCAATGGCTAAATTACCAGACCCACTGCTGATGTTTCTTTAAAAAAAAAAAAACGCTTCCAGTTTTAAACAAAATCACCTTAATCTTACAAAGTCAGACTTTATCTCACAAGCTCTGTTTTTTTAGCTCTTTAGTCCAGAATATTCGCTCAGAATTTAATAAATCACCAGTTGGAAACTGGAACAATCACTGAGCTGCAGCATGTGTCGTCTCTACATCTGGACGGCCTTTTAATATGTTTTTGTTGGAAGGTTCAGAAGAAATTTCATAAGGTTTGAAAAAGAAAGAACAATTACAATGAAGTGAATGGTAGATGTAGGAAGCTGTAACACTGACGTGTCATTAAAGCAGGAAAGTGGCAAATGTGGCTGTAGCACCAGCGTTTAGTGGTAATTTTGTGGTTAAGAGAATTTTTCAAAAAATTAAGTGTTTTAAAAAGTGTTTAAAGAAATCATCATGAAAAAGAAGCCAGTGGTTTGGAGAAAAGCAGATAAGTCCGGTCAGGTCAACAATCATCTTTTGTGTTGTCAGGAGAATTTCTGTCATTAACGTCCATCCTTAGATCTTTATGTCTGTGAATCGCTCACTTTGTCTGTCAAACTATAAGCAGCACAGCTTCATGTGAACATCATATGATAAAAAGAAGTCTCCACACACACACAGACAGCAAACACAATACACATTTAGCACAAAAGCACATTCATACACATACACACAAAAGTACAAAAATATGTCTTTGTACCATCGGCTCTGGGCCCCTGACCTCGTTAACTCACCCAGATTTCAACCAATCGTCACATCTGGCCGATGTTGTCGAGGCTAAAAGACGTTAAATGATCCCTCTGTATGTGTGTGTGTCTGTGTTTGTGTGTGACTGTGCAGGCAAATGTATTTACATGAGCAAATGGCTGTTAACTGCCGTTGTTTCAGATTTTCTTGCTCATGGTAAAAGTTTGTGTGGTACTTTTTGGACGCCTGAATGAGTCTGTTATAAATTTATTGCACATACAGTAGTTTTCCCCGTCTTCCGTTGAAGAACTCGAGAGTGTTGTGTATATATATATATATATAATATCTTATCTGGAAAGTACTGAAGTAATGTGACATTTACACTGAGAGAATTATGCAGTTAACATTCTCCACAGTTTGGCCTGACATATTTGGTATGTTGGTATTTTTTTTTTTAAATTTCAGATATGCAGGTTGGAAGTTTGGAATTTTTAAGGGCTGTTTCACCCAAAAGTCTAAATAAAACTTGAGTTGTATTTGCTGAGTTTGTGGGATATTCACACTCAACAGCAACATGTATTATTTAATGTTGCCATAGATAATTCACAGAATATTCTATCAGCAGTGTTTAAAGGCATTATTTCTATGGTAGAAAGTTGTTCCAGTGTAACCAGGACTCTCAGATTTGCCAAAATTTGAGCTGATTTTTGATGAATTTTCCTGCCTCTTGCTTCCTTCTTGCAGTATTTATAGGTCTCTCTGCTTCCACTCTGGCTTCCACTTGTCCCTGTCGACTGTTCATAGCGTCAGTGATGCAGAAAATGCAGTTGTCTGCTTTTCTGCAGTGAGAAAGTTTTGATGAGAGGCTCAGATAAAGGTGAAATTCAAGCTATTGGAATGTTTTTCTTTTGTCCTTAAAGGTGCTCACAGTGCTGTGATTTCTTTGCTGGGGGCTGACAGCAGGTTCTAACTGGTGCAAAGTGTTCAGAGCTGTACAAAGGTCAAGGTCAAGACTTTTCCTGAGCTTGTTGTTGTGCAGGTGCAACAGTGTGGTTTTATTCCCTGTTTATATCAACGTGCACATGCGTGAGTGTGTGTTTGGCTTTTGTAACTTTCACAGTAATATGTTGGTGAACCTGAACCTTCACTGCCTACGTGTTGGACCAACAAACAACAACCAGAGTGCAAATGTAGCATCATTGATATCTGGGGTGAAATTAAGTGTTATATTTAGTTTCAAAGCTTCTAATGAGCTCATTAGATGACAAGAGGATACCGTATGTTTCTGTAATCATTAGCACCATAGAAATGACTAAAGACAAAGACTGCGATCTGACGTAAGGGGCTGTGAAACTTTAGATAACTGTTCACTTTTTACTGCAGAATTTAACTTGTTAAAACTAGTAAAATCTAATTTCTGACTCTTCATACACATTTTTGTAACATTAATTCCAGGTTTAATCAAGGTAAGATATAATGTTGTGCCTTGCATGCACAGAAACATACAGTAGAGATCTAATTCTATTTGTTAGTGAATGTATTCTGAGGTCTGTAATTTCTGAATAACAAACTAGTGTTTCATATGTAATCGTATCAAAGTGCAGTCGAGGAGTCTGATGCGGTTAGTTGATTTCAAATGGAATTATCCAGTGAGACCTTACTGTGCCAAAAAAACATTAGCACAGATAAACACTCACTCACACATTTAATGACAACTGGAACATTTCTAGTGTTAATTTCTTTTATATGGGAGACACAGAGCTTTTCAGTGTTTACAAGAAACTGGTTATAGGACTGAAATCTGGCTGCTCTCATTGCAAAAACCTTGTAACTGCATTTACGTTTACTTTCATATAGTTGGATTCAAATTGAACGTTATATAGTTCATATGTTGGTGCTAAGTAGTTGTTTTCAATACAAACAATTTTTTCTGCAAATCAGTAGATGAAGTTGTCAAGTGTAAAATAATCACCTTTGCCTGAAAGTAAAATAAAATACCATGTACAACTGGCAACACAACAATGTGAACCAGACATTTTATAGGAATTTTCAGTACTTTATGCTACAGAAAAAATATTGAGGTCTGTAATTTGTTCTGTAGAATGTGATATTATTTTTATATATTTATTAATGAGATACAACCTGACAGTCACAGTAGCTTTAAAGCTACCAGGACTCCATCAGTGACCCACATGATTAAAGGGACATAAAAGTAGGGGGAAAATTCTGTAATTTGAGATTTAATTTTTTTTAAATCTGCTTCGACCTCTAAAAATTACTTAAATTAGCCAATTTAAGGCATTTAGAGGGGAAAGTACTTTTTGGTGCACATATGCAGGCTGTGATTAGGTGCTGCATGTAGACATTGCTTCAGTTTGGAGAAGCCTTGTTTTGAGCTACTGTAGGTATTAATAAAATTATTTTAAGTCACTTCATGTACATATTTGTGACTAGAATGCACCGGAAACCACAGATAAAGATGATGATTCAATGTTGCAGTGAAAATCACACTGGCCAGTCTTTTTTATCTTCCTTTGTGTGGTGTCACTGTTTTCTTGGCTGTTTATGTTACCTATGATATTTATGCAAATTTTATGCTGCCAGGGTCTCAGTCAGGGTTATTAAAAAAACAGACGTTATTGTCAGTGAGACTTTGGTCACAAACTGAAAAAAAAAAGTAAACTGAAGGCTATCTTCTTCTATAGGAGCTAGTGACAGTGATCCTGTGGTCTGAGATTAAGTCACAGAAGTCTACAGACACAGACGACTATTTGCATTAATCCTCCTCTGTGTATGTTGGGCGTTTTTTTGGATTTAACATCATAATGGCTTCTGTGGTTCATCAATCGAGGCACGTAGTTCGCTCACCCGCACTCATTTAGTGCATATATCCTGCACAACACACATAGGAAAATGTAGTCAATCAGTCAGTCAGCATGAGGCCTCAGTAAAAGCCTTCAACGTGTGTTTATGGAGGGAGGGGGAGGAGACGGATGGAGCTTAACAGCGGGGCAGTTTCTCTCCCGTCTCACTGAGAATTGCT
This sequence comes from Sandelia bainsii, assembly GCA_032362345.1. Classification (NCBI taxonomy): domain Eukaryota; kingdom Metazoa; phylum Chordata; class Actinopteri; order Anabantiformes; family Anabantidae; genus Sandelia; species Sandelia bainsii. Next base: position 2,404,457 of record JAUMHL010000001.1, on the reverse strand, counting down.
TCTCCATCAGATCCATTGTGTCTTATTAAAGAAAGAAGACGCCCTCTTCCTTTTTTCCAAATCTGATATAAGTTAACTCTGCCTTAACTCTTCAGACTGTCAGAGTGAATCGTTGCAGCCGACACCCAAATGGTGATAATGACTATGTGGTTATGAGCCTGTATACGTATCACAGTGTGATTTCAGCTGTCGATAATCACACAAGTTCGAATGATATTCATGTGCAACAGTTTTTTACTAATTTAACGACAACACTTATGCTTATGTAGAAAAAAAATACAATGTTTATTAAAAATTATGCTTTCAACACATCACATATATGAATGTCTGTTATGAGAGTAGATGGAATATTTCGTTTTGTTTGCTGAACAAAACAAGCTGCTTAAATATTTTTTGGGGCATTTTGGCCCAAATAATGATGTTTAATGACAAAAATAACCATTACTACTAATAATACTACTCTTTTTGCATGAGGTTTGGTTGGCTACTCAGCATTTGAACTTACTCTTACAGCTGTGATGTATTTTCAAAAAATAATGAGAAACATTATGTTGACAAGCTGCTTGTTTATACCTCTCACCTCAGTCTCCTTCTGAGTGTGTGTCTGTGCGCGGCCTGAGCTATCTGAGCAGGTGTAACGCACGGATGGAAACGGAGGAGGGTAGTAATAAAGACAATGACTAGATAAAAAGTGGGAGTGAAAAGGGCATTACTGAGAGGGGGGAGGGGGAGAATAAAGAGAGAGAGAGCAAAGTGAAGCTATGTAAAGACAAAAAAAGGAAGAAAAGAAGAAAGAAAAATAAATGCAAGTATGTTGTATTTATTTTGTTTTGTATTTTTTGCATTAATGGCCCTGCGGTGTGTCCTGCTGAAGGTCGCGTTTAATCCCCTCCCTTTCTATGTTTTTCTCTCTGTAACCCTCACACACACTTCTCAAATAGACCACTACAATGATCGCATAAGCCCTTTTTGTCTGTGTGTGTGTGGGGGGGCCTCTTGCTTTCTTTCTGTCTCATTCAACATTTAAATCTCATAAGGAATTTGCCCACGTGCCCCGGCGGGTCAAGAGGAGAGCAGAGAGGGGAACTGCTAAAGAGGTTTAGGCTTTTATCAACCTTTTTAAAGCAACTGAGAGTTGGACCAGAAACGCCCAAAATAACATGAAATAAAAAGAGAATAAGTGCAGCTCTGGATTTGCAGTCAATAATAAAGCATTAATCAATAGAGAAGGGAGATAAAAGTGTGGAAAACAGGAACAGGAGGGTGTGTTGGTGCCTCAGTGAGCTCATAGCGGCCACATACTTGTCTGTGAGTTATAGTGTTGTTACTGAACAAGAAAACTCTAGGTTCACACATGAAGATCCAGCACTTGGTTTGGTTGTTAGCAGCTGTGAATACTTGTCAGTGTCAACAAAACTAACCGTGGAACGGTTTTCTGTGGTTGTGTTGTGTGAATGCTCTTATTTTGGTCGGAATGCTTTGGCTCCAAAATGTAAAAAAATCTTTTTTTTACTCTCCTGAAAATGGTGATTTGTTTTTCTGAGTGTGTACTAATAAGGTTTTTGGAAACAATAGGATAAGCCTGGTGAGTAGACTGTAGCAGATAGTGGTGAGAATTACTCAGTTCAGACTATTCATCCATTCAGTGTTTGTGTATTTGCAGTGATCTGCCCAAGTTTTCTAATTTCCCTTACCTATTCTTGTTAAGTAAAACAACTGAGGAACTTGTACCTTGCTTGTTCATGTTGTTTGTTCAGCAGTCATCAACTCAAACTGGCCTTGGTCCAGGTTCGAATCACACAGCAAACTCTCTGGATACCCCATGAACCAGTACACAGTGACCAGTTCCAAATCCCTAATAGTCATTTGAACTTGCTCACCCAAATTTCAAGGGCGTTTCCCAAATCCTCATAGATTCTTCTACGTGGTTTGAGTCAAAAACAGGTCCTGGAAAAGTATAAGTTTAGTCCGATTCTCAGGGATGACGACTACTTCTCCACAAAAATAAAGATTATGACAGGAAATGATGTCATCTCAGTCACTTTACCGAGCACCGTCGGACAATAGTACTTAGTTTTAGTGTCTTTCTGTAGAGATAATGAACATGATGATGATACTGACTACATAAACATCCTTCTTTGAATGACAACACCATTTCCTGTTGCCATCTTTGTTTTTGTGGAAAAGAAACTGGAGAAACTGGCAAACAATTATAGTATTATATTATATTAATATAGTACATTTTCCAGGACCAAACCAGATTGTTTTTGACCCCCACCACCTAGAAGGGTCTGTGACAGTGTAGGAAATACCTTCATTTGTGTGAGTGTTGCAAGAATGATGCTACAGAGTTAGAAACGGTCACCATGTACTACTTAATAGGGTATCCAGAGAGTTAGCACTGTGACTTGAATGTCTGTACAGTAACATGAGAGGCACAAGCTGGGGCTAGGTCCAGGTCTACCTGGAGCCTTTGTTTCATACATTTTTCCACTTCACTTCACTGTGAAAAGTAGTAAAGTTTAAATGTCAAATAAAAATTCTTTAAAATGTTTAGGACAGCTGGAATAAGATGCCTCCAGTGGAGCTTAAATACGGTCACAGTGGACGCCGCACGTCTGTGCACTCAGCTCCACTCGGCTGTTAAAAGAAAAAAACACACATGTATTTGGTGCTTAGCAGAGAGCCTCGAACTTCACTGTTAGCTTTAATCATTGGCATTAAACGCTTATAAAAGCCCACCCCACACCTCCACTGTGTTTGGACACGGGGTGGAGGTGGAGGATTGAGGCTGTTAGAGCTGAAAAGCCCCCCACGGTGTGGTAGGTGGCCGAGGTCCTGCCTGCACAAATTGGATTTTCTGCCTGTGTGTGTTTCTGTCAGCAATGACAGGCTTGTGTGCTGCAGCGGTGCATCTTTACTCAGCTGTGTGTGTGTGTGTGTGTGTGTGTGTGTGTGAGAGATGGTACAGTGAGTCACTGAATCTTATTAGATATCTGAGTGTGTGTCTGTTACAGTTACAGCTCGGTGTTCACTGAATCCATCCTCCATTCTTTTCCTGTTCTGACTTTTATGATAGAAATTGTTGCAGTTTTTCAGTGTGTTTGGAAAAAAGGTAAATTCTCTAGTATTTATGTGAAGAAAGTCTAAAGCTGTGATACAGCCTCTGACAGCTGTTCGTACAGTGTTGGTTGTAAAACCTACTTGGTGGTCCCTCCTCTGGGGAGCAATAGTTTTACCAGTGACTTCAACGTCAGTCTGTCCTTTTTATATGACTCATTTAGATTAGTAGATTTAGTGGGGATTTAGGCTTGATGGTGACACTAAATGACAGATCCATATATGACTAACCTCTGGGGCACATGACTATCCAGAGCAAATTTAAACAAAATCTGTTAAGATATCCTGGTCAGGAACACAACAAACTGCAAATAAATCTGCATAAATGTATCAGTGGATAATTATTTAGCTGCAATTTCTCTTAATTCTCAAAGGTTCACTTTACATCGTACACTTTAACAAACTAGGATTGTTTAAATGTGAGCCAAAAAAAACATGAATTGATTAACAAAGATTAATTGACAATTAAAATAATGGTTAGTTGTAGACCTCTCCACCTGCTGTTTCATTGAAAGCCAGAAAAAACTGTGAGGGGGATCAAACCTGTGACCTTGCAGGTGTAGGATAATCTTCGACCTGCAGCGCAGTCACATGACCATGGTGATAACCCTGTGTTGTCTGTTGTACCAGTTCCTGATTCCCTGTAATGCAGTTTCATCCTTTTAGAGAACAAACCGCTGATTGGCCACATCATGAAGTTGTGAATGCTGCAGGACACAGTGACACACAGCAGAACAATGAGTTCAACTACATTACAACATTGTCTACAACATTAGATGTTAGCCTTGTTAGCTTTCCATCTGAGCCCGGATGAAAGAACGCCTCATTTGTGCTGTGGATTTTTTTTGTTACACAGTAGAGCCATTATGCCTTTCTCTCTTGAAAAAAAATATTAATTTAGATTGTCAAATCCCCTCCTTCCTTTGCAAAGAACTTGATGGTAATTACCAGCTGAAGCCTGGGCTCAGAGTCTCCGTGTTAGGAGATAATGAAGCGGACAAAAGCTTCGGTTTCACAGCTCTTTGTTGCTAACGAGAAGATTCAGCATGTGATTGTTGACTCTTTTGCCACCGCCACAGAACTTTCCCACAGTGTTGCTTTCAGTGCTGAAACTTTGCCATGCGCCAGAACTAGTAGTCCTCACACAAAGCATCAGGATGCTGCAGTGATAAACTGGGATCAACAGCCAGAAACAATCAGCTCACCTGCTCTGAGACTAAAACCCTTCTGTGATCCGCTCTGAGAGAATTGGTGGAAACACGCTGCTCTAAAACTGATGCACACTCTACATGCTGTCAGGTAGTTATAACACCCACACTACAAAAACAGAAACATATTTTCTCACATCTGATTATCTGTCTGGCAGCGCATATCGGTTTGGTTTTATTCAGGCAGGTTTTGAGATTTTGGATTTAAGGTTTTCATAATGGATTAAACGTGAAGCCAGCCTACATCAGTACCAGCTGTCACTGTGACATGACTTTCTCTAGGGTGGGATGTCTGTGTTGGAAAAAAAGAGTCCCAATCCCAGTTCAAAATGGTCCAGATCAGTCAGACTCAAACTGAATATACCTGAGGACAAAGCAGCTTGATCCAAATTGTGGTTGACCTAAGATCATGCACACTGGCAGCAATATGAAGCACAACTTAAAGAGCAGCTGCAGTTGACAAAGAGTAGCGAGGTGTATTTCTTCTTGCTTGTAACACACTTTAAAGCATAAAACAGAGCCAAATAAAATTAATCATTTGTTATATATGACAAGGTGAGATTATTAGATGGAAACTGACAGTGATCAGTATTTATCGTGTTGGACCCACAGGGAATTTTCGACCTTGAAGGATTCAAAGGCTATCACTCTGCCTGTACAGAAATCTAAAACTAATCACTGATCCACCTGGTGGATAAATACAGTTCTGTAACAGGCTTCTGCAGAGGGCAACTGGGGGCTTTAACAAGGCAGAGCTGCATGCACTACATCATCGTGGTGAATGCGTACAGTAAGCAGGGAACTCTAACGGTTTGGTCATGGTGCTGTCACAGAGTGGCCAGCAGTTTAAGATGGCTGGAACTCTACTTATTAGACAGCCAATATGTGAGCCAATATGTAGCTTTTATAATTTCAGTGAGTGCTAGAAAGAACTGAATGCTGAAGCTTTTGGACTGTGCTGCACATGTAAACCATCATCTACCCAATGCTAATCCTCATTAATGAATGCAAATTACACAAGCCATAATAATTTCCATTGAGTTTTAAGAAGTCAATTGAGGCTAGTCTTCCTATGCCAACTCTTGGGGGTCGCCCAATATGTGGGGCAATAGTGTCAGCCAAAAATGGAAACAAAATTCAAGGCCAGAAGGATGACTTCTGTTTCCAATGAATTGCAGATCACCGCCCTTTAAAAAAGATAGTCTTGAGCAGATGCTGGGTGCTGTCAGTGCAGTGAAGCACAGTGCCCTCTACCCCTGCTGCAAAACAGTAATTTATATTCTTTTTTATTCATACTGTGAATAATTTGTCTGAAAAGAATTTAAACAGATCAATGAGCACAAAAATTGTTTACCCAGTTCTCAGGGAATCACAAACTCTCTGCAAATCATTTCATTTCTTGTTCTAGTCTTGACTGTGTGACATTAATTTTCTGTAATTTTTCTTTTTTTTGCGACCTTGTAGTGGAATGAAAGCCTCACACAGTCAAGTGGAGAGGGACATGTATTGGCCATAGAAGTGAGACACTTGTCTTTTTCATATTGAAGGAGGGAAGGAAGCAAGTTTTTAGTATTAATAGAGTCAGATTAAATGTCTGAATGTGCTTGAATAATGTATAAATACAAAATTACTTCCTTTAAAGAACATGGAATAAAAGATGGAGCAGAATGTAGTTCAGGCTTCTGTGTTTTTCTGTTTTGACAGTCCCACAGGAAGTCACAGTAAACAGAACCAGGACACTGACCCATTTTACACTACCTGATTAATTAAGTCATTCACATTTTGACATTATTTTGTGCTTCTTTCAAACAATTACTCCAAACAGAAAAAACATAAATACATTAATACGCATTAACAAGACAGAGCTGTGACGGAAAGGTCCTGAAAGGTACCTTTAAACATACGATTTTGTGTAAACTGTGTTCTTCTAAGGCCATATTCACACAGATTGACTGTGTGTTAAAACAATCTAATGGGCTGCACTGGTCGGGATGAATTAAATTTTTCAGCAGTAGCACATTTCTGCTGGTTTCACCAGCTGTTCCGCTGGCTTTTGTGACGTCCAAAGCGTATCCGAACATTAACTGATGTGCAAAGGGAAATACAGTAGATGCTTGTAAACAAACGTCACATGACAAAGTTGAAGCTGGTTTGCTCTACAGTAGCTCGTCATCCTGCCAAGTGGAGAAAGATTTTTGGCAGCGAAACAAATCAGATTTCTCCTTTAATAGTTTCCATTTGTTTTTTGTTAGCACTCTCATACATCTGCACATCCTTCCCTTCTTGCTTTGTTCTCCAGCTGAGAGAGAGAAAACAGGCAAAAAGCAGTTTGCAAAAAGGAGGGGTGGGTTTGGGTGTGTTTGTTTTGCAGATCAAATAGCAGTAAAATCTGAGCAGGAAGCCCAGAATCCATAGCAGAGGGCATGTGCAGAAAGGTAATACTTTGAAATATGTCCAGGTGCTGTCACCAGGAGCGAAGCACAGAGAGCGAAAGGAAACAGAGGCCATTTTCATCCTCCTTCCTGCTCTCCACCACATAATGAAATAATTAGATAATTAGACGAGTAATTGGAATGATTTTTTTTCTTTCCTCCCGCTGTGAGGTCTGCTCGGCTGTAGAAATGAGCAAAGAGAAGAGGAAAGGGAGAAAGGGAGCACAGATTTAGAGCAGCGCCACACCCATCCGAGTCCGAGGCCGACCCCGGTGCATCACGGGAACCCAAATTTGCCTTGACCGATCGTTTGCATCTTCAGCATCAGCCTTCTGTGATTCGTTGCCCATGTGCAGTCATCCGTCGTGCCTCTGTTAGATGTTGGGGGGGATTGATGAACCAATCAGAGAGCTCGACACAGTTTTTTTCCTCCTTCCTTTGCCTAAGCCACGATGTGACATCACTCACATTGTGAATGTCTCCACGCTTTGGTAATATAATGTAAAACCTCCAAATTCACATTTTGCAATGGTCTATATTGTTGAGTTGATAGACTTTCTGATGAGGCACCATCCAATTTTGATCGCTTTTGCTGTTTGTTCTGCATTCACAAGTGTGTGTGTGTGATACTGGTGTGTTAGTCACAGAAATAGCTGCCAGTGCACATCAGCCTCCTTTGAGCTCATCACCGGATACTTCAGAGAGAGATGAGTTAAGATTAGGGACTTGCCTTCCACAGAAGCTGTCTGATTGAATCGACACACCACATTTAGGTCGTGTGTGTTTTTGTTTTTATGTACAAGTCGTTGTGTTTTTAACACACCTTTGGCCAATCATGCATAAAATTTCTGCTTTATTTATTTTCCTCCTTAGTCCCCACAAGACACACACACATACACTCTAATCCATACACGCAGATACATCCTGTATCTACACATACACACGATACCAGAGGTGGTTGTGACTCCTAGTAAACAAGCTTTTATATTTGTATTTATTCTCACACAGACGACAAAAAACGACAGAGACAAAAAGGACTGAGTTGATCTCTCTCTGCTGTGGTGTTTGTGAATCACTGCTTCGCTCTCTTTGTTTCTCCGGGTCACCGTGTTTTCAGCACTCAGGCATTTGAGTTGTTCAATCTAATTCCCACTTTCCAAGAATTTGAACTTGAGCTAACAAAACACATCCAAAAATTGTTCAAATATGAGAATTTCTTCTCTGCTATCACTGCGTGTTTTGCTTCAGCCATGAGCTCAGGGTCTAAAGTATTAAATTAAGATGGAAATTCATTACTGCTTTCAGACTAATTAAATGAAACGTTAGCAGACTTGTTATTTTGAAACAATTTTTTCTTTACAGAAGCTTTTATTGCACACTAACTATGACTCACTGAGAGAGCACACATTATTCATTTGTTTTTAGTAATGTAAAAATACAAAATGTTTATTTTAATTTATATGGCAACCTGGGGTGAAATACGTGTACCGGCCTTATTTCACTGATGTGTTGTAGTTTAGCAGAAAAGACTCAGAAGAAATCCCCTGCAGCAGATTCATCACTTGTTCTTTGTCCATAATTTAAGTTTGCACAAAATTAGATTAAGATGGGTTACCAAGATATGCTGCTAAGAAACCAACACAACAGAAAACGTACACCATGGTGCTTGATGGTAGCGATAACTGAGCAGTCAGTGGGGGAAAAAAATGCTCCCATCGTCTTATGCTGTTTGTTGTTAATTTGCATTATTAATTATTTCTACCCAGCCAAAATAAAGGAAGTGGTGCACTAATAGTACACGCATGTAAGCACCTTGCTGATAAAGACTGTATAGAAGAGAGTTTTTAGGGAACGCCTCTAAAGGCTACGTCATTCTTTCTCCTCTAGTACAGTTTTATTACATAAAAGTATTCCAGTGCTAATCCTGATTTACACTGATGGTAACCCTCTGCTTTGGAGATAACCCCAAAAAGAAATGTATAACTTGTCTTGTCAAGGTGTCCGGAACAGAGACTTTGATGCGTTGACCACAAACAGTGTCCAAGATGCTAAGTTTACTTGGCTTGTTGATCGTCCCCATCTCTCCTTTACATGTTGTCTCACTTCCTCCTCTCTTAAACCCATACCTCTGTTTGGGTTAATTAGGTATTGATTGTTCCTGTTCCAAGGGCTTTGGTCATGCTAAATTATTAATGCTCATGCACCACTATTTATAGCTTAGACCCAATGGTTACAAAAAAAAGATAAAGGTTGGTTCCTCGTTCTTCTGTGGTGCTTCTCTACCTTCCTTTTTCCTTCCCTCTCACCTCCCTGTTCATCCTCATATTAATTGCTCTGCCTCCTTCAGTGCAGAGTTCCTTTCCATGGCTGCTAGAAATGTTGGAGAGATGCTGTTTCTTCACTTGCTTGTTTGTGTGCTTTGATTTGACAAGCGTACTCTGAGTGGGTATGTGTTTCGTTGTAGTACTTGCTGGATTTCCCTGTTGGCATGTCTGCACTGAGGCGTGTAAATCTCTTCCTCCGATTGATCTGTGCGAGAGCCCCACTGATAAACGCGTCAGACCAATTCTTTGTTATAATAGTGATATTGTGTTGATGGTAGCCAGCGAGCATATTCAGTCCCACTCCTCATAGAGTCAGGTCTTTGCTTCAGTGTTCCAATCTATGTATTTCAGCTGTTTTTGCTTTTTTAATGCCCAGATCTAACATCTGGCAGTCATCCACAATTCATACAACACTAATAACATACATAAATCGTGTTTCAACGTCTGCACTGACAGCAACTGCTAGGGTTTCACTCACATGACTTGCAGCATAGGGTTAGATAAAATAACTCTTGTTGTAATTAAGCCTATAAAATGAGACCGGGTTCTACCGATAGTGTAATAAAGGGAGTATCTATATGTCTGCATGTCATTTACTTTCAAGTAAAAAAGGTGTATTCCTTCCATACATATTCTTTATGAAGGCAAACAAACTGACACAATGGAGGTTTCAGAGATTGGGGGCAGCTCTATGTTCATATCCATTTTCAGAATCCTGGACGCCATAGTGTGTGTGTGTGTGTGTGTGTGTGTGTGTGTGTGTGTGTGGTCTCTCTCCTTACCATGTCATGTGTGAACTCTTTTGGGCTCAGTTTGTTCACTAACTGACCTACATTTCTAGAGCTTTTTGCTTGCGCCTCAGGAGAGTTTGCTGCTATTATCTAATCTAAGTCAGTCACATCCCACAATCTCATTTGTCCAATAACATCCTCGAACTCATCTGTCCAGTCGCAGTGTAGGTTTGGCCTTGCATCGTCTACTGCACGCTGGCTGTCCCTGTTAAAAACGAAGCCACTCAGCTCGCATTCCAAATAGCACAGGGTCTGTGTGATTTTGACTTCCAGCGCTGATTTCTCATTCTGCAGCGCTGCAGCCCTAATAACCCCCCCCCCCCCCCCCTTGACTTGAAAGCAGAGCTGAGTTTCTGTGCATATTAGCAGCTGGAAAGGAGGAAAAAATTGAAGCTTTTGAAATTTCTTTGAAGCTTCTGTTTTTGGTTATCAAAGTTGCCTTTGTTGACCATATGAATTTTGCATGTGCAGGTTTAAGGGAACTTTGTGTATGTGGGGGGTGTTTTTTTTCTGCCATATGCAGTGCTGTACTAATCTGAGTGAGGAAAAAGGAGGGAAGAATAAGCTTAGGTGATGTCATGAAAATGCCAATGATGGGTATAAGCTGTAGTCAAACTATTGTTAGCAGTTTCAAATCAACAAAATTTGTATTTCTGTTTATTTAATATTTAGAGCTTGATTTATGTTTCTGCTTTGAGTCTGTGTCACTCACACAGCCAAAACGCTTGTTAGTGGTGGGGTTTCTGTGCCACTGTGTTGATCCTCTTTGCCACTGTGGAGAGTTTTTTTTTTTTGGTGCAACTGAAACTAAGTACATCATGCTGGAGTTGGAACTAACTGATGCTGCACTGAAGTTACTTTTACTAAAATTACTGCAAAGGAGAAAAGAGAGAAGATGTAGGAGGACATCGTCTGCATGACCACTGCAAAGCTACAGTGGAGAGATCACACCATAATAAAAGGGCAATTTCTCTATATCAATGATAAAGCGACACAGTGACGTATGACGCATTTGTTCCCTAGTGTGCAGAATAACAACACAAGCCCAATGTTTTGAGCGAGAGCAGCGTGTCAGAGAGACTGAATGAGGGAGAGATTGTTACACAGGGATAATTTTGGAGTAATGCCACCTCGCTTTTACTAAAAATCTAAATAAGTCACAGTTCTTTCATTTAGACAGTTCACGCTGTGTATCAGCTGGTCTCTCTCCACTCTTTTTTTCTCTGCTCCTGCAATGTCACTCTGCAGCTACATGAGTACAGCAAAAAAGAGACTTTTTTTGTTGTTGTGTGTGTGTGTGTGTGTCTGTGTGTAATCAATCCCAGTTCCAGTCCCACTAATCTGAACCAAAACAAGCAGCTTTTAGAAATGACAGCAGTGAAAGGTTTATATATGCTTTGTAGAAACTGGAAATGGTTGGAACTTGGCAGTGATGTTATGAATCAATTCTTTGGAAATTTCTTCTCTCGGTTTATATTTGGACAACACAGCAGTTCATCATCAGTAAGGTTGTAGAAGGGGCATTAGATGACTTGTGTGTTGGTCTATAAGTGCAGACTGTCTTGACAGGTAAAACAACAATGTGTGTTTTCTTCATCTTCAGTGTTTATTTCAGTATCATGCTGGGTTGTGCTAACTAAATGTCACCACTATATTGTTTATGGCTGCAGTTTATTCCATCGTATTGAATTTGTAGGTGATAGGCCATTAATCACAAGGTTGATGGTTAAAAATCTGCGTAATGTTACTATGAGGTTAAAGAGTCTCTCTTTGAACTTGACTTTGAGGGTGTTTACCTTCACATTAGATGATCAGCGTTGAACTTTGTAGCACTTTTAAGGATGCCGCAGCAGGCTAGTGCAGACCAAACTGAAGGCAAAAAAGCACCACACGTGGCTGCAGTGAAGACATCTGCAGAAAAAACCCAGAATCAAACATATAATAAATACGACGGATTTATTTACGTTTCTGTTCAGTTGTATATACATTTAATCAACTAAAATTAGGGACTGTGTATAAAAATGTATATGATGCTCAATGTGATTGACATGCAGAAAATTAAAAGAGGAAAGTCAGCATTGCTGAAAATGAAAACGTGCCATCTTACCACTGACATTGTCTCAACCCCTGCAGTCATTACAGCAGTATAAACTGCCACATAAAAATGTATTCATAACCAACTAGACTTCTTACATTATCAGTTACTGGGCTGAAACCTATAAAAACAAAGTTATGGTCCTTTCATCTTTGACCTCGTTGCTGAGCTGAAGTGGTGTCGCTGCTGTCACGAGGTCGACCATAATGATTTTATAAGGGAGAAATACATTTCTATGCAGGCTCTGGATCATCAAACTAGTTTATTCCTGCAATGTGAAGTATTTGGCCACAGACCTTCACCCTCTACAATGAAACAAGTGAACAACACTTGAACTTCGTCTGAGTGTGTGTGTGTGTGTGTGTGCGCGCTCCGTTAACCTTTCCCTTCATAGCTAAAAATGCACTCGCACACATTAACACACACACATACACGTGTCTTTGTCTCCGTTTCTCTCCGTCTGCCTCCATTTCCATTTAATGGAGGATAAGGTGGGGGTGGGAGATGTAGGAGGTGGGGGGTGGGTCAGGTTTGAAAATTGCAATATGTATTTATGTTTCTCTGTATGCAGTTGCCAAGCAACAGGAGAACGAGATATTTACAGTTAATATAAAGTGAGTGACATTAGCTGGGTTGTATTAGAGGTAAAGCGCTTATTTGCTTTAAGAGCTGAGAAGAAAGACGAGGGTGTGTGTGTGTGTGTAGTCTTTTGTGCATAGTGCCTTCTGCACCCAGTCTGTACAGGCATGTGTGTGTGTGTGTGTGTGTGTGTCTCTATTATGTGTATATGCATAATAATCACTCACCCAGCTTTATCTTTATAGATATGTCAGTGTGCATCTGTTTGTGTGTGGCCTTGTGCAAGCCTTTGCACAGCTTTGTGTATTGTCTGTGTATTTCTGTTTTTTGTGGTATCACATTGTCTGTGTGCGTCTAAGGGCGTCTGCATGTATGCACAATAATGTAGTTTATTAGTTTTTGCAAATATAAAAACATGTTTATTTACACATTAGAGTCACCACATGATTTGTGCAGCTATTTTTCTTTTTTTGATGTTTTGTTTTTCATCGCTGCCGCTGCGACAACAGTGGAGCCTGTGCATCAGCAAAATATGCCCTATGGGAAAACCACTTTGTCATTTATATCCTTCACCCTTCAAAAGATAAAAATAACAGTTCAAAATCCTTTATAATATTTTTGTTGTATAAATATTTTATTTAGAAAAATGTGGTTATTTTATCTTGTGTGTTTCACAGTTTTTGTTCTAAATAGTATTTTAGCTGTTGTCATATCTGTTGTTTTGATGGTAAACATGTCAGCCATCATTAACGCAATATCTCGCCTTTTTTTCTTTGTCCCAGGGTTTGAAAGCATCTTGGAGGGTTTGTTTGGGCCGGGACTATTCAAAGATATCACTCTTTTCCAAGGTAAACACACTCAAACACACAACCACACTGATATCCATTCACATACAGGTTTATACAGAAAAGAATTCACGTTTATATTAAAACTTTTTCAAAACAAAAATAGAAAGTGATTTAGTTCATAAAACAGTACTGACTAATAGCTCTGAAGGTGAGTTGTAATAAATCGATGAATCAATAAAATATTTGTTTTTTATAAGGACTGAACTGATTTAGATTTTCTGTTTATTGCCTTTTATCCGTTGCCTGTACCTTGTAAGAATGACCCTGTATACATGATTTTATTTGTTGCAGCATCTGATTTATTGTTTACTCTGTGTGAGAGATAGTGTGGATTTGTCATAAATATACTAGACTGACAATGAGCAAAAGAGCATCTCCCTAGGCATTGATCTATCTTCAAGACATTTTATTGCCATGCATACATACAGAATTTAGAATCCTGCCAAACCTGCTTAGACAACATAACAAGATTAACTGTCTTTGTACAACAGCCAATTTAATTCATGCCAAAGTCAGGCAGGAAAACAGAGACAGATGTCACTAAAGAGAGGGAAAAAATACCCACAGCCTGGACCTGGAAGTTTATGAAGGTGGTTTCTTACTAGTTTCAATCAGGCAGAGGTCTGATTCCTGAAAATGTTCCTGCTTAAACGATAAGGGCATGAGCAACGCAAACGGGCGCCCAGTATAACCAGTCTGTCCGGTCTGATGGCACTAATGTTACAGATCAGCTGCATACTGTGGAGGCTTTTTAAAATTTAGATTCTGTAAACTCAAATGTAGGACTACACCTGCCTGTGTCCTCAGCACACACACTGCCAACAATCTGACAATGCAATGCTACTGTTTGTAAGTGTTTTACAGATGAGGAAATTACCACTGAGCATCTCTGCAGCTGCTGCTGATTATGCAAAATGATGATGATTATTAAGTGTCAATTCACAGCTCACTATAGTGTTAAACTACCCAGTTTTTTATAAGGAGTAGTGAATGAGGACGTGATTTATATATTTTTTTTTTCTATTTGGTCACAATCTCTACCTCTGAGAAACGAGGTCAACGTGCCGTCCTGGAGTCATGTGACCCCCCTCCCCCAGCAACTTAAGGCATTTTTTGAATATTTCTGGCTCGTCGACCATCATTTTCACTCATGCATTATACTTGCGCACACACACACACACACACACACTAAGTATAGGCAGCACATTCTTTTTTCAATGTGAAACCTGTACACAATGAGTTTATACACACACACACACACACACACACACACACACACACTCATTGTGTACATATCTTATGTTCTCTTCTCACACTCTCTGATTTGTCTGTTCTTAACCATTTTTCTAAATGAAGACCGGGCTGTTCGAGTAAGTGAAGATCCCCCAACACCTTAATTGTGTTATTCTTTTAATAGCACTGTGACACGCTGCAGTCACAGTGCTACTGTCTGAACTCTTCGTCATGCACAACTTATAAAAACCCTCGTTATGTGTCTTAAGTCAGATTACTGCAGCTGAAATCTATACACAGTATGACATTTAGGAAATCAGGCTGCTGAAGAAACAGTTATCTGATTAATTAAGTGCATGTAAACACATTGATGAGCAGAAACACAAATGCTTAAATATTGATTGAGACAGAGTCAGTGTCTCAAGCTGACCAACTCAGACACACACACACACAGAAACCGGGCTACTGTGAGGGTGGGGGGTCACTTTACCAGTGGGACTGAAGCTAATTGCCATCTTCCCAGGGACACTGGAAGTGGCACAACCACAGGGTTCAAACACAGCTCACCTTTGACCTTTTCATTACAGCGACAGACAGAACAAGAGAGGCTGCCCCTTTATCTGCTGCATGTCTCACAGGGATGTGAAAGTGGAAAAGGTGACATATGTCAGTCATCTGTAAAGAACTTCAAATCAAATAAACCTGTATTAAAAGTGCCATACAAATAAAGTGACTGATAGATCCAGTGCTTTAAAAGAGCAGGGAAACTGTGTACTTAAAGGAGCATGCTGGTGTTCTGCAATGGGATAGAGGATATTTTTGTAGTAGTTTTTAGCAGTTTAACTTCTCATGTTGCTGCAGTAATGTAGACACGCACTGAGGCTGTAGTCAGAGGTCAAACAGACAATTTTAACCAGACAGTAGTAAAAAAAACTTGATTCTGCCTGATAGAAGCACTTCTTCCATAATTTTCTAAAAGCATTTTCACTGTGTCTTGTGTGATGGTTCCCGGCTCCTCCTACGTTTTAGTGCTGTATTCTTCCTATCACGCAGCAGGTAGCGGTGGGTGAGACAATCACTGGCTGATGCTTCCCTGTTATAAATCCCTGCCCTTCCTCAGTCAGCTGGTTCTACTGATCATTGCACTTTACCACATTAGTCTGAGTCGTCAGGTCGTGTGGATCATTTTGAGTGTAGCAAAGAATGTCAATGTGATCCATTTGAGATCAAAGTTACAGCACAATAAAGTGTGCAAAAAGTGAAGGGGTCTGAATACTTTCTGAAGCCAGTGTACATTTAGCAGATTTTCATAGTTAAATGTCAAGTGAAGGATCATGAAAATATCCCACCATCCCAGCTGACAGATCTCTTTGAACTCAGCTTCAGCTTCTTTTCTTAGCAGCTGAAAAGGTGACATTTTTAGGGATTTTGATCTGACATATACTGTATGTTCACAGAATATTCTGACCATATTGATTTTGTTCTTGTGTTTCTCTGTTCTCTCTCTGTGGAGCTGACTCGGCTGTCTTTTTTTTCCTCTCGTCCTGTCTGTAACACACTCCTCTTTTTTCTTCAGTCCTTCCTCTTTCACTGCATCTCTCTCTCTCTCTCTCTTTCTGTATGTTTCTGTCACTCTCTGGCGATGTGGTTTCAAACTGAGCTGGAGGTTTTTAAAGGAAGTGCAGTGCCATGGCAACAGCTCAGCTGTAACCAAGTCGGCAGCAGTCTCCTCTCTCACTTTTGCTCTGTCAGATCAGAAGGTGCTATACTGGCAGAATACATTTACATTTTGAAGGATGAAGACTCACACATGTATAGAACCTGCATAACTGCACAATACTGAAGTGAAATGATTCTCACTGAACCTGAACTGATAGTTGGCATCATCAGAAACAATCAGAAACCCAGATGCTGATACTGATATGAGCAACCACTGAAGAACTGCTGAGGATGCTGATTGTTTGGACTCTGCATGAATCTACTGGATCTGTATTTATTTGACATTGCCTTTAGTGTAGTCGCCATAATTTCATCTTTTATTTATATGTTTTCTTTGCCACAAGATGTCTGTAATAATGTAAAATAGAGGAATCTGTTTGGATGCACTTTTGGTCCCTAACTTCTGACATGTTGCTTCAAAAATGTATCCAAATCATAAAAATGCAGATAACACCAACTCCAGCAGCATGTGGCAATCCATCAGTTACATAGTACATGCACTTTCCTTCCATTTCCAAAATATACAGATGTATGAAAATGTTTTGAGGGATAAATGACTTATGACATTTTAAAGTGAAATTAAGTAAATACAAACAATACTATAAACTGTCCCTGCAGTGAAGTCACATTTTAATGCACTATTCTGTTTTAATTCATAGACTTTCAGACTACAAATGATACTGCAGCTTTGGATTTGCACAGTTCTCTCTACTGTAGTTACTGTATATATAAAGTAGGGATGTCTCAATCAAGATTTTTTAGTCCCTTCCTGATCAGACTCGGCCCTGGACTAGGCCTCGGTTCAAAAATATTAAATTTCTAAGTTTCAATTATTGATATGATATAAATGAAACAATAACTAGGAAAATGTGACTAGTTTGAAAATGTATGAACTCTGCCCTATTTGCATGAGCCTGTGCAGCTGTATTATAGAGTGAAGTATGTTTTCTCACAATCTTTGGCTACGTACAGACAACGTCAGACCCAGCTGAAACAACTGAAACAACCTGCCGCCTGCATCATTTGTCGTATTAACCAGTAAATGCAGCCTCAGCACTGAATATAAAGAAAAAGCTACTAGCTGATTGTTTTGTACACTGCACATTTTGCCAACCTCATTATCTGCACTCAGAGTTGCTGGTCTGGCCAAATTATTTTATTTTATTTCTCATTTTCACAGTGTTCTAATTTTCACTTTCCTGTGCAGTTATGAGTGCTGCCCTGTGGAGCTGAGCTGCAACAACAGCAGATTGAGACTAAATACGATCAGTTCAGTTAAGAAAAGAGGCTTTATTTTAGCCAATTCTGATCCTTTAAAAGATGCCTGGATTCTCAGGATTGGTTTGGGAGTTCCTTATTTTTTGATATCTTACTGGTCTAACTAGTTTTGTTTTCCACCACTATAGCATCATTGAAAACATATTACTGGAAAATTATTTAGATGACTCATTGTATATCTGATCAGTAACCAGATATATTACACTTAACTTTCAAATATGAATTTATTGAATTTACAGTGGCATAAAATACTTACCTGAGGCTCTGATTGAGAAAACCAGCACAGCTGTGGTAACAGACAGAGAACAGAAATGCTGCAGCTAACTGAACTACCAGGAGACAGCAGTGAATTTCTTCATCTCGCTGAACACATGTAACAGAATAACAGTATTGGAAAGTGGTAATTAGTTCCTCACAAATAGGGCTTTAGGGCAAGAATACTTAAACAGACACATATTTACATGAACTCGCGCACAAGCACAGGCATTCGTGCAGCATTTATGGTCTTTAAACACTGATGTACGTGACAGCAAATTCAGTTTCTGTCAATCAAGGGTGTGGTTATTTTTTTTGTATAACATATCTGACGTATGGAGTTAGTCCTCACTATAATCATTAACTGTAGGTAAAAGTGAATAATTGTATTGATCTTATTGTTGTAGTTTCTGTAGTCTCTGCAGGTCTGAATGAATGTTGAATAAAAACAGATCTGCACCTCATTTACAGGTGGTTCAACCTGTATCTGGATATCTTATGATCTTAAATTAAAAATCTGAAGAGAAAAGATTTTGCCCTTTGGTCCCTATTTTTGTCTTACGCTACAGATTTCTTTACCCACTTTCATTTTTTTTTCCTTTATTCTAAACCAAAACCTCAGAGTTCTGCTGATATGTGTATGACTAAAACATCAACTGACAGTAAGACAAGAAGTTGGATGATATTTTTTTTAAATGTGACTTTCAATTAGTCAGAATTTAACCCTTTGCTCCGTCTCCTTTTTCCATCCAGACTGCGAGCCTGAGCAAGTGTCTGACTGGTCCTTTGACGAAAACTGTCTCTTCTGCTGCTTAAGGCGCGAGAAAGTCAAGGTAAGAGACACTGCAACGTTGTGTTCTCTGCCCGTCAGAGAAAGAAAAGCTAAACTAAATGACTGAAATGCCATAACTGTAAGATGTGGGTGTTGCTGTTTCCATTTCACAGTAAGGAGGTCCTAGGTTCAAAGTGACTGGTGGGAGCTGACTTGGGTTCCTCTCTGCCCAAATAGTATAGATACATGTTATGTAGAGTATTAGCAGAACTCATGCTACAGTCTTTGCCCAAAGTTACAGAAGCCTGGAGAGTTAAAAAAAAAAACAACATGTTACAACTTTAAATTAAGCAAATTACACTAGTTTTTGTGTTTTATATAATAATAGTTTTAGTATAACAAAAAGCTAGAAACCGGTGTATTGCAACCCCAATTAAAATATTTTGAAATTTACTTTTATACATATCTAATACTTTCTGACCGTTGTATTCAAGAGAATGGTTCTTTTCCATATTATTTTTTGACAACTGTTCAGTTCTAACATCTTCAACAATATTTAACTGTAATTACAAAAGACATGAAATGTTTTTCAATTTGAGAACATTTTTATGACTAATATCTGCAGGTATTCATTTCAGGCTCACCAACTTTCAGCAGCAAGGATGTAGCCTAAAAGGCGAGGCCCAGGGCAAAACATGGTTAGCAAAGCGTACACTATACTGGTTGTTGTAGGTCATTAAGCTTGTTGCTTTGTAATGATTACAGCAACTCAGATTAGTGTATCAACATTTTTACAAGTCAAATCTTCTCTGATCTGCATTATGGCGGCTGGACAGTGCAAACAATGGGCCCACAGTTACAGTTTTCACGATTCTGACATTCACTAGTGTTTTCTTATTTGGGATTTGTTCTTGAGTAAGAGCAAAATCTTGGCACAATCAAAACCAATCTTACACACATTTCAGTGCTGACAGGTACGTGCAAAATAAATAGTTATTGCATTTTGATCGATTCCACAGTTGTATATTATAGGATTTAAATTCAAGTCATATTTTTATCAATAATATTTGTGAAATAACTATTTTAAAAGCATTATGGCTTTATGGCATTATTAAACATTTAGCACTTCAATTCACATCGTAGGACATCACCATGAAACCTCAGCCACCACCACAGCGTCCTGACCCACTCCTGACTAGCACAGCTCAGATAACTATGAGCAAGCCTGTATTCCAGAAAAGAAGAAAATAATCTGTTTTCAACCGTTCCACTTTCAACTTACAAGGATAATGGGATTCATCATAATAAGAATGGAGGAACAAGCAAATCTGCAGTTTAAGAATAAGTCATGAATCCAACGTAGATTTTTCTTTGAACTTTGGAGAACAAATTTAAGAAAGAACATGAGCTATTGGTGAATGAGACCTAATGTCCAAAAAGATACAAGTAAGAAAACCAAACAGAAATAGGAACTTTGAAATCACTCTTATTTGTATGCTAAATATGAAACTTGTTAAACAAATAAGGAATAATTAGAAA
Source organism: Sandelia bainsii (assembly GCA_032362345.1). Taxonomy (NCBI): domain Eukaryota; kingdom Metazoa; phylum Chordata; class Actinopteri; order Anabantiformes; family Anabantidae; genus Sandelia; species Sandelia bainsii. The sequence goes on along the minus strand of JAUMHL010000001.1, from coordinate 2,384,264 downwards.
ATAACTACAATTTTACAATTTAGAATAGAAGGTGCAGGTTGGTTGCAAATAAGCAAATACATTTCAAACCACAGACATGTACTGTGCAGCATTTGACACTTAGCTATATTAAAATATAACAGTTTGGACTATGTACAAAATAACAGAGCCCAAAAAACATAGCCAATACCTTCACCACCTGTGTATGTATGATAGATTAAGAGAAAGCTGAGAATATTTCATTCTAATGTTGCAAAAATGTGAATCATTGTGCATTTCTGTAGCATTTTTCTGTGTATATAAAGAATAGCAATGGATAATGCTTCCTATCTACTGTAGCACCTACGGTATTTTTGTCCAGTAATTCCTTTCACACATTTTGTTATGTTTTTTTTTGTCTGCTGCCATTTTTGAGCTTTCTGCTGAAAGCTCATCTTTGTCTCTGCCTCCTCCTCCAGCATACTTGTTATTGGTGTTGTTCAACCATCATGGTCTTAACCTCAATTTAGCTTGTGAAAGGGACGCGACATAATGATTTGGAGGTGTGTGTATGTATGCGGAGGGAGGAGGAGAGTGGTGATCGGAGCAGAATAATAATGAGTTTATTGAACCAACTACTACTTAATACACACATACAGTATATTCTACATACTCACATACATAGGCACACATAGCTGCGTCTGCTTTGTCTGTAGTAGAAAAAGCATTCATGTGATGCACTCACACCTACAGGCCTCCACTGCACTAAAAAACAAAGAATAAGAAGCAGTAATTGCAGAGCATTTCTTACAATTTGTGCAACAGTTGCTGAATTTTGCTTCCTCTCTTATGTCAGTCTCACCCAGAGGGTCGCTTAAGGCACCTGTAGACTGTGCAATGACAATGATCGTGTAAGTTTACTGTATGTCGCATCGTGCAGGCTGAGTCAGATATTACAATATCAGTTTGATGAATGTAAATTTGTGCAGTGACCCATAGCACTATGAAAAACCTTACTGAAAAACAGTACATGTGCGTCATTTCATGTCGTGTTTGACTACGGAGGTCCATGTTTTAGTGAAATCTGTTGTGTCTTTTTGCTTAAGAATCATGGAACTCAGGATGTTTAAGCTTGTCATTATTTTAAACACTTTTGCAGTTTTCATTCATGTTAGTGCATGATGTTCTTTTGATGATGTTCGTTAATTTGTATTTCTCTGGACGGGTGAAGTGGTTTAGGGGATGTTTTCCATCAGCGTCTTTATTTTTGCCATGTGTTGAATCAAGGGAATAAGGCAGCAAAAGAGGAGGGGGGGGTTCCTTCCTATGGCAGTCACTTGTTTTTCAACTTGACTCTCATCCAACCTCTGAGGTTGGCCATCTGTCTCCTAAAAACATCCCTGCTTCAACCCCCCACCCCCCCCTTCATCGACCCCCATCTGTCTGTCTCTGTCTGCCTTCCTGCTCATGCTAAAATCATACATCATGCTAACAGTGAACAGTTACTAAAGATAAGACTTGAACGGAACAAAGAAAATCAATTACCACTGCAAAATCAATTAAACAAAGCCAAGCAGGAGGTTATAGGTTACAGGAGCTCATTTTACCAGCACTGTTGGACTGGTCAATAATTATGTTTGCCACTCACAGTGTGCAAATCATGACACAAATAAGACATTTTGCAGCAGCCTTAATTGTATTCCTCTTCTCACTCGATACAATTTTCATCTTTTATTCATCTGTTAGGGCTTGAAAGCTCTCTCTCTTTCACTGTTATTACCCTCAGCTTGTTTGTGAAATACCAGAGGAGCTTCAGTAGGCGGGAACCATTGATTCATTGATCTGAAGCCATGCAAATTGCCAGCAGAAAGAGAGAGCTTGGGGGTTAAATTAAGGAGAGGGAGGAAGAGTGAAGGCCTTAAAAACACACTTTCATCTCAGTTTGTTGCTTTGTCTCTTGCCCTTAATAGACACACATAATAATAATAATAATAATAATAATAATCTTTATTTGTGGAGCACTTCTCAAAACTCAATTTAAAAAACTGCCTCACACAGAGCAGCAAAGTAAAAACAAGATTGCATTTTAGTTTTCAGCCAGGCCTGTGGAAAAGATGAAAGACATCTGTCTACATACAGGCTCATATGGTATTAAAAGGTCATACATGTAACTGGGAGAAAGGCCATGAAGAGCCTTACAAGTAATAAGTAGGACCTTAAAATCAATTCTAAAACATATTGGGAGCGAGTGATGTGGCCATGCCTCTTGATTCTGGTTAAAAGCCTGGCAGCTAAATTCTGAACAGTCTGGAGCTGATGAATGGATTTTTTTACTGCTGTAAAAACATTGCAGACACATTTATTACAGCTGACACCAACACATTAATGTTTATTTTAATCATTTCCCTGATTCAGAAGCTTCACATTCACACTTAACACTTTCATACTAATCTTTTGTTGTCAGACAAGACTGTGGATATCCTGAAGTAGCCAACTGATTGGCTGAGAGCTTGAAAAGGCCTGACACAAATACTGGCACCTGAGCAGAAAAATGAGCTGCAATGAAGCTAGTACGTCTCTTTGCAGCATCATTTTATCTCCCTTCGGTCTACTTATGTGCGTGATACGTTTATCCTGCAGTTGTGTTGACTAACATCGCCTTCATCATATTTTTCTGCCTAGTTACCATTGACCTTCCCAAGATCTGACTCCATATCAGTTTGTAAGAGGATGTAAAGCTTGAGTGAGATTATATTGCAATATAATAGTGCTACTGTATCTGTAAAATGCATTTTTATAAATTTGTGGACTGCCATAACAGATTTAATAAAAAGAATAACTAATCATGCTTCTCAAATAAGAGGGCTGCTTTTCTCTATATGACATAACTGTGAATTGTGTATCTTTGGATTTTAGACTGTTGTTCAGACAAAACATGAAATGTGAAGGGTCTCGGAAATACCATTTTACACTAAATAATTAATTGAGTAATCAAATAACGTTAACAGGATAATCATTAATGAATATGGGACATATTGGATATATAGGACTTGCAGCCCCCCTATTAATGTGGATATCAACCTTACTTTACCATTTTCTACTAGTCAGTTAAATAGTGGCTAAAATTCAGTGCTCTCATTGCGCCATGGCCCCAGTTCGACTCCCGCTCAGGGAACGTACCTTTGTGCCGGCAGTATCTCAGTTGGTAGAGCGGTCGTCTACAAACCCCAGGGTCAGTGATTCGACTCCCAGTTCCTCCTGGCTACTTGTTGAAGTGTCCTTTGACAAGACACCAAAACCCTGTAGTAGTATCAGCATGTACTGTCTGGCAGCTGTCCAATACAAATTTCCCCAAGGGGATCAAAAAAGCATGTCATTATTAAACATTACGCCCTAATTCTTACTAACATAAATAGTGTAGTGCGGACACAAACACTTGTGTTTCTCATGTGTTATACTTAAGTATAATAGACAAAGTATAATCTGAGTGAATCTGAATGAAGAGCTCTACATGTACATATAGTTGTAACATTTCTTCTACTGGCTCTCAGAACTGAGCAGAAGTACCACAATCGGCATCTACAGTTTGACATTGTGGCGCTCACTTGTGATGTGATGGTCTATTATTTTTGACAGAACAGGCCTTAACTCACCATTTGTCTCTGTGTGTTTGTCTGTGTAGGAGCACAGCACAGAGAACAGTGGAGGCAGCCAGGTGCTGTCAGAGTGTGAAGCTTTCAAACGGGAGCAGTCTCGGATCAGCCAGCTGGAGAGACAGGCCCAAGACTTCCTCAATGCTGTGTTCCACAGAAAAGGTAAGCCACACACATACATTCGTCATCAGTCATTTCATTAGTCACTGCTATATTCCCTCTAATCATGATTATCTGGCTATGATGAAAAATTTAAGCTATTTCCTGAACTTTTTTGTTTGTTTTTTAATGTGTCCTATCAGATCAGATAGCAAGTGGTCAGCTAAGACACATCACTGCTAGCTGTTAGCTGTCTTAGCTGCTCTGTTACCATGCTCAAGGGCTGGCTTCACAGTGCCTGCCATAGGACTGGGGTGTAGGAGGGTCGCCTAGGCTATAGGACCAGCGGGGCGCACAGTCACAGTTCTTATCATTAAAAACCACCATGTCTGTAATGTCCTTAAATGCATTAGCATTTACACTACAAAAGATGTGTGGTCAAATGCATTTCAGACCGCCTCACCAGGTGGTTCAAGTGATTGGATCACAATCCATCTTGGTGGTCATTTACACTTGTTTATACTTGTGTTCTGACTGCATTACAAAGTGTAAACAAGGTCTGAGTTGGCATTTCTGTAATAAAACTATTTTTTTTGCTTATTGCTTTATTTGCTTATTGCCAAATCTGAGTAAATTAGGAATTTAATTAACAGATTAAGCAAACAAAAGTTACTTGATTATAAATTAAAAGCAAAATAATGACTTAGTTTAAAATCACAGCTATAGAGCTTTCACTCTACAGTCAACAGTTGTCTAGATAAATGTCTTAAATATAGCAAGCAGTGCCTCACAACGTCAGGGCTTCACTGAAGAACTTCAAGCAAAATGCTGTCTGAAGATATGTGTCATATGACAATTTGTGCAATTTGGAAAAAAAGGGGCCAAGGACCAATCTCTGAGGGACACCACATTTAACTTTTCAGTTTTACAATTAGAACAAAGACATTTCTGCCTTCTAGGTAGACCCTAAATCTGTTAAAATCTGGGCCAGAGAGGACAACCCATTTTTTCGACCTGTACTAAGAGTGCCACGATTACTGTGAGAGGCCATGAGGGAAACTCTGTAGAAGGTTATTTTACACAATAGTGAGAGATAAAAATTTCATACCTCCTTCAAAAGGAGGTATGAAATATCATCAGTGAGGTTTGTCATTTCTCTTTCTCTCTCTCTCTCTCTTTACTGTACAAAAAACCTCAAGGGAAAATGCCACAACACGAGCCATGACAAATATGTATGAACACAGTTAAACTATTAAAGGTAGGTCCACAGTGCTAATCACTGCTCACCTCTTTGGGGGGCTTAATAAGACTGTGATGAGGTCTTACAGCACATATAGACTGACTAGAGACAGAAAGTAGAACCAAGGGAGATGTCCTTTCACTGTACTTTGGTATAACTAGTCACATGAGCATTGCAGCCCAAATGTTGTACCAAATATAAAACTGCAGCTTAGTGGATGCAAACTTACAGCAACTTGGAGAAGCGTTGGTACTAATTGCCGTTCAGGCTATTCAGGAGACATTTACTGAAACTGAGATAGTTTTGTATAGTATATATATTTTAATGAACTGTGTTCTTTTCATTGGCCTCTTTCTTACTGGAGGGTTTTTTTATTCTTTTCAGAAGAAGAGCATTTAACTGAAGGTGCAGGCACTCATGCCATTGTAAATTATTCCCATTCCACTTTCAAGAACCGGTCGTGACTGCTGACTTTGCTGAAGATGTTAGTCAGTTTAATGTCCTTGAGCCTGAGGCAGGTGTAGTGGAAGGAGCCCAAAATGTGTAGGCGCCAATAAAAAGAGAGACATCTATTATCAGGAGTCTCCAAGTTATCCTTTGAAAAATGGATAACTTCTCCTAAAATGAGTCATAGCAAAAAAATCAATTGTACAAAGAACACAGCCGTATGGACAGTAAATGTAATAAACACATGCTTCTATGACTGTTCCAAAATATTTATCCCTTACTAAATGGAGCTCTCACCTGGAACAAGGCAGCAGTATGTGAAAATCAATCGCACCAGCAATTACTATCGTCAAAGCGGACAAATTACACTTTTGAATATAACAATACACATGCATGTCTCAGGATCAAGTAATGCCAAAATTTTGAGCCCTGTTTATACTACTATTAACATAATCTGATGGCTGCTGAAATACTTGAAATCATCAAACGTCAAATGTATTATATCAAACATGGCTTCTGTTCTCCTTTATCTGGCAAATGTTAGACTACAGTCCTTTCTGTCATTTCCTATAAAGACCACTCTTAAAAAAAACTACCTGTTTCCTCCATGTACACTTGAAATGCTTTTAGGCATTATGCTCAATCATTTCCCAGAAACAACATCAGAACAGCTGTGCAATATGCTCTTCTGTCCCCACAAACCTAACACAGACTATGTCAGGACACTGTGAACAAAATCTATCCTGCATGTGATTTCTATCACATTAGCAAACAAGTTTTAAAAAAATGATATTCAGATATTCATACTAGGGCTGCCTCCATTAAATGAATGATGCGACCAGGGCTCTCTGAAATGAATCAGCTCATTTCCCAAGGTGGAAGCATGAGAGCTGCACCTGTCAAGATGGAGCTGTATAATTAGGGCATATTTTCAGCAAACTAACCTGCTTCCTGGGTTTTGATAGCATTTAAGACATGGTTGATCACAGTAGACTGGGCAAAAGGTCACACAATCCATCTATCCTAGAATAAATTACTGCATCTGTAAATTGCTTAAACTCATATAGATATATAGATTACATAGATTTTACCAGGGTACAACAAATACTTTAGTATAAAGTTTGGGATTCATAACTGTGTCAACTGTGTCATTTCAGTAACTGTGACTGCACAGTGTTGTGTTATGTGGATTGAATAGAAAACTATTTTCAGGGAATTAAGGAATCTATCAAAAAAATCAAATGGAAACATCTACAGAGCCAAGTTAAAATGTACAAGTGATACAATAGATAATGATGATGAACAGACAGATAATGGTTTGAAATTTTTCACACATTTACTTTGTAGCACAGATTGTTACTGTTGTTAGAGCACATACTGTGATGAAACCGGAATCAAGCCCCCAGAAAGGGTACAAATGAGTTGAGAAAATCGAGTGTTAATTTGAAATAACTGAAAATAACTTGAGGAAGAAACGGTGCACAGTTAAAAAAAAAAAAAAAAAAAAAACAGGAAACATGCTGGAAAGCAGATGTTTGAAACATGATTAGAAAATAGCAGCATGCTTGTATAATTGCACAATATGTGATTTTTAGATCATTTCCATATAACTTCAAGATTTTTGAACTAATGTATTGTTTGGAAGATTTAGGGTTTCGCTGATGGCATACTGTCCAAAAAATATAGCTATTGTCCATAAAGACATAAGTACACTCGACTTATGTGGGACAATGCCAGATTAATGCATTAATAAGAAATTAGTGTTGTCATCGTCACCCTTCCACAGTATATAATGGCCAGTGAGACCAATGAGTGGTGTATGATGTGGGTTTGTTTTGCCTGAGAGAGATAATAGAAAGGATAATGGAAAGTTTGGTTTTGACATCTGTGTTTGAGGCTAAACAGTCTTAGGCTTGGCAAAATACCAGAGCACCAGTAACATAAATTGCTTACTAAAGACAAGACAGAGACCGTTAATCTGAGTTGATTTGATTTTACAATATTAATCAATTTGCTTTGATGCTGTTGTGAATTGAATTGCCATTGTGTATGAAATGTAATGTCATGTAAATAAATTTGACTTGATTTCAGGTCAGCAGTTCATAATTTTTATATTAATTAATTTGTTTAGTCCAAAAAATGTCAAATTTGTGAAAGAGATAAATTGCAGGTTTGCCAGAAATCTCAGGGAACTTTTTGTAATATATTGTTTTATCCAACTAGCAGTATACAACTTCAGAATATTCAAATTACAGTGATTTGACAGAACTAGACAATGCATTTATGAAGCATTTTTGCTTGACTAACAAACCGGTTGGTTATTAATTTTTCAATTGAGTAATGAAGCAACTTATTGTATTGTGTACTAGTAGATTGTTGCTTACTTATGTAAAAATATTCTGTGAAATACGACTGCAGAACTAGAACTAGAACTATATAACTATACTGCAACGTGAAATACAGCAGATTTTTAGAAGCTATGGTTTAAGAGTGAAAGCAAGAAATAATCTTCAGAAAATTAACAAAAAGTTATTGAAGCTTCAGTTGAAGAGATCTGCAATACACACTGATATCATGGTGCTTTCATCATGTTCAATAGGCAGGATTAAGAGATGCCTCTGAGTGATTTTTGGATTATTTCAGATAAGCATCAGGATTACATTTCCAGGATGAAATGGTATAAATACGTAGTTGGACATGGCAATGACTGAACCAATTCCTCAAGAAATGATGCTGACATGTTTGCTCCTTTGTTTTGTTTTTCTCCAGACCTCCCAAGTTTCTCAGACCCTCACATTCCTCTAGTGGCTCGTGAGATCATGCAGCGAATGATCCGCCAATTCGCTGCAGAATATACCTCAAAAACTACTCAGGACGACCCGCCCCTGCCCAACGGCACCATGAAGGACCAAAGCCTGCCGAGAGGTGTGTCTCTGGCCCAGGCCTCGTGCTCTCCGCCCAGAATCCTGCCTGCACCAAGCTCTCCTCCATCATCTGCCTCCTCCTCTAGATCCCTGACTCCGGGGCCCGGCCTCAGCCCCACCTCTGTCACCGCCACAGCTGCTGCCTCGGCACCTACCTGTACCAACAGCAGCAATGGTACAGGAAGCAGTAACGGTGGAGGAGGTACCGCTGCTGCCTCTGCACAGAATCCCGTTCTCAGCAAGCTTCTCATGACTGACCAGGACAGCCCACTGGACCTCACCATCAAAAAGAACCAGGTTGACCTAGAGCCCAGCCAGCAGGGTGAGCCTAACAACACTGATGTGTTTTTGTTACACAGGATGTTGAATTTCAATAATTCTCTGGACTTAATCTAACCCAAGACATGGCCACCACAACCCAATCGTATTTTACACATAAAATTCAAACGTTGATGCTATACAAAGTCAAAATACACCACTAACCTCATGACTCCAAAAGTGTTTGGTTAGAGGGCCATAGTTCATAAAAATATTATTTTGGAATATTCCTTTTCTGCTACCTTCTTGAGACTGGGAATCATTTTTTTCATTCAGTGTTTGGGTTTGCAAACTTAATTAAATTAAATTCTGTTTATTTATATAGCGTTTATTTATATAGCACCAAATCCCAACAAAAGTCATCACACTTCACATTATACTTTACAGTGTAAAGTTTAGGACCTTACAGAATATAAGAATACAACTATGTAGAATTATATAGAGTGTAAAGTAGAGAGAGAAAAGAACAACAACAAGCAGCAGACAAAACACTAGGCAGGTTGGTAGGGCCAGTTTCTGCACACATCAAAAAAATACATCTCTGAATCCGGGGATACCTGCAGAAAGGTAGAGAGAGGGAGAGGAAGAAGCTCAACTGCAGGAGAAAGAAGATGCAAAGACTTACTGGCATAGTAGCAGCTTGCGTACAAGTTTTGCACTAATGCAGCCCCTGAATCTCCACATTTTGTTATAACCTTACTTATGTAGTTAGCCTTAATTAAGAACCGCTGGTGCAATCACATTTATTGCAGTAATGATAAGTGTACTCACTTCTGTTGCATTAAGCTTCTACTTTGTAGCCTGTGTTTCCAATCAAATCTATTTAACAATGTAGTTTGTTTTTAATTACACAAATATAGAGAGCCGAGTCTGGGCTAGCATCCATTCCATTAGCATCATTAAGCACATTCCTTTAGATTTCTCTGCATATTTCAAGACATATTGCTAACCACAACAGCACAAACTATTACAAGTTAAAACCTTTGAGGAAATTAATCAATAATTTAAGTTTTAGCACCTGGAAAAAAACAGCTCCCGTGAAATAAAACTACAAGTGCAACAGAGAAAGTACTTGCAACATCATAACATGATTTTGTCCACATCCATAAAACTCATCTATTGGATACACAACATTAGACTGTTTCTCAAAAACCTACCAAACTTACAAACTGACTTCTGGTTTCCCTTTGGTTCTCTATATAAATAATACAATAATCTAAAAAATATGCATAAACAACAAAAATCAAAACGAGGCAAACAATGTAAGCACAAAAAAGTACAAAAGTAAACAAGTGACAACTTCCTCAATTCTCTAGCAACTATGAAATCAAATATCTAGTTACAAGTAAAAGGAAATTATCAATTAAAGCTGGTTGTAAATTAATGGGCAACAGAATGGGAGAGGACCATCACCACAGAACCATGCCAATTACTTGCATGGATCCGCACACACCTGTTTGCATGCATGCACACATTCCACATAGACAGTCCACCAAGACAGCAACCATGGTTGTAACACAGTAAATTAAAAAAAGTAAATGCCAATTCTAAAAATTCAGATTATCAAAATACTAGGTAATAAAGATGACATGATAAACTGAAAAGAGTACATATATACTCTCAAGAAATCACATTGTCTTCATGTTTCAGTTTGTTAAAATTTTTAAAATTCAGTAGTTTCGTTTTTTTATTTTGCAGGTTTTGAAGGTTAGTGTTGGTTGTTATGATTATATGACTATAATCATAGTACTGAACGCCACAGCACTGAGTTGATTGTGTGGTTCAGGTCTAGATCTAAAAAAATCCACAAAATGTGGATTTTTAAATTCTGGTGCCTTTGATTAAAAGTATGATCATCCTGCATGTTTCTTCTTAATTCGCATTCTTATTTTTTTACAGCAACAATCTGTCATTGCACAGCAGCGAAGAATGAAACACAACCTTTACAAAATCTTAATCACCTTGATAATGTTAACAGACAGCAAACTGATTTGGCTGATGAACAGATCATTTAAAAGACATCCTCATTTTGTAGCACTACACTGAGCTCTGAAATGTAGATCAGGGTTCAATCTGCGATTAATCAAACTAAACCAGCAGGGGGGCTGATGTTTCAATCAGTGAACATGCTGCAGGGTTGCAGCCACAGCTTCTTGCTTCAGCTCTCAACCACAGTGTGGCCAGTCACCCACTTTAATACCAGCTCACTGGAATCTGCTTACAGTAAGCCTCCTTCAATTGTGCAAAGAGAAAAAAAAACAGGCATTTACATCTACCTCTTGCTCACACTTTCCCCCTCACAAAAACAAAACACCTTTTCGACAAATTCTGACTCAAAACTGGGCCATAAACACATACATTATAAATACACATAGCAGAACCACCTCAGTAGCACTGAGACTAATATTCAGATTTGTTGTTTGTTTTAACTAGCTCTGAAAATACATTTAGCTGTGTGTACTTCTGCAAGTTTTCATCCAGGCAGCAGTGTCAGGGTAATGATTCCTATATGTAGACATGACCAAGGTGGAGCTCTGGCAGGGACTGTTTTAAGTGACTGAAATAAAGTGGTAGGTACACAGAACTTGCAGATTGCTCTCATATCTTTGTTTTTCTTCTGTTAATATGTGATTTAAATATCTGTTTCTTGGAACAGATGAAAAATTAACTGGCCTGTGCCACAGTTTTATGGAGCATCGACTCTTGGCTGCCATGTTGCATGGGTCTTTGCGCCAGTCCTGTGACTGAAAACTATGAAATAGTAGAAAAATACTTCTTTAAAGGGATGCTAATGTTGCTCTTTGTCCACTGCATACACAGAATTTATGAATTATTTCAGAACAGAAAATAATGACCTAACACTGAATATACTGTACATCCATATGAAGTAGCAAATTTTCCTGTCATATTAAATCTTCTTTGAAACCTATTTTAGAAATAGTGATATACTTCAGTCCATGAACCATATTATGGTTTTTGACATCTCTAAACTGTATGTACAGTTTAGAGAACTAAATAACTCAACATGACTGAGCTATATTAGTTGCAGTTCTGATATGATTAGAATTCGGAACATCTTGTTGCATAAATCTGCATGTTGATGAGGAAACTGTTTAATACTGTAGCATAGGGAGTTATTACTACCAGCAGTGTGTTATGGGAAAACAAGCATGTTAACATAGATGTTCATTAGCTGAGAGAAGGGCCTCATTAGTGTGACTCCTTATGTATAATTTATTATGGTTGTTTTCACTGGATATTTTGTGACTCAAGTGCATTCTGATTAAGATTGATTTTTGAGCCAAAGTTCTGTATGCACATATTATTTTAGTTATAACCTCTTGATTTGTGCACACTGTACATATGCATAAACAAATTCATTATTTTGTGCATTCTGGACTGTTATGTGGGCTCTAATGTGGCTCTGTTATTCATATAATTCTCACCTAATGTTTTCTTTCTTGTGTGGTTAAACAACAAAATGCTCCTAATGATTAATGAAGCAGTAATGAGTCCTGTGCCCATTCAGGGTTGTACAGGTTAAAGAGGTCAGAAAAGCAACTGCACTTTAGGTATTACAGAGAAGAGAGACAGATAATATTTTTATACATGTATCTGTATAAATTGTATTTATATATGACACTTTTTTCATCAGACAGACAACACAGATGCTTTGTCTGTTTAATCAGTTTTTTTTCTGCTAATTTCAGTGAGGTTTTTAATAACACTTACCATTTTGTTTTAACAAATTTTCATGCAAAAACTATATTTTTTTAAAGACTAGATCAGTTTAAACTCATTTTAGCCAACCTTATGTCTCCAGACAAGATGACAACATAAATCACCAAGTGTGTGTGGTGACCCGATTTCCTGTACAAACATATTCACAAATAAACTGAGATTTCGCACGCAGCATGTTGCCATATTTAACAGACTTCTTTTCTAAAGTGTCACTGAGTCCACCTGTTCTGAAGCACGCAGAATATCTCAGGTCTTTTTTTTTCTGTCATCTAATCACAGAAGTAATTTTCACATGCAAGACACAAACAATCAGTTGCAGAGCTGTTCCAAGTGATTTTGTTAATTAGCAGTACCAACAGACTGACAGTTACTTCTCAACGTGGAAGTACATTTTACAAATGTTTAATGTTATAAACACATTGCATAGTCCATGTGCAAATCTGAGTGATATGGAGTGTGAACTGCCTCATAAATAAAACGGTTATGAATATAAAAAACTGAGTGATACACTTTCATGGGAATATGTTATGGTTACCGCGGTAGCTGTGTTCCTGCTCAGGTTAATCAAAATTTTATTGCAATCCAAAACAGTACAGCTGTATAGTCAAATGTTAAACATGTCAGGTAAAAATCAGGATAGTCGATTCTAACCTTGCCACTGAAACACAAAAACTAATTTACTGCACAAGTCATGTATATATGGAATGCACTTCCTGACATAACATGGCAACGTTGTTATGCAGACTATGTGTAAATTAATCTGTTAATTGGCTTTGCAATTTTCGCTGTACATGTCGTGTTTCTGAACTACTGTTTGTGTGTGCTCTTTGGTTTGTTTTCTAATTGACAGCAACAGGGATAGCTGTTTAAGTTATCCAGCAACTAACAGGGATCCAGACTAAATTCTATTCATCTAAATTTTACAGAAACTTATACTTGTATTTACCTGAGTTTTTTCTCTCTGCTTTGAACATCAATGAAAAAATAAAGTCGCCAAATGAGAGAAGTGTTCTCTGAAATGCAGTGTACTGCATATTGCTTTAATACTCTTAATGTACACTACCAGTCAAAAGTGTGGACACACATAGGAACGACCATGTGTTTCATGAAAAGATACATGTCTTCAGTTGTGTTACCATCATTGCACATGGTTTTCTAATGATCAGTTA
>JAUMHL010000001.1:2331558-2370615 GCA_032362345.1 Sandelia bainsii | reverse complement strand
TGATGTTATGAAATCTGCTTTTCTTTCACAAACATGGTCATTTCTATGTGTCCAAACTTTTGACTGGTAGTGTATGTGTATGTGACTTGACTGACTAGTTGGAGCTACTATAGCAACTATAAATAGGATTTGAATTTGTGTTGTGATGTGTTTAAGCTTTTCCCCTGTGCTTGTTTATCCTCAGATGGTGTCCTAGACCTCTCTACCAAGAAGAACCACAGTACAGGCAACCTCAAAACCTTCCCTGGCATCTCCCCTGCATCTGAGGTCAAAGGGTAAGACAACAGGATTAGTCAAACTTGCCTCTGTTAGTAGAACAGCATCATGTGGTTAAAACAACACTGAAGTTTGAGCTGTCCCTGCTGTTGTGTTTCTGCACACTTCCCAGAGAGCACTTGACAGTCTAACACTACATGTTCACACTACAGGCCTTAAAACTCATTTCTGATTGTATAATCATTAAATATTTTTGTGTTGATGGTTCACACTCAAGTTTCTATGTGACATGTATCCGGCTCTGGTGTGAATTCTGCTGAGGATGTAAACTGGCACGCAAGTGTAGATTTAACTGAAGTGTGATCCAGATGCCAAACCACAGTTAAGCTTCACATTTATAGGCATAAACAATTTTATTAACTGTAGCTACAGTAATTTTGGGAAAAAAATACACCACTAAAATTTGAAGGAAAAAAGAAAATCACAAAATGTCCGGTGAACGTGTTCTGCATGTTGTGTATATACTATTCAGGATCAGCCAAAGATGGTTCCCTGGCCTGGTTTATAAAAAGAAAAAGTAAAGAGGGTGTTGTTTCTCATGTCTCTAGGGGGATATTCCAAGTGCTAACTAGGCTCACCGCAAATTTTTTAGGTGTCGCAAGAAAAAGACATCCCTGCAAGGTCTTGTGTGCCATATATTGTATATTATTACTTAATACTCATTACTCACTCATGTCATTAACAACTGGTGGCGTGTGAACAATTGCCAAAGTGTTTCCACCTATATATAGTCTTTTCCAAAAATACTGAAATGACAAGGCTAATTAATTTGCTGTTGCTGTGTGCTGAGGACATTTGGGTTTAACATCAAAAGATAACTACAATACGTTAAGCAACATAGAAAGTAGCACATTTTGTATGTGTATACTGCATATATGTAATACATATACTCAGATTCACATATTGTTGTCAAAAATTTAATTAATTGTTCTATTAAAAAGAACATATTAACGAGCTACACTATTACATTGACTGACCTGTTTCTTCATTATGGAAAATACAGGCACCATGTTTATATAGAAAGAGCTCCGGAGACTAATAACAGTAATGACCTTCAGTATCTATTAAGGACTACCTGTAAGAGAGAGTCCACTGCCAAAGGAAAACCAGTAATGATATTTCACCACGTTCACCCATAAAAACATTCTTATTGTTAACAGTTTTTTGGCATGTTAATCTAAACAAAGTGCTCTGTACCTGGTTGTGGGCATGTCCAGGCCGCATGATCATCCTTTTACCTGCCTTACGTGGTTTGTTTATTTTGTCTACCTTGAAGAAAGTCTCCAATACTTGTGTTCTTAGGTGTGCAAAGAAGTAGGGGTGGAGAGTCACACATCCTGGTCCATACTTTCACCTTCATTGTAGCATGTACTGTACCTTCTGCCTCAGGTGACATTGCTGAGTGCTGTGCGCAGGTACACCACCAGTCTCCAGTGCTTTGGGTTGCTTATTGCCTCACTACCTCTTGATTAGGTAATGTTAGTCAGCTGTCCTCAGTGTGTACGTCTCAGTTGTATTTAGTCTTCCGGCACATAAAAGTATGCATCATCACATCCAACATTCTCTTCTTTCAACTCTTTGTATCGATCATATCCATAGAAAACATAGAAACAACCTGTTGGTAGTTGGGAACAGCAAAGTTAAAATCTGTGGGTCTTGAAAGGGCCATGCTCTCCCTCAGTTTCTAAAAATTTTGAGAGCATATACTCTTGTTACCCCATGGTTGCCTTCAAGCAAGTCCTGTCAAGGCCTCACAGCTTTCATCTTTTACTTATTGGTGTTGCTTAGCTGATCAATACGTGAGCCACCGTCAATCCCATGGGTGTTTTTCTCTCTGTCTCCATTATTGACAGTTCTCGGTGTTTTAGTCTAATTGTTACTGCTTGTACTTTGCCTTGAAGTCGTGTTTGAATCAGTAGCCATTATAATCCGTTTTTACATCGAAAGGAAATAATCAGTTCTAACTGTGGCTGCTATTTTAATAAATACCTGTGATCAGCAAGTCAAAAATGAATTGAAAGAGCTTTGATACAGAACAGCCCCACATGCAGTAGTGTGGTGAGGCTGCAGTGGTGGAGGATGTGGGCATAGAAAACCTGCACTCAGCCATGAATACATGGGAACCGCAGGCATTTTTTTTTTTTTTTTTTAACTTTAACTTGGTAAGACATCGCTGACAGTCGTTGAGGAAGGGCTCAGTGGTAATCCCTAGTATGTTGAAGCGTTACTACAACAAAACGATAAGCAACATTAGAAACAGTACCCCCAGGACAGGACTGAGTCTCCCTCCTAAGGCCCTGAGCCTCGCTGACAGTCTCTAGTGACCAAGTAATGTAAAATTTATTACAGGAGGAAGTAGAGCCTGCGGTTTCACCTCCATTAAAATTAATTTATCTTTGACAGCCAATACCCAAAGCCAGCCGTAGGTTAGTGTATGCATAATAGATTAGTTGTAATTTCAATTTATTTTCTGCGCACATTTACATAAAATCCTCTGAAAGTTTTTTTACAATTTGTACATTAATTCACATTTTATTCGTTTAGTTAGCACAGATCATATGTACTGTAGACGCAGGTCATAAAACAAGTCATCTCATTGAGGATCCCCTCCTCATCTTTTTCTTTTCTCTATTTATTTTTACAGATGAAAATAATACTGTAGTTTTCATTTATTGTATGATCTCATCTAATCCTCAGTTCCACCATTACTGTTTGGCATAGCCTTCTAGATAACTGTACCCTTAGTGTAACAGAACACTCTATTAGAGTGTAGACAACAAAGCCTCTCGTTAACCCTGTATTATATTCAATGGGCACGAGGCTGCCTACTGTGATAATCTGTCTTAAAGCGCCTGCTGAGGACTCCCTACATCGCTCAGTCACACTGAAGCTAAACAGAATATGTCTGTTACAGGAAAGACAGTATTTTCCTCAAGTTTCTTCAATAACTGGATACAGGAATTGAATTGATGATACCTCAAATGTATATGTTTCAGCAGCAGGGATGGCTTTCAGAAAGCAGACCAGTGAGCAGACACATTACTGTATATGGTCTAATAAAAAGCTCAATAACTTCACTCACCCATATTGGGGCAATTCAAGAAACTCAATTTAAAATATAAACAATAATGAAAAACAAGGCACATGAAACATAGGACAGGTTATCACAAGTTTCTCAAAGTTTCTGGCTTGTTGCTGGCAACACCCACTTAGATCTTACAAACTCCTGTGGGGCTTCTACCTTTCCATTTGGTAACTAGTGTATGAAGAGATTAACAGTTTTTTTATGTTGCTTCTGGGTAAGAATTATAATTTAACAACTTGAATATGTAGGATGGAGTCCAGTGATTAAAAATGTATTCCTTAGCAACACATTGTAGACTACAGTCTCATATTAGAAAATGTAATGTGCATCAAATCCTGGTCTCAAGAATCAACTATTTCTCTGACACTCATCCTAAATTGTCTTTTTTTCCTCTCTCTATCCAGACCTTCCCTCAAAGTGGAACATACGCCACCAGAGATGGATGAAGAAGATGGCCTGTTACAGAGAAACTTGCAGGATGGACTGAGGGAGAACTATGTCAGCTCTAACTCCTTCAAACCCCCACTGGCCCGCTCACTGCGTATCAAGGAAGAGCTCCTCAGCCAGAAGCATCTCCTTAGCCAGCCTGCTGCTCTTTCATTGGCTAATCTAGAATCAGCCGGCTTGCTCAATCATGGGCAGTCCCACTCCTTACTTGGCCAAAAGGGCTCTTCCTCATTCTGGGGAAGCAAGGCACACCTTGACAGCCTTTTGAAGCTAAAACAGGCCAGCGGAGTTCTGAGCGGGGCCCTTAGCGACCTCAAAGACCTGCCTACATTCCTGGAGAATCACCACCACGGAGCCTACTCATTCAAGAGTTCCCTCCATCATCACCACCAAAATCAGGGCTCCAAGACGCAACACCACAATGAAGGCAAGAGAGACCCAGGACATTCACCTCCCGTTGATCTGAAGATACCCCAAGTTCGGGGAATGGATCTCTCCTGGGACTCCCATGCCTCTGAGCTGTACAGCTATGGCGCCATAAGGGCTGGTGGCCATGGGGACAACAACCTGAGCCGGAAGCTGAGAGCTATACTGCCCAAGCAGAATCGCAGAGGAGGGAGCCTTGGAAGCCTGCTAGATGGGGCAGCTGACTACTGGAGCTCTGACTTGGACCACTCCAGTACTGGACCAGCATACTCCACCTCAGACGTAGAAGGAGATCCAAGTTCCAAGCAGCCGAGGAAGAAGAGGGGTCGTTATCGTCAGTATAACAGTGAGATCCTGGAGGAGGCCATAGCTGTAGTGATGAGCGGGAAGATGAGTGTATCTAAGGCTCAGAACATGTACGGGATCCCACACAGCACCCTGGAGTACAAGGTCAAGGAGCGCATGGGAACCCTGAAGAATCCCCCAAAGAAGAAGCTCAAGCTGATGATGAAGATGGAAGCAGGAGGCCAGGATTTTCCTACAGAGTCGGAAAACACACCCATTGCAACTCCACGAGAAGACGGTCAGCCACTTGCAGCTGCTGAGCTCAAAGACGATGTAAAAGAAGAGTTTGATGACAATTTCAAACCAATCGACTAACAACTTACACATGTAAACCTCAGTCAAATGACTTAAGTAATTTGAAAATGGATGGGGCTTTATTTGTGCCAATTTACCTTGCAGTATCTGGGTGAGCACAAATGCAGGGATAATATAAGGAGGATTCTTAAAACTGGAGAGAAACAACTAAGTTTTTTTACCAGCGTTACTTGAGCAACGCTGTATAAGCATTTGTTTAGCTTTTACATCCAGAAGCTTAACAAATGCAGATAAAGACATTATTTAAACATTATTTGACAATTAATGAAATTCCCTTAAGCATGCTGATAATCCCCAGCCCAAAAACACAGCCCCCTCTTTTCTGAACTTGACACGCTGAACAGTACCTGCTTTTAAATGCAGTTTGAACTTTGGATCATTCCAATTTGGGAGGGTTGAGGGGGAGGTTGAAAATTAACTCCTTAAAATATGGACAAATTAGTCCCATTACCATTCCCTCTCTCACGGAGTACTAACTGGAAATTGGTAAGTGTACTGTCTATTATATTTAAAGCCAACTGTAAGGTTTAATCACACCATTGGTATTCCTCACCAGGGTTCTGAATCAAAACCTATTCTCTTATTGCCAGGTAGCCGTGATGCTTTAACTGCAAACAATTTCTTTCCTCCTTAAAATACTCTGTTAATCTCTGTGCGGATGAAAGCAACATTAATCCGTCCTTTTTGAACGAGAAAAGACACACAAAAGTCATTCAGGGATGCATGTTTGTGAGTTTTGTGGACACTACTGACTTCTATAATCGAATTCTTTTCCTCTATCTTTTCATTTGATTTCTTTTGCACTACACTTTTGGTCTGGCACTTAACAGACCAGGTTACCTCGGCATTGTTGCCCTTGCATCATGCACTTATTATGGTCTGTCTCTGAAGCCCAGTCACAACCTTGTAATGGGTCAGAGGTGCACATCGCCTCCATACACTGATGCATTATCAGATCCTGGAAGCTCTTAACCCTCTTTTTTGCCAAGGGACAAGCTAAGAGGTAATCTGAGAATGGGTCAGCTGTTCTTAAGGCGAAATGCTACCTCATGGACCTTCATCAGTGTCTCACTGCTGATCCTGGAATGCTGGAGCCACCTTCAGGTTGCCTACGAATGGTGACTAAAGTGAGCTCATCCCCTCATGCAGATTTTATCAGATGAAGGCCTTTTAGGATCAGAATGTGAAACTCTGTTGCTATCCAGTTGATTATCTAGTTCTTATACAAGGCTTTATCCAGCCTAAGCCAATACATTTTAGCTGGTCTTAGTTCACAACATATTTCTGATTTTTTTTTCTTATCTAATCAAACTGAGCAAAAGTGGCTTAGCTAGTGAGTTTTAAAATAAATTGTTCCCTCAAATTTTAAAGGCAGTTAGTACAACAATGTGCATTTATAGAGGGGTCTTCATTTTGGGGTGGTGGGTGGGCAATATGCAGTGGGCATGGGTAGTTGATAGAGGCAAAGGAAAGGCAAATTTAATATATTATAAATTATTATGACTGATTATATGAAAGCCAATCCATGATTTTTTTTTTTCTCCTCATTTTTAACTCAGGGTAACTGAGACAGATGATGTGGGTTTTAAAAATGGTAATTTCCTGTTGGACCTATAGTAGACAGACAGGAGGAAAAAACATGCCTTTGTCTGCGGGAAGGGCCATGTGAGCAAATGTGGCAGCGCCATAGCAGACAGACCTGCTAATGAATCATGAGAAAGAACAGAAAACACTGACGTTGGGTTTGGGTGTCTAACTTATGGCACTAAACATTTGAAATAGCACTTTTCAAAAATAAGACAGAAAGCAAGCTGTTTGAGGTTATGCATGTAGTGTAGTTCTTCTCTGGAGGATACAGAGCAACAAGCAATGAGGAGGACAGAGAGATGGAAGGAAAAAGCTCTTGTGTATGAAGAATTTCAGAAAGCTGCAGCTTCAACCCTAACTACTCTTTTTCCCCCCTCTCGATTACCTCCATAATTGAAAAAAAAGAAAGGCAAAAAAAAGTTGACAGTTTGAGTATGTTGAGTTTTGTGTAGTGTTGTCTCGTTGTTTTCCCTCCCCTTGCGGCTGAAGCACCAGGGATAGAAAAACGATCCTCACGTTTTACCAGGCAGAGAAAGAATATCCCTCAAAAGGACAAGTGCTTTCCACTGGGAAAAAAATAAAGTAGATGACAAAAGCTTTTTAATGTCAAAGGAAATGTTATTGTCATGTAGTTTTTGATCTGTGGTAAACACTAACTCTGCTTGGTGCTCACCCAGTCTGTGAGATTTTTTTATGAGAATTCTGAATCTCTGTTCAGATTAAATGATTATGATGATTCACTCCTTTTGAATTGCATTGTACATTTTATTTATTTAATTTTTTTCTTTGATTCATATCTTAATAATGGCATGCACCACTTTTTTTGGCTGTTCTTGGGGTCTGGCCAATCAAATATACTATGTCGAGAGGATTTCAACACAATTAATCCCCAGTTATGAATCACAATCAAATTATATTTAAATGAATTAACTACCTGTTGCATACAATCTTAATTTTCCCAACTGTGGTTATCCACCTTAAGCTCTAGCTCCCTTGGCCTGACTGGTAGGTATGCATGGCCAATGGGAACAGCTCTATGAAAGACCCCTGAAACAACGATATTGCCAGGGGCCATCATGCATGAAATGCGCCCAACACTTTGACAATGCTAAGCATTTACAGTGTCTAAAACATTGTTGCGCATGTCTCATGTTGAGGACCCAGCGACGGACAATGCACTAATCTGATAGTTAAAAAGCAGTCAAAAGCACTTGAACTCACCTGTGACAAAAGGCATCATAGCTGCTAACTTAGTCAGCTGTCAATAACAGACCAAATCAAACCCATGGCAATCCTGCCCGTTTTAAGTAATGTAAATAAAACATGAAACTGTGCTGAGAAAATTAAATGTAGAAATAGTGTAACTGGCACTTAATGCACAGGTTTACATGGATAAACTCCAACAGCACTTAAGACTGAATTCCCCTGAGAGGGGCAATTCCTCAAGGGCCAAACAACCTCTGTATAATTAACACAAATCTCTGAATTATTTATAAAATATTTGCTCTCTATCTTGACCCTTCCTGTACATTTACTATATACATACTATAAATCTCTCATCACTTTACAAGTAATTGAAAAGTCTAATTTTCAGCACAAACCTATCTACTGAGGTGCATGCCATTTAAGGTGTACTTATTTCATTTAATTTCATTTTACTAGCATTTTATTGATTGTTTTAATCATGTGGTTAACGCCTCCCCCTGTCCGAAAAAGTTCTCCTTTTTGTAACTGAGTCTCGCTGCAGTTTTTAAAGAAACCTCATATACATGTATATATTCAGAAATATTCTCAAAATGAATGTAGTGACCTGAGATCAATCTCTCAAACCCGAACAGTGATCTGCATGAAAGGTGGCACTGTCCGTAAATTTTTTAACAGACTGTTGATTTTATTCTTTAACATTTAGTTTTACTTTACGCTGCTTGCATTGAAAACACATTTGTTCTCTGATGCGGGCATGCAACGGTAGCGTTCAGTACTGTAAATGTCTCAGGATCAATCAAATGGGAGGGGCAGCAATATTTGTCAGTCGGAAAATGGCGCACACACAACTACCTGTACTAGATGTAATTACATACAGATCTCTATTAACACTAACTTAACTGTCTGCTTGGTCAGCCGAGGCCAAGTGCTATACCTCATTCTTAGAATAATGACTTTTTTTCCGTGCCTCATACTTTTATGTATCCCTTATGTGGGAGCCTTTCGAAAGGATAGCATTTATTATGTTGTTGTTTTTCCCTTTCATCTACCTTCCTCTTGCAAAGAGAGGAGGGAAACGCTGCAAATGTCTGACTGACCAATATTTGCCACCCTAGCTCTTTTCAGGGTTTTTTTTTTTTCTTCGCAACAATAAAACCTTACAGAAGTATGTAGTGAGCACCAGATTGACAAAAACAAAGGGCCACAGGGGTTATATGGCTATTCCTGTTCTTAGCACTGGTTGGGGCTGGTATGGGAGAGCTGCAAGCTCTTATTTCTTCCTATAAAAGTCAAAACGTTTTGAGATTCAGTTGTTTAGTTTCACCCTGGAGGCAGATTGGCCCTACCCTGGTCTGAGAAAGAACAAGGTGTTATTGTTCGTTGATTTTTTTCTTTTTTAGTTTATTGTGTTTTATTTGTAACATAACTCCAGCTTGAAACTTGACAGGGTTTTTTTTGTGCATCTTTTATTTTTTATTTCTCACACTCAGAGACCCAGTGGGGAGATTGTGGACAGGTGGACAAGTTAACCTTTATCTGCTTTGTTGTAAAACAAATATTTCAAATATTGAATCTAAAACCTACTATACTGCATTCCAAAAGACCACCCAAAATGAAAAGATATACACTCAATGTATGTATTTATTTTACAGTTTTTTGCATCTTAAGGTAAGCAAATTGATTTTTTTTCCATGTTCAGTTTTAATTTTTTTTTTTTTTTTCCTGAGTGAAAGACTGTCAAAACGTTTTTAAAGAAGAAAAAAGAAAGTCAAACAGCAACTAGTGTAACCTCATTTCGTAGACGCCACATGATGTGCCATTTTGTTTCAGGGTGGTGCATGATGCTGCGGGCTACCAGGAAAGAAAGAACCATAATGTATATGATTGCCATGCTCCTCTCTGCGAAGAGGTTTCTTCTGTTTCTTTTTCTGTCACGCTGCATATTTGGTTGTCATTTATACCTCAGGTCCGACCACTTCAAAGCAGCTGATTGTATATTAGAAACATACACACAAAGATGAGTCAGGATTTTTTAGTACAGCTCGTTTCCAGATTTTTAGATGTAACTGACAGAAGCAGTTTTTGAATAATTGTAGTTTCTTGTTGTCGTCATTCGTATTGTTGTTATTCTAAATCTTCTTTTTCTTTTTTTGCTTTCATACAAAAAAGAAAAGACATTTAAAAGCCAAAAGCCAGGTTTCTGTGAATACAATGCTGTATTCTCTCTAGCACATACAGCCATGGAAGAGCAGAACATGCACGCACACAGACATTTAGAGACATGATGGACCTACAACAACACACTCTCTCAATGCTCATCAGGTAGCCACACTTTGTGTGGGTGGGTTATATGTATAATTATGAAGCTGGTAGTCTGCCATGTCTCTTTTAGAAGCAGGTGGGTGTGTTTTGTCCACAGCCTGCAGAACATCAGCACTGCTGGCTGATTTTGATCTGGCACACTGCAGGCACGGCCTCTGTGAAAATAACTTTTGTTTCATGCTTTCAACAAAGACCCCTCTTTTTAAGTTAACTTATTTTATTTTGTTAAAGGAGCAAAATCCTCTCTTCAGTACATCTGTTACACGTCATACATTTTATCACTTCATCATCTGTGATGTTCCATGCATTCCTGTAGTTATTTTCACATAATCTTTTCATTCAAATGGCCTTGGCTATTTCTGCAGCTGTCAGTGGCCACAATCCCCAGAATTCCTGTAGGCAAGCCCAGGAATATGGCCATAAACTTGCTGTGTTCAGCTCTTACTGTGTGCAAAGATGCACAGAAGTAGAACTATTGTGAAGCTCAGGCTGTATTTGTTTTTTGTTGGCTGTAGAAAACCAAAAGTTAAACATGTCATTACAGGCCTGTGTGTATTTGAGCTAGCAAGATGGGAAAAACTTTGATACCTGCGGCAAAGTGTTTTGTCTAACTAGTCTAAAGCACAAACCTCTGACTTTATTACACTGTAACTACCGTTTTAAAAATTGCTGAAATCGAAATTAGTTGTTTGACAAAACTATAGAGTTTTAAATATAACTTAATTTACATGGATAGCCATGCTCCTATGACAGTAGATTGTTTAGTGTTCAAACAATTTACTGTCAAAGAAAGACATTTTAAGGGACTTGGATTTTTTTTAATAGTTTGACGACTGAACTACACAAGATGCATGCTACTTTGAGTGCAGTTTAAAAATATATATATCAGCACATCAACTAGCAGTTATCGTTTAATTAATTTAGTTAATTCCCCCATGCATTCTGCTAAAAGAACTGTTAAATGTGCATCTCCATCATGGGGAGCAATGCCAATTGTTGTAAATGTCAAAGCATTTGTGAAGATGGGACAAGTAGTCACTCAGTAGCTTGGTATGGCTTTGAAAGCAGAGCTGAGTACAGATCTTAAAGGCCAGACACACCTCTAGAATGATTCTGATCTGCAGCAATCAACAAGAGAGACTTTAGTTACAACTTACCTAGCAAGAAATTTGGCAGGGGTATGATGATTTAGAGGATATTATGGGAAAATGCTAACTCTCAACCCAGAGTGTGAAAAATAGACCCCAAAGATACACTGAAATCAATCAAAGACAGATTAAGTGAATAACATTGACTGTCTCCTAACAGTGGCACCTGTCAAGTGAACAGTCAGTCCCATGCTGGTTTTCATGTTGTGGCTGGTTGTGGTAAGTCATCTTGTTAAAAGGTGATGGCTTGAAGCATCCATTTAAGTTATAGCTAAGGTGAGGTGAAAGTAGCTTATCGAAAGTAGATCAAGACTTTCATAAACTACAACTGTATGTACCATCTCCTGTAAATAACATTTACATCCAGATTTTTTATATTTTTATGGGGTTGACTGTGCTACTCAAATGGCACTCTTCGATTGCTAACTGCAGCATGGGCTGCATTAAATTTCTTTGTCAAATTCAATGTGAAAAGTTATTATTTATTTGTTGTTTTTCTATTTAGTGTAATCAAGAGTGCCTTTTGAATACTCTAATCACAATCTTAAATCTCATCTTTAGGGGTTGGTTTCCTAATCATATATAATCTAGCTGGCCGAGTGCAATCACAGAGCAGTTGCTTCAAGAACAACATTCTTCTGTCCAAGCAAAATGTCATGTGAGATTCGGGTCAAATTTGTTGGCTTAAATTCCCAGCCCCCCGTCATTATGTTACACTATGAAAGGCTTTCAGGCAGACATTTTCTCACACTGGCTGTTCTCGCCTTCAACAAGCCTGCGGTGCTACCATGAATCTCACCCCTCCGCCTCGTCAGAAAGCCTTCTTACAGATGGCAACTAGAAAGACCATCAGATAGACACGGCGGTCTGAGGAGGTGGATGGGAGTGCGAGGATGAAATCTAAGTGAAGTGGAGAAGAATAAAGGCCGCTTAAGGTCGCAATCCCCACCCCCACGCCACAGTTAAACAACAGGCTTTTAATGGAACA
The DNA here is from genome assembly GCA_032362345.1 of Sandelia bainsii. Lineage (NCBI taxonomy): Eukaryota > Metazoa > Chordata > Actinopteri > Anabantiformes > Anabantidae > Sandelia > Sandelia bainsii. The sequence continues at coordinate 2,358,470 of JAUMHL010000001.1, read as the reverse complement.
ATGCTGAAATTCACTTCACAATTGAACACTGCTTTGGTACATAACGTCCACGATTAAGAAGATGCCATGGTTGAGCTGTAATGCCACTTAAAGAGAGAAGGGGATTATTAGAGACAAACATATCAATGGTGTTATACAGATTGAGAAGGAAATTTAAAATAAATATGGCCAAAATACTCAAAGTGCACTTTATGAGGTGCCCTTGTGTGTTACCATGACAATCTTGCAGTATTGTTCCTACGTGGAGGTGTGTCTGCCGCTTTAGATCCACCTACATGTCCATGGACCATCTGGTCTCTGTTGCTCTGAACTCATATCTGCTAACACTGGTTTATCTCCTGCATTTGTAAATGTGCACAAAGGTTTTGGTTTCATTTCAGATAATTTAGCAGAACTGATGCCATCTTGTTGCAAGAAATATTAGTTCTAATTTGTAGAGGCGCCTTCTAATGTCCCTTCAGGATTAGTTTCAAAGTAAATGCTATTGACTGAAGACGTTATACAAACTCTTTGCGATGGTCTCTATTTCTCCTACCATAGTCTGTCATGGGGATCTTTTCAGGTACTGATTACTTAGTGAGTCAGTTGCACAAAATGAATTTAAAAAATAAGTCAGTCTGTTTTTGCCACTACAAGCATTTCATAGAATTCTTAAGCCTTACAGATTTTTGACTTAAAGCTGTCTGGTTCAGGAGGGTTTTGATGAAAGCTAAATGCCACAAAGAGTTAGCTTAGTGATTACTCAGACCTCCCACTGGTAGTTCCTGAACAGTATGCCTCTGCTTGTTTGTTGATCATTGTGAACCTATTTATTTTCTCTCTGAAATTTGTCAGATCCTGATTGTCCTGTCACTCAAGAATATAACATGCCCAGTGAAAATGGTTCACTTTTGTAGGTGGCCAGGTAGGGCCACATATCCCTTTCACATCTCTGTAAATGTTGTTTGATTTTATTGTCACTTTCATTGATGAAAAGTCATAAACCACTTCCCTTCCTTTCACCTTCGTCCTTTCAGCATCCTTGATCGGTGAAGCGTGAGCAGTGCAGGGCAGATAGGACCTTCTTTATTCCAGGAGAGATAGGGTATAACTGCTAAGTCCCAGGGCCTTCACCTCTCTGGGCCTACACATAAACCTCACTGCCACCTCTTGGTTTGTGCCACGACCCAGAGGCGTCTAAACATGATCTTCCCTTTGACTTTCTTTCTTTTTCTTTTAGCTTTTCACAGAGGCTTTGCCATGCTCTCTTTTGATAAGAAACTTGCAGGGTCGAGAGGGGTGTCATTATCCTCTGCAATATTGAAAACTGTTTCTAGAAGGAAAAAAAATACTACATACCTACAGTATGTTTTTCTGTTAATAAGAATACTCTTTACAAAAAAAAGATGCTCAACGTTTTAAAGATTTGGCCATTAATGTTGTATGATGTTTCTGATCTCTTGTTTTGATGTTTCAGGGTAACAGGCTCGGACTTAACTTTTAGTTTATGTGTTGTGCAGAAAAACGGAAAAAAAGGAAAAAAAAAAAAGTCTGCTAATAAGTGAGGTTGTTTTGCTAAAATTGCCAATGCATTGCTGTGATCCTCTTGTAGCTTCTTTTTACTGTCTTTCGAGTTATGATGTCATCTGAATTTGACCTTTGGCGTCTTTGATGACCATGTGTCTTCTCTGTTACCTATCAATTGTGAAGTCTACACTACATGCAGATACCCACACCAGTAGGTGTATTTATAGTCGAGCTGAGAAGCAACACTGGCTCATGAGCACGATCGATAGTCAGGTCAGACAGATCGGCACTCAGTGAGTGGATATATGAGTTTAGTCCTCAGCCAGGAAGTTTGGCAGGTGAGATAAATATTCTGTCCGACAGTACAGAAGATTAAATGTCATGCAGACAATTCCTACTGCCAAAACAGAAACTATTCAGAAACCCTTCTGAGGAACATCTCACTTAAAAAGGGTCTTTGAAAAGCCTTTTGTTATTATTTCTGACTGATTCTGTACATTATTTTTAGCCAAATACTTTTTCAGTGCTTTATAAACAGCAAGGATTGTAAATATATATGAAAAACTTAGCAGGGGAGGCTCGTGTGGAGCTCACGTAATGGTCCACCTTGTTGGTCCTCTGGAGATCTAACTTACAAGACTTGGACTGTTGCCTTTCCGAATGTCAAATTGGGGAAAGCTGCTCTTAAAAAACAGAAACAAGCGCTTTGACTGTATCTGCGTTTGGAAAAGTAACGCTGAGTGCTTGTTCTTTCTTTCAGTCTTTGATGATATTTTCCATCTTGGTATTTCTTGGTGTGCAAAAATGTAAAGATGAAAAAACAACACAGAATACCTCAGAAAAAATCCATGTAACCTTGACAACCTCCACATATTGTTGAGATCCTGTCCAACACTCATCTCTGGGCACTTTCATTTCATGTCCTTTGTCTTTATTTTCTCTTCTTGCTTATTTTACCATGCAGTTCGTAGCGCCCAGTGGAGGCTCCATAGCATTTTATGCCATTTTGGTTTTACATCCTAGTAAGCGTTCTACCATCTGATTTGGCTAAATTCTTGGTCTCAAACTTTTCACAGCCTAACATGCATTCCTAACAGTTAAAAGACGCAAAGGAGGTTGTTATGAAGACAAAATTCTGAGCAGCTTGGAAAGATTCACAGTAGATATTCTTTAAATCCCTACAAAAGATGGGATTCGATGAAAACAAAAAACCCTCCTGTCTTTTGATTCTAAAAGTGGGTTTGCTGAAAGAATGAAGGCCAATACATGCAACACTTGAAATGAGTTACCCCCATTGTTCCTTTTGCATAGCTCTTTATCTACTTATCTACTCTTGATGTTAAAAACTGAATGTAAAAATAACGCAAACAACTAACCTCTAATGTAACTTTACATATTTAAGAATAAGAAATACTCTATATGTGCACATAGATATTACCTATACAAGCCCCACACAAACACAAATGCATATGTATATAAAAATCTCTAACGTCATATACTTCTAGCTTGAAAAGGGAGAGGATGAGCCTTTTCCATTGATGATTCAGGGAAACAATACAGAAGTCCAGTGCAGTATACTCCCACTCTGTTGCTTTTGGTGTTCGTTTTCTTACTCTGTTCTTGCTTGTTATTTCCCCATGATGTAGCATAGGGCTATGGGGCAGGGCAACTTGAGTTTTTGTTAACAGTAGTAGTAGCTGAACTAGGATCTAGTGTAGTTGTAGTCTTTTCAAGCCTGATTCTGTAAAAGGGGGGTGGGGGAGGGTCACACTGAGGGCGATTTGAGTGGGTGGGTGGGGATTCTTCTTCAGGACAGTTGTATATAAAACTGATTTACCCATCAACCCTTGCCTGTTTTTTTCACAGGTGAGATGGAACTGTATATTAAAGGCACTGAGGGGGACCGGTTTGTGTGTTTTTATGTCTAAAAAGAAAAGACTGTTTTAAATTTAGTAAGTGGATGGGGGGTGATGGTCCTGTTCAGGTTGTCTACAGAACCCAACAGAAGACAGTGAAGCTGTCAAAAATGCATCTCCCTCAAACAATGCACGGAGAGACGGAAGGTTTCTTGAATGTTGACCCTCTCAATATTTTTGCATGCTGATGTACATACCCCTCTCAGTCGTTCTACTTGAAGAGGCTGATTAATCCAAAAGCGCTTCTTTGGATGTTGTTGGACAGATTCTGATGTCTTATGAGATATGAGATATCAGCCCTTGTGTAAAGTAACAAAAAACAGTGTGTATGAGTGTGACTGTGTACGAAATCATGTGACAAGGTTGTTCTTTTTTGATTTTCCTCAGTTGTTCTTCAACCGTATCTTAGCCACAGAGCTGTATTTTAAAAACAAATCTACCTGCTCTGATGCTAACTCTATGGAACAGTGTCAAGTTTAAAAAGTTGCATCACTGAACTTGTCTTGATTCTCTCTATAAAAAGAAACCTCTCACTGGGCACCTTACAGACCCAAATTACACTACTCAAACACCCTCAGGGACCCTTTGACAACACTGCTCTCACTTTTATTCAGGTACTTAATCTACACCGAGGCCTAGCAGTGATTAACCTTAAATATGGTTTATTTTCATTAGCCTGTTCCTATGATGATGAAAATTACCACCAAAATCTAAAACAACCAGTTTTTCACACCCTGAAGAGTTTTGTTATTTTGTGTTCTACTCATGGGACTATTTCTCTTTTTCTATCTTTTACTGTCTCTTCTCTATTTTCCAATTGCTGGATATTTTTAGTATCTTATGAATGTCAGTCTTTTCAGTTCAGGACCGCTGAGTTTTTGTTGGCAGTCTGTTCTCTCTCTGACTTTCGCCAGGTGCCATGGCTTTTACTCTGTGCCAAGCATCACTGCATGCATCTGGTACTTTGTGGCTACAAAGCACCAACGATAACTTACACCAAGCTAACCTCTTAAAACTTACATGTCATACAAGTGCACAAAACAGTGGTTTGGCTTGACTAGTGTTTTAAGCCTCCACAATACTTCATACAGTATGTTGGTTTTAAAACCGGAAAACACTGCAGTTACAGAAAGCCATGTTCAGGGATCCATCTGGTTTAAGTGCTAACTTGAGTTTTTTCTCTCCACCACCTATGAAGTTACACACAGTCCAGTGCAATGTGGCAGATCTGCCTTCAGTTCTTAAGTTTCAGGGAAAACCTAGTAAGCCTCCCTCACCACATGTGAAACTAGGAAAATGGCAGAAGTCAGATGGACATTACTGTAGAACTGTAGAGCTGTGAAGGAACAAAGCGAGTCAAATTAAGAGTAGAGACAGATATCTTCTGCAGTTAGTGAAACTGTCCTCATTTGTACATTTTAAACAGCCGCTCCCTGCTGTGATTGGTAGAAACCTCTGCTGTATCTTGCTAAGTTTTTGCCAATACCATGGGTTCTGGAAGTCTCCTGTAGACTTAAGGGTCTGTTTTTTACTAAGAACTAGTCATACGATGGCAGTTATTTGTTGGCCTGATCTGAATGACGGGAGGATATTTTGAATTCTGCTTAAATTGTACCTCTTACAACAAAAATCTGTGACATTTGATGAGAATTATGTAAAGCTCAAAAAATAAGTTGTGTAACTCTTTAAGATTACTTTTGACATTCCTGATGTTGGTTTTGTTAGTAATCAGATTTTGTTGTGATAGAGATAGGGCTGGTTGATTTGGAAACAGTTTGTGATATCTGGCTAGATGCAGGAAGTGTCATCCAGGTGTTTGGACTCGAGTTTGGGTAAAACAACAAACCTCGTCTTTTTTTGTTCTAGATTTTTGTCCTGCTGAGGTTTCTAATGTTTTGTAATCTCACCTCGGTTCTTAACGGGTGGCTGGACTCCCCGCTGTAGGGCCTGCTGGGCTATTTCCTCTTTACTGCTGAGATTTTGTTTTTGGGTTTGATGATATACCTCATTCCTTCAGTCCAGTGGGCCCTAGGGGGATGCTGTGCCGATGCTCAGGTTGCCCAAGCCCCCTTTCACAGTTTGGTCCCACCTGGACTGTACCTCTCACAAATACATAAACACATACAAACACACACACACACGTTTTTTCACTGCAGGAACTTAACAACCCATAACTTTGACTTTCCCATACTCTAAACCTATTGGAAGTTAAGGAGCTAAAACAAAAGCAAAACTTCAGACAGTGGGTAGAAGTTCAGTTTCAAGTTATTACTTTCCTGCTGTGGAAAAGGCCTAACACACACCTACACACAGGTTCTCCAAATACCCAAATGGACCTCATTTTTTCAATATCTACTGTTTACAGTTTGACAAATAAATGTATAATTTAAAAAATATTTTCTCATATTGTAGTTTTATTTATGTACAATAATTTTTTTGTTTTCATTCTTATTTTGTACCTTGTGAGTTGGACTTTTATTCGTCTAGGTTTATATTATCAATGTTTGTGTAAATGATCACTTCAAAAGATCACAATATTTGGTTTCTAAATTTTGTTTTTCTCTTCCTCTCTCCCTGTTTTGAATGCAAAATCTGACTTTCTGATTGGGCTGATGAATTGAATGATAAATTGTTTCATGAAGTCTGATTTTTTTTTTTTGACAAAAAGATGATTTGATTTCCTACAGTCTGATTTTTTTTTTTTACTTCATTTTGCATTGAACGTCAGGCGACGCTGATTAAAGCTGTCTTTGTGCATGTGTAAAATATTTTACTGGTTATGTTATATTCAATTTGGTAAAAAAAAAAATAAAAAAATAAAATTGCCATTTTTGCCACACATTTCAGCTGTAATGTTGTGTAAGGTAGTATTCACTGGATGCTAGAACCTTCTTTTCAAAACCACTATTCTTCTAATAAATTTTGTTGTGAAAATATTATCTGTCTGAGTGCATTTGTTCCCATGTGTATTACTTGTGTTTGTACATGTGTGTTGTTTCTATTGAACATAGCGAGGGCATTATGTTTTTGGGTTGTCCGGGCAAATTCATTTTAACACAATTACTGAGACAACTGTCCATTTGGACTCAATGATAAACTGATTCAAATTTGGTGGCCAAAGGTCAAGGTCACAGACACCTCATGTTCATCGCATTCTTGTTGTGAATGTGATGTCTGAGGAACAACATGAGGGAATCTCTTCAAATTTGGCACAAATTGTCACTTGGGGTCAAGGATGACCTGATCTGATTTTGGTTGTCAAAGGTCAAGGTCACTGTGACCTCATGTATGTATCATTCTCATCAATGCTATATCTCAGAAACGTCTGGAAAGAATTTCATTACTAGCGGAGCTGAGTCTAGCTGAAACACCTGCTTGGACTCATGCATAAACTTATTAGAATGAGTCTGGACAGACATCCATGTAAACTACAACATCACTGGTTAGCAGAGACTTACAACCGCAAGGCGGTAATTCTAGTTATCATTCACTGACAAAAATCTTTACTGTTTTACAGTTAGGATGAGATTAAAAAGTTCAGATCTTTACTTGACTAAAACCCGACTAATAAAGAGGCAAAAAAAGTTGACTAAACATGGCTTAATATAAAATTACGTTGCAACTGGTCAGATAACACTGTTACGCAAAGGCAGTGTTTAATGTACGCCGTTTTGCTTCCACTACACAAGTGGGCCAGAGTGAAAAATCCATTTCCATTATAATGCCATATGCCACTTAACAGCCCGACAGCGAGAGAGGCAGACAGGAAACACAGGGAGAAAAGAGGGTGTTACATGGCATGTGCACAAACCTCTAGGCTACCAGTGCACACCGTATTTCCACATTTTAACAGCGTGATTACAGTTAAATTATTACTGATATCTTACATAATCAAATTTAAAAAAAGAATATCCAAATGACAAAATTAAAAACCGAGTACCTATCTAATGAACAAATATCTGGATATTTGGGTCCAGCCCTAATTTACAATGTGCTTTATATTTTGATATTGTTTTGCTATGAACTTTTGTCTAGAATTATAGGATCAATTACACTTCCATAGAAGATGTTCTACCAAACGTCCTACTGGAATAGATGATGAGGAAGGTCTGAGAAAATGAAGGAACAAGTCACATTATCAGGTCACGCAGGCAATATTTGTCAATTCAAATGGTAGATTTTTGACCAAAGCTTTAGCTTTAGCATTTTTTAGCAAATGTTTCATTTTAACACATAATCTAAACAAATCCCACAGCAGTCCAACCACATTAAAACAAAATCACAAATTCATGTGGGAAGCTGACTGGATGGTGCTGCCACTGGTACGCTGTGGAAGAGCACACAAAAATCCTAACCTATTAACAAGGTCTTATACATATATTTAAAAAGGACGGTAACACTGTATCCATTTTTTTAAGATAGTAAATTACATGTCTGAATCCAGTTAAATTACCAGGCAAGCCTGACATAAGACGCTAGTAGAAGCTAATCAAATTGAAACCATGGACTTTCAGTACGTACTAGTACTTTATCAGTGCTCTGTAACATTTATTAAACCTGCCTTCATGAAATGAAAAATGAAATGAAACTGGTTATTGGAACCCATCCCTGACAGTCACTTTAGAACAACATCTCTTGTTTCTGGTCCCATTTTTTACTGTTCATTGCAACAGAAGTTATGTTCTTTTTTCTCGAAAAAAATCCAGTAAATTTGTTCACTTGATGAAGGCTATACAGAAACCTGGCTACTTGTACACATGGCAGAAAAATCTGCAAAAACCAGGAGATCTGTTTTTTGTAATATAATACAAGAATTACAGAAACCACATTTCTCATTCACATGGCATTTAAGAAATTACATTAATGCATGTTAATGCATTGAATACTACGTGTGAAACACACTAATTTTCTCTCTCTCTTGCCTCTGTCTTTATAACACAACCAAATATAGTAAGCTAATTTTGTGGGAATAAAATATGTGCACATTCAGATTGTTAAATTATTGATGCATTAAACAAAAGCTGTATTTTAATATAGCAGGCTGTCCATGGGTGTATCTGACACACTTAAACCTTTAACATTTATATTTTATGAAGGTATTGTATAGCTATAGCCTTTTGATCTACAGTGAGTCCCCAAACTTGGTCCACTTAGTAATAATATCATAGTTAAATTATCACAAATCAAGAAAAACAATTACCAGAGCTCATACTCTGAGGGATCTGCAAAAGACAATCAACGCATGTTTTTTTTTCCACTGTCACACTTCAAATCTCTGTATAATGCATACATGCAGATCACTGTTTACTTGAGACTCTTTACATTAGTGTTATTTAGTCAGTAGCATTGGTGTTGTAAGGTGTAATTCAACCAATGAGATTCTGTAGTGGGCCATCTCTGCCTCTGAGGAGCTCCAAATCGAATGTTTTTTTCTCCAGCTCACCTCTCACTCTGCTCTCCAACTCTTTTGTCTTTCTGTATCTTCTCTCTCGTGCCTCTTTTTCACATAGATCTCTCCCTCTCTCTTTCACTCAGGTTTTCTCTGCCACAGGGCCTGAGGAAAAAGGAAAGACAAATAACTTTTCAGGGCACAGGAACTAGGTCATCCTCCTATCAAATATTTATTTCTCATACTGTGCCTAAGGCTCCAAAAGGACCTATTCTTTAGATACTGTGTGTATGTGTGTGTGGTTTCATACTTTGCTCATTTGCACATATATGGCCGCTTATGGTCTGAATCTGAGTACAGAAATGTTGAATATTTGGAGGTTTCGCTCTCTCCATGAGGTCTGACCTCTTTTTTTTATCCAGTCTTTTCTTTATTAAACAGGTACTGAAATTGCTTTTCACCAGTGTCTATATGTGTATATCTACTGTGAATCAATTTTTTAGCCCCGACAGCAGTGCATAGGAAATTGGCTGTTCCAAATTGTGGAAGACAAATGGACAACAGGTAATAAAATCTGACTTGCAGTGGGTATTACTGCACTCTCTGCATTTAGATAGAAGGTCTAACATAGGTACAATTTCAGTTTTACATTTTAGGAGATTTAGTTGCACCATAACATATTCCTGAAAAGTGCTGTTGTTTTCTCATGTCATAGTTATGCACATTTAGGCACCATTTATAAACTTTTTTTGCTATAGTGAACCCATGCCAAATCATGCTTGCAAAAGGAATGCTGTACTTAATTAATATAGCCTTTATAAAACCCTATATGTGGCAGGGGCGCCCCCTTTGTATAATGGTAGGGGAAACACTGCAAGTGCACCAAAAAGAAAAAAATTGCGCCGCTGGGGCCGGTGTGTGTGTGTGTTTTGGCCTTTATGCTTTAAAAGTCATATTTCCTGACGCGCGCGCTCCCCCGTTGGGGGTGGGGGGTAACAAAACCAAAAAGCGTCATTTCAAACTCTGCAAGAACATCTTGTGTCTGCTGCTGGAACAAAAAAAGTAAATACAGGAAGAAGATACTGTGTTGTGGACTACTGCGTGTTTCTGTGACATGGGAGAGACAATTACACGATGTATGTTAACGTGGATTGGTCGTGTGAAAGCACTCTTAAAAGCCGATTCAAAATCCCACCCAGGTATGTAACATTGGTTAGAACTAATTCACTAACTACTAATCCAGAACTAAATCCAACCTGAAGTGCAGCATGTCTCAACAGTATGCCGTGTAACTTACTAGGCGTGGTTAGACAGGTAGGTAGGTTTTTGAAAGACATCTAATGTCATTTATCCAGGATATAGATTTGTTTAAAAAACATTTCCCATCAGCTCTAGGCCTTCGTAGGCTACACACCACAACAAATTTTAATAAAATTTAACGTTGGGCAATGGTGGTGATATGTTAACAGAACAGACACTAGCCCAGGAGTAATAGAAAGCCGAAGTCCTTTATTTTTATATTAGTAATATTTATAGAAATTTCAGTGGTTTTTATCATTTTGAAAGTTCTGGTTTTATTTAATCTTTCTATAGGCGCTACTTTTACTGCAATTTGGCCTTTATCCGTCTTTTCCCTTTCCTTTAGCTCATGGGTGCAGCAGAGTTGTTACTTCCCATATATTTAGAATTGCAATCATAGCATCTGTTGATTTTATTTTTTAAATGTATTGATTATTAACTAAACCATCAGTCTACATGACCAAAATTCACTTTCCACTGATTTAAAAACAACAAACCCACAAATCTTCATATCGGGACAATCAGCTTTTAAATCTTTATTGCTGTTGTTATTAAACTTATCTCTTAATTTCTTGATCATGTGTTGTTAAGTGTACAGACTCACAGGACACTGGAAAAAAGAATCAGATACTTCATTTCCAGCATTTAATCCAGCGGTTGACTGCCTCCTGCTGCTTGTCTTTCGACTGTGAGATCATGGAGGAAAAGCACAGAAGTAGTAACCTTGTGATAAAAAGCTTTAATAGCTCCTATTGTGTCCTCGAGCCCAGAGCATGACATAAATCTGCGCTGCAGAAATGTACAAGTAGAAACATTTGATATAAAATATTCTGCTCATTCCAGCCTTTACTCCTGAGACATGAACACATCTACCTCCTCTCCCTCTGTTCATATATACACTGACTGCTGCGAAAATGTCAAAGGCCCCATCAGAAGCCCCTCCTGCTGCGGAGTGTGGTGGCTGGGCCCAGCAAGGCTCCCCATTACTGATTAATGGAACCACATCAGCTCCATTCAATTAAGACTCAGCACCAGCCCCATGCGGTCGTCTCCCCAGGCCTGTCTGAGCTGCGTTTTGCTGCAGCACACCAAGGACTGCGGCTCCTAATGAGCTCCGATACAAAAACTGAGCAGCAGAGAGTGAACCACCGTGAGTCACATCAGTGTTTCACTAGATTTTGTGTGAATTATTTTTTTAAATATTGATTAATGCCTCATCTGAGGTACTCTGACTTTGGATATGAAAGATGTTACACAAATAAAAGTGGGTTTTGAACCCTTTTCTAAAACTACAGGAGATAAATTATGAATGTAAAGTTAAAAGCTATTTGGTTAAAATCATGAATTCATGAATAACTGAGGAAATGTCACTTGACAGTGCTGTACTCAACCTTGGGCTTCAACTAACAAATAATCATTATAGATTAACTTGGAAATTATTTTATTACTCTAACAGTTGTTTGGTTTGTAAAGCAACAGAAAACTGAATTCAGAATTCAAAGCCAAACTGGCATCTTTGAATACAGTTTGGTCAGTGCACCACAAGTTAAGCTAGCGCAGCTGCCTAAGAAAACAATACTAATTGATATTTTATTAATTCCCTTGGGGAAATTCTTGTGGACAGGGAGCTGCATTTTAGGCGCGAAGGGTTCGGGGTTCAGACTGCCCCACCAACTGATCACAGTCGCCTCCCTGCATGAGACTAAAATAAAAAATGAAAAAAAAAAAAACAACACCACCAGGAGACAAAACACAGACACCACCAGCCTCACAATCTACCACATTGTTACATTTAATCACTAGACGTGGTCTCTCGCTTGGAGCAGTTTCGAATTTAAAAAAGGACGACAACTTGCTTCACACAAATGTGAACTAATCACTACACAGAACCTGAATGAAGCTTTGGAGTCAGATGTCCATGATATGTTCACTAGTTTAGGCCTACCAGCACAAAAACACACTGTGTTACAACAAGAAGAACAACGAATGGAAAAACATAACAAATGCAGCCAGTAATTACAAAGCACAAAGAGCCGCGTGGATATTTCTCTGTACCATCAACTTAGGGTGGTAGTTTGGATGATAGCTGACCTATGATTTGCCTTTATGTCTATATTTTATATTTAATGACGCGGTGAAGCTTCTGCTTCTGTCAGAAGCACGCTATCAGTGTGAGGCGTTCAAGGACCATACAGAGTGTACATCATTCCTGTTTTAGAAACAGCAATAGTAGAATTTGGAGATTAAAACTACTTTAATTGTTTGCCCTTTAAATTTTTATTCAAATCTGAATTTAATTAATTTATTAGCTGCTTATCAATATATTAGAATATTTTATATTGTAATTTATATTATACTACAACAGCTACTCATTCAGTTAATTAGAAACTGTATTCAATAAGAACACATTATTTAAAGAAGCACAGAAGAGCAATAGTCTACTTAAATAGCCTGTTTCTAAAAGGGGCATCTTAACATTCAGAGATCTACATCTTGCAGAACCACACCTCTGGTTTGAGTCCACGTGTCTCTACTATTGGCAATTTATTTAAAGTAAAACACCATCACATTATGAAACCTTTTTAAAACAAAAGTCATTCAAAGTCCAGACAAAGGGGAACGTACAATAATACAGAGAGCCTGTGGACAAGTTGTGGACCCAAAGTGTCAGAAGTAAAAGTATGCAACATTTTTTTTAACTATTTTTAATATGTTACAGTAACTCTCTAATTACATACTGATTCATTTATTGATTAACAAACCGATTGCTTGATTTGTAAAACTGTAAAAATCATCAATCAATGAGCCAAAAAGGAAGCTTCAAGTAGTCTGACCACTAGTCAAAACTTAAGATGGTTCAGTTTACCTTTTTATGTCAAGAAACAGAAGAAATCATCATTTCAGAGAAGTACAAATCATGAAATGTTTGCTACCTTTGCAGGACAATGACTTAAAAAGTGTATCTGTTAACCAGAGTAGAGTAAAGTAGAGGTGGCAAGTAACTAAGTACTGTACATTTACTCGAACGCTGCACTTAAATCATGAGGTACTTCCACTTTCCTGGAGTATTTACATTTTATGTTACTTTGAAGCCGCTACAATTCAGAGGAAAACACTGTACATTTAGGAGCTTTAGTTACTAATTACATGATGTAGATTCTTAATGTAAAATATAATGAACTAATAATGATGTATTGTAAATTCTAGTCACTATGTACAGTGGTTAAAATCAGATCTACCAGCTGCTCCACACCAAGTCTCCTGGTAACATTAGTGATTAATGTCAGTGCAATTACAAATACAGTATTTTTAATTATGGTGGCTTAACACAACTACTGCAAATTAGCACTTAAGTACAGTACTTGAGCAAATGCACCTAAGTAACTTTACCCCAATGTACTAGTTAATCTATTAGCCAGTTAGCACAACATACTGCACCACCGACCATAAAACCAGAAATAACTTTACCAGGTGAGCAGTCTTACCTTAAACCAGCTGTTTGTTCTTTATCTACAGAAACGTCCAAGACGAACAACTCCAGATATGACTTCACTGGCAAATACTCCGTGTTCATGCGGACTTTTTTAATTAGCCGTCCCGCCGTGTCAAGTGACCGTTGGAGGTTTTCGCTAATCACGGTGAAGCTAACGTTAGCAGGCTAGCTGCTAAATTGACCTCTTGTTAGCAGCCTCTGCCATTAGCAGCGCAAACGTCAGCTTCAGTCTTACTGTTAATGTCTCCAGAAACGCAGTCACTTGTTCAGTTTCCATCGTCGCCCAGCTCAGGGTTTGTTCCCACCTTGTTAAACTAAATTTGTTTTCGCCCGCCAACTGAAATGTGTCGCACAACCGGAAGTAGCGTTACCGTGATTTTGGCGTGTTTGTGAAGCAGCGACACCTTGTGGTGGCGCAGAGAAACTGCAAGTGTGATAATAGTCTACACATTATATCGTTTATTGCTAAATATGTGGTAGAAGTACACAAACTCAGTGCATTAGTGAAAGTACAACCACTTGCATACACACTCTACTTAAAATACACAAGTAGAAGTACTCCACTAAGAAAACAATGTATTTTAAACAGACATTTGTTACTGTCAATAACATAAATGTACAAGTGTAGTTCAGGTTTGGCCCAAAATTTTCAAAAGTGAATATGATAAAAGGTCAAAGGTCTCCATTACCTGAAGACTTGATGTGGGACAAAAGCACTCACTTGTAAAGGTCGGGGCGAATTTTAACTTCTTTATACTGACTGCTTCATCCATAAAAACACGTAATCCTTTATTACTTCATCATATATATATTTTTTAAGAATATACATCTGAAATCGGTAACAAGGAACTAAACTGGTTAAAATGAATGTAGTGGACAATATTTCCCTCTGAATTGTAACAGAGTAAACGTAGCACAAGATAGAAATAAGCCATTGTATGTGATGCAGGATCTCAGCAGCCTAAAACCTGCACCTTTTCCTACGACACTGATGAAGCTGTAATATCAAAATGTTTGTCTTTTTTTTTTTGTTCCCCTCTTTGCTGCACTCTGCTGTGAGTTTGTGTGAGTGTGAGTTTTTTTGCCAACATTCATTTCTTATGAATGAAACACTGACATTTAAACACCTTCAGCTACAGCACTGCTGCGGTGATAAAGTTAAATTCAAAGGCTTTCATACAACATACGATGCAATTTAATAACACTCTCTAGAGGAAATGTATATTATATCACATTCTCCCTACTTCCCAGCAGCTCATGGTCATTTAAAAGCAACATTTAGTTGTAATTACAGGCTATTTATTCACAGGAAAACTCATCTCAGTTCTCGTGCTGAGCTCTTACAACGTCTGTTTTACAGTATTTAGTTTTAATTAATGTACGAGTCAGGTCGAACATGAAAGGAAAAAGAGGAAAGCAAATTGACTTTCTGCTTGATGTTTTTCCACACCTGTGCCTCAGTTTGATTTAAGGCCACGTGGAAACAGGAAAGATTAATCACAGAATAATGAATGTGTTCTTAGACCTTACTTTAATTTCACTTCTCTCACCAACATCCCAGAATTGTTTTTTTTTCCTTCTCAGAACTAATCACATCTTCATCGTCTTGTTTATCAGATTTCTAACTTTTGTCAGACATTTTAACTTTAACCACACGGAGCTGACCTTTCTGTGTCTCTAATGTACGTCCTACTCGATTTCTATTTATCATAGAAGTAGGCGTATATATGTTTTATATATGGGATCTTTCTATAAGAGATGTCATAAAGTGCTTTACAATGAATAGAATACATAGAATACAGAAAAGCTTCCTTGATTCATAAGTCGGTGTGAAACTCTCCTTCGTCTACGGTAGTGCTCCGGTGTGTTCGAGGACCGTCTGAATGTGGCAGAGAGAACAACAAAACAGCTTCAGTCCAAAGCCTCCATGAAGCTTTATAAGCAGAAGGTGAGACTGAAACACATCCTTTAGACCTCCCAGACTCCATCCAGCCTCCTTGTGTCTGATTGGACATCTGCAGCTCCACCGCGATGTGACCGTGACACTGAAAACAAAGAGGAACCTTTTTGGGGGCAACATAATGAAAAGCTCACAATCGCAACTTCATCTGACGCTGAAAGCAGAGCAAATGTTAAACAAGGTCGGTTCTAATTGAAAACGATAGAAACTGCTGTTCTGTAGGGGACTGGTAGCAAGCTTTTATTTTATTTTAATGATTTCTATCTTTCTCCTCAACTCCTCCCAGGTCACCTTGGTAGTTTCAACTCCTTCTTTTGGCAACTGCCTGAAATATTCAATTTGCCTCCAGCGGTCTCAGACCCCTTCCCCCATCTCTCTTTTCTCTCTTATTCAACCCCGTTTCCTAACTTCCCTTTCTCCTTCTCTCTTAAAGTGTTTCCTCTGTTCATCTCAACTTTCATCTCCCCTTCATCCCAGCCTCCCTCTCTGTCATATTCCTCTCTTTTTCCCTCGTTCCTCGCTTGCTGCTCACTGTGGATCAAGCAAGAGGTGCAGTGTGTATGTGTGTGTGAGTGTGTGTGTGAGTGTGTTTCGGGCCGCTGGCTGCAGGAGGTTATGCGGTGGATCTAATGAGCACCTGGAGACCACTAACCATGATCATATCAATAAAAACACATCTGCTCTACGGCAAAGAAGATCTGCATGAGAAGAAGAGAGGATGAAAGAGAGAGAGTGTGTGTGTGCATGTATGGGGGAGGCAAAAAAGGAGGAGAAAGGAGAAGAGGGGTAGGAGGGGAGTGAACAAAGAAGAAGAATAAGGGGATGACGGAAAAGGAAAGAGAGGAACAAAGGAATGGAAGAGATGATGACACAGAGGAAATGAAAGAAAAGGAGAAAGTGTGTGGGCAGAGGGAGAGAACGAGAGAGGAGGGGAGTGAATAAAAATTAAGAAGAGAGAGAGATAGAGGTGAACAGAGAAAAAGTAAGTGATGGGAGAAAGAGGAGAGGACACGGGCGAAGAAGAAGTGAGGAAAAGAAGAGCGTAAGTAAACGATAATGTGAGGAGAGGATAAATCACGGGAAAGGAAATGTGAAAAGAAGGAGGTGGAAGAAGGAAAAAGGACACATACAGGAGGAGGAGTGGACGATATATGAAATAAAACTGGTTAAAAAGTGTGTGTGGGGGGGGGTAAAAGAGTGCGAGCAAGTGAACTGATGAGCTCATTCTGTGGTGAACAAGACAGGAGGAGATCGATAATCAATGAGAGGAGAGGAAACGAGTGGAGAAGGTGAAGTGAGAGGAAACAAGTTGTTGAAGTTGTTCTTGAGAAAACACTGAAACCTGTAGCAGCACCGTCATGTATGTTTAGTACAGGATCTAAATATTTACAGATTCCAGGGTCTAAGGACAGGACCTGATGATTGTTTGGCTCATTTCCTGATTAAATAAAGCTTAACTAACTAATAAAATAGAAACAAAGCTCCGCTTACTACCTTCGTCTGGAGCCGTCAGCCTTGTGTCATTTCCACAGTTCAATGCTCACTAACAGAAAAAAACATAATGAACTTCCTCGCTGCTTTTGTTTATGTCAAGAGTAAAGTGAGGACGAACAAGGAAAAGTCTTCAATGAGACGTGACACCGGTGCCGCCGTGGCTGAAAATCCAATTAACGTCAGATGCATTATGCTGAAAACAGTCATGATGCGGCGGCTGATGTTTCGTCTCTGCCCGAGAACACTTACACAAGGACCATGGTGCCTGTGCATGAGCTTGACCATGACCACAGACACTCGATCCGTGAATCAATACGTTCACTACTGACATGTTGTTGCTGATACCAGCGCTACAGGAGTATTGTTTCTTTTCTTTTTCAAACCTTGGAACATCATTTTGCCATTTGATGACTGTTTAAGAGGGTCAGACTTTGCACTTTTATATAATTAGTTTCATCTCAGTAGAGACAGAGAGACGAACTTTCAATCCCAACAGAATCTCAGATATGCTTTTTATTAATACAGTATGTGTGTGTGTATAGATTAAGAGGTGAGGAGGACATTTTGAAGCTTTACTTAAGGTGCATGGTCACTCTGAAGCAGCAGCCATATAAAATGTACACACAAGTACCTACTGTACTGTACTTAACCTAATGCAACCTAAGACCACACTCCTGCAATTTATCCTCCTTCATGAAGACGTTTAGTTTTCATGTTCAAACTGTTTAAGAGACATGTTGTGGCCATTTTGGAGGCTGTAGTTTCTGGTGCTGTTGCTGAACTGTAGCGTGCTGCACTGCTACCACCCAGTCTTTATCTATGAAGTGAGACTAAATGAGAGAAACACTTGTGTGTATATGAAATATCAACGCATTTTGAGAGTTTGTCAGTGCAAACTCTGCACGAACAGCGGAGAACCTATTTATTAGTGTCACCTCTGTTTGTTTTTCTCATTCTGCTTTAATGAACCAATTTCCCCTTGGAGATTAAATACATTTTGTTTGCTCTTCCGAGTCTTACAACATGAATTCTTCTCTCGCACAAAGATGCTGTCACTGAAATAATAATTGTCTGTATTTTGTGCAAACGCTGGCAGCTGATCTGCTTTTGGCCAAATTGGAAGCATCGTTTCTTTTTATCCAGCTTGAGGACAAACACTTCAGTCATTCTG
This sequence comes from Sandelia bainsii, assembly GCA_032362345.1. Classification (NCBI taxonomy): domain Eukaryota; kingdom Metazoa; phylum Chordata; class Actinopteri; order Anabantiformes; family Anabantidae; genus Sandelia; species Sandelia bainsii. Next base: position 2,340,242 of record JAUMHL010000001.1, on the reverse strand, counting down.
TATATGATCAATTGTTGCTGACAATCATCCTGCCATCTTTTCACTGCAGCGCATGTACATCCCCCCCCCCTCCCTCCACCTCTTTGTGTGCAGCGGAGCGTCAGTGTAAGAAGGTGTGGAGGCTTTATTGGGATTTTTGGGGGGTTGGGAAGGTGCTGCTGGCATGATTTTATCCTCTTTTAAAGACACAGAGAGACAGAAAGTGAGGAAATGAGAAGGGGGAAGGGGTAAAGATGGCGGTGAAGGAAGGTTGCAGAGGTGGAGGTAGGGGGATGGAGAGATGCAGCAGCTTTCACTGGAGAACAGACTGAAAGGGTGTGCGAGTGTTGGGGGAGGAGAGACACTGTCAAAGCCGATGGGGGTATATATTACGCTTTATGGTTACGCAGGGACGCATAAATCACTGTTTCATTAAACGGCTTCAGTCTCAGAGCACTGCCCCCCATCCCAGAGGGACATCCGTCTTTCTGTCTTTCTTCTCCAGCCATCCCTCCTCACTCTGCCCTCCATGTTTTTTTTGCTGTTCTCACCATCTCCCTTATAAAAACCAGCCTCCCATCCTCCTCCATCACTCGCCCTCTCTCTCTCCACCTTTGCTCGTCTGAGCCTGGACGCTCCCACAGCCGCGGCACAACGAGGTCAAAGGTCAGAGCAACAACAACGAGAAAACTAGAGCTGCTGTAAGTGTCAAGGTTGGACAGAAAAAAAAGTAGAAACAGTGAAGGAGTAACAGCTCTTTATTTAAATAAATAGGAAAATGAAGCACTACTACTTGTCGTCTCCACTCTGCTGTTGTTCTTTTTTTTAAGTAAAATTCCCATGATGCAGTTTGGTTTTTGGCAACTGGAAACAAAGATTTCTCCACAGTCTACAAATGATACAGTGACAACATCCTCTTCAACATATAAAAATACTATGACAAACTCAATAGCATTATAAGCGTATTATATATATATTACAATCTGTTAGGCTTTTACTGTATGTATGTCTATTGCAGTTATAATAATAATTAGTCACATTAGTTTAAGTCTGATTCATGACATTTGATGGAAAATCTTACTCAAAGGCTAAAAACAAAACAAAAACATGTTAAAACGTAAAATCGCACAGCTTTTATTTTTAGTTTCACATCCATATAAATAACATATCGCACTGTATATAAAAGCTACACTTTCTGTCTGGCTTTTGTATGAGGCGTTCGCTGGTTCTTCTGACAAATGGGAGAGGAAGCGTTTGATCTGAACAAACACGGCGCAGCGTCGTATAATGAAGCTAATCAGGGACGTCTCACGTTGACAAACACACACAAACACACAGATTTGTGCTTCTGGACTTTTGAGGACCCTCAGTTTCATGTGACCTCGACCATCTACACAGCAAGTCCTAACCCTTTCTTATCGCTTATCGCTTATTTACCTACAAACTCTTTTTGAAAATTTTTATCACTAATAATAATTAAAAATAATAATAATTTTAACACTAAAGGAGCATACCAGTGGTTTTGCATGTTCTCATTTACTGTAGAACAAATCATATTGAATCACTAAACATTTTGAAAACCATGCTAGAGCGTTTTAAAAATCTAGATGTATTTTGTCGCACACATTGATCAGTTTCCATTCTCTTCTGCACAACGTGAAAACCAACAAACAGAGAATTTTTGTTGTTCAATCGATCACGGAGTGTGGTCAGAGTTACATTATTGTTGAGAGATTATTACAGCTGTGAGATTTATCGCTTAGTAAGTCAAAAGAAATTCAAATATGTTTCTTTTTAAGCAAAAATATCCAATATTTCCTGGTAAAAACTTCTCAAACATGAGGATTTCTTTCTTTTTTTTGTTATAATCAGTAATTTGTTAAACATTACTATACGGGAAGCATTTATACTACAGTCACTGCACTCAGGTGACAAACTGTGTGACTTCTTTTTATAATATTTTATGACTTTCTGTTTTGACTTTGACATAATAGTATTTTTGTACCTGTTTTTTGTCAAAAGAGACAAACTAAACCAACAAACTTCAACAAGGGGGTGAATACTTTTTATACTGTAGGTACTGAGAGTGGTGTAAGTGTAAGCTAGAAGTAATTCTGCAGTGGTACAGTTCATCAAAGTTCATCACAAACAGCACTGGGATGAATTAACACATAATCGAATTAAAGGAATAAGCGTGACTTTTAATAATAATAATAATAATAATAACAATAATGAATACTTTATTGATCCCCTTGGTGAAATTGTTGTTTGGACAGCTGCTAGACCTGTGTCAGCGCTACTACGGGGTTTCGGTGTCTTGTCCAAGGACACATCGACATGTAACTTGCTGGGACTGAGAATCGAACCTCTAACTGAGCTATCATGCCGCCCCTATTAGATGAGTTGATATGACCAGGAAACGTTTCTACCATTTCTTTTCATAACTATTCTGTTACATTATTATAGTTAATTACTAATCAGCCCAAACGAGTCTCTCATAGGAGCTTTCTCTGCTTATAAGCTTGTATCATTACAAGTTGGTTCAGATTATTACAGACAGACAGAGATTCCCTGTCTTTGTCATATATTATAGTCAACTGAATCTTTGGGGTTGATAAATCAGTAATAAAACATTTATTGTGGCACTAGCCATAATTCTACTGCAGTTTATTTTTTTTTATGTTTCTGCTCTTAAACCTCATTAACACAGTAAATCTCAACACCTGCGTCTATTGAATCACAAATATGTTTTTATAGGAAAGAAGTTGCAACCGAATTAAGTTTTCTATTAACATAATGAGCATATGTTGTTCATTTAGGTAAAATAGTAGAAACAGAGTTGTAACAAAAACTTCAGACACAGTGTTTTATGTAATTTTAACCACAGATGGGACTCTGGAGTTGAAGTTTGGTCTGTGGTGTGACAGTCGTGCACTCTGTGCGCCTTCTCTCACCCCAACCACCTACTCGCAACTCTCAGTTTGTAATTCTTCATTTGTCTAAAAAAATAGACTGCATTGAAATATCATCCACTCACTCACCAAATAAAATAAAAATACTGCCAACTCGCACAACGTAACTCATGTTTCTATTGTCTGCCTGTAGATTTTCATATTGTAAGTAATAAATGCCTGAACAAAGTTCTTAAATAGCATTGAAACTGTTAAACATATACAATTTGTAATTAAGGAGCAAAAACCCACAAAAGCACTGGTATTGTCCTTTAGAGACAAGCAGCTGTGCACAAACCTTGTCTAAATAAAATAGTCTTTAAGTGGAAAAGTTATGGTTTAAATCTGGAATTTTCCAATTAAATAATAAGTAAAGAAGAATATAAACATATCTCTAACCAGATACTGAACCCCAGGTTTTAATGTGTTTTAATCTTTGACAACCAGCTCTACGGACACATTTTGATAAGCACAGAAAAGGTTTGATCTAAACATCATCCTGAACTTAACCCTGTGAAGAAGGGAAGACAAAGACAAAGTGTCCTCACTGTCTGGGTCTATTAAACATGGTCCTCACAAAGAGAGAAGAACAAACACACACACACACCCAGCCTTCGCTGCTGGTCTAAACTGGAAGAAATGGGATCCAGTGAACAGCGATGGAAGAGTTTCATGACCTATCTGCTGCCCCCCGTGAACCCTGTGACCTCTGACCTTTAGGCTGTGTTGCTGTCATCTTTGTTACTATCTGTTAATCGACTACAGCAGACGTTTACTCCCGTGTCAAACAGCAGGTTGTGCTGATCATTAGTGTGTAATGTATTTACTTGTACCTCCTATTGTAATGGAAGACGTGTTATTCCTGTAATTACAACACTTCATAATGAATCTAATTCAAATTAACGGCAGCATTGCTCTTACAGACGTCAATATTCCCTCAATATTTATATTGATACTTTATGAAATTAGCACGTTTAATTGCAAACTGATCAGACTGTAAACAGCCCAACAAACTTTAAAAGCCCACTCAACACACTGTTTTCATTTTAGTTACATATATGTAACACATTTACAGACACATGTATGCTGACATGGAAAGGTCAAGTTACAGACAGCCCATAAAACAAAATACAATTTATGTCCAGTTTCCAAAAAATAATTATGTTTAGCTTTTTCCAAACCTGCGAGTCAGTTTGAGTGTGGTCGTTTAAATTGAATGAACCTTTTTAGACCTTTGAAGCCACAACCTTTATCATTTTATTGTCTTAACATGACTAATGTTGAGGTCAGAAGGCATTTGCAGCCTAAAAAATATTTTCCTATTCGTTACAGCCTGGAGTGACATCTCTGCACTTTGTGTTGCCACTGATGTTATCATCAACTTCCAGTTTCTCTCAAGCAGAGAAACGATTTGTGCATTGTTTTCTGTAATTGAAGCATGTTAGAAATACATTTAAACACATTCTATGTATCAGAGTTTATGGTCAAACGTAGGAGAAATATGAAACTGACAGACGTCAGAGTTTATCCTCAGAAATACCTGCACATGACGTCTGAGAGTTGACATCCTAACACTGAGGGATTAACATGTTAAATTTGACTGTGAAACGTTTGATTCATAAGCACATTTTGTCCTGTGACGAGCTGCTGCTCGCCCACTGTGACCGTGAGGGAATGAAGAGCGGCACTTAACCAGCCGAACATCAGAAACACACATGAGAAGGCATACAGAGAGGTTTCAACACATGTGTATTAATAATAATGACAGTTAGGTAGTTAGTGTGCAGGTTCCCCCTGCAGCAGGTGAAGAAGAGGAAGATGACGATGAGGTTGACTCATGTTGATTTCATGTCTCGAGAGGGAAGAACTGTCTTATGTTACAAAACTGCATCTGTGCGCAAAGACACACTAAACAAACACCAAAAATGTCCTTTATCAGTGATAGAAACCCTACAGTGTGTGCACCTCTTCAGCTTGGTGTGTGTGTGTGTGTGTCGTGTCTGGATGCGTGTACGTGCGCACCGTCACATCTGCAGTACTACACACACTCCTTGCAGCCACACTCCACCGGCTTCTCCACCTCCTGCGTAAACGAGGTCCTGTCGTCGCATTCAAAGGCGAGCCGCCGGCGCCGGACCCTCAGGGGAGAACAGCAGGAGGCGGCGGCGGCGGCGCCCGGCACGGTTCCCGCCTGGCACCGACCCCGACATTCAACCCAGGAGAAAGGTTTGGAGGTCTGGCAGAGGACGGTGCCACGCTGCAGTCGGTGGTAATCCCGAACAGGTTCACCTCGACACGGGGACTCTGCGAGCAGAAACACACAGAGATGGCAGCAGTTAAAGGGTCAATCAGTGTAAATCTTGTCGACAAAAGTTACAAGGAAGAATATTCCTCGACAGCCTGTTTTTATAAAATGAGACAAAACTACAGTAAATACAACGAATTAACTAAATAACAAAACTAAACTTTACCTTTTGTTGGGAAATATCAACTAAATAAATGATACTGGTTCCTGGAAGAAACAGATTAGTTCAAAACTCTGGTTTAAATTTATTCACAATCCAGTAAGTACAGTATTAGGCAAGAAGAACTACATCAACATGTACGCAGCATGTGAACATACATAACAAGTTCTGTGGATTTGAATGCAACAATTCAAAATGCTTAAGAGACTGAAATAATAAAATAATAAATAATAAAAGAGAAACATTTCCAACTAAAAGTAAATCAAAATCAAGTGATAAACTAAAACATATTTTTTCTCACCACTCACACATTGTAGTCACACAACAATCACACAATTTAATTTGTTTGACAAGCCAGGAAAGCAACAAGTCATTGCAGTGGCAAAGAAAACCTTAAATAAAATGATTTGTACCAAAGCGAACATGTCCTAAGAAAAACTGTCAACACTGTCGTCTGTGTAGGGAGGATGTACAGAAAATTTGGTTTGATTTTGGTAAAATGACCATTACTGGATCATTTTTCTTTATGTAACATACTATAAACTGCAGTTTACCACTTTAAATTACTGCTGAAAGCTGAATCAGTTTGATCACATAAAATTATTTTTAAAGGGGGCAAAAATGTTTATTTTTATTGGTTAAATTAAATTTAAATGCACATTTTTATTTGCCAATCTTAAAATGAAACAACACAACAAATAAATTAAAACGTGTTTGGTGTGAATATGTTTAACAAAGTGTATCACATGCGATGCGTTCAGTGTCAGTGTCCTCAGTGTCTCCCAGCCAGGTCACAGCAGGAATTTAAAGCACTTGTTGAAAAAGTGGCTGTTTGCTGAAAAGTATTAGTGAATAAAAACTGTTTCCACCCCGAGTCCTCGTCCTTCCTCACCTATATCACAGCTCTCTCCGGTGTACCCCTGCTCACAGACGCAGTGCTCTCCTTCCTCTGTGACTTGACACTGGCCGTGCAGACAATGCAGTCCCTGACAGGAACCTGACGGCTCCCACTGCCCGTTACACAGTGCACCGCGGTAACCCTCCTCGCACTCGCAGCGGTACGTCTGCGCGTCCAATGCCACGCACGCACCTCTCACACACCTGCACGAAAACAGAGAGAAGGCAGTGAAGGAGACGAGAAAAAGAGATTCAACAACAGAAACCCAACATGAAAAAAGACTCATAGGTGCCTCATTAACCCTTTTATTGCGAGTGAATAAGAGGAATGATATTTGTAAAGAGCTCACATTTCAATGTTAAGAGCATTATTTGTTCATCGGTCTTTAAATGCCAGAACAAACCACGCTTACTTGCTGCCTTCACACGGATTGACACCAGTTGCTGTGGTGACAACATCCACTCCACTGAGGCCTCCTGTAATTGGCTGGTCACAGTGTTCTCCGGTCCAACCTGCCTGACAGTGACACTGAGGGCCCTGCGAGAGAATAAATGTTTATACCAGAATAACTGAGCCCAATAAAAGATATACACATAAAAACACCATTAACCTTCTCAGATCGTGCCTCGTTTATTTGGTGTTCCTCAAACCTTTTACTGTTTTTCTGCTCCTGGATCAAGAACATGTCAAGAGAGCTCTTGAGATATTGAAATACCATGTTCGCTCGCTTATGTTTGCCATGCCACACAAAAACGAAAATAATCTTTGAGTGTTCTTCACCTCAGGAATATTTCTGATACCTTATGAATCATCTCAGAGGTCTCAGCTATTGAAACATTCAAGGAAAGATGAACAGGACAGAAAAACAGATTTGGACACGGATGGGTTCAGGGATAATCTAAACAACAGCAACAAGAACAAGAACATTTTCTGAAGATTTAAACAGAAATGTTTTTACTGTCTGACTCCTACCTGTGCAGCGTTGGGCTGGCAGATGCCGTGCAGGCAGTACAGCTTGCGGCAGGCCTGACAGCCCGGCACCACCCCGGGCTTCATGTGGCTGCGGGTGAAGTCCTGCAGCTCATGGTTGATGTAGAGGTTCCTAATGCAGCCGTGGAAACTGGACATGTTGAAAGTCTGAGAGGAGAGGCCCAGCGAGGCAGGCATCACCTCTTCGGGCATACCTGGAGGAAAACGGAAATCAATCGCTTGACATATGTTTGAGATATTTTTTGTCAGTTTGTAAATTCTATTAACTTCTGCTGCAGGAACAGAAATACTCGAGTGTTCAGCCACACTGATCTTACCTCCCACATACAGAGGAGCATCCCTTGTCCCTGGCTGGCTCCGACCCTGACTGTCCAGGGTCATGGGCTCTCCTCCGTCCACTGATAAGTTCACCATCCTGTTGAAGGTCACGAGCTCTACCGTGTGGAAACGCCCGTCGTTCACAGTCTCAGCACTGTCCAAACAAAGTGTAAGACACATAGTTGACATCACATTTATGGAAGATAGAAACTTCAGATCAAAAGTCTGTTACAGATACAACCGCTGCATGCTGATGTTCTTTCTCACCCATGTCTGCATGTTCATCGAAAAACTATTTGTGTTGTAAAATCCCGGCCACAAAGTGATGATTTTGGCAAAAGCAGGAAGAAACATTTAAAAACTTTGTGTTAAATTAAAGTTTTGTATGAAAACATGTTTGTATTGCTTCAGTTAAGGTCTCGGACAAAGTTGTTGTATTCATAGTGGAACTGGACAATAGTGACAATAGTTACTACAGGCACTAGTGTTAAAACAACACATAGCTTTGAGGTTTTCACACATATGGCTACAAAAGTGACAGCAGTCTTTTCACTGCCAATGGAAAGTCAGTTATGCCTCCACGTGCCGCCTACATATGCAACAGCTGCATGATGGAAAGACAAGAGCTCTACTGGGAGTTTTGATCCAAGTGTAAACTAAAGCAGAGAGTCGGTTCAGTACCGTACATGAATGAAAAAAGAGCAGACAAATCACTGACACTGCTGGTGTGTCTGGCTGTGGATACGTAGAGTAACACAACAGCTGTCTAGCTGGAGCAGAGCACAACTCACTACCAGAGCTATAGTCTAGTTACAGCTACATACAGACTGTACGTATGTGTTAGATCTGAACTGTCGTTAAAGCTGCATTAAACAAGATTTGACCATGAGGTGTCAACTTCCCTACTGCCTTCCTTCTGACACAACTCTGAAATATTCAGTTTGTTTGAAGTGCTCTCATGTCTCTCATTCCTCAATCTTGTTATGTTTAATCTCCACAGTCTCTTAGGAGGGCTGGTTCAGTTCTGGGAGTAGAGCTGGACCCCCTACATGTTGTAACTGAGAGGAGGATGATGTCTAAACT
>JAUMHL010000001.1:2286123-2331458 GCA_032362345.1 Sandelia bainsii | reverse complement strand
ATTTTTGTTCTGTAAATTGAGTATTTGTGTTGGTGTTAATCTTTTCTGGTTATGGTTCTTTCTTTCTTTCTTTCTGTGTGAACAGAGAGCTGCTGTAACATGCCAAAATAATTTCCCTCTGGGATTAATAAAGTGTTTTGAATCTTGAATCTTCTCATCTCTTGTTCATCTGATGAGGTTGCCATGATCCCGGCGTCCTCTTCGGTGCAGACACAAACAGAGTATGTACAATGTGTGTGTTTGTGTGTATGAGTGGCTGCCGGCTGGCTGAGCCTCCTCTTTCTTAACTATGAACCATCCAAACATTTAAGCACTTGACACCTGATCGAGTGGACACTCAACTTCAAGTGTCCTCTGGCTGCGTCTGTGATTAAACCCGAATATCCACACAGTCAATGTCATCTGGCCACATTCCCAAATGCCAGGACTCTCTCTTAGAGCAACAACGCAGATCGTGGACGTACACGCAGCGTTGCTGGGCAACGGTGAGCTGAGAGCCTGACAGGAGCTCAACCAGCACACATTAATCAACCTGCAGCTGCCGGCTGGAGTCTCATGGTCAAGTGCGCAGTTAAACACGTTGATCTGGTCAGATGCAGCAGGCGGCAGATTTTATTCTAAAAACAGATTAATATGACAACTATACAAAAGTGTGAATGTTAAGAGCTGGTTTCACTTTCTATTTTAACTGTACTTTGTTGAAGGAAGCACATTCTGAGCAGAGATTATTTACTGTAAACTGGTAAATAAAGGGAGGCAGCGCGCTGGAGGAGTGGTTCCTATATCACTGCCTCCTCACACGATGCCCGCTTAGAATCCAGGCTGACCAGCACAGGATTATCTGTGTGGAGCTTTCATTTAGTTTCTTTCCACCGTCCAAAGGCGTTAGGTTAGTTGGTGAATCTAAATTGTCCATAGATGTGTCTCTGTATGTCGGCCCTGTGATAAAACTGGCGACCTTACCAGGGCGTACCCCGCCTCTCACCCAGTGAGAGCTGGGATAGGCATCCAAACACTATCTGTATTGACAAAGAGTATGAAGACATACTTCCAGTGCATGTGAGCATGTGAAATACAGTACAGACACAATTAGTGATGGTCGCAACCTACCATGCAGGATTTTGGTCTGATCATGGGGAGTACTTTGGAGTTCAGAGTCTTGCTCAAAGACTCTGACAGGAGGAGAAATGTCTCCTCTCCTGCCTGAGCCATTGTTGTTTATTATACCTGGTGTTCATTATACTATACCACCTTCACCTTCATTTTCCTACAAGTATTCTAAAAGAACCTATTTTAAACAATGTTCTTACAGGATTGGACTGAAATGGATCCTTGTAGTAATAAGAACTTTGTGTGTGTGTGTCTACCTGTAGATGGTGGTGGCAGGCTGGTTCCCAGGGTCATAGGTGACCCTGACATGACCCTGATGGAGCTCAACAGCGATTGGCTCGTTGTCTCCGTTGTAAAGCAAGATGCCATTGTCCTCTGCTGTTGACACCTGAAACACACACACACACGCACGCATAAAAACACCAACCTCAGTATGTATGTGTGCATGTCTGAGTCTTCATATCTGTTTTTTGGCACACTCAAACGTCTGTCACTTACTGTACGACGTCTCCCGTGTTTGTCCTCACCTGCAGCGTGATGTTGGCTTGAGGCCAGTTCTTCACGTCCTGAAGCTGAACATAGGAGTCTCTGTCGATGAAATTGACGCTGACCAGCTTCTCACAGCGTTGACCCTCGAAGCCTGGTGGACACTGACAGACTGCGGATCCCGCCTTCTCCTCGCAGGAGGCGCCGTTCTGACACTGAGCCAGCTGGCAGGGCGAAGGAGGAGGAGGGGCCACCTCACAAAACTCACCACTGAGGAGGAAAAAGGAGATGAGAGAGAATCAAGAATCACCAACAATCTGCTGCAACACTCTAGTTAATTAAAGACTAAAGATCCCAGTACCTGTCCTGACGCCCAAACTTACCACTTAATAAAGTAGATCAGACATCAAACGAACTTGTCAAAACTCAAAATAAAAATTTGCCAACAATTTTTCATAGTTTTCCATTGTTTTAAACAGCACAGTGCATAGTGTGGGAAAATGTGATCTTAAATCAGGCTGTAGCTGTAAGACAATAGAGGGAATTGTGTTTCTTACTTATTTACTTACTGTTTTCCCAGTGTCTCATAGTCCCCAAGTGCATGATGTACACTGTCACCTATGTGCTTAGTGTTCTCAGTTTCCCTTGCATTCCCAGTACCTGTATCCCTGTGGACAGACACAGCTGTAGCCATCCAGATGGTCGACACACTGGGCTCCGTTCTGACAACGATGATCCACACACTCGTTATAATTTATACCGCAGTCGGGCCCCACCCAGCCTGGGATACACACACACCTGGAACACAAGGTATACACACACTCACATAATGCTCCACCACATGGTTCAGGGTTTTGGGAAGTCAACAAAGACCTCAGCAAAATTCACCTTTGTGTGTGTTTGTGTGTGTGTGTGTGTGAGTGTGTCTATTTTTAGTCTCATCTGGGATCTGAAACTTTGCTGAGCCAGGCAGTGAAGAAGTGAGGTGTGTGTGTGTGTGTGTGTTTCACCTGGGACCGCTGGGACTGCTGATGCAGGTGGACTGATGCTGACAGGGGTTTCTACCTGAAGAGCACGCGCTCTCCTCTTCCTCACAAAACAGACCTGAGAACAGAGAGACAGAAACATTACGTAAAACAAATCATTTCACCTGTGGTTATAAAGTCATCAGACTATGAAGATTAAAACAAAACTAACTAAACTGATCCGAGCAGATTATGGTGTCACACCTGTGTAGTTTGGGGGACACAAACAGGTGTAGTTGCCAACTCCATCCACACAGGTGGCGCCGTTCTCACATCCGTGGTCCTGACAGTCCTCCACGTTCACCTCGCAGAAAGTGCCGTGGAAACCGTATGCACACGCACAGCTGCACAAACAAAGACAGTCTGTAATGTTCATGCCGACTGTCAGAAACATTTACTGCACAGCGAAATGTCGATTCATTAGCTGTGCAGCAATTTGGCTTATTAGCACTTAAAGGTGTCAAAGGCAGCAGAGATGTGTTATGTTGTGTCTGACAGCAGTCGAGGCCCAGAGCAGCTTGTTTCAACATTGACGCTGCCATTTTACGCTCCGCTGCGAAAAATCACGAAACATCTACCTGCCTGTTGAAAACATCCTAAAAACCTGTGAAAGCTCATGAAGTTATCACTTCCCGTCTAGACGACTTTAATCCTGGATGTGTTAGAAACTCTTTGCGTGCCGTGCAGTAGTGCACAATGAAACACTGACTCTTCTTTAAATCTGTGCAAATTTTTTTTAAATGTACATGTTACCCTGCTTCTTTCGAATCAGTATCTGTATGTTATCATATGTGTAAGCAGTGGTAGAAAGTAACTAAGTACATTTACTCAAGCACTGTACCTTAGTAGAATTTTAAAGTACATTACTTTTACTTTACATTTACATTGACAATTTTAGTTACTTTGCAGATGCAGATTCTCAATGGAAAATATAACCAGCTTATAAATGATGATGTGTTATCAAGGATTAAATCACCAACTTTAGTGATGTTTACACATTCACATCAATTATTGTAATCCAGTAATATCATATTTGTTGATGTGAAATGAGAAATTCTACATAAAGAGTACTTTTACTTTTGTACTTAAGTACATAAGTAACATAATTAATGCAAAGATTGATAGTGGGTTTCAACCAATTACACTCTGAATCCACACAATAGTTACTGAGATATTTGATCCATTTTTGCCAGTCCTACAGCAAATAAAAAATAAAAATAAAATATTTAATAATTAATTGTCTTGAAGAAGCTGCACCACCTGGCTGACCTGTCTGAGGTTGGTTTAAGGATCATCAGATTTTGTGCGGACAGGTTTAATACTCAAATAGTCCAACATGGTACAGTTTGTCCCGTCTGTTATTTTATTCACGATTTAAGAGTTGTTACCTGAACCCTCTGGTCTGCTCGTCAGTCAGGCAGGTTCCTCCGTTGGTGCAGGGGTTACTGACACAAGCATCAACCGGAGTCTCACAGTTTTTACCCTGAGATCACACACACACACATTGGATGGGATTTTTAAAGACAGACGTGGGCCAACAGAAACAGACAAACTCACTCGCTAAACCACACGTACTGTACCTCACTGCAGCACAACACACACACACACACACACAGAGCTGCGTACCGTGAAGCCAGTCTTGCAGGTACAGGTGTACATTTCTGTGTGGTGGACTTGGCAGACACCCTGGTTCTGGCAGGGGGACGACACACATGGGCTACATTTGGCCTGCACAGACGCGTCCACAGGACCTGAATACACACACAGAGGGGGGACAGGTAGACGTTTCAAATCATCAACAAGACATTATGCAACAGAAAAATGTGTCTACAGTCACATGTGGTGGTTGAAACAAGGAGCAAATCTAAAGTCAGATGTTCTGTTTGTACAGTAGATACAACTCGTTAGGTGTTTTTGCAGCACAAACGTGCACTGAATGTGTATTGTCTAACAGTTAAATGTAATTTTGTCTGGGGCTTTTGCTTAAACCATGTGACGGGCTCACAAATGGATGAAGATTAAAGAATGAAAACTTTTGTTGTCACTGTGTTGTTCTTCTGTGGGCTCACAGAAGCTGCTGTAATGCAGCAGCTCAAAGCAAACAAGTAAACACACACCAAAAATCTTTACATCTACTTTGTTATTTTGGATACCAGCAGGCCCTGGAAATCCTGAGCCTGAGAAAGAACTTCAGAGAAGATTTGTCTTCCAGCGAGACGGTGACGACGAGCACTGAGACGCAGATGACTTCTAAACAACAACGCTGATGTTCTGGGGCGTCGGAGCCGAGTCCACAACTCAGTCCAACCCAGAAGTAAGAGCTGCCCACCCACGACCCCAACGCGAGCTGACAGAACCTTTTGAAAAGCTTTCTTAGAAGAAGAATCTGCAGCTGACTGAGACCTACAGAATCTACACGTGTTCAGTGCTGCCAGAGGTGCATCAACTGAACACTGACCCTAAGGGAGTGAAGACAGTTTTCTGATTAATATTTTTAATTAAATTAGATTTTTGTGTAAAGACCTGTTTCTGCTTCAGTGTTATTCACTCACAGAGGATCTTTGTTTTTAGCTAAATTTGATCAGACAGTAATTAAGACAATTTTTTATAGATTTTTACTTCACAGTTAAAGACACTGCAGCACCCTCAGTGTGACATGTGTGTGGGAGTGAAAGCAGCCAACTCCCAGTGAAGGTCACACAGACTAAAAATATGTCTTTTATTAAGCAAAGACACTGTGTGGGCGTTTGTTCTGTTAGATCATTTCTGTTAGACTCAGAAAAATACCAAAATCACACAGGATTAAAAAAAACACTTAGGTTTTTATTCAGTTAAAAATTTGTTTCATTTTGTCGGCATTCAGATCAACAAGCTGTTTCATGTGCAGCTGTGTGTGTTTTTATGTACGGGTGGATTCCTCTGAGCGTACCCAGACACTGGAAGTTTTCAGCAGGTGTGGTGAGCAGCAGTTTGCCCTCCATGCCGCGGGGGCCGGCACAGCGGGCGATGCCGGGCTCCTTATAGCCGCTCTTCACCCAGTCTGACAGCCAGAGCAGACGGCAGTCGCAGTACAGAGGGTTGGCTCCGATCGCGCTGAAGGAATAAACAGAGAGGAACAAAAAAAAAAAAAAAAAAGACTCCGATTTGTTGAGGTTTAGAAAAAACGATGAGGAAGAAAGGAAGTTTTAGGTTAAAGGGTGGGAGAAGAAGAATAACAAAGAAAGGGAGAGAAGAAACTAAAAAAATAAGTTGTCAATACAAAATGCTAATTGATGAAATCAATAAAAAACTGCTTGAGTGAATGAACTGTACTATATAAGTTCTTTTAACTTAAAAAATATGAGTTAAAGGGCCATATTTAAAAATTTTACAGCTAAGTGTTATCTTGATTAAATGTTGCATGTTGTGTAAATGTTTCTCTAAGTCTGGTTGTTGTTGTTTTTTAAATCAACTTAATGTAAGAAGTTGAGTGAACTATTATCAGTGTGAACTATTACTACTATTTATTCATTCATCAAGTTAGAACCGTTCTTGTTTCTAAGAACTAGAACTGGAATTTTTAATCTGTTTTAGTTTGAAAATATAAAACCTGGATGTATAAACAAAGTGAATGAATTATTACATACACTTTAATTACACAAGAAAACAAAGTGACTTAGCTTTGTGCCTTGGTTTATTTACTGTGTGCACGGGAACTTTTTAAAAATCATCACTGGACATCAGACTGTGACTGTGTGTGTGTATATATATATACACATATAAGTGCATTTATGGTTATTTCTATTACAGCAGCTGTGGATGCTGCATATTTTCCCCTGTGTGGACAATTTTTCTCTCCTTTCTTTTTCTTTGTAGAGTTTCAGTGTATGTTCAGTGTTTGCAGTAGGATGGTGCTTTGTTGTCTCTTGGTGGTGTTTGTCTGTATGCTTGGTCTAAAGATTCAAAATGAAGTTTAAAAAGGAGGAGGAAGATGGGAAAGTAATACAGGAAGGGAGCAAGGTGGGATGCAAAAATATAGGAAAAGGGTGAATGTGTGTCAGGAAGTGTGGAAAAAATGGAAGCATTATGAGGAAGAAGTGAGAGAGAGAGAGAGGAAATCTTAAAAGCAAAAACAAGCGAAAAGATAAAGACGAAGCTCAAATAAAAACACAGCAGAAGCTTTAATTGACCTGTTCTTAGCATTTTCTGCACTGATTTTTAAAGCCACACGGTGGAGCTCTCGCCCCTCACAGCTGCCTAGATACAGTTTAACACACACACACACACACACGGAGCTATAATGATATTAATTAGGATCAGCTTGATTGATTCTCTTGATAAGATAATCAGAGGCACATGTGGGATCACGTTACGCTCGCTCACAGCACAACAAGGTCAAGGTGTCTCCGAGTCGCAGGAGGTCATGTTCAATTAAAAACCAACTGCACTGGAAACAAGGTGGTGAGGAGGAAAACACGCTTTGTGTCAGATCCACTAGAAATGTCACATCACTGCAGTCAGAGAGAAGCTTCTAGGAAGACAGTTAACAATTAGTGTTTTACTCCTAATTTCTACTGGTCCTGGGTACTTCCTTTGAGCAAATATTGCATTAAAGCCTCAAATTTTAATCAACGAAGTGTAAGATTTATACTGTAATTATTTATTTATTTGCTGCCCATGGATCTAATGATTTTTTGGTCACATTTTCCTTTAAATTTCTTCCTACGATGGGTATTAATTTGTGGCTCTTGTTTTTTTATTAGTACCAAATACAAGAATAAGGTGAACGTCTGTGCCTCATTCCACGCTACACATGCTGATAAAAAATAAAAAGCATCAGAGAGGAACTCACTCTTAGTGCCGGGATAAGTTCAATCAGATCATTTTCAAGCACAATCAGCAGAATCTTGTTTCTGAGATGTCGTCACGCTTCAGGAGACAAACACATAAACACTCCCTCCTTCCTCCTCCTGCCCTCCTTCATTTTATCGTCTCCTCCCTTTCCTCATCCCTGTTCATCTTCGACCTCTCCACCACCATCCTTCTCCCCTCTTTTCACCTCACACCTCCTCCCCCCACACTCACCGTGGACCCTTACATCGACTCAGGCGCACCACGCTTGACTGAAGATGATTATACTGTACATGCAGGCGCACGCAGGCCTCAGATCAATCAAGTCAAGGGAAACGATGAATCTCTCCAGCTAATTCAATCCACCAGGCAGCCTTGAAAACCACTCACTCCCTCAGAACTGGACTCTGTCTGACTGGAGCCGTACAGTCAGGGGAATGAACATACATCTCACACACACACAGACACACACAGACATCTCTCTGTCAGTGAGGACGGACACCGCTGACTGTAGCGCTCAGGGCTGTCAGCAGGTATGTGCATGTGTGTGTGTCTGTGCGCTTACAGGTGAGACAGGGAGGTCACGTCGCTGAAGATGCCCTGCTGCAGCTCCGAGATGTCGTTGCCATGGAGAGAGCTGAGAGGCAAACACACAGTCGAGGGTCAGTGGAGGCCAAACTGAAGACCACAATGACTCTGACAGGCTGCGAGTCTCATTCAGTTCAGCAGCAGAGGTGCATTTAAAGTCCAAAAACAGATGATGGAGAGTTGTAATAAAGCAAGGGGACGACAGCGATGTGGTTTGGCCAGTGATACGTACAGTATGTGTGTGTCTGTCTGTGTGTGTGTGTGTGTCTGAGAAGGAGAGCTCACAGCAGTCTGAGAGAGCGAAGGCCACTCAGCGCCAGAGGAGGGATACAGCGAAGGGAGTTATAACTGAGGATCCTGAAAGGAGGAAACACATTTTATGCATATTTATTCACATATTTTCATCCTTGTCTTTCATTTCATTACAGTAAACTGCACAGATATGTCGCAGTAATAGCTTGTTTCAGACTGATGATCAAGCAGCGCTCCTAAGACCGCCACATAACGCCGCCGGTTCTGCTTCATTTGCGGGACAGTCTCACACAGCAGAGCTTCGAGTCTGCCGTGGGAAACGGAGTCAGTCAGCCGCAGCAGAAGAGTAGAAAACAACACTGTACATTTCAGGTAAATCGAGTTTTGCATCATATATAAACTTTAAATTCCTTCAGATGGAGCGACGATAATTCACAGTGACGGGTCTGAAGCAGTGCTGATTTTTTGGACCCAAGAGGAAAATCGAAGCATGAATGGCACACAACCTCTTAAGTTAATAACAAATATGTTTGTCTTTTTAATTCCACACATTCTTGTTCCTCACTCAGACCTGGAGCCTACGTTAGTGGAGTGGCTGGGTCAGAGATGTGATTGTGTTATGTTCGTAGCAGATTTCTGGTAGCATCACGTCTTTCTAACTGATGTCGCTTTTGGTTTTCCTCATTTTCAAACCTGTAGTCTTCAGACCTGACACATGTATCAGAACTCACACAGACGTCAGCGTGAAGGATCAACACATTTCCCCTTTTTAACACAGCAGCTCCACTTCTTTGGCTTAAATTCCCCCTTAGGCCACTCGTATGCAGTGACTGTTAAAATGTGCTGAAATGTCCCTTTGATTTGAACAAACTCGTGACCTTTTCCTCCAGTGCCAGTCCTCGGCACTTACTTGACATCTCGGCCCCAGATGCTGTAGGTTCTGGCGGATTTTTTGCTGATGAACATTTTCAACATTTTAACACATCAAGAGCACTTTACCTGCCATGTTATGGGAAATGTAGAACTGTCTAGCTCAACACTCACTCAACAGCAAGCGGCTATTTATTGTTGAAACAGTGTCCCTCCATCGATGAACTGACATCTTTCTGGTACACAACGACATTAATATTTGGCCAAGAACGTGTGTGCGTGTGTGTGTGTGCGTGTGAACTCACAGAGTGGTGAGCTGGCTCATGTTGGAGAAGGAGTCATCGAACAGGGAGCTGATTTTATTGTTGCTCAGGTCTCTGCAGAGGCAAAAGTCGATTCCATCAATACACATACACACACACACACACACAATATACAGCAGGACACACACACACACAGAACATAAAAAAACACATCACAGTATCATCCTCCGTATAACACACACAGACATAATCTAACTCACTGAAACCTCCTGGTGTGAGTTGATTACACGAGAACATTTATGTTTGTGAGTTATTACATGAATATACAATATGATGCATCTTCTCTCCACATAATCAACCACACACCCACAGCTCCCCCTGCTGGAATCATTCACTAATACAGCTGTAATGGCTTTGGGTTGATTTTCTTCAATCATAATAATAAACTGATACTTTATTAATGCTCTTAGGAAAATTCTGGTGGACAGTGAGCTGCATTTTAGGGTTTGTAGACAACTGAGCCCCTTTCCAACATGCCAGTATTGGGGATTTACGTCTTATCAAAAACCAATAATAGTTAGCAGAGCATTTAACACTTAAATAAAAGTCAAAGTGCTTATTTTCAGTGTCAAGCTGAGGGTGAAGTCCATATCAGACAGACTAGGTAGGAACTCTAGCCCTTTTGTATGAGGTTCATAAGTTGTTAGCAGCTGAAAACTGTCTGAAGATCTTTCTTTCTGGACTATCTTGATCTTGCCCTTTAACCCCACAAACACTGTTTTAATCCAAATGCACTGTGCAGGAGTCCACACAATGTCACAGTTTGTGTATCTTCTCACTGCACTCTGTATTAAAATACAAACTCCCTTGCTGGACTGAACCGACTGACTGACTACAGATGTTAATCAAATGTTAACGTAGCACAGTACAGACTCTTACACAAGCTGCAGGTACTTGAAGGTGGCTAACTCCTTAGGAACACTGGTGAACTGGTTACCATCCAGATACCTGAGAAGACAAGACAGAAACGTTTACTGTGCATCTAATAATCCTATATAATAACGTGAACTGATGTGGAATTTCGAGGAGTCTATTGTCCTCAGTTAATGTCACAGGCATCTTAAACCTTATACATTCTCATTGTGCTGTTTGGTATGTTTGCGTGCACTGCATGTGAATGTGGAGTCTGAGGTTCATGGGGTTGTCGCCGACCTACCTGCATCAAGGTATAACAGTGTTTATTTGCAGCATATGTCACTTTCTGACTTAAAGTGGGCTGAATGTGGAATTAAAAATATATATTTAGGAGAGAATGTCCTTTGGAAACAAAAGAGTGAATATCACGAAACATGGCGGAGGTCAGGTGGTTGCTTTGCTGCTTCTAAGCAACCACCAAAGATAATACAGGATAATAAAATAATATGTTATATTTAAAACAACATGTCTGTTGTTTTAAATATGGACTAGGGAATGACAATTACTTGTGCCAGCTTCTTTCAGAGGTAACTGTGGTTTTCCTTTTTTAAGTGGAAGAATACCAACACTTTCAAGTTCTGCAGAGTTATAGTGTTTCTGATTTTCTACTTTCTAACTAAATTACATCTAATTAACATTTGACAGATGACCTTAATTTGCATTGAGTGACTGGTTACAGCATAAAAACGATAAGATAACTGATAAACTGTAGATTCAGTCTGACACTGTGCACCAGAAACTCTTAATTACAAACATCACTCATTCAATTCAGCTGTTTACCTGCTGTATAACAAACCTTATGTACGGCTTCATTTCCTGATTTTGTTTCAGTGTCTCTGAAGTGTCAACGCTCTAGAGCTTAACCTGCAACAGCAGCTGCCTTCCTGCATGTTATCTTTAAACATTTTTATGAATCCTGGTGATCTCCTCGTTCCTCATCCCTAGAAAAGTGAACTGAATCTAAACTGAGTGACACAGTCGATGTGCAGAGTGTGTGAGGAACTACAACACGCGTGCAGTGGATGTTCTTACGGTTGATTTCTGCACCATTATAGGACTGACGATGACAGACTCACAGTTCGGTGACGTTGCGGGGGAGTCCTCTGGGCAGAGCCTGTAGGTGTTTGTTGCTGCAGCGAACCACCGTGTCCATACAGGTGCACTGGCTGGGACACTGAGGCCCCGGAGCGCAGCTGATGTCCTCCAACACAGAATCTGAACACACAGACAGCAGTGTTTGGTCTCACGCTTTTTTACTTATGCTGAAAGATTAAAATTCTTTGTATCGTGTTTCTTCCTCAGTACAGCATTTATGTTAATATTTCAGTGTGTGTATCGCACCATCCTCGCAGCGGAAGTCGGGCACAGCTACATCCTGTAGTGGGATCTCTCGGAGGAAGGCAGGGCTCTGGCAGCGAGGATTCCCCGTCACAATTCGTCGGCTCCGAAGCCACGCTCCAAACCAAGACAGGCGGCAGTCACAGTTAAAAGGGTTGGCCAAGAGGTTCCTGATGGGTAGAGGGAAAGGAGAGTTGGAGATGAGGAGGAGGTGGAGAGCATGTATATGTCACTGTGTGTGTGTGTGTCACTAACAGTGTGGACAGGTTGGGCAGGGTGTCGAAGGCTCCGGGCAGGATGGTGCTCAGCTGGTTGTCGTACAGGGAGAGCAGCCTCACGTTGGTCAGACCTGTGAAGCTGCCGTTGTGGATACAGCTGATCCTGTTGTTCCTCAGCATCCTGCGCGCACACACACACACACACACACACACACACACACACACACACACACATTCACATTTCATTACACTGAAGTTTAAGTGTTAAGGCCATTATCTTCTTATTACTGTTGTCTTATTGAGGATCAGCCTGTAACAATACATCTTGTTGTAGTTTCTAATTTGACGACCTCATGGCTTTAATTTAGCTACATTCCCTACGTTGTTAGCTACGTATATATCTGGACAGTACCAACATTGTCTTACGTTAATGGTGCAGATGGACCCAAACACACAGTGAACAACCCAAGACAAGTTAAATACTACTAGAGCTGAATCTGTCTGAGCATGTGTTCTACTTCCTGAAGGCGAAACACCTGAGAGCAAAGCCAGCGCGTGGTGGCGTCTGTGGGTTCCATGCTTTTCATTTCAAACACTCACAGCATGCGGAGCCCCTCCACGCCTCTGAACATGCTCCCTCTGACGGACTCCAGGTGATTGGCTGTCAGGTGAAGCTCCACCACCGAGGAGGCACCTTCAAATGCACCATCTTCAATTTCTGAGATTTTGTTGTTGCTTAAGTTGCTGGAAGAGGACAAAATCCAAATTATGAAACGTGTTCTAAAGTCTACACTGTTTCGTGTAAAAAAAAAACAAAAAAAAACATGCAGGTGTGAGGTCTGTTCTCACAGATTCAGGTGAGTGAGATCATTTAGCTGAAATTGTCTACTTCCTGTGGTGGAAATCAACAGCAGTCCACATTATAGAAAATACATTTTCCAGTGGTAACATTCATTAATTACCCCCCTTGCTGCTGTGTTGGATATATTTTTCATGTAATATTTCAATAAAAGATGATAAATCGGTAGTATACTGTAGTATATTTTTAAGGGGGTTACATTTCATTCTCCCTCTTTAGGTCATGGTTAAAGCCAGACAATGCAGTTAGTGAGACGTTTGTGTCGGTGACTGAGTGGGTTTTCGTCATTGTTGAAGTTTCTCTGAGTGACCTACATTTTCTTGAGCTGAGACAGGCCCTTGAAAGCCCCCGTGGCCTCCAGCACGGAGAGGTCGTTGTTGTTGAGTCGCCTGGGATGATCACAGAGAGCGGACACGGAAAAAAACATCATTAGCAGAAGAGTCGCAGTGTGAGTGCATGCATCCGTGAGTCCATACACGCGTGTCAGCATGGATATCCATGAAGTGTCAGTGTGAAGCAGGCACACACTCATATGTGTAAAAGTACACTTAGTTAGCAGTTTGTCAGACACTAATAAAGTCAGTTCTGCGATAAATCACAGTGATAACTAATGTGGAGAGTTTGCAGTTTGTGGTGCAGTCATCTGTATGTATGTATGTATGATCAGACTGCACATGTGTGTGTGTCTCACAGCTCTTCTGTGGAGGAGGGAAGGTGTTCAGGGAACTTGGTGAGGCGGAGGTTGGAGCAGTCGACCACGTTAGCCTCGCAGCGACACTTAGCGGGACACACCGGCTTGCTGTTACACTCGTAGCTCAGACGTCTGTCTTCGGTACCTACACACACGCAGCAATGACAGAAGGACGTTTGTGATTCAAACTGCTGGTGATGGCTCCAGAAATCAGAAAGCTACAGTATATTTCTGCTTTTCTCAAATGAGCATAATTAAAAAATATGGTGCTGCTTTTAGAAAACGTATGTATATCTACCTTTACAATACACTCACATACACACTTAAACACACAATCACACATGCTCACCTGGGATGTGATACTGCTCTTTGGCTGAAAAAGGAAAAGAAACAAATCCATGTCAGCTTAAAGGTTTGAACACTTCCTCCCCCCCCCACACACAGACTGCTTGAGGAGGTCTGATATGAAACTGGCAGCAGTAAATTTGAGCAGTTTTACACATGAAAGGAGGCATGAAACAATCCGTGCCCGCTTTTGTTTTTTTTGTTTTTTATTGAAGCGATGTGTCGGCCCGGGTGCAGCTTTCCAGGTCTGGCAGTGGACTAAAGCAGTGTGCAGCAGTTTATATGGTAATCAGAGAGCCTGCCAAGGTTTCACTGGCCAGAGGCTGGCTCCACATACTGCACTGGCATGGCGTGAGAGATGAAACTGGCCAGGAGCTTGTAGTTACATGAATCCAGCTACAGTTGGTGAGATTTGATGTAACAAAAAATGGAAAAAATAATAGCTATTGGGTCTGAGCCCACAAAAAGGAACTCTGTGTGTTGTAGGAGTTACTGCACTTTGTTTCACTGAAAAAGAGTCTAAAACAAAAGTAGTGCCCCCTAGAGGCTGCAATGGTCTGCACACCTCATGGTAAAAAAATATGCACAATGGACAATTCTTTGCAAAGAAATGTAACATTATTGGTAGTTTAACAAACACTTTACTACTGTTAAACTACACAAAACAAATCTGTAATTTAATATTTTTGAGATTGTAGAGAAAGTTGACAGAAAGTCTCCTTTGAGTGGTTCTGACACGTCGCTCTGGTATGCTTCCCCTGATAATATGCCAGACTTTATCTTAACAACACGCACCTAGTGCACAGTAGATATGAGTCTAAGCCATGAAATGAAACCAGAAATATTAAGATGATCTTCCATTTAGTTACTGGACAAAGCATCATGATCAGTCTGGAACAGAGGACTGTGCTGTATATGACAAATGGCTTTTGCAGGAAGATTATTTTTTAGTACTGTATGTACATGCACAGTGCAGTATATTTCTCTGGGCTTTGGCTTTGCTGAAGTTCAATGTCTTCATTCACACTTCTGTCTTCCTTTCACTTGTTTTCATGAGCGCACACACACACACACACACACACACACACACACACACACACACACACACTAAAGAACCGACCAGAGCAGCGAAACTTGTTGCTCTTGATCTGCGCGATGCGTTTGTTGGTGAGGCGACGGGGGCTGGCACACCGCGCTCCACTGGTCTCTATGGGGTTTGAACGCAGGAAGTCGGCAAGCCACTTGACATTACAGTCACACACGAAGGGGTTCTGGGCCAGGTGGCTGATGGGAGATCACAGAGAGGAAGAACATCAGTCGACTCAGACGGAACAAAACGTCAAACGGTATCCGTGAAGGTGTTTTCTTACAGCGTCTGGATGCTGTGCAGCGAGCTGAAGGTGCCTTTGGCCAGACTCTGGATCTTGTTGTCGTACAGTGACAGCAGAGCCAAGTTCTCTAGATCTTTGAACACTGAGGCTCTGATGCAGTGGATCTTATTTGCATTCAGCAACCTGAAGCACAAAAGCAAACCGTCACGATAGATCAAATATCACAAGATTCAAAACAAAACAAAAAAAAAACAACTTCTGAAAACCAATTTGTGGAGAGTGCTTAGGTGACAGGATCTGAAATGCATCTCGCTTTCAGTCTTTGTCCTGTAGTTTTGCATATTCTTGACACTATCATTAATCTGGTCTAGGGTCTAGTGATGCTGTAGGTTTGAAAGAAGTTTCTTAATTTCTGCTGTAGTGTGCTGCTCAAAAACAACACTTAACAAATTACAGGCACTTTCAAGCCATTTCGCACAGTTCATTTATGTGAAGCACAGTTGGTGTAAATGTCAGTTCAGACAAATATATGCATGTTGTGGTTTGGACTTACAGCAGCTCCAGAGAAGCCAGGCCATCAAACACTCCGCTGGGCAGCTCGGTGATCTTATTACCATAGAGAACCCTGCACACGGAGAAGAGTTCGTGTGTTTTTCTCCCTCAAACATCATGTATTCGTATATATTCCATCAGTCTGTTACTAGCAAATATGATGTTTTATTATCAATTTAACAGAAAGACTTTTATTCCATTGGCAAAACATTAAGTTGGTTTCACACTCCACTCCACTCTATTTCCACACACAGAGCTGCAGGCCACCCGCTGTGATTGTTTGCACGTCCTGATATTTCATAAGGAATCTCTGTTTACAGAAAGCAGGCGCCACTTCTGCATTATTCATAACATCAGACGTACAAACCGGTGCATATATTGGTAGCGGCAGCCTCATAACACCCCAGCAGTTCATTTACACACACACAAACACTCAGATGTGGTTGTTACTCACAGTGAGTTGAGAGCTCTGAGGCCTTGGAAAGCATCAGGAGCGATCTCAGATATCTGGTTATTGCTCAGGTCTCTGGAAATGACAGTAAACACACACACTTTAGTCACGGCACACAGAAATGTTGCTTTGAGCTTTTAAAGAACTGCTTTAATGTAAAGGTAAAGGCTGTTAACAGAGCACACCATCCTAATGTTCAACTGGAAGCATGGTGTTATCATTGATTACAATGTCATCTTAAAGCCACAGTATTTACAGTTAGCTTCTCTCCATTGTCTCTCTGTAAAATCTAGAGTAGAATTTAAAATCCTTCTCCTTACATACGAAGCACTTGATGATCAAGCTCCATCTTATGGCTATTACTGTCTGCTCTCCTTCTCTCTCTCCACTGTCCACTCACCCCAACCGATCGAGGCAGATGACCGCCCACCCTGAGCCTGATTCTTCACTGTTGCTTTGTGCTACTCAAGGGGGAGTTTCTTGGGTTTTCTACATGAATATCATTTTTAAAAAATAAATTTTTAGTAGACATTTTCTATCTCCCGTGACCCAGACTCATTGCACACCCTTTTGAACCCACTGCAGAGTGTGGTGGTAGCAGATCATAGCAGAGTTTGAGGCTGCAGCTAGTTTCAGCTGCATATTATAGTGTTAAATAAACTGATCTCTAAGATTAAATCATCACTCTCTGCAAATAATCTGAAAACTTTTCGTTCATGAATTTGTGATTTCTTGTCTTGTCTCCTACAGAATTTGTTTCCTGTTTTCTTAAAAATGCTCCTGCTGTTTGTGAAGTGAAATTAAAAAAACAATACTATCGTAGATCATAGTGTATGTCCTCCCTCAGAGCTACCAATTTCCTTTTAGTCATGACAAGGTTGAGATTTAGTCACAAAGATGACACTTTCAAATGACCCGTCTTGGAACCCTTCAAGTCTCTCTTAAAAATTGCACATTTACAATTTAGCTTCTAAGTGATTTTTTTAAGACTTCACCACTATTTTACTAACTCCTCTACTAACTCCTTTTTACTAACTCCACGGTGCTCTTAAACCCCTGTATGATGTTATAAACACCCTATAAATAAAGTGTATTATTGTTTGATTTGAAGATCTGATGAAGCAAATGAGAGAGTTTCATGGGGCATTTTTTACTTTATGTAACATTTCCATGTGGTAGTCTCTGGGGTCATGCATGCATGAATGGCTTTATTGTTCATTTTTCTAATCCCCAAATGAAGTCAAATCCAAACCATTTATAAAATGGAGGAACCCCTCTTTATGAGATGAGTGGATTGTAAGTGAGCCTGACGGCAACTTGCAGAAATGCAGACTGTGAGACAGAGACAAAGCTGTTCTGCTGGCCAGGTTGAAGTTTTTACATCTCTGATTTGGTCTGGCAAACCACGATATGTTAGATTAGAAAATCCTTGTTCTGCTGCCACATGTCAGTCCCTCAACTGTTATAATAAATTTAATGACAAACCGCTTAAATCGGGCTGGTAATGCAATCAGCCCCCCTTTAAGTGCTCGGGACGGTCTCACAGTGATGACATAAGAGGACAAAGGAGGGGGAAAATGGATAAGATTAAGAGGAAAAGGAAAACCACATAGTGGCAGAGATGGAGAGAGAGAGAGAGAGAAAGTCTGAGGATGGAAATGGGCAAAGAAAGACAAGAGCAAAGCAGCAGTGGTGGACAGAACAAAAAACGGAGAGTGAGGAAGTCAAGAAGCCATGAACATTATTATTGTGGTTGATTTTTTTTTAACATATGCACCACATCACGACAATATGCGCTTGATACACCACGCGAGACCCCTAAGAGGCCTCAGTGGGGACTGTATCTCTGTGCAAGCTGTCATAAATCAAGCGCTTCTCGATGCTGAAAATCCACCGGGGCTGTTTGTTATGCTGAGCAGGAGAAACCGCAGCTCGGCGAACGGCGGAGACAGAGGAGGAAGAGGGTGATCCAGTCAGCAGATCAGAGATTTAAACATTAACTTTCTGTCAGAGGCTGTGGACGCAGAAGTACTGCACCGTCATTGGTAGCTTCTCTGCCTTTCAGACTAGCTCCGATCAGGACAAATGTTTATTTAATCTCTTAATGTCGTAATAATCATAATTTCACTGGAAATCATGGAAGCTGGAGGAAATATTTTAGTGCTGATGTTTAACTTCTCAAGCAAAAACAAAAACAAAACAGGATCAATGTTTCAGAAAAAATAGATGTGGTTGGATTTCCGTCTTAAAGGAAAACGTTTTTTTTTATTTTTATTTAGACTTAATTTTTGTGTTAATGAGCATTAATCTGTTGTCTTAAGGCTATTTTTTCTGAATGACATTGTGTAAAGTGATTATTGCATTATTGCTATTGAATGTTACATTAAAATTGATCCAGTATGGTGAGTGGTCACTACTGTGTTGCTGGATGTAGTGAAATGACACAGTTTACATACTGTTGAACTGTGGTTAAAAAAAACCCATTTTATATTAAAAACCTGATGATTGATGAATAAAGCCTCAAAGTCTAAATGAATGTTTCAGAACAAACTGTCACAGCTCAGTTAAACAACTAAAAATGCAAATGCTTAGTTTAATAGGATTTGCTTTATGATCACAAAACTGCAAAGTCAGAGGATCAAACTATTATTAATCCAACAAAATAAGTTCACTAAATGCAAAAACAAACTTGATATCTGTTCCCATCATTTATTTTCCATCCATTTATTTAATGACAATTTTTGGTGGCATAAGCCTACGCAGGGGCACCCAGATGTTACTGTCTGCAACTGTGTCCTCTAGTTTTTCTTGAGGGATCCAGAGGCATTCCCAGTCCAGATGGTTATAAAAATCCATTCAGGGAGTTCTGAGTCTGCTCCACGATATTCTCCCACCATTTTTTTATTTCACCTGGCTTACAGTAGATTCATTCAGTCATTGATGTATTGTACTAAACACTGATAGTGTGTTCCTTTAAGTCTAACTGAGATTCAGGAGCATGTAACTCTAAAACTGCTTTTGCATTTCCAGATGTGTGATGAGATAGTGATTTTTTTAAGGACTCACATTCGTCGAAGCTTCTTGTAGGAGGTGAATGCACCCGGAGGAACCGACTTGATGCCATTCTGCTCCAAACGACTGGAGATACAAAGACAGACATTAATAATTTGCCTCCTGTCGGCTGTTACACAGCACACCGCAGAACTGCTGCCAGCTGGATGTTACTTCCATCAACAGGCCTGTCTGCAGTTTCCATTAAGACTACTTAAACAGAATATCTTACCGAACACGTATAGTTTGATATCCGTTTTTTTTTTTTACTTTGATATTCTGTTCTTCAGTTGATGTCAGTTTACCAGATTTAAAAACTGAATTAATAATTTTTTTAATTGATTCTACAGGCAGGCAATATTAAGATTTCACAAAATAGAACCAGCAAAACAGATTTTTTATTTGAGAATTTTGCTTGTTCTAGTTTTTGGCCAAATCACCAAGGAATAACAAAAGTTTGTTTCAAAAATGAAAAAAAAGAAAAGAAAATAAACTATATTCTGAGTTCTTTCTCAGTCTATTTTAGACTGTGTTTATAGTTTTAGACTTGAATAAATCAAACTAATCACTTCATATTTGTCAAATCACATGAAGAAATTCTCAGTTTTACTATAATGTTGTTACAGCAATGACATTTATTAGTCCTACTACAGATGTAAAAATCAGTCCCTCCAGGAATTTGGGATGTTTGGGACATTTAGGATGCAAATTAAACAAATCCTTGCGGAATCTGCGCAACCTTGCAACTTTCAACTTTTATGCAGTTTATGCAGTGAACGCCTCACACGTAGCTGCTGATGAACGTTGGGAACGCTCCATTGTGTTACTTTAAAGTAAAGTGGTGGTAAAGTAAAATCTGTGCACAAAAGCAAACGTTATGTCCACTTATGAAGAAATATCCAATTTCCACGATATTGCATCACTTGCAGAACTTCTGGGATGAATCTGGGACAAATTCTTGTTGTACTACTTTTTTCTTTGGATACTCACATCTCAGTCATGGCCTCAGGCAGGTGGGCAGGGATGGCGGTGAGACCCCTCCCTCGACAGTCCACGATGTTGTTGCTGCAGGAACACATCGGAGGACAGGAGCCAGATGCCAGGCTGCACGGCTGAACAAAGGCACTGCCGCTGTGGCCTAAAGACAAACAAGAAAAACTGCTCCAGCTTCCAGTCCATCATCCACAGATTGATCAACGTGTGTCGTATCACCAGGCTGCTGTACCTGAGCAGGTGAAGTCGCTCTTGCGCAGCTCGGCGAGGTTGAGGCCCCTCAGCGCGGGGGGAGAACTGCACTGAGTGTAGAGGCCTAATGCCGGCCGCTGCCGCAGCCATGGAGACAACCAGGCCAGGTGACAGTCACAACGCAGAGAGTTAGAGTGAAGACGGCTGTGAGAGGAGGGAAAGAGGAGGGTGGGTAAACGGAGAGCGGGGGAAATTATGGAGAGAAAGAGGGAAAATGGGAATGAAAGGGAAGGAAGTAAAGCAAGAGAGAGGATGTGAACCAGAATATGGGAAGAACAAAGAAGCACAGCACAGAAAGAAACAAACATTGGTTAAAAGTTTGTGTTATTGTTTACAGCTTATTGTGGGTCTGTTTCTAGAATGAACACTGTGGAATTTTGGGCACGTAGTGAAGGGAGGCGAGGAACTTACAAGGTGCGAAGCTTCGGCATGTGGTTAAAACTGGAAACTGGAATACTGCTGATGTTGTTGTTGTTCAACGTGCTGCGAGAGAGACACACAGGAACAGATAGAAAAGTTAGAGAGAGGCAAGGGGGAGAAAGAAGAAGGAAACAAACAGGAGGCAGAGCGGAGTAAGAAGGAGCAATGGTAGAAAAGATGGAAAAGAAGGAAAGGAAAGAAAGCGTGAGGAGTTAAGTTTGGGTTAGAGAGGTTTCTCAGAATACTCACAGTACTTCCAGAGAACGCAGAGCTCTAAACGCCCCCTCCTCAATACAGCTGATGTGGTTCTTATCCAGTTGACTGGTAATAAAATCAACACAAAAACACAAAGATGTAAGACGTCAGATTTTCATTGAGTATGTAAAGTTCACAATCTCTTTTCTCACAGCAGTAGACTGTAAAATTATCACCACTGTACTGTTTTCGTTCACCGGCTACACTACGGCTCCATTTTGTGTGTGTGTGTGTGTGTCTACTTTCACACACAGGTTTTTGAGGTCCGTTGCTCCTCTGAAGGCTCTCCTTGGAATGGCCTGGATGGCATTTTCACTCAGGTCCCTGAAAAAGCAAAAAACAGAGACTGGGTGGGTGGGGGTGGGGGTGGGGGTGGGGGTGGGTGCTGCTGAGAGGTACTAATGCCACCCAGCTGACAGTTTGTGTTAACACACAGCAAACCTTACGAATGCTTTGGTATCACATGCTCTACTCCAACCAGTGTGTCCTATCTGAATTCGAAACTTGTGAAGAGAGAACGACGGATCATATCCAAAAAGCCAAATGCTGGGAGAGACATATTCACACACTTACAGTATCGTCTTCTCCATCTGTTAAAGCCAGATGACTAACTGGGATTAAGAAATATTTATACAAGACGGGAAATAAACATGAAAACAGTGCAAAAAAAGGAATATTTAATCTGTACATGAATTTAAAGTGTTAGAAAAGATTATTTTAAATCTTATTATCCCGGCTGGTTAACATCTGGGTCATCCTGCCGCCTGTAACCACCATCACCTTGTAACTACGCGGCTGATCCGCACCATTACCAGCTAGTCTCATATGAATCCAAACACCAGTTCATCCTTATCTTAATGGAGTATTTCCCTCCAGTCTGGAGGAGTCTGGGGGAGTATAGTCCTTGACGCTCAATCCCCAGAGAGAGAGAGAGAGAGAGAGTTGTGTGCTACAACAGGCCAGCTTCACTGCTAATAAAAAGAATGAAGACTGGACAGAGATACAGTGCTACAACTAGACAGACACTGAAAGGACAGAAAAACAATAGAACCAGAATGATGAAGTAAAACTAAAAGGATAAAAATGTGAGATAAACCACAGAGAGGGATGTACTGCATGTCGTCTCTGGCTGCCCCAGAGGACCTCAGACACGCTCCATTAACGTCAGGCTCATCCTGACAGCAGAGGAAACACCCACTTACCGAGATCTACACTGTCTATATCATGTATGCACTGATGTCAGAACAGCCAAAAACAAGCTTATTATCACAGCAGGATAAAATAGGTATTCTCTGCAGAACAGGACGATAAAAACAGCAAACCGATAAACTGGTCATTGGCTACGGAAGAGGATTAGGGAATTCAGAATTCTGAATTCAAAGTCAGAACTCAAATAATATTTTCATGGTGGCCCTAATCCTCTTCCGTAATTGCCTGTATTATTAAAAATGTAATCTAATGATCATCTATAGAAAGATTTTTTTAACATGCTCTTGCTGCATGGTCAAGACAGCTGCTGATTAGAATTTTAACTTAAGAAGCAGCCTGAGACTAATGAAACACACAACTCCTCTGCAGCTTCAATCTCTCCCATGTGGAAAAGCAAAGTTTCTCTTCATGTTTCCTGCTTCC
Source organism: Sandelia bainsii (assembly GCA_032362345.1). Taxonomy (NCBI): domain Eukaryota; kingdom Metazoa; phylum Chordata; class Actinopteri; order Anabantiformes; family Anabantidae; genus Sandelia; species Sandelia bainsii. Next base: position 2,308,671 of record JAUMHL010000001.1, on the reverse strand, counting down.
ATTCGCTCGATGGCCTCACCTTTGAGTCAGTTACAGCTCTGTTTCTGTCGGAGGTTCAGTGGTAAACCAAAGCTTTCCTCTGTGTGGCCAAACCAGAGGAAGCATCATGACGAGGTCAGTGGTTAACAGCAGCAAGTCAGTCTGACACAAAATGCACCATTCGGGGAAAACTAGACGAAGCTAAACTAAACTCAATGAAACAAGAGGCAGCCTGAGGTCTGGTCTCTAAAAGCAAAACGTATCACTGCATCGTTGAGGCCAGAGAAGGAGGTGATATTACAGTGTCTAGCACACTGAAGCCACCAAGAAGAGCTGAAGCAGAAGAAAGGAATTGTTATGGTGATACAGAGAGAGGAGTGTAGGCTTGATAGAAAGAGACAGAGGAGAGATTAAGTCCAGTTGTATGTAATGTTTTTCCGCTTGATTTCAGAGCGAGCTCAGGGCCAGTGAACCAGACTGAACATTTATTTTTGTCTGTCTGTCTGTTCACTTCCAGTAAGCTTTACTTCCACTCATGGATATCAGCTGCCGGAAACCAGGGTTGTTCAAGGATTTCAGTTCGGTTTGTCACAAATAAGTTATTCCAGACAGAGCTCAGCTAACAAACGCTGCTGCCAACACAACAGTGGAGACAATAAGCCACCAGCGGTTTCAAAGACCAAACCCTACCCCTACTCTTCTTGACTAAACCAAACCAAACCAAACACAAGAGCCTGAAGTCAAACTCAGGCCTGTGGTATGACAATCGTGTGCTCGGTAGGGCCTCCATCCATCCCAACCACCTCCGAGTCACTCTGCTACATCTTCACACTGTGCGTACTTAATGATTTTTAGACTGACCCAGACCGGATCAGTCGTGACCAAATCACATTAATAACCAGCTGTACAGTTATTGTGTGCCTGATGTAAATGTGCTTTTCATTCCCTCCACAGTCTCAAAATGTACTTGACTTGCACAAACGATTGTTAGCTAATGTTGTTAGATCAAGGACATAACCACGTCATGACAATATGACAATGGAAAGTAAAAACAAAACAAAAATACATCAGGTGTAAAGATGAATAAATAAATTGATTCCATTTCTGCCTGGGTTTTCATGACATACAGTATATTGTATATATACACACAAACACAGGTTCAAAGTTCAAATAGAAAATTTAAGAAATAAACGCAAACATCCAGAACTTATACTCCATATGAATAATCCTAAATACTTCCCATCCACTTATACATCCACATAGTTATCATCCAGCAGCCTTTTCTCTCTTACAATCACACACACACGCACGCACGTTTTACCTCTGATGTTCGTGATGACACTCTCTGGCCTGTAACCCTAACCTCAACAAGTCGAACCCAATTGAGGTTTTAACCCTCAAACAGCCTTTTGAACATATGTCAGAAAATCCTCACTTTTCAAACATGTCTTCACTCCCAAAGTGCTCTCAATCTCAATCTGCTCCTCACACACACAGAGCCAGAGCCACACACACACACACACACACGATATTAAAGATGCTTTCCCATCAGGTTGTCAAGATATCTGTTGCCAGGACACCAAGAGCCTGGATATGATGTTTACTGGAGGGAAACACACACTGGTCACAGCTGGACGTGTGTGTGTGTGTGTGTGTGTGGACAGTAGGTAGTCTCACAATATTTGCTCTCTCTCCTGCCGTCTCCTCTATTCATTTTCTGATCCCTTCTGTCATCCGCTGTGTCCCTGTTGATCCTCCTCTCCATCTTCTCTTGTTCCTCTTCATCTGCTCATTGTTCCACGGTCACTCCTGTCTTTTCAATACCCTCCTGCTCCTTCCATCACTCCCTCCCTGCTCACAGAGGAGGGTGAGAAAGTCAAACTTTCCCACTCGTTCCGTGCTCGTCTTTTTCCTCGTCACCTCTCTTTCCATGCATCTCTCCCAACTGCAGGTCAAATACGGCTTAGTCTTAGTCATATAATCTCACTATTCCAAGAGGCATTCCAACTGTGTTGGCATTTCCCGCTATGCACAAATGTGGTTGTTCGAAACTGTTTTAACAGGTGATCAGGTTGGTCACCTTTCCTCCTTTTCCCCGTTTTGTTCTTGTATTCTGCTGCTGTTGATAATACTTGAAGCATGTCAAAAAGGTCAAAAGCAGAGAGAATACTGAAAAGATGCAAATGCACCCAGTTTCACCGAGATGCATCTGCTATCTTTACTCCTCCCCTGGTAGAATGACAGTAGCCTCTACAGGCTCTGCACAGCTGTGGTGACAGTAGCTGAAGTTAAAACTGCACCAGAGATTTCAACATCTATAAACAGTCATACCAGAAGAAGCAAGCCCCTCATGTTGCACGCTAATTACTGTAGCTTGGTGAGCTAGTTACGTAGACAGAGTAGATGCTTTCAAATGTTAATATACCACTCAATGCTGATACCAGCAACACATAATTATTCACACTATTTAAATAAATAACCTATGTTTGTATATGCAAGACCAATGTTCGTCTTTATGCTGATGACGCAGTTATTTATTGTGCTGCTCCTGCTAAGATACAGGCTCTCTCTCTCTCTCAGTCCTCAACTGATATGACATTGGTTGAGCATGTGGCTGGAGGAGAAGGGATGACGACAAAAATGAAGCCAGCCTTAAGCCCGGCATCTGTGATCTGTGTGTCCAAGATAGGGCACAGAAGGGGCGCTTAATGACACAACGGAGTGGAGAGAAAGCTGTATTTTACTCAAGACATTAAACAACATTAAAAACCAACAACAAAAATCACCAGTAATGCAGGATGTACGAGCAGTTTTTTAACACAGCAGAAAACAAACTTTTAGGAAAGAGAGGCATTGCCATAAATTTATTTTACGATGTCAGCAACAGCCTCCTGTTATATGCTGTATTTAATTACAATTAGGACATAAACAAGATCTGACTGAAATAAAAACTGTCCAACGTTTTAGCAATTTTATGGTAATTTAACACGATTATTATGCAGTTGAATTACTACTTGGTTCTGGTAAGTAGCAAGTGCTTGTACCTGAACTTTGTCAAAAAAAAACAAAAAAGATATCAGTTCATTCCTAGTTTCTGACATTGTCACCTGGTGAAGCTGAATTTTAACAGACATTCAAAAACATCCTATTGCATCCAATTAGTTACGTCTTCCTTTAAAGCCCTGCTTACTCACACACAAATACTCACTCTCACACGCACTCACAATTCTTGTTTGACCCCTATTTCTGTAAGGTCAGCAGACAGAGTCAGAGCAACAACATATTTAATATTTTAACATTATAGTCTGGTCCCCTCCTCAACCTCACAAACACACAGCATAAACAATGTAAATAAGTCATCATCTGAACAGCCAAAAGAGACAGGCAGGGGAGGACAGAAAGATGTCAGATGACAGAAGGAAAGCAGTCTTTAGAAAAGACATGATATTGAAGGGGAGACCCAACATGTAGAAGAAAAGAAAGAAAATAAAAAACCAGATGTGGAGAACAAAGAAGAATAAATGGACTGATGCAGCATCAGAAACCAGACAAATGTGGTCAACCAGGAAACCACAGTTGGAGAGGATGACCCTGGAAACACACACTGGGAATCTCTCTCTCTTCTCTCTCTTTCTCACACACACAAACACAAATAGGAATTAACTGGAATGTCAAATATTAAAGACATGACGCTGATCAGACACGATCACACAAGATCTAACATAGGCAAACATTCATCTTGCCAAGAAAATCCACCTCCACACACACACAGAGAAGTACACTCCTCAGAATTGAGATACATGTCCTGAGGGATTTGGTGAGAGACAGCTGAGGACCAAGACTAAATTAGAGCATCTACATGTTTCAATAATCCAAATGTAAGAAATGTTCAGAAACCTCTGAGATACCTGACTTGCTGAAGAACTGTCTCTTACATATTGGCCTGTCACAAAAAGTTGTGGGTTGGTTTGAAATTTGTCAGATAGACAGCATTGTATACATGCTGGGGGCCTCAAATCATCACTTATATCTCAAATGGGCACGCCTCAGGGTTCTATACTTGGGCCTTTGTAAATCTGATTGAAAACATGCAGCTCATGCTTGAAAACCCTCCAGTGTGACTGAATTAAAACAATTCTGCAAAGAAAGAGTGATCTTTTTATGTTGATAGCTCACATTCAACTCCACTAATGTTACAGTTCTAAACTGACATGAACCTGAGTTGGGAACCCGTTGCTTATAATAAAAAAAAACAACTCATTTGTACAACAGTCAAATAACTTACAGACTGTTATGAGAGTAAAAAGATTTGGGCCACTTAAACATCTAATGTGAACACAGCCTTAGTTCCAATTAGGTTAAGTAACAATGCTATACAACACAAATAGCATAATATTGTTTGGCCCTTTCTTGTTTCATCGTGACAATTCAACCCAGTTTGCATTTTTGTTTGGCTGACAGAAAGCAAAACAGATGCACATGCTTGTATTTTATGGGAAAAAAGTGACCACTACAAATTTCTACAAAGCTTTGTTCAAACCCACAGAGGTTCACTATGAATTATAATGGGGGTTGCAAAGTCGCTGCAGCCACAAAAAACACATTTTGTTATGAAACACAGGAGCAGATACATAATGTGAGATATAATAAACTATTTGAGAAACTGTTTTCAAACTTAAAAGCTACCCAAGTGTGAACTCAGGGAGAACAGTTCAAAAAGTTAAAGTCCATACAGTACAATTTGAAAGAAAAAGAGAAGTATGGAGGAGAACAGAGAAAACCTTCTTGTTTTACTTCTGAAGTCAACAAGCATTCATTTCATTCTCATTTTTCCTGCTGTCACTGTCGACCACAGAGCTGCAGGCACAGTTCACACAGACAAGCACAGCATGAAGAAACACGCACACACACACACACACACACATACACACACACACTTGGCATTAAAACGCAAACGCACAACACACACATGCTAAATATTAGCCTCGCATAACATTCAGGGGAAACATGGCTGCCCCTTAATTCATGATCATGATCCGAGTACATCACCACAAACACGCTGCAACACGCATACTTTGTAGGACATATGCGTGACAAACACACACATTCCTCCTAGTACACGCAAACACAGAGGCTAAATGAACATGATACACACAACCACTGAGCTATGGGAAGGTTCATGACCTGATGGCACGGAGAAAAGCGCAACCATAGCAACAGGCCAAACTGAGCCAGCTCTGCAGGTAAATACAATAAATGTCCTGCCTGGCTCTCTCTTTACATAATCGTCAAGATTCACTATGATCCAAATTATTCTACAGGAGGAATTTTTAGTTTTTCTCTCTATGATTCTGGATATTTTTTTAATCTTCAACAATTAGATTACAATTTGAACATCGAGTAAAAACTACTGATAATTACTGATTATTTTCAGTGGAACACAAAATGTGTTGTTCCAAGTTATTATGTAGAAAGATTCAACAGGTCATAATAAAATGAATAATTAGTGGTGTAATCATTCTTCAAATGCACTGTTTATTTTTTCAGGGAGACATTTTGTACTGTCGCTGAAAGCAGTGCACCAGAGAAGCAGCTGATAGACCAGTAATGCTTTAGATTACAGCCTGCAACGTACTGTGTAATTAAACTGAATCTAGATCAATCTTAATATAAAGCCCTGGCACAAAGGCAAATGGCATGTTCTCTTACGAAAAGAAATATCTGACTTGTGTGTTGTCCTACAGAGGTCACTCAAGGAACCTACAGGACCCTACTGTTTCACCACCCAATATGCTACCTATCACTCCTTACCATGCAGACGTCCATCGACCATCCTCCCTATTTTTTTGCACGTTGCTTTTTGTTACTTCCATCTTCACTTCCTGTCAGACTTGACCCCCTCTTTGCTTTCTGCCTAATACCTGTGGTTTCCAGCTGAATATATCTAAGATGGTCTTCATTCCATCTTTTCCTGTTTCTCTCCCTCCCTGTCTCGCTCTGTCCACAGGGGAGCAGCATGCTTAGTTAGAAAAAACGCAAACGCAGATGACAGAAAGTGAATGAGTGGAATCACAAAACAAGAATGAGGAGGACAAAAAGGACAAGGAGGAGGGAAGGAATTACTAAACACTGAGAAATAGAAAGAATGAAAGTGTAGTGAAGTGAAACAGGGATGTGGGAGCTGAATGTGCTCGTCCACTGTCTCTCACTAATATTTGTCTTAGTGCCAATGTAATAACAGCGATTGACTGTTAGGACAGACGAGTGCGTTTGTTCCCATCATGCTTTTCCACTGCTCTCGGCGCGTCAGCTTTACTTTGGACGGACATGACAGGAGAAACCACTGTTGCCGGTCTGACCTCCCACAAACACAGACACTCAGACACACGCACACTCTGGGGTCAAGAAAAACAGCCGAGCAGGTTTTTGTTAAGGGAGTAATGGTGTCTGTCCTCGCCGCAGATCTTGCTGTCCAGTGTGAAGCCGTTACCACGAACAGCAGGGAGCGCCCCACAGTCTCAGCGTTAAGACAACTACAATTCTGGGAAAGTCCTGCTCCTGTGTGTGTAGTGAGCGTGGACTTTAAGGCCTTCTGATAATGCAAACATAAAAATGCACGCACGTGCAAATGGACTGAACTCAAACAGGGTTTTCTGCAACATGCTGGACTCTTTACATTCAAAGTCACATGAAGGAGACTGTTAAGTTTCAGCATGGCCATCACAGTTATGAGTAATGTAAAAATAGCAGTAAAGACAATAAATTAAACACTAAAAACTTACAAGGCTACAAGTAATGTAAAGCACACTGCAGCCCCTCAGAGCTTCTCGGCATCTTTTAGTTCATAGTTTGGGTCTTTACAGCACATTTACTGTGTTTCTTTCTAATCTAATCTGTAATTCTTTTTAGTCAGCAAACCAAGCTCCCTGGTTCCTACTGAAGTGTGGAGATAATCCACACTTCCTGCTGCAGCTTTTCAAAAAACATCACACACGCTCAACATCCTGCGTTTAGCAGAGACAGGACTCCGCTTTTCAGGTTTTCATTACAACTACAAATTTTCTTCTTCACATGCTGCACAGTATATTATGGTGTACACAAACACTGAAAAGAAAAGCAGACACACACACACACAGATCCAATTATCTCACAACACTCTGACACTGCAAAATTACCATAAAGGCAAAAAATTATGCATGTGCCAACACAGACTCTCCCACTTTCCTTTATACGACAAACAAAACTATAAATAATTATGTCACATAAAACGCGCTACTGTTGCATAGATGCAAATCTGTGTAATTAGCACACGTATAAGAGCAAGCGCACGGACACACACAAATACAGACAATTATACAGTACAAATGCAAATACAAGCAATTATCACACACACTGACATATGACTCTAGCGTCCTCTTCCTCCCTCTCAGTGAATTAGTTGGGTAAACGACCGTGGTCACACTCCGGTTCTCCTCTAAACAACCACAGCCCAGCAGCTGCCGTCACCGCCTCTGTTAGCTTCACACTGTTAATTAGCTGCACCCTGATGCCAATCCACTGCACTAATGAGGACAGCTCTGCCATTCTGCCTAATGAGAGAAACTCTACGAGTGTCTGAAACTTAACAGCGAGGACACACAACAAGACACATCTGAAATCAGCACACACCTCTAATTTCCTTAAAGCACCTACAGACTATGAGATTTCAGAAACCTGATAAGTTTATTGCAGCCACACTGTGGGACACTGATCTAATAAACTTGGTAAGACTGTATTATCACAACACCTACTGAATCATGGGCTACAAGGCAAGTCAATAACAAATAACGTTAAATACGTTATTAAATACAAATACGACGTTAAATAAAATGTCTTTAGCATGCGTGACCCATCTGCACCGCTACAGCTGCAGCAGTCACATGGACAGACTGCAATCCTAAATTTCTGACACTGTCAGAACTTTATCCCAGGCTGTGTTTGCTCACAAGACTGTGACAACAGATGTTTTTGATTTTTTTTTCATGGCACAGTGAAATTTCTGTGTAAATATTTTGTCATCGCTTTAAACTGGTTTTGTTTGTTGCTTTGGTAACTAGATACACACATAACTATAATATGTGTGTATCTAGTCTGATAGTGGCAACACAGGTTTGTAGAAGTGAGTCATGGCTCAGACCAAGGAGATTTCTGAAAACCTCAGAAGAAGAGTTTTTTGGTTTTTTTTTTTTTTTTTACTAACAGGCTGGAAAGGATTGCAAAAAATTTCTGACGAGTTTGGACTCCACCAGTCGACTGTCAGGCAGATTGTGTACAAATGAAGAACGTTCAACACTACTGTTACCCTCCCTAACAGTGGTCGACCACCAAGATCACAGCAGGAGTGTGTAGTAGTCCGGGAAGTTACAGCGAACCCCACAGTCACAGAGGAAACTAAAGATCATTCATGAGACCACCATCAGGAGAACAGTCAACAATGTTGTGCATGGCAGAGCTGCAAGGAGGAAGCCACTACTCATCATCAGCAAGACAATGGCCCTATACCCAAAGGTTGTTCTAGCAAAGAAAGGCTAGAACAGAAGAAATGTGATGTTTTGAAATGGCCAAGTCAAAGAACCAACCTTAATCCTATAGAAATTGATGGAAGGTTCTGAAGCAGGCAGATCATAAGAGGAAGCAAATCAACATCCCTCAGTTGAAGCTGTTGTAAGGAACAATGGGCTAAAATCCCTCCAATGTGCAGGGTTGATAAATAGTTACAGGAAATATTTGGTGAAGGTAATGAAGGTTTAGCAGTTACAGGTTCACATACTTTTCCCCACACAAATATTTAATAATTTCTCACAATAAATAAATGTAAAGTGATTTTTTTTATTGTTTGTTTAGTTTGGTTCCTTTTCAGGATTGATTATGTATTTATGCAGAAATAGGGAAAATTCTAAAAAGTTCACAAATTGTTGTAAGATGAGTGAACACGATTATTTTTCTAATGTGTCTAGTATCTATTTTTAGATCATTGCTTTGTTTACACCTTATAAAGCTCAGAGTTGACAGGAAGCAGCCCGACTCTACCAACATGTTGGTCTGACAAAATAAACCCATCTATCCACGGCCTCTACCACACCTGCTGGAGCTATGTATCGACTGGCTAACCACACGGTTCACCTCCAGGTCAAGGTGAATATGTTCGTGTGTGAGATCTAGCTACACTCCCATAATTCTTGAGATCCCCTGGGCTAAAGGGAGGTGCTGGGACGGGGCATCCTGGTACACAAACGCGCGCACACACACACACACAGAAGCCTCTGAGTTTCATCAAAACACACAAAGGACTGTCACTGGGTGTGGAGTGAAGCCTTCACACGACCACACAGACCAAACAAAAGACTGGAGAGTGAGAGAGAGAAATGAGAGTGTAGAAAAACAAGAAAAGGAAGGGGATGAATCAACAAGACAGAGGTAAGAGAGGCAAAGAGAGGGCGATGTGGGAGAAAGATGAGCCGGCAGGAAATCAAGCAAAGAAAGAGGAGAAAGCGGTGATCACAGTGATGCATCTGCAGGAAGTGTTGATATGACAACCTGCACAAACAGTGGAACTGTTATGATCAGATGGGTATGAACAGAGTTTGTGCATGATGATGATGATGATGGAGGTAATTCATTTATTACAGTGACCTCGACATGCGCCTCTCTCTGATGCACGTCTGCATGCTTCTCTTTGTGCTGTTGGTGATTTCAGTTCAGACTTGTCCTGAATGTGATCCAGAAATGTCCACAGGTTTTTCCACAGTGTAAACTGGCGCATATCTGAAAGCGGCTTGAATTGTCTTAATTACTTTCTTTTTTCTCACCTTTTTACTCTCTATAATACGACAGGTTCATAGCTATCGACCTCTCTCAGCTGTAAACTGTGACGAACAGCGTCCTCATTAGCCAGAAATAACGCACAGCTTTAGATAAGTGAGGACATAAACAATGCCGAGCTGCTCCACAAGTCTGACTAACAGAAACAAGCAGAAGGGAGAGTTAGAGGAGAGAGGAACGCAAAGGAAAAGTGGCAGAAAAGTGAAGGTATGTACAAAGAGAAAATATGCACACATAAAAAAAAGCAGCACACAAACAGCTTTGTGTGTGTGTTTGTATATATGTGAGGAGAGACACACACACACACACACACACACACTCCTCCTGGAGAGGAAGGAAATTGGGCTTTATAGAGCCCATCAACACAGCAGGAGGAAAAGAAATCACTCCTGCTGGAGGAAGTGCTAATGGCTCTGCACTGTGAGTATGTCACTGTGTGTCGCTTTGTGTGTGCATGTGTGTGTTTGTACTGATTGATTGAACATGCCAAGTCCATCTCGGCAATCCCTGATGGGAGCCAGAGTGTGAAATTGCCAAAAAGGCAAACGGGAAATAATCAGGACAGACACACACATTCACAATCACATACACTTTCTATCACCATTTATCACTCTCACACTTTCTCTTTATGCCTCTATCTCACACACACACACACATCCACCTGTTCATCTCCACCTTCCTCCTGTAATTACAGGTATTTTTCATGGCTGTTATCCACTTCACTCCGTGCTCAGAGCAGAGGTAAGAGTCTCTCGTTGTACTGTATCTACACGCTTTCTGTGTCGAGCACTAAATCCATTACAGACAAACACACACACACAAACATCACTGTCATAGACGGATCAATCACTGAGAGAAGTTAATTAAAGAGCTATGTTATGTTTGCTTTTCCTTCTCTGTCTCCAGCAGTGTTTGTGTGTCTGTGTGTGTGTCTCCAGGCGTCTCCAGGCAGTTAGCAGATACTTTCCCTACAAACACACATTTATAACAAAGATTTCACAGCAGCGTCTGTGTATATGCGTGTGCGTGCATGCGCCACATTTAGCTGCATAGTAACCAACTGCATTCAAGCTTTCAGTTATTAAACAAGAAAAAAAAGAAGCTCTTTCTGTGTTCGGTTGTCAAACTAAAGCTCGCCTGTGCCGACTGCTCCGGTGGGACTCTAAGTGATTTGTGGAGCTTCTGCTGTCCGAAGGGAGACGGTTTGTGTTTTCTAGGTGAGAAAAATGGGTCAGTGTGTGATCAGAAAAACCAGTGAGCACACAGCCCAGAGCAGCAGAAAATAACTCTGTTACTCTGTGAAAGTGAAACAAACAGCAGCAAATCAAAATGATTATATTTAAGCTAATATGAAGCACAAATGTATAATGGTGCAAACAGTGGGTACAGAGCACACGGCAGATTACCGTCGGTGTGAATGTGAGCATGAATCTGTCCTGTTCTTTTCTGTCTATGTGTGTCAGCTCTGTAACAGACTGGCGGCCTCCAGGGTGCACCCCCACCTCTCGGCCTTCCCTGCAACTCTACAGTATAAGCGAGTATAGCTAAGTTTGAAGTATATAATACTATATAACACGATACAATTACTTTATTGTCAGTATACACTAACAATAAAATGAATAGAGTGAAGGGATGCTGATTTATTTTTGTTTGAGTAGCCTGATAAATCAAATCAAGCTTAATCTGGTGAAGAAAATTACACAAATATTGAAGGGAATCCGTGGGGAAAAAAACAAAAGTAATAACATAAAGTACTATAATCCATCAATATAAGAATAACAAGAAATACCTCTGTCAACCACTGAGGTTGCAGTTTACACGCATGTCTGTCCAGACTCATTCTGATCAGTTATCGCGTAAAGTGGACGTTTGTGCCAGATCAGATTCCCTCCAGGCGCTTCTGAGACATAGCATTATAACGAGAATGAAACACACAAGATCACAGTGACCTTGATATTTGACCTTTGACCACCACAGTCTAATCAATTCATTGAGTCGAAGTGGACATTTGTGCTGAATGTGAAGATATTCCTTCAAGGCCTTCCCAAGATATTACGTTCACACGAGGAGGGACGGTTCTTCAGACAACCCGGAAATATAACGGCTCCGGCCACAGCTTTCGCAGCGCGGAGACACAACAGAGACAAACTGTGTATTGTCTGCACTGTGTCCACCATGTTCTCCTTCAGTAACTGCTGACTTCTTCCTAACTAACTATTCTAACACGGTTTGTAAACTGGAGATGAACTTCAGCTGAACTGTGGCTTGGATGCCCTGGATAAACTCTCTTATGTAACACTCTCAGTCATTTTCTTGTCATTTATAAATTATTACTGTTTATTGTCATCGTTTAAACTGTGAACTGAAACTCAATTTGAATACTTTTAACGGCAGCAGCTTGCAGCAATGTGATCAAGGTCAGGGCAAATCAACATCAACTGACCAAGACTGGCCTGATTAATCATGACGCCAGACGTTGCTATAATTAGTCCAACAGGGGAAATGTGTGTAATTCTGTGAAGTGTACTGTAGGATGAAGTACACAGGGCGTTTTGAGACTGTACTCACAGTCGAGAAAGGGCTTCATTCTTCTGAAACAGCAGCTCTGGAAGTTGGCTGAGACGGTTCTTGTTGAGGCGACTGGATATGGAAAAAAAACAAAGTAAAAAAAAACAAAACAACTTTATTCAGCGTATAGATGTGAATGTGTTTGTGTAAGCTCTCACAGTCTTTCCAGCTCTTTCAGCTCATCAAAAGCTCCTCTCTCAACATTAGTGATCTGGTTCTCCATCAGATGGCTGCAGTGAAAAATAAAAATACATTAAAAATGAAAACAGGCGTCAAACAATTTGTTGTGATAACTTCATTTTAGTCACATTAAAAGCTTCCTAAATAAATTGCTTTCTCACAAAATAATTAAGCTGCACAAACTACATCAAAAACTAAATGTAACATTTCACTGCCTCATTAACCGAACTGAAAACACAAAGACATTTTCTCTCTCCCACAGATGCTACTGGATCTTTATATCTGATAGATGCACCAGACAAACCACTGGTGTAACACTCAATCCCCTCCTGACAGCAGCGAGCCGCGGGCTCCCAGCGTGTTAATCTGTTTTGAGCAGGCCTCTGGAGATGTCATTAGTTCCTGACATGTCATCCTTTTAAACACCTCGCGTCCATCACCGAACGCTCCGCACAGTCTCAGACTTCGGGTTAAAACAGAAAAACCATTTGCTCCATCCAGCCTCTCCCAGAGGGTACAGTGTTCCCGGGTCAAAAAGTCACGGATAAACCCCTCCCTGCTGTAAATCTGACTGACACGGACACCGAACAAGCGCCTCTCTGGGTGGCTCGTGTGTCACTTCTGAGCTAAGGCATCGTTCTGTGGCCCCTGGCATTCGATGGCACCACACCAGTGATTCCCACATTCCTGACAGACTTGAACTACCGGCAAAATATGGGAAGAAAAAAAATCTCTGCTGATTACATAAAAGCTGCTGCCCTGACAACATAGAGTCCAGCAGCTGTGGGAGGAGGTGAGGATTTAAAACAGCTCACTGGATTTTCCACAAACGTATCTGTAAATATGTTGAACAGAAAGTTTGATGCTGTGCTAAAATCTAAAATGACAGTTTGCCTATACTTTCATTAACACTGCTGTGGAAGCTCTGCACTAGAGTCCAGCTTGACGCCTCCGTTGTAAACATACATGTAGGCCGTCACTTACAGGACTCTGAGGTGTTTGAGACCAGAGAAGTCTGTCTTGGTGACAACAGTCAGGTTGTTTCCATTCAGATCACTGAAAAACAAAGAAGAAACAGAGGGTTAGAGAAGAGAAAACAGGAAACTGACAACAGAAAACAGGAACACAAAGGTAAATACTGACCAAAAACCACATATTACTGTTCATATCGTTTCTAAAATGATTTTATAGGTTTCAACAGTTAAAATAACCAATCAGTGTTGCACGCTGGTTTCACTGCAGCCGGATGCGGGTTAATGTCACCTGTCTGGATAGTTTTATTCGAGTGCGGTTCTAGCAGCTGATTTGCCAGTTGATCAGATATCGACCTCTAATTTATTTAGAAAATTCCTCTTAAATAATGAAGTAATGATTCATCATCCACTGCGATCTGCTGCCAAAAATGTGAACTTCTGCCCCGATTAGAGTTACAACAGCAGCAGAACAGGCTCCACTGGAAACTCGAAAATCAAATTCTCTTGATTTAGGTTTGTCTACTTTTTATTCCAACAAAAGTAAGTCTCGTTCCCTACGTGTTCCTCCTCTCCAGCACATTGTTTCTGCTCTTTGAGATTATTTTCACTCGGTCGCAGTGAAAACTGTTTCAACGTGAGTTCCCTTTGAGGACAAACTGCTTTTTTTTGTTTTTATTTTACTGTAAATCACAAACTTCAGCTTAAATCTACAAAACAGTCCAGGAGACGGCTTCTAAACTCTTACTTTCAACTGCTCTATCTCAGGGTTTACACCGCTGAAGAACTCTACGTCACTTCAAGCTGAGGCTACACACACATGACAGACACACACATCAGGTATAAACTGTTGCCGCTGTGTGTTACGTGATACTGTACTCTTTTCATCACAGCTGTAGAGGCTGCTTCTTGCGGGGAGGGGTTTAACCCTGTGACCTCATTGTCTACCCTGATTGACAGCTGGGAAGAAAGAGACGGGATGATGTCACTCTTCCCACGAGGCTTTGTGGAAGGAGAGGTAAACTGAGCCCTGTGCACGTACCTGTGTGTGTGTGTTTGTGTGTGTGTGGAGTGTCATGTTCCTGCACTACTGTAAAGGGTGGAGCGGACAGTGACCTTGTTCTGTCCCGTATAAAGAGAGAGAGAAGGACTGAGAGAGACTGTGGAGGTTGTGATTAGGTTGTGAACTGGATCCACACTAACTCACGCAAAGGAAACACCAGGCGAAGTAGAAAAAGAGAAAAATAGCTGATCACAACAGAAAATGAGGCCTGTAGAAAACTCCTGAAGAGTTTTCTAGTGACAGAATATGTTCTTATTTATTCAAGTCTATCCTAATACAATACACATTTACCTATGTGCACACTGAAAGACTGAACAGACAGCATGCACATCGTACGGTTCCTTGAACAAAGTCAAATATGTGACCACAACACCGGAGACTGGTCTCATAAATCAGAATATCAAACCTTCTACAAACAGCATGTCGGCACGGACATTGCAAATTTACTGCCTCCTCTGTTGGTATAAAGGAGGGTGAACAATGACGGGTTTGCAAAAATTTATATAGAGCGGAGTGACAGGAAAATAAGCGCCTTGTAGAAGGGGCTTTTGTGTGTACCTGTAGAGATAGAATTTATATCCATCAGGTGGACACCAGAACATCCAATGGAAGAATGGTCAGTACATTTCTTCCAGTCTTCCATACAACTTCTGATAAATTGCCAATCCATAGTCAGTGAATCTAGTAAACCCCAAAGTGTTCAACGCAGAGTGAAAAGTTTGAAAACGTCGTCTTACCGCTTGAACTTTTCCACATTTTGTCACGTTACAACCACAAACTTTAATGTATTTTATTGAGATGTGATAGACCAACACAAGTAGCACAATTGTGAAGCGGGAGGAAAATAATGCACGGTGTTCAAAATGTTTTACAAATTACAATCTGAAAAGTGTGTCGTGCCTTTGCGTTGAGGTCCCCTGAGTCAATACTTTGTCAAACCACCTTTCACTGCAATCACAGCTGCAGATCTTTTGGGGTATGTCTCTACCAGCTTTACACATCTACAGACTGCAATCTTTGGCCATTCTTCTTTGCAAAATAGCTCCAGAAAATGTTCAAGGCTTACCACAGATTCTCAACATGATTATACATATATATATACTATACAATACAAGGCACTGCAGTTGAACTTGTCCTGGTAGAAAGTCGTAACTTTCACAGTCACCGCCACGCTGCCTTGCTGTGTCCAAAGAAACAAAAATCGAAAAGCAAATCGCTGCACTACAGTCAAGACAATGACATTTTGCAGAAAATGCTTGAAGGCGAACAAGCCATTGGAAGAAAATACAGTGTGAAGGGTGGAGGAGGAGGTGGTGGGATCTAATAGACTAGGTGGGGAGCAGCAGCAGAAGATTGGCTGGGAGCGATGAAGGGAAGGATGGACGGAGACAGGTCGTGGCGGGGGGGCCAGAATCATTCTCTGGATGTGTGTGAAATTACCCTGACAGTTAGACCACACAGGCAAAAGAAGCATCGGTGAGAGAATGTATGGCTGCACAGAAGAGTCCGAAAATATCAACTGTTAAATGTCAGATGCTCATAAAATTCGTCTTTGTTGTGTGAGGAGGAAGAGAGAGACTCGAGGGAAGAGATGAACACAAACACAGCCCTGCCAAGGCGTGGTTAATTGAGTTTTGTGCAGCATGGTGGGGTCAGGGGGTCAGCTCAGCGACAGACTCCCCTCGAGTGGCGACTCCGCCAAACAATAGCTCATTAAAGTAGAACGCGTCTCTCTCACACACACACACACACACTGTCACAGCCTCAGTGGGCAGTTGATTGGCTCAGCTCTGTTCTTCACCGTTAGATGTGACATGGA
Organism: Sandelia bainsii; assembly: GCA_032362345.1. Taxonomy (NCBI): domain Eukaryota; kingdom Metazoa; phylum Chordata; class Actinopteri; order Anabantiformes; family Anabantidae; genus Sandelia; species Sandelia bainsii. The sequence goes on along the minus strand of JAUMHL010000001.1, from coordinate 2,292,230 downwards.
GGGAGAACTGGGGGGGGGTTTAAATCATGATGTGAATATAGAGTAAAAAAATAAGATTACGTTGAGTAGAAACACTGATCTTGAAGCAGAGGTGGGTTTCAAACCTCAAAATGTTTTGAGAACCAACAGAAATGTCACATTTTGAAATTAAAACTGTCACTTATCAGTGTTGTAAAATATTTTCTTTATATATAAAAAAACTATTAGTTATTACAATGCTGTTCCCTACGCTGGAGAGAGACGTGGACAGCTAACGAGTGTTCAGTACTGCAGGCAGGTTAGTTACAAATCACAGAAAGATTAAGGTCCCTGTGGAGCTTGGTAACACTGAGACTGGTCGTGGGTTCGGAGGTGGAGAGAAATCACACCTGTCCATTTACACGCACGTCTCCATGGTGTCCAGGAAACCACCCGTGTTCACATTTCTGCTGTATCACATCATCTGACGTACATACAGTCAGATGATGCCCGCTGTAAAAGGAGCAGCTATAAAACGTGAAAAAAAGAATTTGATCCAATACCATTGTCATCACGAGAGAGGATTGTTTTATTTTTTCCCCACTCATGTTGGTCAGGAGGAGCTTGTGAGTGCACATGCTCTCTGGCCCCAAAAATGTGGAAGCATCAATCAGATCATTTTAAACTCTGGAATCCAGAACAATGACGTTTTTTTTACAGCTTTCATAGGGATGAATGGGCGCCATGTTTGGATCTGGTATCCAGCTATTATAATAAATCCACAAAACAGCTACCACCTAAACACATCAGCGTTTAAAGAAATGCATCCCAAACCAGCTCAGGTGGCCAAACCAGGTTTTGAAATCAACCATAAACGGGGTCAAAGCACACGGAACCAGGTTGAGCCAACGCAGTTTAAATGAACTACAGCTGCAGTACCAATTCCAAGCCTAGTTTATCAGCTTAATGTGCATCACTACTATAGAAAGGGAACAACACACAGGAGAACTCATACCTGTTGCAACTCCTGCATGATGCTATTTTTTTTTTTATCTAACCTGCACAAACAGCAGTTATGAAACAGGAATGAGCAGCTTTAAGTGGGGATTCAGACTGAAAACAAAGCAGCTGTCTGTGTTGGTGGCACCGTGTTGTTTATGGTCCTAGTGTGAGAACAAAATCTGATTCAGTAGCGTTAACACATTAACGTAGTGTAGCATAACACACCCTGAAAATCTTATTTCGCTGACCCACAATGTTTTAACCTCTCACCACAGCCAGCAGTGATGCTCCGAGGTGAAGCAGGCCTGAATTTCTTTAAGTAGCAGGCAGCAAAACGCTGCTGTTCAAGCTCAGTTTTAAGTTTCTCATTATCATATGTGAAACAGTTTGTAATACTCAGACAGGATTTTCCAACTCTGGAAAGTCGTCACTCCACACGGCGACGGATTTAACTTTCACCGTAACAACTGGGAGTGAACAGTAGATACAGCATCCACATTATAAAGTAATCTGGATCAGGAATGTATGTGCATCTTTTTCCACAGACGGCTGAAGTCAGTCTGAGCACGGCTAAAACTCACTGTACATAGGTGCTGATATGTCTATACCTGCTCGTGGTAGAGTTTGTACACAAAATACAAACCAAAGTAAAAGACAGAAAACTGCAAAGTTCATAATAACTCTCAACAACCTCTTTTAATATTTATTCAGATCATTTCTGTCCAACCCGACGATTTGCTTCTTTGTTTGGTCATATGAGAACAGATCAATTGGTACAAGATGTTACTGAGCAGGACGTTTCTCGGGTCATTTCCAACAATCCCCGGAGAGCTTCACTTGGATCAAGGTCTGACCATGACTGATATTCAACCCAAGACCCAGAAGAGCAACGAGGAACTGGCAAAGAAAAGTCTTAGTGAGAAATGACAATGTGCCTAAAATATAATCTGTGAAATATTACAAAGTCAACACAAATCTGCACGGCAGATTTAAAAGCAGTCTTAGTTTTCACTGTCACTCCATTTTTCCTGTCTCCTCCTGCCCCCCGTCACATTCTCATCCTTCTCTCTTTCACCTCCATCCTCACCAGGTCTACTCCATCTTTACCTCAACACTTCCAGCTCTCCCCCTGACAGCTTTTACACAACTCCCTCTTCCTGTTCCTCCTCCTCCTGCTGCTCACTCTCCTCATCCCATCTTTCTCCCCGAATGCAGCACAGTGGATGTGACTAATATTAGCGACCACACACACACACACACACACACACACAGAGGTCTAATGACACTTCATTAGCGGCATTGTTCCCACTGAGGGACTGCAGGGGAAATGGTAAGATAATTATAAGAAAGGCAGTGAAAGAAGCTGAGGTGGCAGTGACTGGCAATGAAGCAGAGAGGGAACGACCGGGAAACAATTATGAGACAGAAGAAAATTATTCAGCTACTCTACAAATGAGAAATGTTAAAAAAAGTACTCGACTTACACTGGATCACATTTGATTTTATTCATAAATTACTGAGGTTTCATGAGTGAATTTATTTCAGCAAATGGAGGTGAAGGGAATTCCATTTCTGCTTCCCAGTTTTAGAAACACTTGACAAAAGCGAGTCTTTTCAAAAACAGTGTCCAGGATACCCGGGATAATCCACAGACCTGAAAAATGTTCAGTCACAGTGAGGCCTGTAGATGATCCTGAGTAACCTGGACTTAGGACACGGGTTTGGAAATGTTTGAGTGCATTAGTTACACTGTGTAAACTGTGTAAATTGTAGCAGGTTTTGTGGTTAAATTTAAATTAAATATACAGTGAATTGATTCAGGTCAATGCAATGTTCTCATAAGTGACTAAAGTTGCTGCGTGTGTATCTGTATTAAATGTGCACGTGGCACCTCAGTTTCCTGCTCTCTGCCCGCTGCGTCGGGCGCTAACGCTAATCCTCCTCACGCTCAATTAGCCTCACTGGCAGCTAGACACACACTTTTGAACACACACATAGATGCAGAGCTTGATTCATATTTTTCTTAATGCTTCATGCCCAGTTTATAATGATGCATCCAGAAACAGAAATAAACAGAGACTGAAAGAGTGTTTTTTCATTTCAGATGTGGTTGCACAGGAACTCCAGGCACAGATGCTACACAACACTCTCACACATAACACACACACACACACACACACACACACACGTCTCTCTCGCTCTCCTACAGACCTACAGATAAATCCACAGAGTCCGACACGGGCCTCGACCTGCACTTTCTCACACTCTCTGCTGTTCGTACAAACACGCTGACAGAGTCGGTTTTCAAACATTTCCACTTCCTGACTGTGTGTTGGGATTGTTTGAGGTCAGACAAAGGAAGTTATAGACTCCAGACACGTCACTATCAAAATCCTGTTCTGTGTCTCGACTTTAAAACCCAGCATTAAAATTGCTACTATTACAGAACCCAGAAATAATAATAAATAAAAGAAAAACATTTCTCATGTTTGCAGTGAAAACATTAAAGTAGCAGTAGCAGTGGTGGGAGCAGTTTTTCTTCTTTATCGCTTTTTTAAACTTTGACAAACTATGAGACGAGAACCATTATGTATTATATATGTAGTAGTGTGTGTGTCCGATTGTCTCTTCACTTCGTTTTACTGGAAGCTGTTTCTGCTCATCACCTCTCATCATCTTACATCCAACAAAGCTCCAGGTGATGCTGATTGCAAGAAAACCCACTTTACACATTTTTAATGAGTGACCTGTTCTTCAGCGTGAGCTTAAGACTCATGATTGCTACAGACCTACTGAAAACCATTGACCACTGTGTCTTTTCTCCAACACTGCTTCATCCGCTCACACACATCTTCACATATTTGCCCTAACACACTTTCCTCGGTTCTCTGCTTAAATAACCGTGCTCATCTGGGCCCAAAAGGGCATCCATTTTTCAGCGTTGCCGTGACAGCCCAACGAGAAAGGGGGTGTTTAGTTTGACTGGTGCAGCCACCTTGATAAATGACCCTCTTATTGCTGGCTGTCTCCCAGGGAATACTGTACACACACATACCACTAACTCTCTCTCTCCCCCAGTGGCTAGCTGTCCAGCTGACACACACACACACACACAGATCACTTTACATGCTAATTGGGCGATAAGCCCTGTAACAAATAGCTGTTTAATGAGTCACTCTGCTCCACTGCAGGTCCACAGGATGGTGGGTTACTGGTGCTCTGGGAGGAGGAAACCATCCGCAGAGGTCACACTGGCTGTGTTTACATGCATGGAGTAACCGGTCATTCTCTGGTGTAGGTCTTATTTATTTTTTAAAGGTCAGTTCACACAAATCACTAAATACATATTATCTTTCTAGTGGAATGTTGCCCTGCAGGCAGGTTTGAGTTATCAACGCAGTGAGATATCCATCGCTGACATTTCCACTGTCACACCAACACAGCAGAGGTGAATGGAAGTTAGTTTGTGCTCACACCATAAAACTCCACAGTAATGTTTCCACAATGTCCCGCTTACTGAGGACAACACTCAGTGGAACAGAAAAAATATGATATATGATATGATATTTTTCAATCTATAAAACTTCTTTCATCTCCATGGTAATCATCAGAAACAGATATCTCAGAACCTTGATACCTTAAATTTTCTGTTTGTCCAGCACCAACATAGGACGTGCCTAGCCCAGCTTGATTGAAACAGGAAAACAATACCTCCCAATCATTTCATCAACAGTATAAATATAAAGTGATGATCTCGGTCTATACAATACACATATACTGTATGCCAGTTTAATGCCTTGCTCTAAACTCCAGCTATGATTTGGACATGCACATGACATGATTTGCAGAGGAGCAAGAAGGGCGAGTGACCGACTTCCAGGATCGTGAGTGTCAACATCTAGTGAATGTAAAGTACTTACTGCCGACACTGTCAAATTAGGTGAGCGACGGCAAGAGAGTCATTACTTTCTTTAGTCGTCCTAGATGGAGAATCTATGAGACCACACGGGGTATGAAAAACAAACTTCTATGACATACGCTCAGTCTCACCTGATTATATCATCTACACACAGCCTAACACAAATGAGTGTATTTTAACTTTTAATGTTACCTGTCAGCTCTACTAAAAGATACCTCTAACAGCTCCATCAGCACACAAGACACTACTCTATATACGCCGAGATGTTTTTTCTGTTTCTCCGCTCAGTCAGTTACAGTTAGTTTATGCGCCAAGAAAACTGCGACGTTAAACAGCAAACAGGCAAGTAGGTCTGCAGACTTTTCCAGGCCATTTCTCTTCGATCGGGAGCCCAAGCCCCCCATCTCTGATCATAAAGCTATCAGCCTCAGAGGGGAAAACATCCTCCACGCTACAGTAAACCACAGAGGAGGACGGATAATGTATCTGTGTTGGCACCCCTGACAATCATCAATTATTCACACAGAGCCACTCGAAAACCTGGAATAAACACATACATCCATGTTCACGCTGCACTGAGAAATCCATTCAGTGTGTGTACACTCAGAGATGTGCTGAAACAGAAAAGTGCTTCTTTACTTACACTCACACACACACACACACACACACACACTGCAATGTTGTGCCTTTTTCTTAATTTAGATGATTGGTGTTTCTAAAGGTGCAATGTTTGGATTGTTTGTCATACATAAAAAAAAATATCATATCATATCAAATGTCAGTCATAGTTCATCACAGTGCAGTGAAGTGTATCAGAAGCAAACAGCAGGGGAAAACTAGAGACACGGGTTTACGCAAACACAAAGAAACCAATTAAAACACATTGACATTGTCAGCAGGTCAGAATGCAGAGCAGCAATATTATGTGCAACTCCTGGAATTAGCAGCGTGCTATTCCTCAAAGTACCATTAAAAAATGTATCTTCAGTGTTTAAGAATACAGAATATGAATCAGTTCAACTATAAACTTTTTACACATGTACCTAACCTCGTTAGAGCTCATTTATAGCTCAACCATAAAGAGAGGTTAAATTAACCATATTGCTTATCAATAACCACATTGAGGTTATAGTCTGGCTAAATGCATTTACATGGTTTAGAGTAATTCATTTGATTATGATTAGCCTGATAAGAAGGTACTTTTTGTAAAACAAAAACTCAATTAAAT
>JAUMHL010000001.1:2246450-2263931 GCA_032362345.1 Sandelia bainsii | reverse complement strand
GTGAGTCCCTCTGGTGAGATAGTGGAGGGTAGTTCAGTGACTCTGACCTGTAGCACTGATGCTAACCCAGCAGCTAAATACGCCTGGTACAAGGAGAATGAAGAGTCACCAAAATCTTCAGGACAGATCTTCATCATCACTGACTTCAGACCTGAACACAGTGGAAATTATTTCTGTGAAGCCTGGAACAGTAGAGGACGACACAACTCAACTTTGTATCTGATTGTTAAGACAGGTAATTTCTCTGCACACACACCTACTAACTGCTGAGTTCCTTCTGTCAAAGGACACTGGATACAGGTGTCCTTGACCTCAGTTTACCTTAATAATCATCATTTTTCTCTCGTGTGATGTTCAACAAAGCCACTGGAAAATTTGTTTTTTAGTTACATTTTGACTCATGTATGTATTTCAGGTTCATGGAAAGTTCCAGTAGCTCTGTCAATCACCGCTGCTGTTCTGCTTTTCATTCTCCTCTCTGTCTTGCTCTGGGTTAGGTGAGTAGTTCACTTTCTCACTGTGATTAAACTCAATCTAAGAATGAATGAATTAAGAGCATAACTACGTTGTTGCGCCTTCACACCTGCACAAGATGCACATCTCTGTATATGGTGCTTCTTGAACATAACTTCAGTCATGACCACACAGCAACACGGCTCATGATCACTAGAAGTGTGTTGAGAGCTTGTTTCTTGTCTTCACCTGCAGTGGAGCAGGCGTCCGTAGCGATGTGCTCGTCCTTTTGCCTCTTTGACTCTGTTCACTGTGGCTGAGGTGAAAGCAGAAGTTGTGTGTTGCAAATTTACACACTAGTGGTGCAGGCCGTGGCTCATTATGAAGTTAAGAAATCATGTTTTTGTGTAGGGCTTTGGGTGAACTCGGATCAAGTCACATCAGAAACCTCAAAGAGCTTTCGTCAGTTTCACTATGCTCACTTCAGTTTTGCAATGACTTCAACAATTTCCAATAAGTAACACTGAAACTACATCGCAGACGTCTCATTTGTAGCCAGTATGGACACAATGGACAATTAAACTGACAATTAACTCTTTCAATAAGTGTACAACAAGTGCAATCAAACATTGACTGTTGAAAAAAAGTGAAACCTATCCTGTAAAGTCTGTCACATGGTCCATTATTCCTTTTTTGTGCATTCATTCTCCTGTCAGAAGAGAAAAGTCCTTGCAGCGACAGTCTGAGGCGGAGGCGAGGCCGGACAGCAGCTCGCAGGTGAGGACAAAGTGTTCAGGTGCACTGGGATAAATGTTGCTTCTCTGTTTGCTCCTCATGAACACGTGCAGAGATGAACACTGACAAGCATGTTTCCGTGGGGGTGTTAAACTGCTATAGAAAGATGGTAACAAAAAGAGAGAAGTTTGTTGTGAAAAGACTGTAACTCTGGAAAATACCTTGGTGTGAGGGCTTGGTAAAGAAGGTGAAAAAACACTCTCACACATTAGGGATAAAGTAAAGGGGATTTGATAAATAAAAACTATTATAGGTAAGAACGTAAATAAATACAACTGAAAATCACTCCAGAGACAGGAAAAACGCAGAGATAAACTAATCCCAAAACTAACAACAAAACCTTCCCTACAAGACGTTCAAAATGAAAAACACAAGTAAAACCAGGACCTAGACACAGAAAACCAAATGCAAGAACTAAGTGTTTTTACAGAGAACAACCAGACAAAAAGACGAGGTAAATCAAACTAGAGGGCAACAAAGAATCAGTACAGAACAAATATTCACAGGGGAAAAACACCAGGTCAGGGAAACAGGCAAATCGAGACAAGGAAACACTAGGAGCAAAAACCAGAGACTGAAAATTAAACGGCAGGAAAACTATGACAAACAGCACAGATAAAAAAAACAAAACAGATGCAAACTAAGTGCAGCCAGGGGAGGAGGAAAACAGGGAAAAACACAGAAACTGAAATTAAACCAGACATCGATCATGACACCAAAGTCTCACGTTAGCTTCAGTGGATTTTTCTTAAGGATTTTGGCCCAATACAAGGACTGTGGGGGATTTTGTTCCCATTACTTACATTTAAAATGGTGCATGAGAAGGTATTTTTATTGAGATTAGAGCTCTGAGGACTGAACTATGAATAGTATCGACCTCTTCTGGTGATCTGTGGTTATTACACTGGCAACGACTAATGGACTTTCTTCTTAATAGAAGGAAGTCCAGTTGCCATGACTCCGCCACCAGGTCATCTCACCTGGATGAGACAATGTACAGACATAATGTAAAACTGATCCATCCTCAGGATCACAGTTCTCTGGCTACTTACTGTGCAGAGGTTTTACTGAATGATCATGTCATAGTACAGACCAACAGAGTTTTATTTATCAAGAGAAGAAATATATGGAAAGTTCTCGTGTGTGTGTGTGTGTGTGTGTTCAGCAGGTGGATGATATTCACTACGCCAGCATACAGTTCACCAGGAACCAGACAGACACTCTGTACTGCAACTTCAGTCCAGCTCAGCCCCAAAGAACCAAAGAAGAGGAGGGTGTAGAATGCGCAACTACCAACTTCAGCAGCGCCGGTTCAGCTGCGGGGTGAGTGGCTCTTTAAAATGTTCAATATCAACTATTTAATCCCAGATTTTCTGCCGTTAAACGTGCCGTATTCTTTCTAATTTAAGCATTTTCTTCTCAGAAGAACACGTCAGGCAGCTGTGGAAGATCCCTCTGCACTGTACAGCATAGTTACAAAGAAAATCAGAGTATGAACACACCATGGCTCTGTGGTTTGTTCTTTATGCACAAACACTGAATTTGATTTTCTCCTGTTATATTAGTCTGTGGGATTTTAATGGGATTCATCATTCATCACCATATCCAGCAATAAGACATAACCAAATAAAGTCGTAGGGGACTGAAACATGTGTGTAGGTACATGATCTGTTGTGTTAACGTTCCTTCAGTGACTCAGAGTCCTGAGGTGATCAGAGGTAATCACACCTTCACCGTGAAATCTCTCAAGCTGTTGGTGTCTCTGTGGGGGAATTTAGGCCGAGTTAAGTCAGGTCACCTGTGAAACTTATCTCTCTTCACCTGGCATCTTTCTGGACACCTTCCTGCTGACAAAGGTCATAAAGTACACGAAGTTAAATAAATCTACTTAATGTTGAGGTCTGTCTTATAACATTATACAAAAACTCTCATTTTTGTTAATTTATCTCATCAGTTGAGTTGGATTTGAGCTTAATCATTATGAATCTGCTTTGTGGCAAACTGTTTTAAATAGTATTTGTTTGGTAAATTATTAATATAAATAAATTTTAAGTTATTTATGGAACAATATTATATATTATGTCTATCGTATAATACACATGAAGTATGTAATTATATTCATTATTCATTACTAATTGTTTGTGTTTTAAGGTCTGGTGTGGCTACATGTGCCTCCTAAAACTTCAGTTTTCACCTTTATCACTAGATTTCAAACCGTTTTTCACCATTTGTAACCTGTTCTGTTACATTTGTGTTATTTTTTTATATGAAAATGTATAAATTGTGTTAATATATGTCATAAGGAATCAGATTTGTTTAAAAGTAACATTTTGGGCACTTTCCTCCTTTTTATTGCATCTGAAAATCAGATTTGGTTTAAGTTTAAAGTCAGGGTAAGAGTAGGGATCAGGAATGTAGTAATGGTTATGAATGTGCAGGAAAGTCAACGCGGTGTCCTGATGGAAATAAATGTGCTTGTGTTATTTGTAACCTCAGTTCATGATGTGTTCATGATAAGTTTTCCTCACTTGCTGGTTGCACATTTGAACTAGATAAGCCCTAGAATGAGGAGGAATCTGCCTTCCCTGCTCCCTGAGGTGTGATGCCACAGTGGGGGAAAGAATCAGGCTCCATATGCTGGTCTAATCCAGTCCAGGTGGTCCTGTCTGCTCTTATTAGAGGAGGCTGCAAACAGACCACGAAAGCCTCCAACACGCTGAAGAAAGATCTTTAGTCTCCTACAGATTAGAGACTATTGATTTAGTGACATTCTTCCAGGCAGTAGTGTATATACATGACGAGTGTCTGAAGTATCAGTGCATTTCTATGTGAGTATTTAAGTCTGTGTTAGAAACTGATCTGGACTTTCACAGAGGTGACGAGACAATTAACAGCACTTGATCCCTATTAACCTTCCAACATGTCGTTTGCGTACACTGACAGCTAAAAGAAGCTGAAGCAGAAGCTACGAGACAAGTGTGATAAAGAAGCAGGAAAATGCTGGTAACTGGTAACGTGTCTGCACAGTAACGCTCCCTTTTTTTGATCTGCACCCTTTTAACCTTTCGTTTAATGAAACGATTGGTTGTTAGAAACTTTAATCAAGGCTTCTGAGCATATTACATGATCAGTGATGGCAATGAAAACAGCCATGAATAAAAACAGAATTAAATAAATAATCTACATACTAACAGTTAAAGTAGTAGCACTGGTGGGGTGTAAAAGTGAAAAACAATACAGGCTGTGGTACACGTCAAGTTGTTCTGTTTTCTAACCTAAAATCCATGTGTTGGTACAGTTTCATCGCGCTTATCTTAGCTTAAGTTGTTGTCACGAGCTGAATATTTTCCCTTGTGACAACTAAAGTGATCTTCATCGATGGAGTGAGGAGGAGATTTTCTTCACCTACACATTCCCTGACAGTCTTTCTGTGTCTGGCTCCTTCTGTCATCAGGCTAAAACAAACCACATCTACAAAGTTTTATATGACCCGGGTTTGTTCACTTGAAGTCACAGCTCTGCTCTCCCATCAGACAGTTGATCTTCCTCCACCACGTCTCCGAGAGGCTCTTGATCTTGTCGGGCGTCTTCTTCCTCAGAGTCAGCCTCTGCTGCTGGTTGGTGCCACTGTCTGTCTGCTGCACACTCGCCAAGATGGCTGAATCAAAAGCGTCCTTCAGATTCTTCTGGGTCAGCGCCGAGCACTCTGCAAAACCCACCGCCCCTAACTCCTGGGCGAGACGCCGCCCTTCCTCGGTGCTCACCGGTCGCTGCTGGTTCTGCGCCAGGTGGATCAGCACCTGCACATCCTCTCTCAGATCCAGCTGGGTGCCAACCAGGACCAAGGGCGCACCGGGACAGTGCTGACGGATCTCGGGAACCCACCTGTTGAGCAGATTGCTGAAGGAGCAGGGGCGGACCACGCTGTAGCAGAGGAGGAAGACGTCAGCGTTCTTGTAGCAAAGGGGCCGAAGGCGGTCCAGCTCGTCCTTCATGACACAGACAGAACAGTCAGGTCAGAATTAGTCACTGCTGGTGTTAGGATTTAAACAGTGTTGTGTATGTTGAGTTTCTCCTCAACTCACAATTTCTTTGTACTTTGACAGTTTTCTTAAAACGGGATTTATTTTATCGTAACCCCTGTATCGTGATTTATATAATAATACACAGCTCTGTTCTATATCGTTCTTATTACCAGCAAATCCCATGGGAAGACCAAAACCAACAATGTGTTAGCCTGTTTCTCACTCCTTTCATGCTTTCCCACCTTGTCTGCTGTGATTTTAGATTGTACATACACAAAACATTACTCAAACATCAGGAATAAGTGCATTTGTTAGGGACTATTTTCTGTGGCATATCAATCCAAATGTATGGCTTTAGTGAATTTATTTTTTAGTACCATTATTTTACTATTTGTTGACAACAATGGAGTTAGTGGTGGTTTTACATACACAGACAAACTTTTTGTCTTTTCTTGGGATTTGTTAACAGTAAGAAAAATATAGTACATTTGTCCAGCTACACATGGTTGATCTAATGGTTCCTTTTTTCCTAACACTAAAGGGACAACGGGCTCTAAAACACTGTTTAGGCTCTAAATTATAGACTCTTCAATGTAGTCCAGTTTTAAAGATTTGGACATAGCCCATGGACTGAATGTGGACTTTGGTTTCTGCTTTCATTTTCCCAGGGCTGACTCTGTTTCTGAGATGGATTATGCAGAGTATCCGGGGACACTTTCTGCAAACAGATGTTGCTGTGTTTATCTCTTCAAACAGACTGGTTGAGTTTAATCCAAGTTACTGCACACGTGTAAAAAGACACAAAATCTCCCGATGAGGTTTATTTTTCAGTCTAATGGAATCTTCTCTCAGGACATCTGAAACTATGGAGGACGAGAGGACGCTCAGTGCAACACAGGGTGACACGGGGGCAAACTCAGTGTGTCCCCGCCTGCAGGGGGCGATATTAACCACAGGGTCAACTAATGGGGTTTTAGAGGGGTTCAACCCCAGACTAGATGCAGGATGCACGAGGCTGCAGGGGTGGGGCAGCAATACCACTACAGCTCCAATATTTAGGTGTAGGATCAATTATTGACTAGTACTGATTGATCACTGATCACTTACATTGATTGATCCGTCAACCAGCCCCCATTTCTATTATGACAGTGCAGGAGAAGAGAGATAAATCTGATTGGTTAGATTTCCACTAGCGGAACTTGTAATGCACCTGTCCTACAGCTGTCACGTGTCCAGGTATTACGTGTTAAAGGTGCAGCTCACCTGTCCGGCCGTGTCACAGAGCTGCAGTCTCACCGGTTTCCCGTCCACAACAACCATCACTGAGAAGATCAAGAGACAGTTTAAAAGATGGTTTGGAGGATTTTTTTGTACAGTAACAAACGCTTCATTCAATCAGTTGTACATCGATTCAATCTTCAATCACAACTAAAGATTACAACAAAACAAAGACTTTCAGCTGCGCACACAACCTGTGCGTAACACTGAGGCCAAATGTTACCGGTAAAGTTGTCAAACGCTGTCGGAACATATTCGGTCGGGTATCCGTTGGTGGTGTAGCTGACGACGAGGCTGGTTTTGCCCACAGCGCCGTCTCCAACCAGGACGCAGTTCACCTTGCGCTCAGGTGCGGAGCCGGACCGCCGGCGCCTCACGTTCAGAGGGAAGTCCCGGTTCTTTAAGCGCCGCGGTGGAACGATAGGGGAGTCTCCCCCGCACACCGGTTCCGACACACGGCGGGGCTTTTGCTTTCCGACGTCCTGAGGGAGCATGGCTGCGCCTTCGGAGACGGTTTAGTTTCAGTTGGCGGCTCAGAGTCGCTGGAGACTCTTTTCGCGCTCCATGTTATCGGCAGCTTGCGCGTCTCTCCTGCAGTTTAAGTTGGTAACTGCGTCACTGAAGCGCCAAATAATGTTCAGGTGTGTTTCAAATGCGCCGTGACAGAGATTTGAAGCGCGCAGCGTCACAGCAGTCGGGTTTCTCCGCGCAGCAGGAGCTCGTGATTGGCATTCTCCCTACATCTGCTGTGGCCGTGATTCCTAAGAGGCTTAGCGAGCACCATATGAAGCTCCAGAGCTTTCCAAGTGAAATGAGCGAAGCACTGAAAAAACCTTTATCCCATGGAGTTACATATACACTTTGTTCACATATGAAAGAAAAAATAAAATATATGACCCAAATAAGAGCTCCTTGGGCCAAATCTGCTCCTTTACTCACGCTGAAAAAACATAAAGAGTCAATAAATTATAGAAATCCATTAATAAATATTGTAATTTCCTTTTATTTATTAATCTGACTCAATAGTTCCACAATCTCCACTCAAACAGCCTCTTATTTACCTCCAGCAGGCTCCTCATGTGTTTAGAAGATGTGAAGGACCGACGACCCCTGGTGGTGGAATCTCATGAGCTGTGGGCAGCAGGAGAAGCAGCATTTGATGCAACATGAATCATCGTTTCTCATCGCTGTCACCAGCAGCAGATAAACAGCAGAGCGTCCTTCTTCCACAGAGAGACGAAGAGACAGGGAGCCTGAAGTCAAAAACATGTCAAAACAGCAGAGAGAAGATTTGCAGGAAATGCTGCAAATCTAAAGCAAAAGGGGAAATAAATCCCTTCTGCTTTTTCTTCCTGTGATCCTCATCCAGGGAGGAGGGACATAAACAACATACACAAGTTAACAGTTTCCTATTCTGGTTTGTTGAGCTGTAGCAGAAGAGGAAGACGTCTCAGGGAGAAATAGTCTCAGGGATGTGAGTGAATTAATGGTTGAAATGATTTTGAGGGCGGAAACAAAAAAGTTAGGGACTAATCGTCTCATTTTGTCATCAACGTGCACAAACACCTGAAACTGCTTTTTTTTTTTTAGATAATAAAAATCTCTGAGACAGGAGCAGCAGAAAACTTTGATTGGCCTTTGAAAGGGCGACTTCATCATGTGGAGGAGCACGTGGAACCGGGTGATGCGACACTAAACACAGAGAGATATTTGAATATCTGTAAGCACATTTACTCAGTGAAAAGCTGTGAAGTCACCCTTTAAACGGCCATTTATTACAGTCCCTGCAGGTTTTCTTTAGCTGTCGTCTTCAGGGACACTAAGGATTTGATTGATGATTGATTCTACAGTGAAAGTCTCACTGTGGCCTGATATAATAAACTAACCTCATTTTATTTTATCACCACACACAAGATGAGCACAAAGCCTCACAACACCCAGCTGGCGTCTCCGTGTGCCTTCGCTTCTTGAGGAGGCTGCAGAGCAACAACACGGTGAGACAGCAGCAGTGTGTGTGTGTGTGTGTGTGTGTGTGTGGGAGGTGGAAAGTGTTGCCGTGCACTGAAAAGCACGAGAAAACGCCAGCGAGTGGGAGTGAAACCATACGCACCAGCAAAGAACAAGACATCATTTCACACACGTTGTGCAGCTCCACCTCACCACTTACCCTCCTGCTGTCTGTGCAGTGTATCACACTGTCTTTGAGATTTAACGTCCCCCCCACCTCCAGTCACAATTCTCAACCCAACACAAACTTGACCATTATAAAATAAAGTCACATTGTCTACAAGGTGAAAAGAGCGTCCACGTTTCAAACATTATTCTAAAATAAAGATGTATTTTTTTACACTGAGACACATTTTTTTAACCTTATTCCTGCACATTTTGCAGCTTTCCATTGTTTAACTTTGTTTTTTAATTCATCAATTGATATACATACAATACATATTTACATTTAGGTATCAATTATTGCTTTTACTGCAGTTATTTATGGCAGCACCAGGTAGTTTATATTTAATCATGTACTTGTACCTGTGTCTTATCTGTAAATAATCTCTTTGCACCTCTGATTGTACTTTGCACAACACAAAGCCGAATCTAATCTAACTCGCATCTAATTTAGTTTTCTAA
Organism: Sandelia bainsii; assembly: GCA_032362345.1. Taxonomy (NCBI): domain Eukaryota; kingdom Metazoa; phylum Chordata; class Actinopteri; order Anabantiformes; family Anabantidae; genus Sandelia; species Sandelia bainsii. The sequence goes on along the minus strand of JAUMHL010000001.1, from coordinate 2,254,749 downwards.
TTGTGTTCCATGTGTCTGATAAGATGCACACAGACACACACACACACTAAAAACTGAATTATAGTATAGAAGTGACAGGTGCACCAGCAGCCACAGTAGCAACATTAGAACTAGGAGTCATAAAGCTCACAGTGGCAGACATTCAAATCTCTGGGTCTTTTATGGTTTGGGCGAATTGCCCTTTAAACAGGAGGAACTGTTTACAGCTTTGTGTCACTGAGTTAAAGTATATTTGAATACATAAAGCAACGAGATCCCTCAGGACGCTCGTCTGTATGTGCTGCCTGATCCCAGCTTTTATACATTTCTGTTGTGTTTAAAAATGTACTTTAATGTACTCTGTCTCATCAGAAGTCAGAAAAGAGTTTGTCCGCAGGATTTCTACCTGGTTCAACAAAAGTTAAATAAAAAAAAGAATCTATGAAATGCTTGTTTGTACTTTATTCAAGATTCAAGAGGTTTATTTGTCACATACACAGTTATACCAGTACAACCTCTCTCTTACTCTTTGTACTCAACCTCAGCCTAAAACTATAGTAATTCTAACACTAAATCTTGACCTTCACCATTCTCCTAAAGAAACTTTGAGAAATTGTCGTCACACTTGAAGTTTGTCGTCATAAAGATGAACAAATTTTCTCTGAGCTCGTCGACGGTGTAAAAATAACCTTTAACCAGGTCCTGACGTCGCTGCTTAACAGGATTAATGAAGAGTCAGCGAAAAACAACATCTACTACTACTGGAGACGTCGGGCAGCGCCGCTGCAGAAGCTGGCACGACACCCAGAAACCCTGTCAAAACCCACACACTCGTATGTAACACACAAAGCTGCTATTCTACTCGTCCTCCTCCTCTTCTTCCAACGTCTGATCAACTAGACATCTAATCAGAATCTTTTGGGGACCCTGGGCCTCCTTTTGGAGTTTGCAGACCAGGCAAATACATTAACTCAATTTAGAATTTGGGATTAGGGACCCCCCTCCTCCCCCCTGCCCCTACACCCACATATAAACACACAAACACACACTGTCATCCCCTTCCTCCTCCCCCTCTGCTCTGCCTTTCCTCCTTCCCTCATCTCTCTTTTTGATGGGATCAGCTGAGCTCTGCACTCTCCTCGTCTTCTCCTGCACTCTCTCTCTCCCTCTCTCTCCCTCTCTCTCTCCCTCGGGGGACCGGGATGCTTGGACTCTATAGTTATGGGCCGCGGCCATCTGTCACCGTGCGCATTCATGCAGCCACCAGAAGGCCACAACATGTGCAGATTTAAATGGAGAACCCAACTTTCCCAGGACACACAGGCCTGACCCCGGCAGCCGCAGCAGCTCTCCCTCCTTCTCCGTCACCCCGTGTCTCGCCCTCCTCCTCTTCTCTCCTCTGTACCACAACCATCACCACCATCCAGCATCCCTAAAATCCAAACCCCACCCACCTGCCACACCCTCCACACCACCAAGAAATACTGTCTGCATGTGAATCAGTAAATTAGAACCCTCCCAAACCTCCTGGAGCAATCATCCCCCCTCCCAAACACACCCCACTAAGTGTGCGTGTGTGTGTGTGGTTAATGGCTTTGCAGCGTGCACAAGCACCTTCTTCACACATGATGATGGATTTCCACCTCACGCAGCAGCTGATGGCGAAAGGGGAGGTGATGGGGGAGATGGGGTGAGGGTGGGAGGAGAAGGCGGTGAGGGCAACCCCTGGTGTGTGGGTGAGAAAGAGAGAGATCAGTCGGTTGATAAAACTGATTGTGAAGAAGAGAAGGAAAGGAAAGAAGGGGACCGTGTGTGTGTGTGTGTTGGGCAGCAACACGAGGGTGTGCTGTGGTTTTTGGGTTTTAGTGAGGATGAGGGTGGGAGGGGTACCAGGATTGGTCTTGTCTGTGGGACCCACAGGGAGGACAATAGGAGCAGCGGGGGTGGGGCGAGTGTCACACGCTTTTGCTTTGTGGCTCGGTCAACAGGCGTGTGCCACGGGTGTCGTCTCGCCTCCCCTCGCCTGCTGTCCAACTCTGGGGAAGGACCGGGAGCCATGAGAACCGGGGCCCCGGGTCCTTTAATGAGGGGCGTGCTGTTTCTTATCAAAGATGGACAAGCCATCATTACAATCATCATTAGAAGCTGCACAATGGAGCACGCCTCCCTTTGCTGTGGATGGGAAAATCCTGCTGCAGAGCTGCAGAAGTGACGGTGGCCACACACACACACACACACACACACAAAAAGAGCACAAACAAGTCTCAGTGAATGTGTGCGACTCTGCAACTGTTACATCTGGTGAGGCAGCAGCAGCTCATCAGGTGCAACTGAGAGGAACCCTCTTCTCCTGCTCTTCCTGAAACGTCTCTCTTCTTCCTGTTTTCATATCATATGCATGTCGAAGGTCTAATCCAGTTTAAATGTCATATGTGCTGGACAGAGCACAAAACACTGCACACATTCAAATTAGATTTAATTTTCTCAAATGACGAACCCTGGTTAACGTAGGTTTTCGGGCTCCTCCTTTATCATGAATATCTGACTTTCAGAGAGTTTCCTGGGTGTAATCGCAGCTTGGATGCAGATACAGAGACAGCTAATTATGTATCGAACATAATCGTTTTCGTCCTTTAATTTGTTGCACATTCAACAGATTAGATGCTTGTCCAGATGCTGGTCGATGTGGTCATAACAAAAACAAGACAGATTCACTTTAAAAATAATCCCGGTGCAGAGCAGAGCCAACTCCTCAGCTGATGGAGGTGATTAATAAAGTGAAAAACTCGTATCACTGTTTGCTCATGGTGGATGAACTTTGCCAGTTTTATGGTTTGAGTCCAAGGGTTGAAGTCTGGATATGATTTTAAAGGACTGTTGAGTGAGTGCATTTGTCAAAGGGAAAGAAAAACCACTCTCGCTTTGACTTGGAAACATTTAGAAGAAATCTGCAGCTTGGATTTTAAATCTACGACGGCTGAAACTTCCACCACCTTCAATCCAGCTTTTATTTTCCGTTTTACTACAAACTGAAGTAAGTCACACACCAGCACACAAAACTGAGTTGTTATGATCTCCTTTCTGTCTTTAAGTGCTCTGTTTACTCGCTCTGAGGGGGCTGGGAGTTAGATTCATCCGAACCACAGCCCTGCTCAGAGTTTCTCATCATTAATGTTTGTCCAAAAAACGTGTTTCTCCACTGTGGCTCCTCCAAGTCCTTTTTAATGCTCTGTGGCCCCGGCCGCAGGGAGCATCGTCATGGTGCTGGGGGGGGATGACGCGGCAGCAGTGGCAGCTGGCGGCCCAGCTTGCAGGGGCCATCTCTGCACAATGGAGAGCCTTCCCCCTGGGGCCAGTGATTTAGGACAGGGCTCTCTGGACAGGAGGAGAGAGGACACTGCCTTTGGAGGAACGCACCCTCCCTCCCTCCCATCTTCTTTTTCTTGCCTTGTCCTCTAAAGCTTCCCTGCTGGCTCCCATGTCCCCCCTGCTCTTGACACCCTCCCGTCATCTCACCGTGGCTAAGCTCTCTCCTGGGACGAGCAGGACGGAGAGCATTCCTGAGGTGTAGGCTAACGCTAGCTGGACACAATAGGGGGACGACAACAGGTGCGCGTGGATCCTCTGTCGTCCAGCGGCAGCTGAGCGATAGGGATGGGGGGCTATCATGGCGCCATTATCCACCACTGCTCTACCAGTGGGATGTTGGACCTCTCTCCTGAACAAAAACAAGCCTTTTTTTATGTGTAACCTGGTCTTGTACCCACCCTGCTCTGACAAGCCTCTCTTTTATCCTCCTACCCCAGCTAGCACCTGCCAGCCCCGGGCCCTCTAAACAACCCCAACAGCCACTTATCCCAAGACGGGGTTCAATTTAGACAAACTACAACTGCAATAAAACCTGAGCCCGCTAGTTTAAAACACCAACCACTTCATACTGGAGCCACAGAAATGATCCAGGCAGCCACCTCTGCATGCTCTCTAGTCCCCCCCCTCCTGCCTCCCTCCTGCCTCCCTCTGAATTATGTTATGTCTCAAATGAGCAGTCATACAGCAGATTGTTTGGTGCAGCCACTTGATATAACTGGTGACAATGCCTCTAACAGAGCGAGTGTCCTGGGGGGATAGGCAGTATTTGGTTATTGCATCCCTGATCTCTCCCCATTGTGGTGGGCTATAGGTCCCATGGAAGGTTGAAAGGGGGGTTTGGGGAGGGGGACGTGCGCATATGTGGGCCCACAACGCAGGTGCCGGCATCTGTTCATTTCTGGGCAGATGCTCATGGTTGTAGAAATAGAGAGGGAGAGTTGGGGAGGGGGGGGGCAGGACTTCCTCTATTTACTCTCTCATCATTCACACTGGTGATTGAGCCTGGATGGAACAAAATCAGAGTAAAGGCTCCAGGAAAACACCCAAATTGTCCATGTGCATTGTTTATTCATAGTCTAAATGACCCAAACTAACTGTTCTCATACTTCTGTTGTTAAGGTTTGGACTTCAGCCCAAGAGAAGTCTCAGTGCTGCTGCAGATATTTTAGACTAGTGTGTGCTTCCAATTCTGTGGCATCAGTTTATGTTCGCTTGTTTTAAACGTCCCTGTGCACAGAGTCAGACCCATAAAGTAAAGTAATCCCAGTTTGGTGTGGATGAAGTTGACTGCCCTGCCGAGAGCCCGACCACAACTTCATCCAAGATATCTGGGATCAAGTGGAAGTGGAGTCAACAGATGAATAATTCAGCTCTCTTTAGAAGTTAAAATGCCAAACATTTGCTGTTTCCAGCTTTTCTAATCTGATGCATTTCCTCAGCATCCACAAAACAAGTGATCTAAAACAGGTCACTTTCAGATTGTGATTTATTTATTAACCGTTAACTGATTGAGTGAACTCCAGGAACTGAAATGATGTGCAGTCTGTCACAGCAGCAGGTTATTGCCCAGTGAGATGTTGAGTGTGATGTTCCACTGTTAACATACTTACTGCACCCTGAACAGAAGAGAGAGTGAGTGTTATTGTGTTTGATTTGCACAGCATAGTTTCCTTATCTCCTCCTCTATGTTCAATTTCAAACACAACAATGTAATAATTGTTATCTTGGTTGATTAATATTTTTCCTGCCTCGAGCTGCTGGCGTCAGTTACCTGTAAATAAACACATAAGTAAGAGGAAACTGAAACTAATAGTCTGTAGCTATGCTATCATGGAACAGGAACATGATTGACATGACATGATTCAACGATCCAGTCAAGTAGTGGACCCAGTGGCACCCAGAGTATGTATGAGGACATTTTGGTCTTTTAAGCCACTTTTTTCAATTTTAGAAAGATTTAAGATACTTTTACTCTAATTTAATGTGTGTGGCACCAATGAAACTCACAATAACCTTATTTCTTTTTTTATTCCCTATGGTATCACCTTAATAACCCAATCATATTCCTAAAGGAACCTACAGTAAATATGCAAATGTGATTTTTCCCTCCTTAATAATCCCATAATCACCGTATAAAGCTCTACAGTCATTTTATGTTCATGGTTGTTTGACTCTTTAGCAGCTTTAACGTGAGTATTTGTTGCGGGTGAACGTGTCACGCACAGTATCACTCAATGAATTATTATCGATTTTATTCATAGGGAGCCGCGTATGTTGCGGTGCGTCACCCCGGGGTGCGTGGCACATGTGTTTTCATAAACACTGGCACGCGACTGGCCACGTACAGCTCCCTCTTTACTCCCCCCTCCTCCCCAGTGTCTACACACACACTTACAGACGCGTCTCTGCCCCCCACCCTACGTAATTACTGCGGCACTCTTCCCATAAACTTAAGCTCAGCACGTCTCCAGTAACAGCAGCGTATGCAAATGAGACAGCAGCCCGGGCCTGGAGCCTCCAGTAGCCGTGGGAAGCCTCGCGGAGAGGCCTCGGGAGCCGCGGATCTGGCCTGTGGCCCCCTTCTTCCAGCAGCTGGCCGCAGTAATCTGATCTGGACACAAAGGAGCCTGTTGATCTCTGCTTCAGCAGGTAAAAGAGGCGAAGCAGACAACGAGAGACGGTCTCAGAGAAGAGAAAACACCACAGCACCAAAACAGTAATGAAGTAAATGTGGAGCGAGGTGGAGAGATTTCATTTGCCTTGTGATTGTTACAGCAGCTTTTTTCACTAAGAACGTGTGTGTGTGTGTGTGTGTGTGTGTAAGGGGGGGGGGCGTAAAAGCTCCTCTACACTGAGAAAGTGCTGATTCAAAACGTGTCATTTCCTCCAGCCTTGTAGCCCACATTTAAACACGAGTGGCCTCTATAAGACACCCCCCCCTCCTCCTCCTCAGCGTTGGTGTGCTGCCTTGCTCCTCCTCCTGCATCATTCAGGGAATGGAACCACCAACTCTGGCACTAACTTTAAAGCACAGCTTCAGCACCCGGGGGTTAAGCTTTCTCTCTGCGTAAAGATGCATCAATATTTCGAGGTATCGATGCAAAAAAAAAAAAAATCAATTGATCATCAAAAAGCACCCATCCCCCCCACCCCCCTTTCTCCAATCACCGCTTCATATGATCGATATCGTGTGATGCGCGCCGTGTTTACGTTCCCACGAGTGACCATGTGGTGTCTCCTCTTCGGGGACCAAGAAAAAAAGAAACCCTCCTGGCTTCCCCCTCGCCATATGGCCCCGGAGGGCCCATACCGTTACAGGTCCTTTAACATGCTTCCAGTTGAGTGTAGACAGAGCCCGGTGGACAGAGGCGCATACAGACGTGCGCTTCAGGCCGGAGGAGGGAGGGAGGGAAGCAGGGAAATAAACGTCGTTTTCTGGATGTGGAGGGGGGGGCTAGTTAGTGGCAGATGGCTTGTAAGGGTCTGTCCGCGTCTGAAGGCGTGTCGTGGTCCTTCACTGAAGACCCCCTTCCTCCCTCCCTCCCGCATTCACAATCAATGGAAATTAAAGCGCTGAGAATGGATGAATAGCCACAACCCGAGTCGCCCTTTTTTGTTTGGCGCAGCTACTGGTGGGCAGGAGTTAAACTACAGCAGCCCCCTACAGTAGCACTTTAGTTAAACAGTCAGAGCTCAGCCAGCAACATCTTGGCCAAAGGAGAAAAGGGGCAGAAACTGTCCAAACTGGGCAGGGTTTCGTTTTTTACAGGTTCAGGTCCTGGTTGAGTTTTGTTCTCAGCTTCTCAGATCTTTTTTTAAAGTGTCCGGGGTTTCTCTCCTTCCTCTAAACTTTTAAAATTAAATTGAAATCTCTCCACTCACATTGGTCCAGTGTGATTAAAGGACATCAAAACTGAGTCGCTAGGGTGGATCGGGGCCTAATTATGGGTCACATCAGACTACTGGTAAAGAATTAGGGTTTACTTAAATTGGGCGCAAACTTTTTAATCTTAATTTAGGTTTGATTAATCTAGTTTGATTCCAGACGTCTTCACGCCCAGTTTTAGACTTAGTTAATATAATGAACAGTAAAAACCCGCAGATCTTCGTGATTTAGACACAGACACTTTATGGTCGCTGTAAAACAGTCTTTAAAGAAGTTTTTGTAGAGTGAAAATGTCATTGATTTTCTCGTCTCTATTTGAGGTGAATTGCGATGGTCACGGTTCAGCCGGCGTCAGAAAAATAGCCCGGCGTGAAAGGAGAGATGGACGGGTTTATTAATGGAGGAGGACTTTGTTCGGTTGTTGCGGCCATTGATTGGAGGTAATAAGTAACTGCGGACACATCATCCATGTTATGTGACATAAGAAGTGAGGGTCATTTGGATGAGAAAGGGAAAGCATGGCACTGGGGGTGAACGCCTCCTCTGACAGCCGCGGTGTGTGTGTGTGGTGGTGGTGGTGCGGGGGGGAGGGGTCACACCAGCAGGTAACGGACACCGGAGAGAAAACACCAGCCGTGACGTGCACATGGGAGCACAGTGACGCAATGTGCGCGCACTGTGCGGTATAGGCCCCATTATAGCGCAGAAAAATCACCCTTCTTAATGAACGACCTAATTAAGAAGCAACCCCCACCCCCTCATGTTTCTTAGTCACGTGCGCGCGCACATGCACGTGCACACACCAGCTTAACTCAGAGACAGAAATAAGTGCGAGTTTTTCTTTACCTCGTGCTGAATAGAATTTGGTCAATATTTAAAGAAGAGAAGAAGAAAAACGTCAATATATGCGATATTTGTCCAGTTGTGTTTGTGTGATGTGCACTGATAAGTGTGTGTGTGTGAGGGGAGGGAGGGCAGGGAGAGTATTGTGTGCAGGGGACCCGTGGGCGCGCGCTCAGTCAAGGGAGGCGCGCGCACGATACTGTTATTGAGGGGAGAGCAGGT
>JAUMHL010000001.1:2220204-2245678 GCA_032362345.1 Sandelia bainsii | reverse complement strand
CCCCCCCCCCCCCCCCCCCCCCCCCCCCCCCCCCCCCCCCCCCCCCCCCCCCCCCCCCCCCCCCCCCCCCCCCCTCATCCAAAACATCTTAGGATGCCAGAAAAACAAAGAAGTTCGTCCAGTGAGGCAACAGCTGGACGGATCAATTCAGCCAAATGTCTCCAACATCCACACGCCAGGAGGAGCTCTGGCATCTGTACGACGTTCACAATCTTTAGTGCAGCTCTTTGAATCTGAATACTGTCTTATTTTCACTGAGCCACTTTAATCACATAGGAGGGGGTGAGGGAGCTGTGATCTCAACACAAAAAGTCTGTTTCATTTCCTCTAAATCACTGAATTTTAATTCAGGATATAATAATATATACAGAATGTAACTGTTATACAGAAAACAGTCCCACTTGAGCAGCACCAGGTGACAGTGAAGAGGAAAAACTCCCTTTAACAGAAGGAACCTCCAGCAGAACCAGGCTCAGGGTGGGCGGTCATCTGCCTCGACCGGTTGGGGTGAGTGGAAAGAAAAAAACAAGTTTAACTTTATATAATTCTATCCTCAACCCGTGAATTTGATACGGGAAAGATTTGTCCTACTTTAGGACCACGGAACGCACCACCAGCCTCCAGCAGTCATGTCCTCCGCCTGCAGCAGTCAGTTTGACTTCTTATTCAGCTCAAATACTTTCACACGTCTCCATTTTGGGCTCAGATATTAACGCTGCACTGTTGCTGCAGCAATGAGAAGGCTGTTGTGGTACTCGCATGGGATCCCATTGTGGAGAGTAGGGCCAGATTGGGAGGTGAAGTCGGGGAGGAGGGGGAGGAGGATGGGGACCATTTGCATGTTATTACCATAGCATGTGCCAGGCCGTATATAACAGGCTGCAGGCGGCCTTGGCTGGAGACAGACACACAGTTCAGAGTAAGGAAAGACATTAGGAGGTAGAAGGAAGAATGTTAGCCCAGTGACAAATCTGTCCTTGGGTTAGACCAAGACCTTCACACAAAAGCTACTTCCTACTATCTGACACTTTCTTACAAACAAGGAACTCAGTTTCTTTTTTTACGCACTGGATTAACGCTTTATAACGGAACTGGAGGACTTCTCTCTTTTTTTAAATCAACCACCGCGCACTCGCAAAAGTTCACATACCTTTGTTTTGTTGTTTTATTTTTAAAGGTTTGGGATTTATTCTGTTTTTATTCTGTTCCTCGGAACATGACTGAGAGCGGCGTGGCTGACAGCAGCAGCAGTTGATGAGAAAACCCCGTGAGGCGACAGAAACGTGCTCAATGCATCTTACTCAGAGGGACTGAACAGGAGGAGGCACCCTGAGGACAAGCCGAGCCCCGAAACTTTTGACTTTATTTATTTATTATTTATTATGTATTTATTTAATATGGGGCGCGTCATCCTGCTGACTCTTGCCGTCATGTCCATCTTGGTGTGCCAGGTAAGATTCTGAATCTGTACTTCTTCCAAACAATAAACACTCCAGCTCCATCCCATCACTCCCACCACAACACACACGAGCGGCGCTGTGTGTGTAGTTACTCACAACAAGCTGCTTTTCCTCCGCAGGGGTTTTGTTCGGGAGTTTTTGAGCTGAGATTGCAGGAGTTCCTAAACAAGAAGGGGGTACAAGGCAACAGAAACTGCTGCAGAGGAGGCCTGACCTCGTCTTTCCAGCAGCAGTGCGAATGTAAAACCTTCTTCAGGATCTGTCTCAAGCACTACCAGCCCAACGCCTCCCCGGAGCCTCCGTGCACGTATGGCGGCGCTGTAACGCCCGTGCTCGGCTCCAACTCGTTCCAGGTCCCCGATGCCATCCCGGAGAGTTCATTCACCAACCCCATCAGGATTAACTTCGGCTTCACGTGGCCGGTAAGCACAGCTTTCATGTTTATTTCACTACAGCATAAACTAAGGCAGCGACATCGCGCCATTTTAGTAAACTCGTGCGTAAAAACGCGCTACGGCACGAATTCAAAGAACAACTTTTTTTGACTCTTGAATCTTGAAACGTAGGCTGAGAGCGCAGAAAGTTTACAGGTATTTAGTTTCACCGGATCAGGTTATGCAGCTTGCATTCAGCTCAGTGAGTGCATGGCACAGTCGCCTCAGGCCTTTGCTTGATGTTATCGCCACATCTCCGCTGGCCACCTGTCTCATGAAGCCATTTGTGTTCCCAGGGGACCTTCTCGCTGATCATTGAGGCATTACACACCGACTCTAAAGACGACCTCTCCACAGGTAGGAAACAAACACCCTTCCCTTTTCATTTTTTAATCACATTTACGCGCTCTCCATCCTTTAACCCTTCATTGTTTGTCTCCCCACGCGCACTTTAGATAACCCAGACCGCGTTATTAGCACCATGACCACCCAGAGGCACCTGACGGTGGGAGAGGAGTGGTCCCAGGACCTGCACACGGGCGGCAGGACGGAGCTCAAGTACTCGTACCGGTTCGTGTGCGATGAGCACTACTATGGGGACGGCTGCTCGGTCTTCTGCCGACCCAGAGACGACGCCTTCGGCCACTTCACCTGTGGAGAGCGCGGGGAGATTGTGTGCGACGCCGGATGGAAGGGACAGTACTGCACTGAACGTGAGTACCAACACTTTGGTTCTGTTTCGGGAGTATGTGTGTTGGGTGATGGAAACTTTAGGGAATAATACTGGGATATAGCAGGTAAAACTGAATAGAAACACATTATAAAATAATTTATGAGGATTATTAGGAAATTTAAAATCTAAAAAGCAAATTCTATGTAGGGTCTATAATCAGATCGTCTGAGTGCCGTTAGAAAGCAACTTGTGCGTAAACACACACGCACCCCCTCCTCTCTCTCCTTTTCCCCTCTCTCTCTCTCTCTCTCTCTCTCTCTCACACACACACACACACACACACGACCACTTGATTTATTCTAAGGAAAGTTTTGGGGAATAATCTCACGCGTGCCATAAATTTACATGCTACCTTCCGATTCGTTACTCTCGGAGTGGGCCGGGCGCTGATTGGCCAAGGCGAGGGAGGTATTGTTTGAAGTGGGCAGCTGCCGGCAGAGAGGAGACAATGGAGCAGCTGTCGCGCACTGGCAACACACTCGCCAGCTGTCCACTCTTATCTGCCCCAATCTGAGACATTAAGGGGAGTGTGTGTGTGTGTGTGTGCACAAAATGAATAAAAGAGTTTTGACCCGCAGCGAAGAAGAAAAAAAGAGGGTGGTGGGGTGGGTTGAGGGGGTCTGTGTGTGAGTGTGTGAGCACTCTGTGGCACACACACACACACACTAACACACTCCCTCCTTTGTTTCTCACTATAGAAGAACATTCTTCCATGGTGATCAGGATAAGTTTAAGGGAACAGCTAATAGGTTTAGGATCTCCTCCTCTCTTTCAGTTTAATGACATTGTTGGGATTTTGGTGATTTTAATTCTCCAAAAGCAAACTCAAGCAAAGAACCCGTGTCAGAGTTTTTTCCTGCCTCTATAGGTCTAAAAAGTCTTTTCTCTTCCTGTACAGCCATTTGTCTGCCAGGCTGCGATGAAGAGCATGGCTTCTGCGAAAAACCCGGAGAGTGCAAGTAAGTTCTTGCTACCAGTTCACTGATGCATTCATTAATTAGTGGGACACATGAGGTAATGTGAGTGGACTGACCGATGTTCCCTCCTAATTGAACAAAAACAGGTGCAGAGTGGGATTCAAAGGCCGCTACTGCGACGAGTGCATTCGTTACCCGGGCTGCCTCCATGGGACCTGCCAGCAGCCCTGGCAGTGCAACTGTCAGGAGGGCTGGGGAGGACTCTTCTGCAACCAAGGTGAGGAGGGAGTTTGACAAGAGTACAGGTGGTATGATGGGAAAAGCCAGAGAGTAAAGGAATCAGAGGACACTGAGTTGGTTGCAGGTTGAAAGTCTAGCTATCAAGGGTAAAACAAAGATAGATATGGTTTAAAGAAGTCTAGGTTGCATAAACCATTGTTTCAACAGCATTCCTGTGGCTATAGACAGAGATGGAAGTGGAACAGAGTTAGTAACACATCAAGACAGAGCACAAAAGCATCAACTGTATGTAACTCTAAGACAAAAAAACAGAGCATCAGTTGTCTTGAGATGAACAGCAAAGACAGGAGAGACCAGGCACAGCAAACCACTGGAAGAAGAGAGAGTCAAGTGTGCCGGAGGACAAAAAGACATTCTGTCGCTGCCGCCGCTGCTGTTGTCCTGCCATGTGTTGTGCTGCGGCTTAATCCACATGTGCCGCCGTGTCTTTCCAGATCTCAACTACTGCACTCACCACAAGCCCTGCATGAATGGCGCCACTTGTAGCAACACTGGTCAGGGCAGCTACACCTGTTCCTGCAGGCCCGGCTTCACTGGGGCCAGCTGTGAGATCCAGGTCAACGAATGTGCTGGAAACCCCTGTCGCAATGGAGGAAGCTGCACAGTAAGTGTTGTTTGGTCTATTTACATGAACTAGGACTAATAATATAGACATCCTATGAACTGTGTCTTGGCGTCAGCGATATTTGAATGCAGCCTGGCACCTTCTTCACATTACTTACTCCTCTTCCACGTATAGATTGCTTCAGTTCTTTTCTGTTTCTCAACACTTTCCATTTCATCAGAAAAACTTCTTCTAGCACAAATCTTAAACATTACAAAGCACATACAGTATGCAGCAAGCTGAAGCTCAAAGGGATGCAGTGTGTAGCAGCTGCAGCTGAAAGACAGATCTCGATGTCAAGCCTGTTCTATTTTTTCCCTACAGGATTTGGAAAACACATATACCTGCACTTGCCCTCATGGTTTCTATGGCAACAACTGCGAGCTGAGTGCCATGACGTGCGCCGATGGGCCCTGCACTAACGGTGGCCGCTGTGCTGACAACCCTGACGGAGGCTACTTCTGCCAGTGCCCCACAGGATATGCAGGGTTCAACTGTGAGAAGAAGATTGACCACTGCACCTCCAGCCCCTGCTCCAATGGTAAGAGTGACCGACTGACAACTTATAATCTCACAGAATGTTTGTTTGTCTTGGAGATGTATAGGTTGCTTTGCTGTGCCTTGAATGGAAAACTACCATCGCCCACACACTGATGCAGGCTTCTTCTCTGTTCACAGGAGCACGTTGTGTGGATCTTGTCAACTCGTACTTGTGTCAGTGTCCGGATGGTTACACTGGCATGAACTGTGACCACACTGGAGATGAGTGTTCGATGTACCCTTGCCAAAACGGAGGGACGTGTCAAGAGGGTCCTAACGGCTATACCTGCACCTGCCCACCAGGGTACACGGGTCGCAACTGCAGCTCACCCATCAGCCGCTGTGAACACAACCCTTGCCACAATGGTGCCACTTGCCATGAGAGAAACAACCGCTACGTCTGTGCATGTGTTCCTGGCTACGGAGGCCGAAACTGCCAGTTCCTACTTCCAGAGCACGCTGCCATCCAGGGGACAGAGGTGCCCTGGATGGCCGTTGGGTCCGGTGTGGCCCTGGTGCTGCTGCTGCTGGCAGGGTGTGCTGTACTTGTTGGATTTTTCCGTTCAAAAGTCCAGCGTGGTGGTCAAGTAGAAACAGTCGGCGAGGTAGAGACAATAAATAACTTGACTAACAACTGTCAGCGCAGTGACAGAGACCTGGCAGTCAGCGTGTTACCGACACCAGGCGTCAAAAATATCAACAAGAAGATGGACTTTTGCAGCGCTGACCCAGATGAGGGATCTTCGCCAGGGAGGAGCAGCTACAAGAGCCGCCATCCGCCTGCAGACTACAACCTCGTACATGAGGTCAACTACGAGCAGGAGGCTAAAGAGGCCATGCTGGAGGCGGCCTGCGAGGACAAGTGCCAATCCGTGGACTCGTTTGAGTTTGAGGAGAAACGCAGCAAACGTTTAAAATGGTAAATGTTTTCTTATTGAGAAGTTAACACCCACGCAAAGATAATCTGGATTTAAAGTTGAGTCTGTGATGAAACTAACATCTGTTTTTCTTTCTTCTCCAAAGTGATGCATCAGAAAAGAAAGCCCCAGAAATGTCCGCATGTGCGGACACCAAGTACAAATCTGTGTTTGTGATGTCAGAGGAGAAAGACGAATGTATAATTGCAACTGAGGTGAGTGATGTGTATTTGACTTTGTTTTTATCTTGCAGTACAAAAAGACTTCCCTCTGTGGTAATTTAGCCGACAAACACTAATTTTTTCATCCTTTTGTGTCTCTCCAGGTGTAACGAGCCACCAATGGGCTGCCCGTTGCTCATTTGCTCTATGGGAGAGTTTTTAACTCCTTCAGATGCTGCTCTAACCCTAGGGGGAGGTGTCCCGCCTTGAGACTGCTGCTGATATTGAGACGTTTAACTGATATTCAGAGTGAGCTGGTTCTCTACTGGAAAATAAGCGCAGGCAGCGGCGGCCTGTGGGATAAGAACTGGCGGGGTAAAAAAAAAAAAAAAAGGTTTACGGTTTAAAGTAAACTGCCACTTAGCTTTCTTTTCTGTCTTTTATTGGGGAGCGGGGGGTAAAAATAAAATATTAACGGACTCTATCACGTGGCGTTCGATGCTACGACTTTTGTTTTTGCAACATTTGCACCCAGGCCTTTTCTCTAACCCACACGCCGTTGCTGAGCGCAGGAACTGCATCAAACGGTGGATGTTTGGCCATACTGGCCTGTTCTTCATGAGGCGAAGAGTGTATGTATACTTGATCACTGTGTTAACTGAAGTGTGTTTTCTTAAGCCCTCCAAACCATTTATGACATAGTATTGTTCATTTTTTCCATTTCTTTTTTTTTTTGAGACATGAAAACTTTGTCTTAATTAAAAAAAATGTTGTTTTTTGATACAGATTGTCCTTTTGTAAAATACAGAAAGAAAAAAACAAGAAAAAGTTATGATTTAAAATTATGATTTAATTTAAGTTAATTTAATGATTTTGAGTTATTTTAATTTTTTATTGTATATTTGTGATGTTTGTTATGATTATTTAAGTTGCTTTTTTAAATGATAATATTTGCAAAGGCACTTCAGGTCAATGGGACTCTTTTTTTTTAAGAAAATGTTATTTAAGAGGGATTGTACTGTACAAATTGTTACGTTACCGTCTCCTTTACTGTTTTTGAATGAAGGATTTAGCCAAGACTATTTTTCCAAATAAATATTGCTAAACATGAAATTTTAATTGCGTCCAACTTTTGTTTTGTCCATCTGCAAGCACTCTGAAAAACACTTCTTCAGGGGACTGTGAGCAAAGTTAATCAGCAACATCTGTTGTCTTTCCCTGGTGACCCCATAGTGGGCTTTTCTATGCCGACACTGTTGGCTACTGCCAGAAGTTGAAAGTGTCTCCCTGGAGACGGGAGAGGGGGCCTATTCATAAAAAACAATGTCCCTACGCTAGATTTACCACTCCTCTTTCTCCTTCTACAGAACAAGTCAGGTAATTCATGGCTCTGAAATTCAGATCAATGTAGAGTTACGCCTACTGGACATTCAACACTTTGGGTTTTGGTTTACCACGCTTCCTGTTTCCACCAAAAAAATGTCTTTTCCACAACAAAAGTTTTTTCTTTTCATGGCTGTGTGTTCATACAGTTGCTGAGGGATGCAATTACAAATACAGTATGACAGAAATAATTATGTCTTTAAATTCCCCTCACTTTTCTTTCTTAATTGCTCCACAAAGACGCTGATTGTATTGAGAAACAAATAACTGTAAATCATCGGCCCTGGTAGAGTTGGCTTCTGGTGGGGTTTATAACCCCGTGGCATTATGGGAACAGACTTCAGCAGACAATGATGGAATTGACAATGGGGCACACAAAAGGCCACCCTTGGGAGAGCCTGCGTGTCCCTTGGCATGCTGGGAGGAAGAGAGTAACAGGAACAGATGTTGTTGAGTAACAGATGCCTTCTGGCCAAAGTTCAGCCACGGCCAGAACAGACCTTCAAAAGGAAGCGGGCCGAGCCTTCGAGAAAAGACCGTTTTCACATCGTCTGTCTGATAAATTTGTTGGTATTTTGAGAAATGGCAGCGACAGGAGAACACCTTAGAGGATGTTTGTGTTGACAGACAGAGAGACAGACAGCCAGTGTGGCTGCAGTAACAGAAAAAACAATGAAATCAACAATGTGGGGAAAAAGGAAAAGTTACTTATATTCTCATATTATACTCATATTTGAAACAACTGGAATTTAAGCAGTTTTGAGGACAAGACACTGAGGAAAAGTCATAATAGAGCAACCACAATCATGCAATTACCAAGACAACACATCATTAACAATTATTTTAATGACTGAATCTACCAATGATTTAGTTCTGTCTGTTTCTGTTATTGTCTGCTCCCCTTTTCTCTCTTATTGTCGGCTCCCCCTTTCTCTCTCCTCTTTCCATTCCCCCCAACCGGTCAAGGCAGATGACCGCCCACCCTGAGCCTGGTTCCGCTAGAGGTTTCTTCTGTTAAAGGGACTTTTTGGGTTTCTCTCTGCATAACTATATAGTTTTCACATTATTTGTAAAGCACCTTGAGATGATTCTGTTGTGATTTGGCGCTATATAATTAAAATTGAATTGAATTTTCTCAACTCTTCATCGCTAGGAAATTGTTAAAAATCACCTTCACAAATTCTGTTGACAGATTTAATTAGCTTGTTTTAGTGTGTCACCCAAAGATATTTTCCGTTTACTGCCATAGAAACCAGCAAACATTCACGGTTGAGTGTTTCAGTCGACTGGTTGATCAACTAAGCAGCTAATTGTTTCAGCTCTACCATAACAAAAACGGAACGGGACTGAACGCTTGACTTTCCTCAGCAAAAACATGTTTTTCTGCTAAATTCTTTTCAAATTTTATTTTGTTGTATCTTGGATCATCTTCGTCATTTACCTTTAAGACTTAAGTTTGGCATTTGTCTACCACCAAAAGTCTTGATCACTTTCGCACAGCTAAACAGCCCCAGTGCATTTATAACACTGCACGTTTCTGTGATTTGTTTTTACATTACAAAGTCTGTGTGATAGCAGCTTTTTGTACTCTTCCTTTCAGATAACGGCAATATTGGCTCTGTTTAAAGCCTGAACTACTGTCTGCTGAAACATCTGAAGTTCTGACAGGTCGTTTATTTAAACGCCTTGTAACGGATAAATCACAAAACTATGAGAATAAGAAGTTCTTGATCTCTTTCACTTCACAGGGTTTTAAAAAATGTCACAAATGCATCATTTTAAGGTGTTGTAAATGTGGGTTGTAACTTACTTACTTATTCTTGGTTACTTTTACACCACCACCTCTTGCTGTATTTATCTGACAGTTACTAGTTAGTTACTTACTAACATCAGCTAATAAAATGTGCACACACACTGTTATTGAGTTAGTTATTAACTATTTTATATACAGTTATGCAGCTAACAGCTAACAGTTAATAACTCTGCTTACACATTAATGCATCAGTGGTATCAGTAGTACTATACACAGTAACTCTGATATTTGCACATTCAGTACATTTTACTGATGATACTTCTCCACTTATGATATTGAATGTAGAACTTTCACTTGTAATTGAAGCAGTTTAAATTGTGTGGTGCAGTTTATTGGAGTAAAGGTTCTACTCTACTACTCTAAACAGCACAAAAACACAAATGTCTGTACGCACAACTGTACAAATACACAAAATTCTTTAAAGTCTGACTAAATTTGATCACGAATTAGGAGCCAACTTTCAGAATATAAATGTTTTGGACACAACTATTGAGGTTCAATAACACCAGCACTAAGCTACTGTATGACAACACAAACACACACACAAATCGAATAAATCGAGATCTAGCACGAGCAGCTGGCCTGAAGCCATAAAAGACTTTTTATTTGGAGAAAGAAGTCTTTGAAATCACTCATTTTTAAAATTCAATTAATTCATTGAGTACGACATCTAAGTTCTCAGAAAAAGTTAAAATCATGCCTTTAGTCTTTTTATACATAAAAGATGTGGTTTTACAATGACAAGTGATTTTTTTTAATAAAATGACTGTTTCTTCTTCTGACATATTGAACCTCTGTTAAAGAAATATTAATGTAGAAAAAACAATTATCAACATCCCTCCCGATAAAACAAAAAACAGAAAACAAATAAACAAACAAAAAAAAGGCATAGCACAGTACGTTACAATGCGCTGACATGGCTTCAAAGCACACATATTACAGTACTGTACAAGGGTCCGCCTCAGACAAAATGTACCAAAAACCACTTCCACTGCTGAGGATGGATCAAACCTCTGAAACAGCTGAACCTGCTTATTTACAAAACCCAGACCACAGCACGGTGTTGGCAACTGGCAAATGAGGTAAATATTTCCCCCCAAAAAAAGCACCAAAGGTTTGGCGTTAGGAATTTATCTATAGCTTATAACCAGCAGTGAGTTGGAGAAGTCTGAGTCCAGCTTCTCTTAAACTACTTTTTAATCTTATTTCACGAACAACACTGGAGAAACAAACTACTGAGTCTGCAGATTAGCTCGCAACGATCGGAGGCCAACTGACACACACACTGCTCGGAGTGCTCCGTGTAAATAAGCAGTTTTCCCACATTTAAATGAGACATTAAATGTCATTATTTATAGTGAAATCCAGGCTGAAAGGTGTAAATGTGCCTCTGTGCTGGATTCACTTTTTAAAATGAAAATAAATCTTCATTAAAGTGTTTTTTTTTGTCAAACTGTCTCATCACTCGCAGTTTAAAATGTCTCACTTGTTAGAGGAACTTCCACTGATGCAGCTCTTACAAAGCTTAAGTAAACTACTGAATATCATATAATGCTTTGACTGACGAACATTAAGGAAAACAAGCAAAAAGCAAAAAAGGGACATTTTAAGATCACCTTTCAGGTGTGAAAAGAAAAAGAAAGCAAAAACAATCTTAGGCCAAATACTTCAGGGGACAACAACATCTAGGTCTAAATAATACGATGTGCAAACATAGTTGTGCATAGAGATCAAATTGTAATAAATATTAATGTGATAATTAACATTATCACCAGTTTGACTTTGTCAGAACTTGCAGGGGTGATTGTACATTTTCATGACTAATTTAAATTTTACTAAAACCTTAAAAAGTTGTTGTTTTTATAGTGCTGAGAGAAAAGCTTTGTTTATTTAAGCAACAAACACTTCCCATTTATTATTAACCAGAGCCCCGAAAGACAAACGCAACCAAACACTCAATAAAAATCCTGATAAAAGTCACTGATTTGTCAGAGTTATTCAACCAAGTTTAACTTCCTCTGAATGGCTCTTTCACTTTAATTTTTTTTTTATATATTTTGCCATATTTCTGCATCAAAGAATCACATGAGCAACAAATAACAAACTGAGCATTATAGCGATGTACAGGAATTTTACATAGAAGTACTTTAGCAAGCTTTCAAAAAGTAAACGTATCTATCTTAGCTTTAGTTTTCACTGTTTCTTCGTTTGATGTAGCTTAAAAGATGAAGCATAATGCCTGTCTTTGGACCACAGAGGTAATTGTAGGTGTGTGTGTTTGTGTGTAAAACATGCTGAAATGTTTCCCAGACATTTCACATGAGAAAAAATAGTGTCCCCTCCGAGCCTTCAGGCGGCTCGTCCTGGTTCGAGGTATATGATCCTGGGGCTGACCGTGAGCGCCTGTGGAAAATGTTACAAAGCTGTCTGATGGATGATGGTGAACTTCATTCACGCTGCTGTGCATCACGCCGCCTCCTCCTCCCTCCCTCCCTCCCTCCCTGCTGTCTCACTCTGCTCGGACTACTTTCCTTCTTCATAGAATCATTCATCAACAACCGTCTTTGTCACTGTCACCCTGCTTTGCTCCTGAATAGCACCAGGCTCCATTCACATTCAATTCAGTTAATTCAGGAAGATCATTTTTTTCTATCTTGAATAGTCAAAAATGGGGAAAACCTCTGTGACAAAGAGGTTTAAATGTGCTTTCAGACTGTTTTTTTTTTTTATATGAGAGAATCTGACCACTGGGGCATTGTGTTTTTATTCACAGACAGCGAATGTGACATGAAAGTTATTAGCTGCTGTTAGCCAACAATAACTCTGACGAGAGCTGAAGTTCATACTCAAAACCCACAATTTTCCAGCTTCATTCACCTACTAAAGATACTTTTTGTTATTTCTCTCCAGTTTATGTCCTGTTTTCATCCTTTGATGAAGAGGGGTGATTTTTTTTTTTGTCCCTGGACAAACGTGTTATTTCCTCCACCTAAAACTGACCCTGAACATCACATCGACAATGCAAGGATTCCAAGTCCAATTTTCTAAATTGTGTTCAGCCAACTTAATTAAATCATGAATTATTTCTGTCCTATGCATTCACTGAATTTAAAAACTTAAAAATGGTTTTTCTGACACACCTGTTCACATTCAGGTGCAGAAATTTCTTCTGATGTATCTTTTTACAACCACAGCAGCAGGTTTTACTGCATTTGTCGTGTGGTGAATAAAGACACGTTTGTTTGTCCACTCATCGACTCTACAGAATTTTGAACAAGCCATCTGTTTTCGTCAATGTGCTGCATTACGGTTTCTTGTTAGCATTGGAAGTAACTCGGGGACGTGAGGTCTGTTTCCATAGATGTGTTTCCCCGATCCTCTATCTAAAGTTTACGTGTTTGTCTGCTCTTCTGCTCTCACCTGGTCAACTGGCAACTCAGCAAGTGAAGGACCTGCACATTTAAATCTCGGCAACATAAGGCTTAATTTCAAACACTTTGTGGTTTTATTGGGTTTGTACCTAGACCTCGTAACTGCTGTTGCTTCGCTCTTTTTGCTTTTCTTCTGTTGTAATCGACAGGATCCTAAGAGGCTTCGATCGCAAGTGAACCATCTTGGCTGTAAGTAAACTGCAGCAATGCATTTATACTGTGACACAAAATGTGGCTCGATAATTGTTTTATCGTTGGAAGCCTAAAAGTGAAAATAAAATTTGAAGATTAATCCACTGTGACATTTTACTCATCAAGTCTCAATCTCAGAATAAACAAACTGCTGCAACACAAACCCCAGATATGTTCACACACTTAAATCTGTGCCACTGAACAGAAATGAGCTCAAATTTACAACTTGAATTAAGTGAATTGAAAGTGAATCAAACCTTGCAACACCCCCCACCAACCCATCCATCCCCATATTTCCCTTACTTGCATCTCCATATAAACCCATCCCCATCCCACACTCACCCCCACCTAGAAACCCTACATCTCCCCTCTCAGCCACTCCCAAACACGCTCTGTTTTCCTAACCTCTTTGGTGACTCTCCGTGTTTGAAACAGGGTTCCTACACATTGTCTGTTTCCACCAAAAACGTACTTTTTGGCTGAATTTTAAATGGCTGTTCAACAAGGTGTGTGATTGTTAGCGATGTTGCTCCATAGCTTATGTCACAGCAACCAATGTCACAACACAGCAGGGCTACAACTACTTAAGATACATGTCTGGAAACAACTTTTTTTTCAAAACATTTCCAGGATTTTTGTGCAATTCAACACCTTATAAATTTACATAGTTTTCAAACTTTAAAAGGCCTTCCAGGCCTGTGTAGGAACCCTGATTGAAGGTTTAAAATAAAACAATGGGAACCTGTAAGTGCTGTTCCCACCTGAACAAAAGATCAACAAGGCTGTTAGGACCAAATAAGTGTCGGTTCAAGGAATGGGCTCACTAACCTCCCCCTCTCCCATGTAACTCCTCAGCTCTCTCTCTAGGTGGAGGACGCTCCATGGCTGGGCATGTTGGCCATGCCGCCGACCATGCCAGCTGCGCCAGCCATACCTGAGGGCCCTCCCAGAGCCGGAGGACTGTGCTTGGTAGGTGAGGTCATGTCGGCTCCACGCCCTTGGCCCTGGCCTTGGACCTGGGGGGCGTGGTGGGCGTGCTGCAGGGCGTGGCGCTCCAGCAATGTGCGGTGGGTGAAGGCCCGGTGGCACACGTTGCACTGGAAGGTGCGCTCGGCACGGTGGGTGCGCATGTGCACGTTGAGCGAGCTTTTCTGGGTGAAGCGCTTGCCGCACATAGAGCACTGGAAAGCCCTGACACCCGTATGCACCACCATGTGTTTGAGGAGGTAGTCGCGCAGGGAGAAGGAGCGCCAGCAGATGGAGCACTGATGAGGTTTCTGACCTGGAGGCAAAGGTATGTACAGACACATACAGGGTAGCTGAGTTGGAACTTTACACAGTACTTAATACAGTAGTACTGTATACTGACTCTCAGCCTGTATAATAATGACATGATCATATCACATTTTTCAGAATGGGTTCCAGCTGTGTGTAAGTAAGAATAAATTAAATCTTGTTTTTGAAATTTCGTTTTAGACATTAGAAGAATCTTGTCTCATGTAAGTAGAATCTTTAATGAAAGTGTGTCAGATACGAGTAAGTTATACATGATGCATACACGTTCAATGACATAACATACAGTATATCCACATAAAATAAATATTCTTATTAATATTTCTGGTTTAGGCTGCATCAGTTAGTCACAATACAGAACAGAAGTCAGTCTTTTCCTTTAAAATTTCTCTTAGAAGAGAAGAAAGGCCTCGTTTTTGGACTTAAACCGTGCTGAAACCTCTGTAGTTTTTACAAAAAAATCGAATTAGAAAAAAAATTACAAACAAATATTGAACTAGAATGTGATATGTTGTTTCTATATAGGTTTTGTTGAGTGTTTAGGTAGATGTGTTCACAGAGGATCCTCCATCTTATCAATAATGAATGACACTAGATGGTTGATGTACAGTATCACGCTGAAGAGCTTCCTATTAGAAATTCAAAGCTGCAACACAGATTTTTTCGTGGCCACTTGAGGACAAAAAACTCCACAACAAACTGTCAGGCATACTGTACAGTGTTGATTTATCATTATGTGATAAAAGTTGTTGCAGACACAGAGAAACATCATTCAGTCAGTTCGTGTCCACTTGATGACTGTGAGTCATATATTCACTCTGCTTTTAGCTCTGTTTTTGGTCTCCACCAACCAGCTCTTTAGCTTCTATGATAAATGTTTCACTTTCTTAACCAGCTTGCCTCTCTCTGTGTTTACCAGGGATTGTTAAAAACATAATTTGATTCATTATTCAAGCCAATGAAACCAGCACTAAGTAAATAAATTAGAAAAATAAGGTGTAAGAGGAGGAGGTGTGTGTTACCGGAGTGGATGAACATGTGCTTGCTGTAGTTCTTCCTGGAACGTAAAGATTTGCCACAGTGCGTGCAGTCGAAGGAGGTCTCAGATCCCTGGGAGGAAGGGGAGGGTCCTGCGGAACAGGAGGCGGTGGAGGGGGGCGGAGCTGGGGTCATCGGCGCCGGGGGCGGAGGCTGCTGACTGGGCTCCGTCCCTGCCATGCTGTCAATCATGGGCCCGCCCACGTAGAACGGAGCTGGCTGCGACTGGCTCACTGGGTACTGGAACAGAAGCTGAGGAGAGAGAGAGTGAAAGTCAAGTAAGTAATTTCCCACTGTTAGAATCAAAATGATGATCTTATGTTTGGCTTTCAGCATTTTTAATTTCCAGCGGCAGCGTGGAACTTTCATCCTCAAATCGGCCAGTTCATTAAGGGGCCTTTTCACACCGAGCTTGTTTGGACATTACTGTTTGGTCCGAATCAAAATAGAAGGCAGACAAGATATTTAATTTCACTTCGGTCCAGGGAAGAAATAAAGAATCAACTTTAAAAAACATGCAGTGTCAATTAAATATGAAAAAACTACGGCAGCAGCACATCAAAGTGCAGGACTACAGGGAGACACACGTGGGTGATGACGACAGGACATAAGTAAGTCATGTAAAGTTCTTTAGTGTGCTCCCAAAATCAAAATCACGTTGTGAAACAAAAACTATCTGGACAGAAAGATGCACAGTAAATATGCCCTAAATCTGCCATGTTAAAAACGACCCTTCCCGTCAGCTCACGCAGGAAGAGACTTTGATCAAGCAAGCGCAAAAAATAGTGTCTGACCCCGCTCACATCCTACACAGCGAGGTCCAGCTTTTACTCTCTAGTTCCTCGATGCTGAATCAGTATTAACACTTGTTTATTCCAGTGTGTATCAGGACTCTTGATACTATCTAAGACACCATTGGTCATGGGTTCTTGTGCATTGTTGAAATTCTTATCATATACAGCATATATTCTGTGTTTTCTGTTACTGTGGTGTTATTTTATTTAAGTGCTGCATTGCAGAGTCCACAACAAATTTCCTCACGGGGGCAAACAAAGTATATCTTATCTTTTAGAGGGTTGGCGGCACGGTGGTGCAGTGGGTAGCACTGCTGCCTCTCAGCAACTTGGCTCTGGATTTAAACCTGTCGGCCTGCTGGGACCTATCTGTGTGAAGTTTGCACCGTGCCTGCATGGGTTTCCTCCAGCTACTGCGGTTTCACAGTCCAAGACACATGCAGGTTAAGTTATCTGGCAAATACAGTATCACATCATTGACACTCTTTTAACTTGGTTTGTACCATCATTTGTGACAGAGCGTGCTGACACAGCGTACGATATTAGACACCGACTTTACCGACCTGGTTGTTGATGGACTGAGTGGTTGGAGGCGGAGTCAGAGGCTTGTTGACCCTTGCTCTGGGGTTGAAAGCCATGGCCTGAGGAGGTTCGCTCTGGGGCCAAAAACTCTCCGAAAACACCCCCTGCTCATCATAAAAATCCTGCAGGACAAACACAAACTCAACATCGCACACATACCGTGCACACGTAACCCAGACGTCAGGTTTTGGCTTCTGTTCAAAGAAGCAAATCTACAACTGTCACCTTTATTAGCTCTCAGGTTCAGTTCTCATATTAACGTACATACAGTGCGTTGCGACACTACTGAAGCCTATCTGCTCCATAGGTGTAAAACCTGTTCTAACTCCTTTGGTGAAACATATAGTGTGAATGAACTTGAAATGCCAAGAAACAACTACACGCTTTTTCTTTGGTTTCCCTTCTACAGGCTGCATCCCAAATTATTTTCACATACGACGGCAATTTGTTACCCCGACTGTGCACAGGAGCAGGCGTTGGAACGTTGTAATGCGGTTCCACAAGTCAGGCTGCATTATTGCTAAAACAGCGGTTTGATGTATGGTCGGGGAAATATGAAGAAATATTGGCATGGGTGGAGCTCGTCTAACATAAAGATGAAAAAGAAAAAAAGAAAAAATCCCAACACAACTTTTTCTTCCCGTTTGTTAGTTAGAAAAGCTGACGAAACTTAACCGCACCGCACACTTATGGACATGATATGAATAAAAGCATGTTTATGATATGTAGTTGACACTGCAGTACAAATCTGCATCATTATATAAAGTAGGTAGTCTAGTGTTTTCTAGAAATTGAATATACAATTACATATTATACATATACGGTATAACAACCACTCGTAATAGCAGCTCTGCATGTTTTGCAGTCTGGGGCTTGTTCCGCTTAAGCGTGCAAGCTGCAGCTTTCCCCACTTTCTCCCATTTCTTCTTTTTCTTTTCATTACATACTTGTCCCTTGCATGAGCACAGTAGAGCCCTGTGGCTTCCAGACCTGCATAACAAACCTGATACATCCTCACGGGGCTGCGAAGCTGCACGAGGAGAAGGTCGGCGAGGGTCAAGTATTAGACAGCCACAGGCACCTGTAGGTGGTGGCTTTGTTAACTAGGCTAAAGTTTGCTCGCACTACTGCTCGTCACTGCTTTCTGACAGTTTGCATTCACACTGATTTGGTGTATAACAGCCAGAAGTCACATTAAAGATAAACATTATATAAACACTATTGCAAAAGAATCACACTTAACATCTTCTGTAACACAATCACCTGTAAAAAGTAAATTTTTAAGTAGTCCGTGTGAAGATATGCAAATAAGAACCTTCTTCGTGTTGTGACATGAAAGCTAAAGAGCAGAAAAGAAAATGCCCAAAGCCAGATTAGATTACTCTTGAGTAGTGTAGGTAAATTGATTATCACCTGCTTTTTTTGCATAAAAACACACATGCTTAAGATCCCAGACTGACTGAACTATACCATTTCCAATCATTAACTTATTCTGCAGCACTTTTGAGAAAACTGACAGGCAAAGCTGAATCATTTTGACTGTGTGGCAGATGTTCCTTGTGTGGTCTGCAGTGTACAGCAGGCTGCGGCATAAATTCACACCACGTTTCTCTTCGACTTACTTCAGGACTTGTGAGAGAAAGACTCAGCATATATTTAATGCTAAACAGTGATTCTAAAAGTTTCCATCTTAAGAAAAATGCTTTTCACAAAAATAGTATCTTAAAAATCAACAATTTCAAAAAAAGATGTTTTATACTCTAAATGTTGTTCTTCTGCAAGCAATGATTGATACATTAGAGCTCTACATTTCTACTGTGGTTTCACATTTTACAAAGTCTTTCTTTTCCCTGTCTCTGTTTTTCATTGGCTCTCGTAGCAGCAGTTCACCCCCGAGTTAAACCCACCTGTCCAAAGCCTGCCATGGATTCCTGGGAGCCCTCCTGTTCTCCATCTCGTCTTCCATCCTCCAAGGCATAGACGGTCCCATCTGTGTCCTGAACCCCTTCATCCTTCACCACCACTCCCTCTCCTCCCAGCACCTACACAGCAGTAAAGAAATAACCTTTACAACAGAGGTAGGAGCTAAAAGGCAGCAGATAGTCTATAAGAACAGCAGTGCATTAACCTGGCTACAGCCCATTCAAGCAGGTACTAATAAGTTTAATCACCTACAGTAAATATGCAGAAGTCCATAGAATATCACCAAGACAATTACTGCTGAAGTTCAGACAAGAGCTTCTCTTCAATTGTGCAAAGTGCAGAAACATCTCAGCGATATACGCCAATGCAGTGTGAGGGAAAAGCAGAAAAAGAAAGAAAAGAAAACCGTTGCAGCTCTGCATGCCTGAAAACCGTAACCATGGCAACCCTTCCCCTTATCCCCCTACCTGGAGTCTTAGCGGCTGCCTCTGCTTGCGGCTGTGACTCGCCCCCCTGTCTCTGTCTCCGTCTCTTCCCCGCTCTCTCCCGTCCAAGTCCTCCTCCTCGCTGTATCTGTCCATCCCCACCAGGTCATCAGAGAGGTCGGTTGTGTTGCCGCGGAGGCTGTCCCTGCTGATGCTGTCCACGCTGCCCATACCCGAACTGCAGCCCGCTGAGAGATTCCCTGTGCTACTCGTGCTGGGTCCGTTGGCCGTCTGTGCCAACAGGTCTCGGAGCTTGTATCTGACGTCCTGAGTACAGCTGGAGCTCTGCTTCATGAGGATTGCGCCGGCCCCAGAGCCCATCCCGTCACCGCCGCACATGGAGCCGGGCCCCATGTCGCCCAGCGCCATCAGACTCACGGTGTTAGCTTGATCCATCGGCCCTGGGCCACTCTCACTGACACTAACACTGGCCCCTAAGCCCCCGGCCATGTTACTCGCCCCGCATTCAGCCATGAAGTTAGAGAAGTTTCCATAGCTCCCACCCCCACTTGCACCACTAACAGAACAGCTTCCACTGCCACCACTCTCTCTCCCTTTGCCCCCTCCACGCTCTTCTTGTTTGGGGAGAACTCCTCCGAGCATCCCCCCTCCAGCTGCCGCAGCGGCAGCTGCGGCGGCCGCAGCTGCACTCGCTGCCCCCGCCGCTGCCTTCCTCTGAGAGATTATCTGGGTGCACTCGTCAATGACCGTCTTGATCTGCAGGATGCTGGCGGCAGTGAGGATACAGAGGGCCTGCGACTGCAGCACCACCAGGGAGCCGCTGTACATGAAATCCACAAGCTGCTTCACGGTTTCAGCGGGCACCAACGGCGGCACAGAGATTTCAGAGTGACCCAGCAGCAGCTTGTCCTGGAAGAAGGGGCTGCCAGCTGCCAGGACGCAGGCGTGGGCGCGCAGCGAGGCGTCGTGTATTCTCACGGTCACGTCGCAGAAGAGGCCCTCGCGCCGCTGCGTGCGCAGAGCTTCCAGCACCGACTGGCTGGAGTTGTGAAGGTGGATGTAGTGCACGGTCTCTGTGCCGGACACCATGGCGGGAGGTGGCGAGTCGCTGGGGACGGGGTGGGAGTGAGGGTGGGGGAGGGGGGGGAGGTGTCTGGGGTTTTGCGTCAGCTTGAGGGATAAGGAGGACAGGGAGGGAAACGGGTACAGTGCATGGGCCACGGTGGGGCCGCGTCCCTTCAAACAGTCATGAGTGTGAGGAAAGCTTTTCAAACTGCTGCTCTGCTGTGGTTTAAGTGAGTGAGGAGCTGCCTTTGTTGTCCTGAGGGGGAGGAACGTCAAGAGGTTGTTCCCAGCAGCGTCACCGCGTGTCTGTTAAAAAACCTGTTGGAATACATTTATATAATTAAGCTGTCCTTTGCATGAACACGAAAATGGTTAGTTGATGAATGGACTAGTCAGTCCACATAAATAGTTTTGATAATTAATTTATGGATTTGCTAGTTTTCTTTGTTTGGAATGACTGCATGAACACCTTTGGGTTTAGACTGTCTACACAGGCTATGAAATGGCACCTTGGCAGATAAAAAATACATATTTTTTCACAATTTGTGCACCTTTTGTAGACAGCTGAATTAACAGTTTTACATTAGTTAAATTTAATAAAGGACCAAATTAAAGCAGCTCAGGTTTTACACAGTGAGCACTGGTTTGTGTCACTGTGAAGCCCTGTCATGCAGCTGTTGTTGAAGGTGACAGATGTGAAAACTGCTAATTAATCATCAGATCAGTCGCGTGCATCATCTGGAACACCTGTTCTGGACAAATGACAGCACGTGCCGCGCGCGAGTCCAGCGGCTCCTCGGGTCAGTTTATTTGGCTTTTCTGCACAGCGGGGGTCCGGTAAACGCAGCACAAAAACATTATGCGACCGGTAGCTGTGCTGAACAACACGCACGAAGAGTGAGTTTGTCGAAAGTGGAGCATTAAAGCAGCTCGTTAGGTGAAAGTGTAACTGTCCAGTTAACAGGTTACTGACCAGGCAACGTTAGCTTGAGGAACAGGTTAAACGGCGGCGAGCTAACGCTAGCTAGCGTTAGCTGTTGACATTAGCCGCTCGACTCCTGCACGGAAATGTGCACAAAATGCGCAGATTTATACATGCAAACCGAGCTTCGACACCGATTAAAACACAAACGTAAATTGTTTAATGTCGAAAGGCAGCTGGCAACGTGTCTGTCGTTGTCTAAAAAGAGCTATCTGCGCTCCCCCACGCTACAGCGCAGTGCTAACCTAGCTAGTTAACTAGCTAGCTAGCGCAGATTCTATAAGACACAACTAGTAAAGTTAGCATGGCAGCTAACGGGCTACCACCCTTTTCTACACAAGGAGCATCCACGTTACAGTCACGTAGTTCACAGTTTGTGTCAGTGTGTTTTTATAAATCGTGACTACATACCTGCAATGTGCGGTGACAGCTCGGCGCTTGTTAGTTTGAGGCAGATGGATGCAGCAGGAAGCCCTCAGTGTAACGCAACCAACCTGGTGAGAGCTGGAAACAAACACACACACACAGACTCACACATACAGAAAGGGATGTGGAGTTTCTTCCGCTGAACACCAGCTAATCCATCTACAGTGGTTGAAGTACATGCAGTAGCCTACTTCTCTCACATGAAGACGTTAATACATGCATACGGTTTCACTCTCTTCTCAAAAAGTAGGACAAATAACATGCACACAAACCCAAATAACACACACACACACACACACACAGGGTGCCATCAGACATGACAGCATACAAATGCATGCAAACACACCTGTACACACCCACGCACAAGAGGAAACAACATACACTCTTGTTTTTTAAGTTCATGCATTTCGTTAAAATGTGTATTTTAATCACTGAGATATTGACCCATGTATTAGACACAGGCTGCAATAAGAGCAACTGCACCATTCAGACAAATTCATACTAAACCATAGTGAAACGGTTGATTTGCAGATGCTAAACGGTGTATTCATATGCGGACTACATTCAGTTAAAACAAAATGTCACATGTAGGTGTCTGTGATTGTGTGAAAGAGCATGTGTCCAGTGAGTTTTCCTCTCTGTGCTGGAGCTTTGTTCTGGATGGATAATGGTCTGGTGAACTCGGGAGCGAGCGAGATCAGCTTCTACTCTCAAGGTTGAAGACTGAAAGTGAGTTTAAGGAAGTGTAGACGAGGAATGTGTGAGACATAGTTTAAATGTACACGTAATACAAAATAGGTGAGCCAGGCTTCTAGATAAAATAGAAATGAAAAGTTTAGTTACGGACAAAAGATTAATAATTTCATTATTGTTTTTCAAGCTAAAAGGACACAAATGCACTCACAGCTATGAATATTTGCTGATTTTTTGGCCATAGTGAGAGTAAATGGTATATGTATGTTATATATGTTGGACCATCACATGGATTAAACAAGAAGTTTGATGACACTTTTTTACTATTTTCTGACATTGTAGAGTATAATCAAAATGCTTAGTTAATAAACCCAAATAAATTGTGCTCTGAAGAAAAAACTACACATAACTTCTCAAATATTTGTTGATAGGACAGATTGGCTCTTTGTCGCAGACGGATCATAACCATAACTTTAAGGTTATTCTGTGTGGTGGTGTCAAAAAATTCCACCAAGAACAACTTATTCAATTTGGACTGTTCAGAAACAGAGAAAATATTCAAATTAAAAGATGTGATTTGTTTTAAACTGACTTTGATCAGATTAGGTTTGTCTTAAGGGTCATGCTGTAATTTTATAAGTACCAATTCATAGATATGTTAACATCTTTTCAAACCTTGCAGCACAGTCTATGCTAAACCTCACTACAACAGATCTTTAGCAAGTATTGATATTTATGTTATGAGCTTCATGCACCAAAACCAAGACAAAAGCTTAATGAGAATTTCACATTTCACCCTTTGTATATGACAAATGCTCACATCTTCCTTATTTGACATCATAGAGTTCCCCATCTGGCATTACAAGTTCGAGCATGCCTCTCCCGCTGTTTGATAGTGTTAAGAGACAGACACCAGGTTTTACTCCACAACAAAATATAATTTAATGAATCGTTTTTCACTGTGTTGATCACAAATCTGTGTTGAAGTTAAAAAAAAAAAAAAAAAGGTAATTGATCCAGTGCTCTCGTTTGTCTTAATGTAAGGCATGCAGTCTCCACAGAGCTTTGGACATTTAAAACTACAGATACTTACAGTAGGACACACTGACACTCGGCCACAAATACACACAAAAGC
Source organism: Sandelia bainsii (assembly GCA_032362345.1). NCBI lineage: Eukaryota > Metazoa > Chordata > Actinopteri > Anabantiformes > Anabantidae > Sandelia > Sandelia bainsii. The sequence continues at coordinate 2,222,416 of JAUMHL010000001.1, read as the reverse complement.
GCTCATGTTACCCACTCTTTTCTTGGGGCCCAATGAACATTTATTCTTTGCACATACAGTGAGTAAAATTTGAGATTCATCACAACACTAAAATAAGTTGTAGTTCACAAATACACATATACATTAACACTTCCACTGGAGGGCTTTTCTACCTTCTCAGCTCTTGAGGAATAAATGGTGCGTTGATGCTGGAATAGTTTAATATGAGAATTACAATGACAGTTACTTAAAAGGGGGTTAGTAGCCTAGCACACCGTGTGAGCATGTTGCACATAAAATGAGGATGATTTTAACAGCCGTGACTCTTGCATTCAACCCTTAGCAGCAAGCCCTTTTGGAACTGGTTTTGTAAACCAGTGGAGCTTGTAAAAGGGAGTTTGATCATTCAGTGAGAAGGATGTCCTTCACCTGGATATTACATTGAAATGCTGCTCTTGTAACTCTCGTATAAAAAGTGCAGACATTTTCCTGGGTCTATGGTGCAAAATCCTAATGACCTCTGGGATCCAAAGTGGCATCAGCTATATAAATACAATTATATATTTGCCTCCATATAAAAATAAAATTAGCAATACACAACTATTGCACACCTAAGGAGTTTAGAATTATCAGATTGAGGAGAAACTATTGAGCAAAATGTACAAACTTGGAAATAATAAACCGTGTTGCAGTGTAAATAAATATTTATATGTTCAGTTTTGATTCCCTATGCACGCAGCATGTCTCTGGCTGTGGTGGTGGTGGTGGTGGTGGGGGTGGGGGGGGCCCTGGTAGGTGGAGTCACGGCTGCCAAATGGAGCTGGGCTGTGCGGTGGGTGAAGTTCACGATGGAGCAGCAGGTACTTCTCGAGGACAAACATGGTGGCTGCGCCTCAGTGCTGCTGTGCGTCCAGCTCCCTCTGACGGCAGCCCACGGCAGTGATGAGGGCGGCCCCCTTACCGCTGCCATCCTCGGATAACAGGAAGTTCACGTCACATTTGGGGGCGAGTTCCTTCACCGTTTGCTGGAAGATCCTACAGAAGCTGTGGGAAGAGGAAAAACAGGAAACTGTGGTTAGGATGCAGTTCGCAGGGTGGACCCGGACTCATGTCTCATGAAGACAGATTATGTCTCTCAGTAGCCCTTTGATTTACAGCAAAACTAAAACCTTAGCCTTCAGATGCTTTTGCAGCAACGGCTGAAGGACAATTAGAAAAGATATGTCTTGTTTCAGTAGGTCATGTTAGAAGTAAACTCAGTGTTGTAGAGTTTGGTTGAGGAAAACCTGCTGGTTCTTGATCAACACGTAAATGATTAATATATTTATTTCATTTATTCCTACAGTGCAGCTTTCTTTTCCCTCCTTTTGAATGGTGGTGTGTCTATGTAAACATAAACTGATTGACTTGGAAAGAGAAGACTTTAGAAAATGAAGGAGTTTAGTTTTATTAATTGAAACTTTGTAGACTAAAGAAAATCAGCTTTCTGGATTCTTTTAATGTAAATAGCTGACAAGTCTCACTTCCCTCTTTTACTGCTGCCAAGAAAATCTTAGTTATCTGTGGGCCTGAATGTAGAGATTGTTTTCTATGTATTTTTCTGCTTTATTGTTTAGTCCATGTAATGATCTTTAAATAGCTTGTTGTGTCTGACCTACAATCCAAAACCTAAAGATCTTCCCTTTGCAATGATAAAATACAGAAAACGGCACCGTGTGTTCACATCTGATGAGCCGGAGCAAGTAGGTATTGGATATTTTTTGCCTGATAAGTTTGTTCATTTGCAGTGTTCTCAGATTTTAGAGGCATTCATGTACATGCCGTGAAAAATTAGTTAATCTGCTTTTATGAAAGCATTGCTACAAGAAAGTTAAAAAGGGTACAATGTTTGCAACATGATGAAGTTTAATACGGACTGTAGTGTTTTTGAATGAATGAGCCTATTTCCGCCCTAGATACGCCCTCTATTATGTTCTTACTGTGGGTGCAGCTTGTAGAGCGTGCCGTCCACGCCCACGGTAACGTCCAGGTGGTCCAGTCCTCTGTTCTCACGGATCTTGTCCACCACAGCAGCCATTCCGGCTCCGCAGATCTGAGCCGCACGGCGGGACACCGTTCCGCACACCTCCTTGACGATAATACTGTCATCACAGGTGCTGTCGAGCCCCAGCTGCTGCAGGATCGCCCGGACCTGCAGCAGCGCCAGACGATCACTGTAGAGCAAGGGGGGGGG
>JAUMHL010000001.1:2199775-2220194 GCA_032362345.1 Sandelia bainsii | reverse complement strand
CCCCCCCCCACCCCTGCAGCGCACGGGGGGGGGGGGAGCATGTCAGAGGTCAGCCAACAGCAGGAGAGTCACCGGATACCTCACAGCTGTTCCCAGAGGCTAAGGTAGGTTTAAACAGTTCATAAAATCAAGTCGTCATGTTGCATCCCCCTTGTTCTCTAATTTCTAGGTGCGTTATCCCACTAGATGCTACTTTGCTATAAACAGTGCTGCTTTCATGCTGTTATCCTCTAAATAACATCAGTCCTTTTTAGCCATAGACTGTGTAAACCAGATATATTACAGTACTTCAGACTCTGTCTGGTATTTCAGGTTTTTAAAATTCTTTTTCTTTTTCCAAAAGTGACTTTCAGACAGTAACTGTTTCCATTCATCTAAATACAGCATGAAAATCAACTTGCACCTGTTTGTTCCAGTCACAACTGGTGCTTCATCTGTGTCTGAACTAACAGTTAGGGATTTGATGTGATGAAAAGCCTCTGCAACAGGATTAATGAATCACCAGCAGTCGAACTGATTCACTCACCTCTCTATCTGCGACAGGAACTTTGTCTCAAAGATACCCCTGGTCTTCAGCGTTTCTGAGATTTGTCCCCGGAATAGGAAGCCACGCTTGGTCAGATCAATCAAAATCTGCCTGACGATCTCTCCCAGGTACATGCCGCTGCACATCTTCTCATATCTGATATGCACGAAAGAAACAAATCTTAATTAGAAAAAAGCAGATGGTGATTTCAGTGAAGGTTTGTAAGTAAATTTCCTGAAAAGTGATCCAGCTCACATTTCTGTTATATTAATTTAAGAGTGGACATGTTTGATTTGGACATTATAGGTCTCTACAGAGGTGTTGAAACTAGCTATGGAGTTTAAATTATAGTTTAATATTAGAAGTTTTTTTACCTTTGTTTGCCTTCATTGAGTGAGTTCTCGTCCACGGCCTGGTCGTACTTCGTCCTGATGTCATCCAGGCAGCCGTTGTCTCCGAATGCGCCCCACTCCATGTTGACACACATACGACCCTCATTTCCCTCCACTATCTCAATGTTCCTCATTTCCTCCATGTAGCAGGCGTTGCTGCCCGTCCCTGAGGAGTGACATAGCTCGTAAATCTCAAAATAACCTGGACTGTACCTAATTTTCAAAGGTTTTCTGTTTTTAAACGTACAAACCTGAGACATTTCTAACTGTGAATTTATATTTACTATTGGTGCAATAGATTACTAGCACTACACAATGTTTAAAAGTATTATAGAGTAAGTGTAACGAAAATGTGAGTATATCGTAAAGTATTTCACGCCTAAGTCATAGATAAAATAATTTTATAACATAATTTACTGTTGTAAGCAGTGTTTTTTTTAACTCACCTGCAATCAGTCCAACCTCACAGGAGGGTTCCTCATACGCACACGTCATCATCGTCCCAACTGTGTCATTCACAATGGCAACCACATCGAGCTCAAACTCCTACAAAACAAATGATTCTCAGTCAGAACTATGTGAAATTTCATACAAGTAGCAGTAAGAGGTTATGTTTCAATTCAAGAGTCATGCATTGCATCATAACCTGTTAAATGCACAGAATTTGTTTCTTCAATACACAAATAATCAGGATACTAAAATGTTTAAATTATGTTACTTTTAAATTTTCAGAATGTTTCTCTACGGGGTACAAATTAGCAGGTGAGCTAAAGCTAAATCCTCATCAGAGATTTTAATGCCACTACTTACTGCATAGTGTCAGGCTTTAACTTGATACTACAGCAATGCTGAATATGTTGGCACAGAGATTAATATCGGGCATAACAAATTTTAAAAGGCCACACTGAGCACCATGCAGTTCACCCACACTCCTAGACAGACTATACAATAAAATACACAAGCTGTTCCAGAGAGCTGCAAAGTTCAAGAGCTTTGACAAACACACAAAATACCAAAGATCATCTCTGTGGTAATTCTGAGTTTAAATAAGACCCCACACTGCAGACACAGAAAGGCACACTCCTCCACAATGTCTGAACATATGCTTTCCAGGAGTTAAGACATGCTATTACAACAATAACCACACGCTGCTCTAGTCCTGCACTGCTTTACCTGCTGGTTAGTGATTTACTTTGACTTAATACTTACTGGATTCTCCATCTAAAAGAGTAAAATCGATATTTAGAAATCTCAAAGGTGATGGCAAATATTTTTTTTAAAAACTAAATTTGCTGCATACAAAAATAATGCAGTAGTCAATATTAAAATGGTTTACATGTAATAAGTGATTGTCAGGGAGTGATGTACTGCATGTGCAGGCTGTAAGGTTTACACAGTATAGGGTGGGGTTAACTGCACAACTGCAGTTTAGTCCAAAGGTCTCATTATGTCGAATGATGTGCAATAGTTGACTAGTACATCATGTATATGTTGTGTTATTACCATCTTATGAAGAGTGCATATACGTTACATTTTGTTTGTAAGGTTTCTTTTGCATCTCCATTCTTTCCTTTTTCCTGCAGTTTCTAGGCGCAAGAAGCTTTTTCATATCTACAGTGTACTATACAAAATAAAACGGTACTGCACAGTAGAAAAATATAGCGAGTGGACAAACAGTTTCATGTTGAAGGACTTAAGCTGTGAAACCACATAATCACATTGAAAAACACTGCTACAGAGGCTGGTTGAGCCAGCTGCTAAAGAGGTCTGTCAGTCAGACTGCTCACAGAGCTTTAAAAGCAGCATGAGAAAACAATCTGAGCTACATAGAGGCCAAACTGTGCATTCATCCAAAAGGCTTGTATGAAGTCTTCACAATGGTGACGTTCACACTCTGAACATAAAGTCTACTGGTGCATAATAAAACCAACAATCAGGAGTCAGTTTGGTGATGCCTGTGTTGCTACAGTTCAAATAACAGAATAGCTAATGATTTGATTGAATCAAATATATTTCCTGTCTCCGATTACCTCTTTCCTCTTTATTGCTTCCCGAAGAAGCTCCACCACATCTTCGCCTTCACAGTCTGTTGCCTTGAAGCCTTTGGTCCAGGTTACGAGGATACCCTACAGAGACATAACACTAGCTCAGAAATATCCAACATTAAAATGAACAGTCTGCATCGTACAGCAGTCAATAAATATCCTGAGCAATTTAGAGCATCTTTCTGACTCAGGTCAACTCCCGAGACCTTGATCAGTAAGTGTAAGGTTAAAAAAATATAAATTTTATAGAGAACGTACTGCGTCCAGGCTTGTCTGATGGCAGGGGAAAGAGAAGGTGAAACCGAGCGGCAGTCGTGCACTTTTCATTCCCATGTAGTCCAGGAAGTCAGAAATACAGTGCACAATGTGGTCAAAGAGCTGCAAAGAGACAGGTTTAGTTGTTTGTATACTTGGGAGTTAAGCTTTCTATTGGTATGTTGATGTTCCATGGTGACACAAAAATATTTGTTTCCTTGTCACCAGAGTAATTCAAACCCTGCATATAGGGTTTGAATTACTCTACTTCTATACAAACCCTATATGCACACACTCGTGTAGGTCTGGATTTGAGTAGATGCAAATCCATATGTCTTTCATTGTGGCTATTGTACTGATAGATGTTAAACAGTGATAAGAATAAATTTATAGAAACTAGTAAATCTTTTTACCAGCAGTAAATGAGACGGTTACGGGTATAATCCTCATTACCTCCTCTCCGGTGCCCTGCATTACTTCTATGGGAATCGCGTAGATTTTGTTATGCATCTCCACGGATCGCCTCTTCCCGCTGCGAATCTTGACCAGAAGCACACGGAAGTTTGTCCCTCCAAGGTCCAGAGCGAGGAAATCTCCATTCTCTGTATTACAAGAAAGGTCTCGTTAGCATGAGAACCAACAGATCTACTTTTCATAATTTCTAAAAACTCTTTTGGCAATTCGTGATGGATCAGTCATGAACTGAGAATAATATTCTGATGCAGCTTGTTTGCTTATTTATTTTGTTGCTTTATAATAACATTAATAACTGACTTATTCAGTAAACATGCCACGTCTTCTGTTTCATATGTCAGTAGATAGAGTAACTTATACTATTTAACAGTTTTCTGATTTATTATACAGTTAAGTGAGATATGTTTTTGGCCATTTTAAGCTGCAAGAGGAAGCACACTCTACTACTGGGTCTGTTCCGCCCACCTGTGTGCAGATGTCTCTTTTTACTCACCAGATCCATCTGGTGTACTCCGGACAAAGGTGGGCAACATTTTAACTGTAGCTTCCTTGTGATTGTCCTTCTTGAGGCCCCTTTCTATCTCTACCCTCATCCGTTTCTTCACCTCCAGCAGCTGGGATTTGCTCAGCCGGAACTCTGCCAAAGTCTGCTGAATCTGTCGCGCCTGTTCCGTCAAACGGTAGGCCACTGCTGTCACCATGGCTGCGCCTTTCGCACTCCCACTCTCAGACAGCAGGAAGCGGACATCTGAGTCTGGTACCAAGCGGCGCACTGTCTTGTGCAGACGGCGAGCGTATCTGTTCAGAGAGCAACAGAGATGAGAGACATAGTAAAATCCAAAATCAATCTTCTTTTGAAGTGGACATAGTGGAAGATACTGTACAGTATTTGGACCTTGAGTAGTATTTCACACATACATCATGTCCTTTTCTACTTCAGATTATGGCTCTGCCACTGCAGTTATACAATGATTTATGTAACATTTGATTGAATGTACACACTGATCTGGATATGTTGTGATATTTGACCATATTATGGCAAAATCTCAAAGTACTTTATGTCTTATAGTAATACAAATACTAATTGGTCTGTGTCAAACACAAAGCTTACATAACTGATTGTTAGTTTTTAATTACAGCTTGCTCAGACTTATTATTTTGAACTACAGAAACAATGAAATATCTAATTGCTGAAATGTGGCACATGAGCCCTATCACTAAATCATTACAGAATTACTAAATTAAAATTTGTATCATTTGGGTTTGTGTTTACAGTTAATACTAAACAGGACTCTGGGGTATCGCACTACTAAATGTTTGGTTTGCATCATCAGTATTCCTCAGGGGACCTTATGTGTAGGATTTAAATAGCTGGCAGCTACCTTGATGTGATCCCTAAGCTCTATAGACGTCTTCACATCTTTTGAGGGAACATTAAAGCAAACATGAAGACACTGAGTCGTAGTATTTAGCATTGGTTGATGTTTCTTTGTCCCTTCAGCTCTTGTTTTAAGGAAACTCACTGTGGGTGCATCTTGTAGAGAGACCCATCGATGCCCACAGTTGTGCGGAGGCGTGCAACTCCTTTGTTTTCCTTTAGGCGGCAGAGGATGGCTCCCAGTGTTGCAGAAATTAGATTTGCTGAGCGGAAGGATACAATGGTGCACACATGCTGCACAGCCAGACAGTCTTCATGTGAAGGCTCAACCCCGAGCCTTGTCAAGATTTCCATACATTTCTTCAACCCTTCCTTCGTCCTAAAGTTAGAAGTAGTTAATCAAAATTAGGATTAAACATTTTATTTATGATATTCTGGAAAAGCAACTAACCTGCAGTTTTTTAATTTAAAGTTCACATAATTAGGCATGTGTTCATGAAATAGTTTTCTGAAAACAGGGTTCAGGTCGTGCACAGTAAACTGTATTTCACAAATTAATTCTTATTTTTCCTCGTTTATTTACCATAAGTCATTATCCTCACTCACTTTTCAATGGCAGATACATGTTTCGTTTCAATCTTTCCTCGTGTCAGGAGCTCAGGAGTTATCCGTCCCTCAAATAGCAGGCTCTCTTTGGCCATCTTGACCAGGATGAGTCGAACCAGCTCTCCCATGTACATCCCGCTGGCCATCTTTTCAAACCTGTGCAAAGAGCAACACAGCAGCATTTGCAGAAGATGTGTCATGGATACAGTTTGCATTATTCATTTCATTTAGTCTTTGAATGGCCATAGTAGAACTGAGATATTGTTGTTGCTTGGCAGATGGAGTCTGGAAGTCCTGTAACCTCTCATAACCTTGTGTAACATTATCATTGCACTTCAAGAACATAAACAAAGGACATTTAATCCATATGAAGTAAAGCATATACTAAGTTAGCAATAGCTAAAACCTAGTTCAGTCTAACCTGGCAATTATCGTTTTTTGTTTAGACTGTTTTTGTGAGGTGTTGATTCAATTCTGCAGTTGTGCTGCTGTTGAATTGTGACATTATACAAAGAGGCATTTCTTTTTAGTCTAGCTGCATTGATCTAAAAGGTCGGTACAAAATAATAGAAACAAATTAATCAGTACAGTTCTACAGCACCTAATAATTTTTGCTGTATATTACCATTAAATGAAGAGCCTGTCATGAATTCAACAATGCCAGTAAAAACTATAGCTATAAAAAAAAAGTAGAAAGCATAATAGAAACCCTATACAATTCAACAGCAACATAAACTGTATTTTCTAAAATGACCAACACTACAGTTGGTTACAGAAAGACAGATGCAACTGTTTTGTCCTGTACACTTGCATGCATTTTAGAAAAAAATGCAGACTCTCAAAAACAAAAAGCAATGGTTTAGAAAGAATCTTACAGCTGTTTCCCTGGATTGAGGGAACCCCTGTCAATCTCTCGGTCAAACTCTGTGCGAATGTCCTCCAGGGACCCATCGTCCCCAAAGGCACCCCACTCGGTGTTGATGCACATTCTCCCTTCGTCTCCTTCAACCTGGTCGATGTGACGCAACTCCTCCATGTAGCAAGCATTTGTTCCCGTTCCTGAAAAGATGCAGAGCAACATGACTCCTGTCCTACATGACTTTTCCTTTGTAGAGCTCAGCAGGCACAGTGAATTGTTGTAAAGCCAGGGTAAGGGATGTGTTACCTCTGGCGCCCCCACATGTAGGACTGTGTTAATGGTACAGTAACGTGACTTTCATGTACATTCAGTCTGTTTTTTGCCCAGATGACAGTTGTTTGAGCAAATAATTGGTTCCCACAGTAAATGCAGCACAGGGCCCAGTGTTTTTTTTTATCACATGTGGAAAATGGATGGATGGATGGATGGATGGAACATAATCTACTTCATTCATTGCCTTTTTAATTTTCTTTAAAAAAAAATAGTTTGTGCGTTTACCTATGATGATGCCCACTTCACAACGCTGGTCGTCAAATCCACAGGTCATCATGGTGCCAACTGTGTCATTCACCACCGCCATGATGTCTGCCTGGTAGTCCTGGATGAGATTATGTTTAAGTCAAAATAACATCTAAAATTACAGATTCCAGTCGGAGCTGGGAGTTTTGACTTTGGTCTGTTTGACCTGTTCTCCATCAAATAGTGGTTGCACTGAACAGTGTGACCAATGACCACGGACAACAAATCTGCAAGTGAATTATTTAAAAGAAAAAACCTCACCCCTTGTTTTTTGATGGCCCTGTTCAGAAGCTTCACAACGTCCATGCCTTCAACACCACTGGCTTTAAACTTCTTTGTCCATGTCACTAAAACTCCCTGTAAAACAAGCCGTTTCAAAAGGCCAAGCTTTAAGTTATGTCTGTTCATTACTATTCTAAGCACATGTGATTTCAAACAACACATTCACTAACAGGAAAATGCAATCCTATAACACCAAAGCAGTGGACTGAAAGTTTGTAGAAAGATTGTACTTGGGGCATTATGAACATCATATGACTATTTCTGAATATTTCAGAAGTTTATAAATGTTAAGAAAGAATCATCACAGTGTCTGAAATAGTCTGAAATCTGGTTTTAGCACGGTCTTACCTTTAACTTCAAACTATATAACACATTTAAGTGTTTACCTCATCCAGTTTGGTTTGGACACAGGGGAAGGAGAACGTAAATCCTACAGGAAGCTTTTTATCCTTGATTTTTTGCTTCTCCATGAAGTCACCCAGGCAATCTGCAACATGGTCAAAGAGCTGCAGACAAAAAAGGGACTTAAACACTGTGGAATAACACAACCCTGTCTCTTAAAGATAAAGCGGCAAAATAAAGAGTAGTTTCTGAACAATTGAACTTTAACCACAAATATGTTATTATAGGGAGCATTAATTGCAATTGGATCTACCAACACAATGAGGATATGTCGATAAATAACCTAAATTAAATGTCAAATATACATCAATTCTGATCATATCAATAAAATATTATTTATTGATTTATTTATATTTCTCTTCAGCAAAAGTGAATCCAGTTTGTGACTACAGCATTATTAAAGTTTTTATGGTTTAGGGACATTGAGCACCCTGTTATGGTCAGAGAAACACTGTGTTCTGGCTTTTTTTTTCACTTAAACAAAAGCATAATCTTTGTCTAATCTTAACCAAAAAGCTTTTCTTGCCCAACCATCTCCTTGGAGCTCCATTAATTAATAAATGTGGGTCATTTATTCATATTATTAATTGTATTGCAACATAATCCATCCTGTAATGGATTTGTCCCCTGGATTCAGTTTAGTTGTATAGAAATGCAATTTTGAAGACACATGGCTGCATAAAAGTAGATCAAGATGCTTTTTTAAATAAAATATTCTTTAACTTTTAATCTCTTCCCATACACTGCACTCACTCTTTGCCTCACAATTCTACCCAGTGACTTAAATTATTTAAGCTTGTCTAGAAAATATCAGGACATAAATTGATATTTAATTCTAAAAGTTATTACCTTGACAGAGGAATGTTTGCTATGTTTTTCTCAAGTTTAATTATATCCATCTTCAGGAAGAGAGTTTCAGGAAGAACAGCTTATATGTGATGCACCAGATGTGCCAGCTAGTTGCTTAGTAACAGTTTCACACGTCTAGACATGGTTGCTTTTTAAGACATTCATCCAGACAGACGTTCATTACATTAAGTAAACAACTTGATAAACTCTTTTAGATCAATATTCTGGAGGCTTCATATCATTGTTTGGAGAAACTATTTACTTGCATAAAAGTAGGATAACTTCATTGTATTGAAAGCTTTTCAAAACATTGTTTTACAAACACAACTCACAATGCAAACCTCTTTAACAAACCTGTTCATATATCATGTTACATTTCTGACCAGCTGTCCCTTGGTCGTTTCATTAAACAGCATCTGTCTTGTTCTGTCTCTGTAAGTCTTGCTCTGGACCAATCACACTGCCGCAGACAGTTGCTCGTGTTTTGGTTATCATGTTACAATGCGACTGCCAGCTGTTCTCTACAAGTTCGTTGTAGATCAACATCAGTTCTGACATCACTCGTTATTCTCAGTGTTACTGAGGAGGTCATTTTACACACACTGATCCTTGACCTGACCTTTAAATACTACTAAGAGGGCAGCCACAAACATGGAGTATTGTGAGTGCAAATAATCTAACCTAGGTTGTGCAGTATTTGTTAATAATATTGAACAGCCATATCATTGTGAAAAAATATACATTTCCAGAATAACTTTTGGATTTTAATGAAATTGATTTTTAATTTATTTTCGTTTTACTTGTTTTCTAGTTCAGTGTTTGTCCAGACTTTATTTTATCAACTGAGTTGTAGATTCGGGGGTCGCCAACACCAACGAGTGTTATATTGGGGGTCGTGACTCAGGAAGGTTGAGAACCACTGATATAGAAGACAGCAGGACATGTAGACAGAGTCTGGTACATGATGTCAGCAGAAGGCGTCCTTTATTGGAAACATGAACCTAACACCAGGATTCAAAGTTCTGGATGTTTCCTGAACAGTCATCAGTCAGGATTTGGTCCAGAGGCAGACATCTAGCGTGCCAGAGCGAATTGCAGCAGTCACGAAGAAGGGTCAACAATATAAATATTGACTCTCTGCATAAATTTTACTTGTCAGTAAAAGTTGTGCTTATAGAAAGCTTGTCATTGTTCTTCAATACACCACAGAACTGTAACAGCAAAGTTTGTGTCACGGCCAAAACCTTTGGCCATGACTGTACAGTATTTCTGTTTACCTGCGTACCACTCCCGTGGATGATGTCATCAGGGGTCTCATAGACTTGACTCTCCATCTGGACCGGCTGCTTCTTGTCCTGTGTTACCTTAACGCGCAGAATCCGAAAATTTGACCCCCCAAGGTCCAGAGCTATGAAGTCTCCCTTTTCTGTAAGAATGAGAAAACCAACATTGGAGAATCACTGTAAAAGTAGCTGACCCAGAAATCCATGCTGTCCATACATGAAAACCTTGTTATCTCCAAAATATAAACTCTCAGGGAGAACGTTAACTGTTTTTTTGTTTTTTTTGTGGGCCATGCCTTTCTGAAACTACAAAAACTTTACTTATGGTTGACAAGTAGCTCCGTGGGTAGAGCAGACGTCTATGACACAAGGGTGAACGGTCCGATTCCCAGTCCCAGCAGGCTACTTGTCGAGGTGTCCTTGGACAAGAGACCAAAACCCTGTAGTAGCACCAACAAGTACTGTCTGTCAGCTGGCAAACAACAATTTCCCCAAAGGGATCAATAAAGTATGTGATTGTTATATTTTGTCTTAATCCAGAAGGTAAAAATTATTATGGGTGAGATTTTATTCACTAGGCCACGTTTTGGATCACTTCTGCAGTTTACACCTATGAAAAGTTTGTGTACTGCAGGATTTAGAAAATGTTTCCAATAAACAACAGTGACGCTCTGCATTTTATTTAGGACATCAGAACTACTCAGACTGGTCAGACTGATCCAGTCATTGCTAATGCTCCCAGAGTCAGGATTTTCAAATCTGACTTGCTGTTGAAAAACTTAATAGTATAAATAAATGAACGACAGGTTTTGTGGTATCTTCATTCTCAGCCATTGAAAGTAGTGTCACTAAGAACTCAAACAACAAACAAAAAAACGAGTGCAACCCTTCAGAAACTAAAAGCATGAAAAGGGAAGTGTCTACTAAGAACATGAAGAGGCACAAACCCAATGACCTAATTTCAGGATGCACTTCAGCTTGTTTTCTGCAGAAGCCTTTTATGTGAACTGAGCCACCAGTGATGTGCTGAGGTACAGTCTCACTCAATTGATCCTCTGTGGAGAGAAGCTTTCTCGTAACATCAGAAATGGATTTTGTTTCATTTCACTTTAACAATGCTTTGCCTGTTGAAGTTTTTATTTTAAAACTACAGGCCACAATAAGCTCTAAAATACTAATGAATCCTGAGTTAATATATATACCTTTTAGTTTCTGATTGCAGTAGGTCTAATTCATCAGTTTTATTACAGTAGCTAATCTAGAGTGACTTACAGTAAAAGAGTAGAGAGGGACTAAATGTGTTGCCGTGACCTTTCAGTTACTGTATATATCCTGCCTCCAACAAAACAATGTTCTTCACGTAGTACCACAATGACTCGCCTCTGCTGTTGACTGCTCACTGTTTATATCCCTGACCTCAGTGGAATGCGACGTGAGCAGCCTTGACATATGGATGTGTCACTGATGTGCTTCAGAGTATGTGTCGATTTTAACCTCTAGAATCTCAGTGATAGTGGTTAAAACATAACAGTGGCAGCTTTTTCTAAATCGTGCCAGAACCATAAGAAAAACTCGAGACTAAATGAATCACCGAAACTAATCACTGAAAGATATAATTCGACAGTAGATATTTAGTTTTAAATGTAATCCTGGCTTTAATACTGGCAACAAATCTGCAGCTTTACTCTGTTTTCAGGAGAATTAATCTCTAAAAACCAGAGCCAGCCAGTGGAGAAGCGGCTGAAGGTGTGCTCACATTGTTCATTTAGATCTCCGAAAAGAATCCATGTCTGTGTTTGCCTCCTGGTGCAGAGTTCAAGCTTGGTGAACAGGCACATTTGAATAATCAAAAACACAGCTGGCCACAAACCATTGTTTTCTGTGCCACAGTAAGCCAGCGATTAGGTATGGCTTAATATTGTACTTTTAGGAGCCCTCACTGCAGTTATTTGACATCATGACATTTTATTGTGGGGAACAGAGTATATTCGTTCTCTCTGCTGGTAATATGACCAGATTTCACAGAGGGTTGAAGTGCATGCATTAAAACTAGTTTGCAGACACCTGGCTAAGCTTTTGAACAATTAAAGACGAATAGATTCCTCTTGGTGAAATATTATCAAAAGCCCTTCCAGCATCTAATGGGCCACATAGTGGAGTTTTGCTTTATGTCGGTGGCAGATCCTGAACATTAGGTGTCTCCTACACTGAAATCTGCTGTGTAGCAGTGTCAAACTTGTTGTGATTAATTTATGACTGGGTTTCTTTAGCAATCGCCAGTGAATCTACAGTATTTTACTTCTGTACATACTGAGAGTACTGGAGTTGGCTTTCCACATACTGGATTCATATTACACACCCACACCTGAAGCATTCACAGGTATTTGGGCATTTACACACATTGTAAGTTATTCTACCACGATGGCTCCGTGGAGTCAAACCAAAATGAAAACTGATGAGATTTCAGATGGATTACTGAAGCTATGGTGGGAAAATCTAAATATAATCTTATTACACAGTAAAGACTATTCTGTGAACTGACATCTTTGGAGCGTTGATTTCATTTACTCATTTCCCTTTGACACAGAAAGTCTACCCTGAGGGATTAGATTAACTACAGTCGAGTTAGAGGCGAGGAAATGGGATTTTTTTTTTTTTTATTCTTGTTGCTGTGGTTGTCCTGACCAGCTGATCTTCATAGCTTTCAAAGGTCTTAGCTGTCGCCATGGCTTCCACTCTGCCCTTTGCTTGATCCCTTCCAGCTTCATTTATATAATAACCTGAGACTATTTATAATGTGAGAGAAGACAGTGCCCCCCCCCTGCACTGAGAGGCTGAGAGGCACTTGGTGTTATTTTTGTGCAGAAAACCTAAGACTGTTCAGATGAGGTCGATCTGAGGGGTGGTTTGGGTTTTGGAGGACATTTACCATGTTATATTATCATTTCTACGGTTTGGGAAGCTCTCATTAATAGAAATATATTGCACTGTCCACACTAACGATGCAGTTGTATCTGAATCACTATCTCAATTTAACAATTTAACTTATACATACTGTAACAGCTTTTCATTGCAGCTCTTTGGTGGCTTTCAATATGACATGTAGCATCATCATGATGTTACTGATAAGTAAGAACTAGGTTTTATTCTAATGGTGACACACACTCAGTCTGCACTTTATTAGGCAAATAGATTGTGGTACTGTTGAATTGTACTCTATTATCCTGACAGATGTTTGTTATTTTGTCCATCTCAATTATATCAATAAGACCAGGTATTAGAAACATGTGTCTGTATAAAGCATCACAGTCTGCTCCCTCCACAAGGATCATACAGGTGAATCAACACTTCTCTAAAACAGATCGAACCAAAACTGAGGTCTGGAGCATTAGACTGCGTTTAGTTTAGTGTACCTAATAAACTGCCAACTGAGTGTATAATTATTAAATTTTAATTTTAATATAATATTTTATATAAGCCTGAACATTCATTAAAATGTCTCCCATTAAATTTAAATCAGTACAGTTTTACCTTATGATGTTTTTATCTGATTGATATCTGAAAACTTGATCTCATTCTCATTCAGTTTTTAAATTCTCTAAATGCTGCGTCTTTTGCATTAGGGGGTGCTGTTGGACCCCAAAATCTAACAGAATTTTAAGGAAACATGTTCAGCTAGAGTGGGACGATAATCAGTGTTTTGTCTTCTGACTCTACACGTGCACTGTACCTGATCCATCAGGGATGGACCTGACGAATGTGGGCAGCATCTTGATGGTCGCAGTGGGGTTGGTGTCACGGTTGAGCCCATTGTCCATCTCCCTTCGGAACCGGTTCATGATGTCCTTCAGCGTCTCATCCGAGAAACGCATGGAGTACAGGTACTTATCAATCTGAGGAACAGGCATAGGGCAGAAACCGGGGGTGTCAGAGTGATCAGAACATGCCAAAATATCATAAACACTTTTGAATATGAGAGAGAATGAGGTACAGTTAGGAACTCTCAGATCATTTATACAAGAGAAATGCAGAACAGTAACTGTTTTAACAAAAGTAGTTCCTGCCAGAGTTGAACCACAGATAAATCAATGTGAAGGTTTAATAAACTGCAGATAACTGTAGAAACATGGCTGACATTTCATATTATGTTAGTGGTTAATCATTACCATATGTCATCCATCCTGATATACAAAATAATCAACCTCGGATGATTTGCCTCCATCTCTTCATTATTTAACCTGAGGTTGTGTTACCACTTTACTAATTGCATGCGAGGCATGTTGGGAGATGGAGTACTGAGGCTGAGTGGGGGACTGAAAGATCAATACATTGATTTACACCATCTGACACACATTTCATGGAATAGATCCTGATCCAAGGCACCTAAACCCCTATGAATCCTGACTGTGCTGTAGAAACATGTTGAAATGAGACAAAATCACTGTAGTACAACACACAGTGGAGATGCTTTAAGTATGTTTGTGGTGTGTTAGCTGTGTCTATGCACTGTATCAACCAGTGTAGCAGCATAATAATCAGTTTGTGTGAAATAGCTACTTTGTGCAGTTTAGTCATTGTACAGTTAAATGCAGCTAGTTAATTGAGTGTTTGTTAATGGGGATTTGCCCTGGACATCCTCTGTAGTTGTTACATAATCACACAGTGCATGCCATGATGTGAGCCACAGTTCAGAAATCTATTCTGTATCAGCCTCTCAGAAAGGCTAATGCAGTGCTACCACACTGTTTACTATACTGTAGTTGGAGATGATTGCCAAGAAATAGGCAAATTATAGCTTCCTCTATTCCTGTGCTGTACCATCATTCTTTTGGAGGCTGTACGTTATGTCTATATCAGCACACTGTGCACACTTATTTAAATTATTATTATTATTATTATTATCAGCTTGTTCAAATATTTAATATTGAAGCTATACGATGCCGACATTGTATAGCCAAAGGCACCGCGCTAATTATGGCTGGGAATCTTCTGTTTGTGTAAAGCATCATTGTGTGCATTAGCTCTAAATTTAGCCTGGTGTAATTGTTTTCTTTGGGCACTTGGGAATCCACTGAAGTGCTGGTTGGTTGTGATGTTTCTATTATGCTGCAAATTTTCTTTTTAATAACCTACTGAACATGTTTTTACCTGCTACTGCTACATTTTATTTCAATTCCTAATATGGTGTTGAGTGTACCAGCCTTGTTTTTACACCAGCAGACACTCTGTCAAAGTCCAGCTGCCTGCTTCATCAGAGGCACGTACAAATCCTGCATTGTGACATCATGCGTGACATCATGGATCTCCTACCCCCCCCTTCATCTGACTCCCCTCTTGGGAATATCTCGCCGGTCTGTCATCCCGCTCAGTGGCTAATTTCTCCTGACCTCATGGTCGGTGTCTTTGGCCGACCAGAGGCTGTAATCAAGCTCAGATTTCACTGATGGCGACATCTGTGTCCTGCTAATGAGTCGTATTTCGTCTTTGCCAGAGGTAATACAAGAATAACCGAGTAAACAGAGGGGAGATGAAGCAGAAGCAGTAAGAAAGGGAGAGTGGAGAAAGCAGCGAGAGACGAGAGTGTAGAGCTCACGATTTTTCCCAGCAGCCCCCTCACAGACACCTGTCTGCTTCAGACGCCCTGGCAACCGACACTCCGGAAGCACTCAACAGCGAGGGTCTCTCTGCAGCACATCACCACCATCACTGACCACAGCCCTTCTCAAGGACATCCATGTCAAACACTGCTAACTCGTGAACAATTTAAAATAGTCAAATCCAAATTAGACCTCATCGTGGCCTCCTTCTTCTCTCCTAATTTCCAAATGCTGCATCCTCCTCTCCCAGCCTGATACACCCCACAGGTTAATGCTGACATCTAATCCTGTCAGCTAATGTTAACTGGTGTCCTTGGCTGTTCACTTGCTGCTGTCACCTTATACATAACTCTCCAGTTCTACGCAAAAGAACCACTGTTGTTAATTCTTCCACTGACCTTTTTGAGTTGATCATCCTTCAACTCGGTGAAGTAGTAGGCCAGAAGCTGGGCCGCTATCATCTTGCCTGCACGTCCGCCAGGAGCTGTCAGCGACTGCAAGGTGTTAAGAGAGTAAAGAAGGAGGGAAAGGAAGGCTGACGTCCGTTATTTCCTGTCCCCCCACGCTGATCCCTCTTTATCTTGTAGTGGAGGACAAGTGAGGCCTGAGCTGAGCACTGTGGCACTGCAAGGTTAAAAGGAAAAAAGTCTAGTGAAACAAGAGTCGAGCAGTAGCCGTGCCTGCTAGTCTGCGACAGGCACACACTCACACACACACACACACTTAGACACACAAATACACACCGAGGCTGGGCTGACTGTGTCTCCTCCCTCTGAGCTGCTAGCTCCCTGTTAGCCCTGGAGAGATGGAGCAGCTCTGCACTGGAATGGTGGTTCTGTTACGCCCCGCCCCCATTGAAGGCTCTGATTGGCTGAGTTGGGGATGTGAAGAATAGGAAGGACGGGGAGGGGTATCTGAGAGGAAGGGGGCTTCTCCCACAGCAGCAGGGGAGTGGAGAAGAGAGAGGAGGAGGGGGAGCTGAAGGAGGAAGCTGCATCTGCATGATAACCTGCCACTCTCCTTCCAGCTGCACAGGGCCAAAGACCTCCCCCGGCCGGCACGTCCCGCACGTTGCCACGGCAATCGGGTGGACGTGCAGAGGGGCAGGGCAGCCACACGATGATGTCATCATCCCTCTTCCTGCTGCATCACACGCAGCATCAGCTGCAGGCTGAAGGACATGACATGCAAGCTTCAGCGTCTAACCATCTCCTTAAAACTTTACAAATACTACAGTTAGATAAAGAGGCTTGTGAAGGTTTATCTCCTGAAATACTCTCCCCTACCACAGCAACTTACATCACAGCATGTAATTATTTAAAATGTAGGGCTAATATCTAGAACCTCAAACATTCAGGTAGTGCACACTGACTCTAATTAAAGCTCACTGTAGTAGTTTTACTAACATGACATTTGGAGAATGCAGCGCTCCACATAAATATATGAATATGCAAGTTTCTAACATAAATGTCCAAATCAAAAGGTACTCAAACAAAGAGAAAGTCTCCATTCTGCCCTGTCTATAAATTCTGACTTTGGTTTAACTCTGTTGTACATCAACAACATGGCAAGAATATAGTTTACAACTCACAACATTTTCATTTTGTTCCACATAACAGATATATGGGAGCAATTCACTCAGAAAAAATTATAAATGTTTGCATAAAAGCTCTGTTGACAGCAAACAAAAAAACATGAATAAGAAATAATCTGAACCCTTTTACTACATTTGTAAAGACTTAATTTCATTAACATTAGTAGGAGTGACAGTTTGGAGTCTTGTATCATTTTCTGTAGGAACAAAATGTTTTGTACAGAATTTACTGTATCTATTCATACAAACTGACGCAATAGTGCATTGCTAACACTTACACACAGTCTATATTATACTATTATTAAAATCAGCAATTCCTCTGAGCTCGGTGCAAAGCTAAATTACATTCAATGGAAACTGCTGTAAATCACTGATTACAAACTGAATGTGTTCACATCCATCACCTTACTCCAAAATGTAGTTTTTTTTTTCTCTCTATCAGGGGTCAGGATACCTGTTAACTTGTGAGTAACTACTAATTGAATTAGGATATAATAATAATAATACTGAATGCATTATGGAAAATTTCCCATTTTCCTCACTGTGGCACAGTTTAAACATTTTTATCTATAAATAACACATAGTTCGAAGCCCCTCTCTGCTGATGGCCTGATGCAACAAATCACAGCATTGCTATACATGGTTAGAAAAGACCCCCTCCTCTCTCTCCCCTGCCACTCAGTTACGTCACCACGTGCTGCGTAAAACAGCCCATGTCTGCTGACTGGATGACGTGCAGAGCAGCTCACATCACACTTTTCCTTCCTGAACTGTTGTGAATTAGGACTTCCCTCCTTCGCTCTCCCATCTTCCTCCAGCTCCGACCACAAGTCAGTGAATAACTGCACCATGCTTCCCCCTTCTGTGACCAAGAAACAACAGCTCACAAGGGAGAGAGTGAAAGAGGAGGGAGGGCTTAGCATTCATTCACTCCCCTCCTGCAGTACC
Source organism: Sandelia bainsii (assembly GCA_032362345.1). Classification (NCBI taxonomy): domain Eukaryota; kingdom Metazoa; phylum Chordata; class Actinopteri; order Anabantiformes; family Anabantidae; genus Sandelia; species Sandelia bainsii. The sequence goes on along the minus strand of JAUMHL010000001.1, from coordinate 2,202,125 downwards.
TGTTTTCATGGCTGCTTAAAGGTGACCTTTGCTTGTGACCTTCATTTGTGTTGCTGTGTCTACTCACAGAGACACAGAGACTGCAGAACATAAACACGCATACTAGAATAGTTGTCAGTAAAATCAGAGCATTGATGCTAGAATAGAAAGGTACACATTTGTAGAAATAGTCACACTGAGCACTTCTAAATCATATATGAATACATTTTATAAAATGCAATATTTCACCTGTTAGAGCAGATTAATTATATAAAACGATGTGTTAGGTTACCTCTAAGGTTTAAGGTTAACTCTCACAAGTGAAAACAGGATTAACAGTTTGATTAGATGTGTAATTTAATTTGATGTCACAGCCAGATATCTCCACATCTTCATACTTGTACAGCAAATGTGTTTTGTAAAAAGCAAGACGTCTGCTCTGCCAAATGCAAAAAAATAGAGGAAAGAAGTTTAAAGGGGCGACTGTGGCGCAGTAGGTTCATTTCCCGGTCCCACACCTATGTTTGTTGTAAGTGATTTCAGGCTGAAGTGAAGTGTGACCCTCTAGGAATTTCTTAACATGCTTGTGAAAATTGCTGCCTGATGGTGGAGCTAGAAAAGTTCAGGCAGTCTCTGAAAATATTAGGAATCTTCCTCTTGAGGCCATAATAACTTAAAGCTGCATTTGGGAGCATTATTCCTGTAGTTTACGGCATCTTGTGTGTTGCTTCTTCACGTTGCAGTTTTGACAGTGTGCAGAGGGAAAAGTAGAGAGCAAGCACCGTGGAAATGAGTTTATAGAGCACATTTAAAAACAGAAGGTACTTTAAAGAAAGATGAAGCTATGAGGTTACTTGATGTTTATGAATGATGAGTGCAATCAAATAAAACACCTGAATAATCAATAACAACATACGTTTATGAAAGTAAATAAATATAAGGAACACAAATGCACAGTTAAGATAGATTTCTGTGGACCAAACTGTCTTCAGTGCACTGAGGTATGAACCAAATGACTGAACAAATAACGAGCCTCTATCCTAACAACTTGCTGTGACTTGGACTAAGATTATCATTATCATGAGGACCGTTGAAATCTGTAGTCAGAAGTGAGTGTGAATGAGGCCCCTCAGACCTGTTCATACTGTATTATCATGCTCCAGTAATCCCTTTTATTCCCACTACAAGTATGCTGCTGCTCACTGGGGCCAGAGAGAGCAATGCAGACTGGAATCCAGCAACAGACCTACAAACTCACACACACTGATAGTGTACGAGTGTCAGCTGGCATAAATACAGGACGTGCTTAAAATAAAGGTAACAACCAAAACAGAAAAAAAGAGTCCACAGAGGCACGAGTTATGATGTTAAGCAGATATCCAGTTACTAATTATGTTTTTCTGTCCCGAAACATCCCACATACGTCAAAAGAAAAAAAAAATCAGATTAAATAGCTTTCTAAGGAAAATGAGGACATGAACTGTATGGTAACAGAAGTTTCCTGATTTATTTGCCAATTTTACCCATATTGCACAGTGTTTTTACAGCGTTTTTATTTCTCATTTTACACCTAAAATAGTTTAATCCTAGTAAGTTGCTGTAAAACACCCTGTGACGTGTTCATCGGCATGAGTATGACAGAGAAACTAATAACAATAATAAAAAAAGGCTTCACTGTCGGTTTCTCAACCACTAGAACTTCCAGTGAATTGACAGCAGGTGGCAGTGAATAACATTACATTTACAAGTTACTTGGGCACCTAGATTTGCTGTTTCTGGTGCTGTTATATTGCATTGCTGAAAGGTGTTTCCATTATTTTGTCTACCTCATGTATGTCAGTAAATAAAGGCTAAATAGCAGAATGTTTGGGTACTAAAAAACACTTTAATGCGACGACAGTTTAATTAAAGAAGCAAAGTACTTTTTGTTTAAATTCAGAATGTGTTAATGCTGTTGTGTATTTCATGTATGAAGGACCTGATTTTAAACTAATGGTGTGTTTTCTTTGCAGGACGAGTGTCTTAAATACATGTGTAAGCTGGATGATCCAGTGGAGTCAGTTCATCAGATCATATGTTCCAGTCCAGTAATTACAGACCAAGCTTGGGTGAGTCTTATTTATGTTTGTGTTGTTTTGAGTTACTGAAGCGGTTTTGAACCGATTCTTTTCTGTGTCACCTTTTTCTTTTTTTTCAGTTTTTTTCTCAAACTGCTTCTGTGGTCTAGTGTAAATTTAAATATAGGTCAGTTTTATTTTTACACTGGCTAAAGCAAACCTCCTGTGTCCTTCTTCGGGGCGGCTGTGGCTCAGGAGGTAGAGCAGTCGTCTGCCAATCGTGAGATCAGTGGTTCGATTCCTGGCTCCTCCAG
>JAUMHL010000001.1:2171101-2187092 GCA_032362345.1 Sandelia bainsii | reverse complement strand
ACGATTTGCCATGGAAGAGTGGGCTCGTATACCTCAAGAGACATGTGCCAACCTAGTGAAGAACTACAGGGAGAGGCCGTTGTTAGTTGTAAGACAGAGAGGCCACACTATTGACCGTTAAATGTCAGGAGGGCTAATAATTTTGGCCTTGTCATTTTTCCGTTTTCTTGTTAAAATTCAGCACAACAATAAAATATACTGATCAAACTTTGTGGAGATTTTATCTTTGTTCTTTTGGAAGCAATACAAGTATGAACAGTTTTTGTTATGGTCATTTCCATGGACATATTAAGGGTTTTGTGTGATTTCATTAGTGGGGCTAATAATTCTGACCTCGACTGTACAAATTTCCTCATTTACATCCTTCGTTAACGTCATCACAGCCAAGCACAGAGGTGTATTTTAACTGTATAATTACAATCTGCAAAGGAGACACGGAGCCACACGAATAAAAACATCAGTTTAAAAAAGAGGGGAAAAAAAGTCATCTTGAATTTTGACATTTATGTTCTCGCGTTGTTTTCATGCAGAACAAGATGCTGTATATCAGAAATTTACACATTCAGAATCTTTTCTACCAAATCAGAACATGAGATTAAAATGTAGAAACTACATCCAGGGTTAACATCTGTGCTGTAATCTCAACTCCTCAGTCTCTTCTGCACTGACTTCTTGAATTTAAACTATTTTCAAACCAAACTATTTTCTCTCTGCTCCCTTCCTAACTTCTGCGGTGTTGTTTTTGACTGATTTAACTCAGAATTATGCTTTTCAATAAAAACTAAAGAGTTTTTTCTTCCCTTCAAAGTGTGTCGAGTATCACCTCCACTTTAACGCAAACCTTTAACACAAAAACTAATCTAATACATAATGTTTAACCAAGTACATATTAGTGTCATTTAACACGTGAGGCCATTGTATAAGTCCCACATTTTAACTATTGATAAACTTTACATTGTCAGACTAAAAGGATTCTGTTGGAACAATTAATACTTTATACTGATGTTTTCTGAACAAATTTAGTTCTAAATATAATTGCACTTTTATTTTTAGAACATTAACTTCTGTTAGCTCTCAGCAGCCAAACCTCAGCTGAATGCAGATAAGTTTGTGTTTTTTAAAATGCAAAGGACACATTTTTCTAGTGTATTAAAAAGACAGAAAATTAGTTGTTCTGTTTTTTCATAAGACCACCGACAGAAACCCGTAAACAAGTTTTTTTTAATGAATTAATCATTAAAGGCTAATGATAACATTTATTTTATTTATGCAGCACTAAGTACTTTACATAGTCTTGATACAAGTCTTAGAGACAGCTAGAAGGTACCTGACTGAGGACCTGAGGCTGCGCTCTGGCCTGTAGGAAAGCAACAGATCAACAGTGTAGCTGGGAGTTAGACCATGAAACGCTTTAAAGGTCAAATCAGTTCTAAAACTGACTGGTAGCCATGTGGTTCTAGTCTTTGTTAAAAGCCGAAGGGCTGCATTTTGCACAAGCAGTGAAAGTGGTTGTTTTCTGGTTCATGAATGAACAGAGTTAGTTACTGTAGACTTGTCTAGATGATATAAAAGCATGTATAGTAGAATGTTCTCAATTTCTGAACCTAAGAGAAAACTTAGTTTGTTTTTTATTCTTTAAAGGGGAACAAAACATGAACTCTCTGTTATGCCGCTATCAACAAATGAGAAATGAAGCCTTTTAAATAATTTAGTAGTGTGTTTTCTAACGTATTAATAAATTATTATAAAATACAATGTGGGACTTCTACAGTAGCTTCTGCTTTATGTACTTTACACCTGAAAACACCGTTCACCCCCAATCTAGGCTACGTAACTATCCCCGGGGAGCCCACTGACGTGCATGCATCCGAGATTTTCAAATCGTACGTTGTGCTGAGCTGGAAGCCTCCCAGCCCCCGCGGACGAGCTCCTCTGTGGTACATCATCGAGAAGGTGTGTGTCGCTTTACTTTTGGCCATCAGTTGTCTTCAGTGTAGCTGTTTGTTCAACTCAGTAGCATCGTAGAAGGATAAAGAAAACACTGACCTCCTTAAACTCCTTAATTTGTCTTTAAATAATCTTTTAATTGTATGTCAGTATTGCACACAGTGAATATTCTCACTGCCATGTTACATGAAACGTAGTTATTCCAAGTGACTTGTCCAACTTCACTGTAATGTTAGGCACATTATGAAACTTAATTTTGTAAAGATTCATCTGCACAGTTTAAGAGGTTAAATGTGTTTTTTATACTTTTATGATACACATGCTGAAAGTTACTCTACTTTCATTGTTGGGGCTTCGATTTATTGTTTTTCAAACATGAACAAGTGAGATGAGGCTCAGAATTTCACTACAACAACTGACAATTAAACCTATAAAGTGTGAGTTAAACAGATAATAGGTAATAGCCTGACTGATACATTGACAGCTCAGTATTGGTGTACAAAGATCAACAGGAACATACATTTTGATAGATTTTACTTACTTACTGTAGAAAAAAAATCTAAAATATTCAATTTCCACTGCTAGTAAATTCATAAAATCCTATTTTCAATAAAATTTTATTGAAAGAAAATTAAGGATTTGCTTATTTTCACTGGAACATTTCTGTGTTTTTTATTTCACAGTAATTGGGTGAAATATTGCCTTAATATAGTGCACAAATTTCCATTAATTATACTGACATTTCCAACTTGTTTCACAGGCTGTAATTTCATTATAATTATGGCCAAATTACAAAGTAACTATAACAAGATCTAAAACTTATTTTGCATAAAATGGATGCATTTTTATTTATATTGTGGAACAATTACTGGGTAATTATTATATAATTAGCAAACTATAATTTACTAGTTTACCGTTTGATCAAATTAAAACCACATTAAGCCCCAACTATGTAAAACCACAACATTTACTACCTGAAATCTTTATTTGTGCTACATTGATGAGGTTGTCGCAGATGGCTTGTACTTTCTCATGTCCCCCCCCTCGACTCTCTCACAGTGCTTAGCAGGCACTGGAGCATGGCAGCGGATCAACACAGCAGTCAAACTGCTCTCCCCTCGTTACCCGGTTTTTGATTTGCAAGAAGGGCAAAAGTACCAGTTCCGAGTGTACTCGGTCAACATGTACGGCTCCAGCGAGGCCTCCGTGCCCTCAGAGCCCATCCAAAAGGTTGATCAGGATGGTAAGGGCTGGGATCAGTGCACACACATGTAGACACACTGTCAGGTATAAAACACAGTACAGTACACTCAAACAGGTGTCTAAAACATGGACATGATGATTTAACTGACTCATAAAACCAGCACTTACAGTACAGTAAATACACATGTGACTATGTCAGCAAACTGATGGATCATGCAAACATGTAGATACATTTACAGTATATAGACCCTGAGTTTAAGAAAACATGTGTAAATGCATCTGCAAACTTATAAAAATGGTTGAACAGAGCCTTTTGTTAAAAGTGAGTCACTGTATGTTGCAGGTACTGAGCTGCCGGTTGGTAGGTTGACTTCAGTGGTACTGTGACACCTTTTTAAAATCACTGTTTCACGCTGCTCTAACATCACAAATGTGTTCACCACCTCACTGTATGTGTGAGTTAACCACAACACACAGGAAAAATAAGGTTTGAATTTTGAATTTGATTTTTAATCATATTTTCTGTTTGTTTGTTTTTTTTACACAAATGTATAAATGTTTGCTGTTTAAACTCGACTGGTAACTAAACTGGTCAGAGTATGTCTATAGATCCTGTAATGTCAGCTTGAATCCCTTGGTGTACTCTGCTGCATTATTTGCCAAATACACTAAACAATCATCAAATCAGCTCTTTCATTGAATTATCTTGTACTTATGGATATAAAGTAGATGTGCTGCCCCAGCTCCTGAAATACCACCTTACATCAACTCTGTGACGTCTTTTACGACAAACACTGCATGACGCGTTAAACTCAAGTGTCAAACCAGTTTCACCAACACAAAACTTACGTTTGCTCTCTTAATACATTCACTTAATGTACAGCTGATGTTTCGCTGACACACCTGTTGAGGAGTGTTTCACTCCCTTCACATCCTACAGCTCAGTATGTGGATGCATGTGGGAAGTTGAATTATCTGTATGCACAGCAGATCTGTCAGACTTACAAATACTTCTGTTTTTGCACATGAATAGAAATTGGTAAATTGTTTCTATAATGTTTAGATGATCGGGTGTTTTGTAAAAGTTTAAAGTAAAAAAACAAACAGAATTTGCACGTCCCGACCAATGAGATATTTACCTTTTTGTTTAGTTCAAATCAGCAGAGGAGGATGTTTCTACTATGCTGGTTGAACTGAGTCATTAATACTTTTAAATTAGTTGTAAGACTTTAATCCTCTATTATACTGTGCATATCCCTGCATTTTTGAATTTTTGTGTAATATATATCAAAATGCAGGAAACAAATTAACTCTTCAGTGTTTATTCATTCTTAAACAAATGCATTTCAAGGACACATGATTAGTTAGTAATAATTCTATCCTTCATTAAATAAGTTCTTTTCCCTCGGTGAACAGGCGTCCCCTCTGCTCCCGGTCATGTCGTTGCCACCAGGAACACAAAGTCGTCTGTGTTTGTGCAGTGGGAGGCTCCAAAGCATCTGAAAAACCTGATGGGATATTACATTGACGGCCGCGTTGTTGGATCCAAAGAGTGGTTTGCGTGTAACCACAAACCTTTCAAACACACCAGGTGAGTAATGAGAGCTGACTGTAAACTGCTTTTACTCAGACGTCAAAGGTTTTGGGACCCTCTTTAAAATAAGACATTACCTCATGGTGTTCATCCTAACATATTAAATTAAATTAGAAATGGGCAACGATCTAGAAACCAAATGATGAGTTTTTTTTAACCACTTCCCCATCTTTTCTACGTTCCTCACACATGGTACACCGACTTTTCTTCGACTCAGATTAATGCTTGTTTACAGTTGTTGCCACCCAGTGATTAGTGACTGTGTTTGACTAATACTAAAACTCCAGAGGTTTATTGCGAACCACATCCGAGCTTTTACGTTTTTGCAACTCAGTGGGTCGAGCAACAAGCAGCGTGACACAAACAGAATGTTTTGTTGGTGAATTTAATTTCCCAACAATGCACCCACAAAGCTCAATGAGATTTTTTTTTTTATATCTCTATGATTTGTTTTAGAGATTATTTGACAACAGAACTCTCCTGACCTGTCTTCTGACTTCTGAGTTTTTAACACTGTGATGCATTTTTCTTTTGTGGTGCTAATTGTGAACAATAACGATCTCTATGGCCTCACATATGGTTGTTGTTGTTGTGTTTAAGAAACACTGTACAATGTGCAGGCTCAACAAAAACAACACAAAAACTGGTCAATAGAAAAACTTAGCAGACCCCCAATGTCTTTAATTTAAATTAAAAATGTGAATGCTTGTGTCTCAGGTTTGTGGTGCACGGCCTGATCCCAGGAGAGACCTACGTGTTTCGTGTCCAAGCTGTCAATGTCTTTGGCCTCAGCGAGGAGTCTCAGGAGTCCTCTCCCATCACTGTGGAGCCGGCCCTCTGTAAGAATTGCACTGTATTTGGTACTTATGAAAAATCAGGATTAATGGTATTTAGAACCGTCATGTTAAAAAGCCTGAATGTGTCAGTTGACACTGAAATGACAAAGTTGTTGCTGAGTTTCATGATCAGTGTGGCTCATTTTATTACTCTGTGCAGGCGGGGGGGTGGAGTATGGTATGTATGGCATAGTTAAGTTAATTTTCTCTCACCTGACTTACACACTTCTCCCTCTTTGACCACCCTCACTTTGTAGAATGTGTTTTAACCACAGGAATCCTCACTGTAATAGCAACACGCACAAGATCACAGCAGCCTCATTTACAAAACAGTTGTATCAGAATTATTGAGCACAGAACAAACTTTGTGATGTCATTAAACACAGATGTTATTTCTTGTTTTTTTATGATTTTTTTACAAGCCTGTTTGTGGATGTCAGCTACATTTCTAAAATGCATTTTAAACATTAAATATTGTGTGTGATTCAGCAACTCCCAGTGCTCCTCACGGCATCACCATGCTGAGCAGCGACGGGTCCTCCATAACTTTGGCCTGGAAGAGTCCCAAACACTGCGGGGGCTCCAGGGTCAATGCATACTACATCGACAAGCGTGACGCCGACACTCTGGTTTGGAAGGAGGTCAACCTGGCTGGCATCACAGAGAGAGTCTGTACTGTGAGTGGCATTGATCAGACACAAAATCATACAATAAACAATAACACATGTAAGTTTGTTTGCATACTTTCAGCTAAAGATTTGGACTAAAAACTTGCTGATGTACAAACTGAAACTTTCACAGATCTGACTGTACAGTTAATGTGACAGATAAAATCACAAAGGAGCATCCAGCACACTGATTCAGGGTTTCTGAGAAATGATGACGATCACCACATCGCACCACTTTCTCTGTGTCTTCAGGTTGGCGATTTGACAGCAGGAACTTTTTACGAGTTCATGGTCCAGGCCGGTAACCTAGCTGGTGTTGGTCTGCCATCAGCTCCCAGTCCCCCGATGAAATGTGAAGCTTGGACCATGGAAGAGCCAGGTGCAAGATCATACTATGTTTTTAATGTTATTTTTAAAAATAAATATAAATATAATATTGTTCGCCTTTTATCAGACACACAGTTACATAAAATACCTCCTAGCTTCCATTAAGTGTCTCATTTGGTTCCTTTGCGGTACCTTCATCAATAATGGCTAAAAAATCACCATGTGCAAATACTGATCTTCTAAAGTGAAAGCTAAATAATAGCATGATAAACTGTCTTTTGTGACTTAGTGTTCTGCGTGAAGATCAGTTATTTTAATTACTGCAGGATTCTGGCAGATGTTATTAAAAACACCTGTTAGCATCCAGCAGCATGACCCATAAGGTAAACGAAGACCTGCCGTGAGATTCACTTGTGCATCAGAGCCAAATCAGAGTCAGAGTCAGAAAATCTTTTAGTCTTTAATAAGCACAAGAGTTGCAGAAATTCCCTAATCTTATCAAAAATAAACAGCAGCATGTACACAAACTACAAACAAACTACACAGACAGACTGACTTCTCTCTTTTTGTACCTCCAGGCCCAGCTTATGACCTGAGCTTCAGTGAGGTCAGAAGTCACTCCCTGGTCATCCTGTGGAAGGCTCCAGTCTACACTGGAGCGAGTGCTGTGACTGGATACTTCGTGGACATGGCCAAGAAGGGCTCCTCAGAGTTTGTTACCCTGAATCAGGAGGCTGTGAGCCACCGTTACCTGCAGGTCGGAGACGGATTGTCCAAATGAAAACTGACCATGATTAACATTCAGTGCGTTTACATGCACTCAAGTAACCAGGTTACAGTCGGCTTTCTCCAGTATCCTGATTTCTTAACGGTCATGTAAACAGGAAACCTGGTTTCTGCAGTCGGGATAGTGGATTAGAGAAACCTGATTTCCCTAGGTAGATTGCTCCTAGAGAATCAAATGTAAAAAGCTGGTGACGCATATACAAGAGAGCTTGTGCAGGACAAAGGCTGCTGACACTCACCACTCTGCTCCTTTCAGCTGAGCTGAGCGTGTAAATAGGTCACTCTTCACTGTCTGTTTCATTCATTCAGAACGTTTGTGTTGGAAAAAGGAGCTCTGTGACCAGTCAGCTCCCCCGACACACAAACGCGCCCTTTTCTGTCTCTATACAGTTAAAATCTGTAAACCTTGTTTCCAAAATAAACCCAAGGTTTTACTTACTCTCCAGCATGTATACATGGATTTCCAGTAACTTTCAGTGCAGGTAAACTGGTTCCTCGTTTACCTGGTTTCTCTGAGTAACCTGGTTACTTGTGTGCATGTAAACACAGTGACACATTTCACAACAATAAACCTACATGATCTCTGTTGTAGTATTTCAATATTAGAAACTTTAATTCACATTTGGAGGTGCAATAATGACATCTAAACAACTTAATGGATCAACTGGATCATGATGAACAACATTTTTATTTCCTGTCATTGTCTGATTCATTATGTATAATGTATGATATTGTAATGTAATAAAAATCCACGATCTGTATCACATCAAGGAAACACCCAAAACTCATGATGTTACCGTTGTTTCCTGTAGGTGAGCGGCCTGGAGGAAGGGGAAACCTATGTGTTCAGAGTTCGTGCTGTCAATGCAAACGGCATCGGAAAACCTTCTCAGCTGTCTGATCCGGTCTGTGCCAGAGCTCTTCCAGGTAACCACAACTACACACTAAGCTGAGCTGGATTTCCTCCACACCACGTTCCTGCTAACGTGTCATCAGAGGTGTTGTGGCTCAGGAACATCAGCATGATGTTTTCATTTCAACTCATTACAACCTTTCAGAAGACATAAATAACCTTGGCACTAAAAACAATACTGCACCTGAATGACAAGATAATTGCTGATATACATACAGTAATTTATAATGTAACATGTTGCGTTAACTCAATAAGGAATCATGATACTACAACAAGTATTTGATCTTAAAGTGTAAAACTTCTCTCTTGTTTATTCCAACTTATGTTTTCACATAACTCTTAAGACTTTTTAAAACTTGTCTCAGTTATTATAGAACATAGAAATTATTTTGGGACGATGAAATAAAGACTTTGGATTTGGAATTACTGCCATCGTCTACAGTTATTCTAATGTATGTTCTGATTAGACCGCTCACATTATTTAGTGCATGTTCACAGGCACCAAGGAGATTGTCGCTGGTGTGGACGAGGAGACTGGAGACATCTTCCTGTCTCTTGAGGCCTGTGAGATCTGCGAAACGTCCAACTTTGTGTGGTCGAAGAACTACAAACTCATTGGGGACTGTCCCAGAGTCGCCGTCACAGCAAAGGGCAGAACGTAAGTGAGCTGTGAAACTGTAAAGCTTAACACATCACAGAGGCTACAGGAAGAACGATTGTTACTAAAGAGTAAAACATCTGAGGCCCTGGAACAGTAAACACAGCAGAACAAACACTGTTTCTCCCTCAAGGCTTCGTCTGGTTTGATGAGTCCTCACTAAAGTGCTGCTGAACAATATCAAGTTTCTCTGTTTCCTGTTTTCAACATTCAGAAATATAAGAAAAGTGAAAGCATTGAAGACAGGACACATTGATGTTTGTGATGTTTAACAGCTGTATCATAAAATCTCACCCAAGTCCAGCCTTTATAATTCACTGTATCAATTTCCAGACATGTTTAAAGCTTTATTTTACATTTTCTGGTGATTAAATGCCTTAATTCAATTCAGCTCTAATTTGATACCAATGTCAGGGAAGTTATGAGACTGTTACTTTAGTTCAGTTAGTGCCAACAAGTTTAAATACTGTTGTATTGTGGCTGAATGTTTGCAGCTTGTGCCAACATCTGCTCAGAACCTTTGCAGCATGTCTGCCCCTTCTCTTCACCTGTAGAAAAATCTAAATTAGCATGTTCAGGTGAGCTGCTGTGCACAAGCTAAGCAGTGACAGGAGGTGCACAACTGTCTCTGTTTTACCTATAGTTAGTGTTAAACTACAGTACATACATCTTTTGTAGGAACCCTCCTATGAAAAAAATCATCAGAAAATAGTGATATATTACCTATAAAATAAAACTTTTATTTCAAAGCTTTATATTGACATCATGAAACCCTTGTAAACTGCACACTGTTTTATTCTCATAGAGTTTGTAGCTTTAATTGTGTTGATTTTACTGTTTGTTTCTCAGCTCCAGACTGACTTTCACCAACCCTGATAAGGATGATTTGGGCAGATACTCTGTGGTCGTCTCCGACACAGATGGAGTCTCCTCCAGCCACACTCTGACTGAAGATGGTACCTCGTGTAGTTTTCAAACTACACACAGTAAATACAATCTTTTAGACCTGCTTCTTAGAAATTGTTTTTCATTTTTGTTTTCTTGAATCTGTCCTGCAGCCCTGAACACGATGCTGGAACTCAGCTATGCCATCAGACATCCGAGTGAGTGTTGAACCTCATGTAGTGTATCAGAGAAATTATAAATAACAGGAACCAGCAGCAGGATTTGATCTTTAACAGTTAACGGATCTTCTTTTCTGTTTCTGTGCAGTTGTTCCTCTGAAACACCCTCTAAACTATGAGATTCTGGAGAAGGGTCACGTGCGTTTCTGGCTGCAGGCCGTCAAACTTTCACCATCCGTGTCCTACAGGTTCATCGTCAACGACAAGGAGGTCACCAGTGGGGAGGTAATGCTGCAGCATTTATCCTGACACGGTTTTAAAATAAACTTAATAAAATAACAGTATGTCCGAACTCTGGTAACAGTACTACACATAGTCACAGCTCACAACAACATTAACTCTCTCAGATCATCTGACACTGTTGGCTTGAAAGTAAACAAACATAATTCCTGTCAAACAGTTAATGCATTCAGATTATCACTATTAAGGGTTTTGGTTATGGTTACAGATTATCTACATCCACTGGTGGAAAGTACATTTACTTAAGTGCTGTACTTAAGTAACATTTTGATTTAGTTTCAAAACATACGATCATCAAAACAGCGTTTAAGGTTATTTAAATAAACTCACAGTGATGAACACATGAATGCATCAATAATAACTATAATCCAATAACGTCATATTAATTAATGTGAAATGAGACATTTTGCATAAAGAGTATTTTTACAGTAAATGATCTGAGTTACAGTAAACTGTAAACTAAAACAGATCGAGAAACGCTTTGCAGATTGTTCATCAAGTGAAAGTTTTAAGTTAAAGTGCAGCGTGGAAGATTTTGAGAGATCTGTTCTAAGAAATAGAGTATAGTATTCAGAATTATGTTTTCTTCAATGAGTAATTGTCTGAAAAGAAGCAGGTCTCCTTTCATAAAGGCCACCTTGTTTCTACAGAAGCCCAGAATGGACACTGGATCCAGAGAGGGAATTTAGCATTTTCATGTGGAGGTAGCCGAATTTGACGACGCTGTAGCACCACTTGGAAAACAAAGATAAAGAAAGAAGAATAATCAGTGTCGTGAGAAGTTTGAGAACCAAAATCTTTGACGAGGTTGAAGATGAAGATGAGGCATCAAACACAATCGGCTCTGTCACGCTTGGAGAGGGAGGGGTGGAGGGGAGGGGTATTTGGATGGTTGCCGTCTGCAGCCTCACCACTAGATGCCACTAAATCTTACAAACTGTATCTGAAAATATATTAATGTGCATGTAGACAAATTACTGACTGGGTCTTTAATCTTATAGGAGTCTTTATCTGCAGAAACACTGTGTGTATCTGAAATCAAAAAACCTCTGACAAAAATGAATTTATAGTTAATAAACAGGTTAATTAATGTCTTGGTGTACTGTACGTACAGTATCAATATTTATCTTGTTTTCTTTTCAGGGTCACAAGATCAGCCACGATGTGGCCACAGGCATCATCCAGATGACTGTGGATCATTTCACCAGAGCCAACGAGGGCACGTACACTGTACAGATCAACGACGGCAGAGCCAAAACCCAGAGCTCCCTGGTTCTGGTGGGAGATGGTGAGACTCTCTTCACCCTCACATTCGATGGTTAATTAATTGATTCCAGGTTGAAAGATACAAGTAGATAATTTATCACAATTAATGTGATCAATTAAAATAGGAGAGAAGGAGGAACGATGTAAGACGAGTTCAATTTCTTAGGTGTTGTCACTTTTTGAGGATATTATAATATCTTTATATTTTGTGGTGGGGTAATATAATTTTTTTTTGTATATTATCTTTTTTATTGTTTACATTTTTACTTACTATATTTTTATGACTTGGGGGCATTGAAAAATTGGCCTTATGAGATTTAAACAAATACTAATGTAAGATTTCTCTAATCTTAGTGCTTACATTTCTCAGCATTAAAATGGTCAAACTTAAAACAGGAAACCACAAATGATGAAATCGTTATCTGACATGAAAAGCAGAAACACAGGAACAATGTAACCATAGTGGTAAATGCAGGACATTATCCAATGGCTCCGTTTTCTACTTTCAGTGTTCAAGGCTGCACTGAAGGAGGCCGAGTTTCAGAGGAAAGAGCACATCAGGAAACAAGGTACCAACACAAACACAGACCAGAAAACACTCAGGGCCTGATTTACTATAATGTGCAAACTTGATAACATCTGCAAAAAACGACATGAGCTGATCTACTAAGGATGTGTCTTTGAAATGATGCTGTTTGGGATCTTAGTAAGTCAGTCCCTCAGAACGCATCAAACTTCACCAAGACTGAAATGTCATCATGTAGCAAAGAATAAATCAAAGCTCATTTTTTCAAAGTGGTATTAACATTAGTTTACCTGTGTGCAGGGAGCATATCTAATAAAAGACAAAAAAAACATACAGTTCCCTCTGTTACTACTTGAATGAGGAGGCTGGTTTTTTTTTTTGTTTTTAATGTAGACCCCTTGAGATGAAAAAAAAAAAGTTCACAATCTCAGTTTTATTTGATGCTATGTTCACCTCAATATGAAAGAAACCACCGAGTGCACTGAGCGACGTACACGTAACAGCCCCACAAATACAACAATAACTGAAAGACGCTGCAGGAAAAGCCTGGAAATACAAATCAAAAGAAGAAACCAACAGGTTTGGTGATGTCAGTCACAGCCTCCATAAAGTTTATCCAAACAACGGATTTACAGCAAAATATTAAGTTTTATTGACTTGAATTAACATCATCTGATACAAAAGGGTCTTCTGTGTTGTTTAACATACGTATCCTTAAAGAAAAGCCACATTTCTGAACTTTCCATATGTCTTCAGTGAACAGCTAAAAAAAATAAAATAACATTGTCGTTATTGTCGTTTACTTTCGGAGGAGACTACCTGCTGTGTTGTGGTTTCTTCTGCCTGCATTGTTCTTCATGCCCTTAATGTTAATAATGTTCTACGTGATTCCACTTTGTCACTTTAGGTCCACATTTCTCTGAGTATCTGTACTTCACTGTCACTGAGGATTGTACCGTTATGCTCGCCTGCAAGGTAAAAAAAAACTTTTTAATTCCTAAGGTTTAAAAATCATTTAAGCATCTTACTATTTACTCTGTGCAGCATATATCAGAGCATATGCTTTGTTTTTCTCATGCTGCAAATGAACCTAATCCCCGCGTGTGCTTATTGTCAGGTGGCCAATGTGAAGAAGGAGACGACTTTACACTGGTACAAAGAAGAGGATGAGATTGTTCCAGAAATTCCTCCCAGTGTTCTGTCTGGAGCCTGTGCTGTACCCATCCCACTGGTAACTGCTGCAGCACTAACATAAACACCACCTACTGTATGTGGAGCTGGGAGTGTGTGTGTGTTCTCCATGTTAACACTGCAGTACAGTTGTGTAGTTGTTCATATTTATTTGCGTAGCTACAGATAAGAAAACAGGATAAGTAGTTTAGATAATGGATTCATTCAGGTACTTTTAAAATACTCATAATCCAGAGTCATAACAATAGTATGTGTTGAATCACTATGTGGCCAAGTCTAGCAGTGGCATCAAATTGAAGTTTTAGAAACATTTATTAAAAAATAAATGAAATAATGTCGACTTTATACTTGTCTTTATTCTACAATGATTTACGGTGAGGTAGAAAACACAGGGCACACAAAGTAAGTGGACAGTGACACTTGCAGAGCAGCTGAAATCAAAATCAGGACAAATGTAATGAAATAAACAAAGAAGAAAGACAACAATGTAGTAAATAAACAAATATACAAACGAAAAACAAGCACACAATCTGCCAAATGTGGCAGAGATTAGATTTTAATGATTTACACACATCTTCACCTGAAGCTTCACCTTAGGTTTATTAACCCCAAACACCTAATCTGTGTTCTGTATATTTGATATAGTACCTTGTTTGTATTTGTGTATTTTGTGATATCACATTGCTGTTTTTCTTTTTTGAAGGCAAATTCCTTGTATGCACGTGTGCAAACATGGCCAATAAATCTGATTCTGATTAAATAAAAAATAGTACAAATTCATAAAAAAACACTTTGATTTCACTGTGATTGTACAGTTCAGTGATCACACTGCTGATCAAAGTTTTTATAATGATGCTTATTGATGATCAAACGTTTGTTGTTTCAGTTCTCCAGAAAAGATCAGGGTGTTTACAAGGCCGTGCTCAGTGACGAAAGAGGAAAGGACACATCTGTGATTGACATTTCAGGCCAAGGTACGTTGTGATTTGTCAGAACTGGACAGTTACTGTTACAGTAAACATATTATCCAGTATTTAATAAATCCTCTTTGATTTACAGTGTTTGACGACATCATCAATGCCATCTCCAAGATCGCAGGTACGCTGGCTGTTAGTAGCTAGAGTCTGACCTGATTTAGTCTCAAGGTCTGTGAAGGAAAAATCCTTAAGGGGAAATTTGTGATGTGTGAAGTTGGAGTTAATACTGTAAATAAAACAGAGTTGACTTCTTGCAGAGTAGAAGTGCTTGATAAGGTAAAAGCAGAATCATCTGCAGCAGCACATGTGTAGATATAAGTATGTAGAAATGTACAAAAACCACACTGTGCTGGCTGATAGATGTGACTGTGTTTGTTGACATCAGGTGCTTCTGCCTCTGACCTGGTGCTGCAGTGTACTCCAGAGGGCATCAGACTGCAGTGCTACATGAACTACTACACAGAGGAGATGAAGACCGTCTGGAAACACAAGTACAGTTTAAATGCTAACATTTGACTCCTTCATTTTAACATTTACATGGGGTTCTTTAACAGCTGTGATGGAGCAGATTTGAGTCTTTATAGTGTTATTTTTGTTTGTAGTAACATGTAGTTTAAAAGCTGACTGTAGTGTGGTCACCATGCATTAGTACACCACTAATACCCAAAACATATTCAGACTTTACTGCTTTAACAGTTACGACAGATGCATACAGTACATGCGCAGATCTTCGACATACTTGAAGTATTTCAAAAAGCCAGTTAACTAGTTGTTTGTCACCAATCAGTCACGTCAGAGCAGGTGTTTTCTGTCAGCTGTCAAAAGCAAAACACCATTGATTTATTATTAAATGTTTTGTTTAGGAAATGTATCTCTGGAAAACCAGTCAACATTTATTCGCACATTATTCAAATAAAACTAAAATACTTCTGAAGGCTCTGCTCTTTCTTTGTATACACAATAGAAATCCCTCAACGGTCAGTTTGTAGTTGTGTTGAACTGTAGCTGTTACAAAATCCAGGCTTTGATCTTTAAATGATCAGCATGAATCTATAACTAAACCCCACCTAAACCTCCAGGGAGAGTAAGATCGCCTCCTCTGAGAAGATGAGGATCGGCGGTACAGCGGAGATGGCCTGGATGCAGATCTGTGATCCGTCCGAGAAGGAGAAGGGTCACTACTCCATCGAGATCTCGGACGGCGTCAAGACTCACGTCAGAACCTTTGACCTGTCTGGACAAGGTAGAAATTTCAGCTCGACGTGGAATTAACACACTTTTATCTGTACTGACTCTTATTTACTTATTTTTGAAGTAACTTTTGGTGACTTTTCTTTATGCAGCGTACACCGACGCCTATGAGGAGTACCTACGACTTAAGTAAGTTATTTGACAGAACATTTGTCTGTCGACATGTGTTTTTTAAATTGAAACCTCATTATATCATCACACTGACCTTCTTTTATCTTTTAGGGCAGCTGCATTTGCTGAGAAAAGTGAGTATATGATTATTTATTGTATGTATTTATTTGCTTTTGGGTGTTAACAAGGCAATAAATGTGTCTGAAAGTTCAAAGGTTCATAGATGGGGTCTTAGATCAACCAAAAAAGGTTATTCAGTGGCAGCTGGACTTGTTTTAGTTCCATGAAGACGTTTTACCCTCCATTCCAGAGGGCTTTCTCAATTCTGACTGACTGGTTGGAGCAGCAGGTTTATAAACCCTGTGGAGTCCTC
>JAUMHL010000001.1:2147819-2171001 GCA_032362345.1 Sandelia bainsii | reverse complement strand
ACTTGAGGACTCCACAGGGTTTATAAACCTGCTACTCCTACCAGTCAGTCAGACTTGAGAAAGCCCTCTGGAACGGAGGGTAAAACGTCTTCATGGAACTAAAACAGTTCAGTCCAGTTGCCACTGAATAACCTTTTTTGGGATAACCATGACCTGGATGACTGAGAATCTTCACAGACACGAGGAAGATTAATGTTCTCTCTCTCCTCAGACCGTGGCAGAGTGGTCGGTGGTCTGCCCGACGTGGTCACTATCATGGAAGAAAAGGTGAGAATACAAAGTGACCGTTTATGTACACGTTTATTTTACGTATTTTATACATCATTATATCAGCCATGTACTTACAGTAGTGGGGAAGTCGAGGGTCAGAGCTGCAGCTGCAGCATTCCTGTAGGTCCAGGAGGTGTCGTTTGGGTTGGTGTAGAAATTAAGCAACAAACAATAGTTTGACAGAAAAATCTAATATCAAGGCCCACGTACAGAGTTAACTGCCGTCATTAGGGTGAACAGTAAAGTTTTAGCACCATGAGTGAAATTCCATTAGTTTGAGATGTTGGCACAAGTCTCAACTGTGTCAATCTCCCCAGCAAATAAAACCCGAACAACCTGTCTACAAGTCTGGATGCCTCCAGAGCAGTGTCTCCTAATCATTCAGATTCTGACCCAGTAAAACAGAAACTGAAAGATATGTGCACCTGTAACATAAAAGACCAGTAATTCACATGAAAAAAAATTAATAAAAGCAATGTTACCTGTTACCAATATCAGATTTTTGTTTGGAGGGGTCCATGGAGGGGGCTTTATGAGTACTGTTTGACTTGAGCTGACTCTCGATCCTCTACAGTCCCTGAGCCTGACCTGCACCGTGTGGGGCGAGCCTACCCCTGAGGTCACCTGGTTTAAGAACGAGCAGGAAGTCGCCTCCACCGAACACACCAAGATCACGTTCGATGGCGGCAAGTTCGCCAGCATCGTCATCAACAAAGTCACCCCTGAAGACTCCGGAAAGTACAGCATCAACGTGAGGAACAAGTACGGCGGCGAGTTTGTCGAGATCACCGTCAGCGTCTACAGGCACGGCGAGCAGATCCCCGAGCCCAAACTGGGACAACCCAAAACGGCCACACCTGCAGCCACGCCTGTGCCGCCCAGATCCCCAGCTCCCCCTGCCAAGACCCCAACCCACACCCCTTCTAAGCCCCAGACCCCAGCACCATCCATCAGGAGCCCAGGATCCACCCCTGCTTCTACCCCAGTCCCCAAGTCTCCCACTCCACCTCGCAGCGTCAAGTCGCCAACCCCACCTAGGTTCATGAAGTCTCCAACCCCACCCAGGAAGTAAACAGTGGTGGTGATGTCTGAGGGGGAAACATTTGCTGCTAGCATCGCTGATTTATAGCATGTGTGTGAAACTGTGAGCTGTTATTTTAAGTAAATACTTAATTAGATATTAGTTTAAGTCCCACTTTCTGTTAAGAACAAGCACCTAACTAGTTCAACAAAAGAAAAGAGACTTTTCCTGCTAACATAGAAGTCTTTTTCAGATATTACATCATTCAGCTGCTCATTTTGCTTTTGGCACAGGTGGGAAAATGCTAAATTAAAAAAAAAAATGTAAAAGGCAGGGGTAGATATTAATGTTCAATGTTCCAGAAGCTGCACCTTCCACTATGCAATGCTAGTGGAACGCCTGTATACACCGTCTGTGGACGTTCCAGGACAGTTCTGGTTTTTACGTTTACGGTTCCATGTCAGTGACAGAAGCAACACAAGTCAAGAAACACGAGCACTCAGATAATCAGATGGACAAACAAACTCCCAGGTTAGAGTAAACAGAGGCGCACGTTAACAACAAAATGTTCATCACAGTCTTACATGATGACTTCATGGTTCAACTGCTAATCGTAGTTGTGTGCACAGTGTTTCCTGTGCATCCATATTAAGTTTTACTTCTGAATACAGAATTACAAGACCTGTTTTTGCCTTTCAAGGTGTCATTTTAATACCTAAATGTACGAAAAGAAGTTGTAAACCAGAAGTGTTCTTTAAACTGGATGACAACCTCAGCTCGGAACCAGTTTATGTTGTAACCGCCTGGGTGGGAAAATAACACCAGACACCAGATAATTATATTTTTGTTTTGTTTTTGTTCATCGTCCTAATAAAGCCAGTCTGTATCCATGTGAATAAAAATAATCACTTCCTGAGCTGGTTGCTCTGCTAAACACATTCGTCTGTCTGTGACATGTTATGTCTTTTCCCCCTCAGTGCTTTGTGATGGCAATAAACTTGACTTATCAACCTCCTTCTGTTGTCTTTGTCAGTGATCTTCTCCCTGACTCACCCTCCTCACACCTGATATGTATGAATGACAGCGACAGGAGGTAACATGATTCCTGCGGGAGCATTAAAACAAAGCTGAAAGTAAAAATGCATAAATGGAGTTGTATCCGGGCTCCAAGGGGACTGTGTGTGACAACTGGATGCAGAAGGTAAACAAACCTGCTCCTGCACCTGAAACCCAGGTGAGCTGAGGTGGGCAGGGCTTGTTACAGTATGTGGCGTGAACAGGGCAGGTTCAACAGGCTATTCGTTTACATAGAGAGTTCAAATCCACACCTTAGCACTGCTGGTTCAAGCTGGAGACCGCACAGGCAGCAAGTCTGACCGGAGGCGGGTTAAGTTTAACTCTTTGTAACCTGTTCAGGTCAGTGTTTTGGACTCAGGATATCTTAAACCAATCATGAAGTAAGTCTTTTAAATTACTTGTTTCATTGAATACTTTTTCACCTAATGTCAGTCACACTGTTAAAGAATAAATGACTTGTATTTGTTGTGTACTGTTGACTTACAGTGCCAGTGGTAAATCACTCTCAACAGACAGGTTTTTACATATGTTAACAGCTTTTTTTCCTGTCTGAACAGGACTTTCAGTGTCTGCTGCTTTGTTTAAGAAAGGTCTCTTGCCTGAACAATATGGTTAACAGTCACACAGCTTGTCACACTGAAGGTAAAAGCTGTTGCTCATAGAGACTTAAAGGGGAGGGGGGTCTAGCATCCATGGAGTCCAATCTGTCCTGTTTGTCTTCACTGAAAGAAGAAGACAGTCTGGTTTATGTCCAGCCTCACTATAAGGAGTCGTACCGCCTGGCTATTTATGCCCTGCTCTGTGGGGGCAAAGAGGCCTACGAGGAGTTCCTCCAAGCCGAGCAGATCAGCCACTTCCTGTCAGAGGAGGAGATATTCTTCATCTTGGAACACGTAGAGCTGCCAAAGTTGGAGGACGACTCTGAGGGGAGACGGGTCACGGATGAGGCCGGCTCCTCCACCTACTTCCCGACAGAGTCAGACGATGAGGTGCCAGACCTGGACTTGGGCTGGCCAGAGGTCACGGCGGAGAACACGGACACCAGCATCAGCCTGCTGTTCCACCCACCCAGAGAGAACACGCCCACCATTAAAGAGGTGGTTCGGAAACAGATTCAGCAGGCTAGGCAGGTGAGAACAACATACTGTCAAACACATTAAAAAGAAAAAACCTCTGAAGGTGTAGTCAAAACAAGCCACAGGTGGTCTGTCAGCAATTGTGCAATTTATCTTTGTGTCCCTGCAGCACACACATGAAACTCTGCACATGGAGTTCAAGTAGAAGCAGGTTATCAATAGCACTTAAACACAATGAAAGGCGTAACTTTACACTCTACTGCACATATTTCTCTGCATACACAGTAAACTGTAGGGTTTGGCTGCAGTGTACATCATCACACACACAGCTCACTGCACCGTTTCTTACACAAAAAGACACTTTTAGTCACCCTCCAATAGTCACTAGATGTTATTAGATGCTGACTTCTGATTTAATAACTATAATAAGCAGTTTGATTATAACAAGAACTCACCCAGGATAGTTATTTGGTTAGAATAACCTGCTCTTCTACAAGTCAGAAGTGCTTTGTCCTGCAGGACAACACAGTATAAAACAGATGCTGATGACTCAAGTATTAGTAGTAGTAGTAGTAGCAATACTACACTGTAAATACACTCCATTGCAAGTACAAGACTTGCATTCAAAACTGCACTTATTAAGTAGAACTAAGGATGTAATATTTGTAATACATCTAATTAAATTAAAAGCCTCTCATAATGCAACAGGAGTGATGCGTAACATTTTAATGATGTAACTGGAGACAGATCTAAATACGATTTATCTATAACTATAGGTCGTTTATATAATGGTGAAACAGAAGTATGTAAAATCCTAATCTACAAAGTAACATCATCAAATAACCTTCATTTAAGTGTAACAACCGTGATCCACAGCAGGATCAGTTCAGGTTTGATAGACCAATAACAGACCAACATCTCTGATTTCACGTCATCTCTCTCTTGTCTGTAATGAAGCTAGAAATGCTCCCGCAGACACTAAAACAAAAGTAATTAAGTAATCCTTTGAGTAAATATACTTAGTTACATCCATAAGAGCCAAGCTCAAGCAGGATTGTTTTAATAAATTGTTAAATATTGGTAATAGATGTAACTAGCTGAACACTAGAGAAAAGTAAAGATTTTACTAAAATGAACATACATGGTAATAACAATTGTAAAGTATAAAATAAACAATTATTTATAGGACACCTTTTAAAAAATCAAGCAATGACACTGTTTTCATAAGAATTATTATCCACCATTAACTGCTACTGTGTTGTTAAATTAACAGTAACAACCACTGAGGATTCAATAAAGCTTTACTGTGCACCATGTTGTGGAAAAATGTTAGAAACACTCCTTTGTTGTAAGAATGTAACGGTTACATAGAAAAAACTGATCTGCAGCTTTAACGTTGTGAAGAAATGCAGTAAAACAACCAGACATGTCCGGCAGCTTGCAGACTTACAGGAACACAGAAGCACCTGAGGGGAATTATTAGTCATTACGAAACGTCTTGTCACAGCATGAAGCACATACACCGTAACTTTAACGTTTAAGCAACAGACTACAAATATGAAGTGATCAGCATGAAAGCTAAAGATGTGTTTCCCTCTAAGACACGTGACACTAACCAGCCAGCGTGTCTCAGCTTGAACACGCTCGATCTCTCCTGTGTGTGTGTGTGTGTGTCTGTGGGGGGATTTAATTCATTCTATAGATTCTCATCATCTAAAGCTAAATGATGAAATACACACACAGTGCCTGTATTGTGCACGGTGATGTAGCTGTAAGTGAAACAGGCCGAACTTGGTCTTATCGAGACATAAATCAGTCAAGTTGTCAGACCTGATTTCAGTCTGGTTTTTTTTTCCTTTATAAAACCACTTCCCTGCTTATTTACATCTGCTACAACAAGCTTTCACATATCCCATGAATAATTTAATGATCCATAATGATTTATGTACAGCTAGAAATAATGATTTCGCTCCTTCAGTGAGTGTAAGGTCTAGCCATAGTACTTCTCCATAGCACCAGAATCCAACTTCAAATGAACACATATTAACTTTATTATAGTCACTGCACATGTTATGGATTTGCAGTAGGATGGAGAAAAACAACAGCCTACTTAAGTTTTCCTTCACTGTTTTGTCCTGTGGTTTCTGGTCAGAATCATGTTTGAGTTTCACCATGAACATTTCTCTGAGTTCATCTTATAACAGCACACAGACAATGAGAATGGGCGCCACCATTAAGTAGAAGACATCTTGTTTTGAGCTGTTAAACTTCAGGTCAGGGGGGTCCCGAGTCTCTGTCTCTGTACGAAGTGACTGCTTCAGTTGAAAGGCTCCGTTTAAAGATACGGAGCAATATTGCAAAGCCAAAGACACAGAATGACCCAAGAAAAAGATGCAAAATAACAAACAAAAAAAGAGTATAAATGTCGTAATGCATAACAGGACAAGTTATGACCTTGTATGTTCTACAGCTCTGCTGTTCATTATCTGTCAGTCATAATGTAAACATGTTATTTTAGCTTAAACATCAAAATAAAGGCTTTCATAAGGTTGGAGAATGACTGCAGAAGATTCCAAAAACTTTATTAATCCCACAGGAAAATTGTTTTTACCTTGTTTCAGCTGCTCTCAGTTCAAAAGGAAAGAAAAGAACCACAACCAGAGAAGATCCAACCAACACAAATACAAAATAACATGAATACAAAAAACTCAAGAACAAGTCTAAAGATAATGAAACAGGTCAATAATAGTCCATGGATGAATGGAGAGTGATAACATAAATATGACATAAATAATGATTATGATTGGTGTCCACAACCCCCTCTGTAAGGGGGAGGGGGGAGGAGTTGTACAGTTTTATGGCCACAGGCAGAAATGATCTCCTGTGTCTCTGTGGACACCTGACATTGATCAGTCTCTGTCTGAACGTGCTCCTCTGTCCAGCCAGGACACTGTGTAGTGGGTGGGAGGGATTGTCCGTCAGCTACAACATATAGAGGATCCAGCTCCAGCCAGAACAGAACCAGCCGATTAGTTTATCCAGCCTGTTGAAGGACCTAGGTTTATACAGACTCATACATTTTGGTTTCAAAGAAAGAATTTATCCATTCATGTCTGCTTCATTACAACCTGTGAGAATTTATTTGTCTCTTCTCCAGAAAAGACGTTTTCAGATCTAAATGCAAAAACTAAAATCACAATTTACATATTCAAATTAATTTAAATACGTATATAACTTTTTTATAATATAATCTACCTGCCATTAAATCATCTTTTAAAGTCTTAACTTTGACCCCTCTGATATTAACTTTTGACTGAATCTTCTTCCTTTCTCGCGTGGCTCCAGGTTATTGCCATAGCGATGGACGTCTTCACAGACGTGGACATTTTTAAAGAGATCATCAGCGCGACACTGAGGGGAGTGGTGGTGTACATCCTTCTGGATGATTCCCAGTTCAAGAGCTTCCACACCATGTCCCACAGGGTGGGCGTCAACATCCAAGACTACAAGGTGAGAGACACACACCACTCAAATACACTGTTAAAGGTGCAGTGTATTTGTAAAGTGTCATGTGAAAAGCACAACTGATGAGATACTTTGTTGACCCCACACCAGGTAAGTTCACTTGCCACTGCAGCACAAGTGACAGATCGAAGACAGATCCGAGGGGAAAGAAAAAAAAAACCTTCACCAAAAGAAAAAAATGATGATAGAAAATACAATTAAAATGAGAGTGTGTGCAGCACGGTGGTGCAGTGGTTAGCACTTGAATCCATAGGTCAGCCAGGTGCCTTTGTATGTTCTCCCCATGTCTGTGTAGGTTTTTTCTGGGTTCTCCAGCTTCCTCCCACAGTCCAAAGACATGCATGTTGGATTAGGGGGTTAGGATTAAAGTTAATTGGTGACTCTCAATTACCCATAGGTGTGAATGTGAGTGTGATAGACTGGTGACCTGTCCCAGTGACAGCTGGGGATGGCTCCAGCACTCCCAGATGTATCGCACAGGGAACTTAGACTGTCCAGATGTGAGCATGACATAATATGAGATATATGTTCAGAGTACAGATATTAGAGTGATTATGGGCTATGAAGAGTATATATGGCCGCGATGCAATTGGATCGTTTTGCATAGGACAGGTTCAGGTTTCAAGGGATAATTCCAGAGTTGAATTTGTAAAGCGAAACTTGAATATATCCGGTGTCAATTAGTCATAAGTATTGATACTACAATTTATTAGCAAATGTTTACATTATATTTCTTATCATTTCATATCACGTGTACATTACACTATATTTCTCTCTAGAGGAGCTTTGCTGTTGTTCAGCTACTTCCAATGAAAATTATTTGTGTAGTTTTCAGTAGATCCCCAGCACTGGTGAAAGTTTCCTCACCATTGTAAATACTGAATAATACAGATACCCACTTTCTCTTTGACAACGTGACCACAGGGTGTTGAGACTAGATTTTGGTTAGTTGTCATGTAGGTGTTTACTGGAGTAAACACAGATGAATTTAGATAACAGACACACCCTCCCACCCACATAAACACTGACTTCATCCCTAAAGGATAGTTTCACATTTTTTTAAGTCTGTTTTAAAATAATAGGCAGGTGCCCATGTGAACACTGAAACAGGTTTTGCTTGCTGTAACCACTCATCCTTTTCAGACTGCCCTTGGACACAGTATAAATCTTCAACCTTCCACATTACCCACATTAAGTTGATATCTTCCAAAGTTGCAGCCTTTCTAGTATAAAGTTCCCTCTTTGTGTTTACATGCACTTCAGTAACCAGGTTACTGAGAGAAACCAGCTTTTTCAGTAACTGGAGAACAAGTTCGTTTCTACCTTGGACTTATTTTGGAGGCATGGCTCACTGGTTTTAATTGTATAGTGACAGAAGATGCAATTTTTTTTGTGCGTGGGTGAAGCTGACTGACAGCGTGTGAAAGACAGGCAGACAGATGCTCTGCTCCTTTTCACAGCACAAACTGTCAAGAGGTCAAGAGGTACTTTACAAATGGTGAAAAGTTTTTAGTCTTAGTCAGACTTTGGACGTACTTCATTCAAGAACAAGGCAGCATCGCTCCGTGTTATGATCTCATCTTTCATGCAGCTGCTCCTCTCTGCTGAAAGTAGTAGAGTGATGAGTGTCTGCAGCCTTTGTCCTGCACATGCCCCCTTGTAAAAAGTAGATAAGACACCTGGTTATGCGTAGAAATCTCCTCTACCTGTGGAGATCAGGTTTCTTTTCCACTATCCCGATTACAGAAACCAGATTTCCTGTTTACATGACAGTTACTAAGTCAACTTACTCAACATAGTGGGTAACCTGGTCACTTAAGTGCATGTAAACACACTGAATTTCCTTCTATTGCAGCTCATCAGGGAAACACTTTCCAGGAATAAAGGAAATTCTACTGAACCTCTACTAAAAAGACTTGATACATTAGAAGCAGTAAAGTAAGGCGGCAGTGTCTGTTATAAACAAATACTGACTTTGTTATGTCGAGTGAGATTTTAGGGGATTTCAGTTTGCATAGAGATTATCCCTTGAAAATGTGCAAGTCTCAGGTTTGGGAAATGGCCTCAAACTGAAACACAGAGTGTTACATGTATATGTAGTGGACACGGAATGTATGAAACTTAACTTAACATAATAGCAATACAACACTCCCATTTTTGTGTTAAACATATGAACATGTTAGGAAGTCATAGGAGAAAGAACAACTTAGGCTTTGGTCAAACAAGTAAAAC
This sequence comes from Sandelia bainsii, assembly GCA_032362345.1. NCBI lineage: Eukaryota > Metazoa > Chordata > Actinopteri > Anabantiformes > Anabantidae > Sandelia > Sandelia bainsii. Next base: position 2,161,800 of record JAUMHL010000001.1, on the reverse strand, counting down.
CCACCAAAATAAAAGCCTCCTTCCTGCAAAAGGAAATTGGATTTTAAGATCTGCAGTGTGCAAACCTGTGTGTAATGGATTAATGAAAGGTATATTTTTGATAAAAGTGCTGTATAAAAGTTGTCCAGTCCATTGCCGTCACTCCTACATTTCATCTTGTGCTCCATATGTAAAGTAGAACAGAAAGACTATCACTTCTGTCTTGGTCAGAAAGATGAACATTTAATATTCAAAGAAATAATGTACCACATACAGAAGAGACAATATACACACTGACATGTTGAATATGATCTCATGTGGACATTTTCTGACATTTTGAAAAGAAAAATCTGCCTGTTTTCTGCTCCTTCAGTTGGATGTTTGTAGATTTGTAATTCTTTGGAAGCGTCGTCTGTGCCACAACCTTTCTACTATCGAGAATTTGGTGGATTAAGTCTGACATTTGCTCTGCACCCTCGTGGAAACTCTGTCATTTACCAGCATTTCCCCCACTGCATTTCTACCTGTCATTAACATACGGGACGGCCACAGCAGCTGTAGGACAGCTCTGTCAGCGTGTCTGGATTTTCCTGTTAAACAACATCAGGATGATGCTTTCACAGTCCAAACCACAAGTCATCAGAACGAACACAGGGACGGCTTTGTGATCTGTGCAAAGTGCTTAGCCAGTAGCCACATCAAATACCTTCCTCAGAAAAACTGCACATGGGTTTCATCTCGTCGAGTATCACAAAGGGTGTGCGTTAAAGCTAACTGTGGTGGAAACAGTTTATATTTTCCCATTCAGCAGTAAAAGTAAACTTAATGTTAAGATGTAAAGTTTCCATCAAACCCCAGTGTTCTCTCGACTGTTTCATCAACACTATTATCTGTATAAATTACAGGTTACATTTTTGAAAAGTTGATGTAATCTAATTTTTGTCTCAATAGGCTTTGGCTAATAGGTCCGAGTAGCAAACACAAGTCACCAAACAAGTTCAGTCCAGCCAAACACAAACTAATATTAGACTTCAGCTGAACTAATTCTGTGTAATTAAGCGGAAATGTTTCCTGTGCATGATTGTAGGGTTGTAAACAGGCTGTTTTACATTCCAGTTTCTGGCGAAATGCTTTTCTGTGGAAAAACGGGTGAAGTGATGAGAGATGTATGATCAAAGTGGCCAACAGGGTTTACTGGAGAATGTACCTGTGTTTATACCGAAAAGATTTGACAATAACCAATATTTTTCTTTAACATATTTAAATTTTAATCATTATTTATGTCATATTTATGTTATCACTCTCCATTCATCCATGGACTATTATTGACCTGTTTCATTATCTTTAGACTTGTTCTTGAGTTTTTTGTATTCATGTTATTTTGTATTTGTGTTGGTTGGATCTTCTCTGGTTGTGGTTCTTTTCTTTCCTTTTATAACACCGCATTTAATGAAAATCAATTCAATATGTTGCAGGTTTATCAGCTGAATCTTTAGCTCCCATCTAATTAAAAAGCTAAAACAGCTACTGCTAAGAGTGAGCAAATCTTGGACTCGTATGGACACAAACACTGCTCCAAATGAAGGATTATGTTGCTCTGTAACAGCGGCAGATCTAGAAATATTCACATGGGGTGGCAAAGGGGTGGGGGATTTTTCCATTCAACCAGGTAGATCCAATACAAACTTAAAGTTTTAGACAGTCCAATCCACCGTGAAACACAGACACTATACTGTACATGGAGTACGAAAACCTGTTGACAACATGTCAATAATTTAATTAAGCTAAAATATATATAATGCAAACTTTTACATTTTAGGGGGTCAATTATTCATAACTGCTGACTTTTCCTTTATTTGTTGCAGTTTTGGACATAATTATCCTGTTATTGTCCGAACAGTTGGTGTGGGAAAATATAATGTGTCCTGTATGTGTAATGTGTAACCGTGAGATTCATTTCGTTTGTTTCTTCACCAGAACATGCGTGTTCGGACTATTCAGGGACTGCAGTATCAGTGTCAGTCTGGGATGAAGTTTCATGGAGGTCTGGAGCAGAAGTTTATTCTGGTGGACTGCTGCACTGTTTTGTATGGAACATACAGGTGAGTCAGTCCTGCCTTTACACACCTACATGTGTTTCTCAGTTAAACGCACAACACCTGAGTGTGAGAACTAAATGCCGCTTAAAGTTCTGATGTAAAAAAGAGTAAAAATGTGTAAACTCAAGAAAAGACAAAAACCATGCGACTTGTATATAATGTCATAAATTATGAAGGTGAGTCTCACTTTGTCCCTGCTGGCTCTCTGTTAACTGTGCCTCCATTTTATTTTTCAGCTACTCGTGGTCATATGAGAAGATCAACCTGAGCATGGTCTTCGTGGTCACCGGTCAGCTGGTTTGCACTTATGACGAGGAGTTTCGAAGACTGTACGCTCGCTCCATAGTGCCTGCACTTCTGTCCAGTCAACCGTCTGTTCAGTACCTCAGAAACACTGTGGGACTGCAGAGGCCAAGCTCCAGCCAGCTTTCCCTTCATCAGATTCACATGAGATCCAGAGTGATGCACGGCATGAGAACTGCCCAGGATGATAGGTTTAATAATGCTGCCATGATGACCAGGGGTGTGAGTGTGCAGGAGAAGCTGCATCAGTCTCACTGTCCTGACATGGGTAATCTGGTGAGGGGACACAGTTACGGTGGAGAGCTCCAGAAGATAAACTCCATGACTCGGCTAAGGATGGGAACCAGGGACATTGGAGTCCCAGTTCCCCCTGAGAGGGCTGGATCTAACGTAAGGGGGGGAGGCGACAGGTTGTCTCAGCAGCAGCTTCGGCATCATGCTCGATACGGTGCAGACCAAAATATGATACCGTTCAACTCTGAAACATCACTCCACAGGTGGAAGATCGACGCATACTTTAATGAAAACGATATGCTTGTAGATGCATCATCTGATTCGCCTGTGATATCCCCATATAGCAGTCACATAGGTTTAAATGAGTATCAGTCACATGTTATTCACAGCAGGTCAAGGGACATAAAGTCCAGAATGGAAGAAATGAGACAGAAGAGGCTCAGTCTGCAGGAGTACGTTAATCTTAGGCAGAGCCAAGAGTCTTTGAGGTCCATGTATTCAACTGTAGAACGACCCAAATATGTCTCAATGAGAGGTCTGGATATGAGGCAGAGTGTGGCAGAATTAGAGCCAAATGCACACAATGGTTTGAACACGGAACTGGCCAGTCACAAAGACCCTGGGCCAAATAAAGAAAGCATCAAAAGACAGCAAACTCCCACTGATGGTCACCGCTCGGCCTCTCACTATGACGCCAACATACCTCTTTCCAGGACGTCAGCTGACGATTTAGATATGAAAATAAACGATCCATCGCTCAAGCTCTTGCATTTGCAGTCCAGCAGTCTCAGCGTCCAGCACCCGAGAGCAATGGAGTCTTTGAGGGAGGTGCCTGAAGAAAAAGAGAGTTCAAATACTCTTGTCAACAGTTCAAATTCACCTGCTGTCAATGACAGAAACGAGGAGATTCACAAACACGAGAAAGCTGTTCTAAAGGAGAACTCTGTGAAATCGAGCCTACCTGCAGAATCAAGGCACCAGGACGAAGCCAGAGGAGGTTCTATTGTTAAGGTGTCCACCAGCGTAGGTTCAGCTGCTCCAAGAGAAAGAAAGAAATCAGTATCTAGTGACACAGAAAATGTAAATACTTCTAACCATGCAGTGGAAACAATGAGTAGTCACACAGAAAAGCAGCGAGAGGAACCAACACTGCAGAGAAAGAATTCCATGAAAATGAAAGTACAATCAATGCTTTCATCAGACGAAAAGAAGGCGTCCAAAAAAGAGGAGAAGTCACTCCAAAGAAAGGCCTCAATCAGATCACAGAATCCCTCTGGATCAAATCAAACCCAGAGGTTAGACCATTCACAGGCCTCTGTGAATGGTCTAACCTCAGGGTTGCAGAACTCTGTCAGTAGTCCAGCAGATACGGAGAAGCAGAAATCCCCATTCCCAAGATTGTCTTCTTATCGTTTAAGCAAGAGAAAGACCAACCTTGCCGAAGAGCAGGACCAAGGCTCGAGGAGCACTCTGGACAGTGAGGGCATGGCTGTCTCTGAAACCATGATAGAGAAAGCCTACAGCCGATATGAGTATTTGCTGAACAATGATAGAAGCTCTTCCCTGAAAAGGCACGACTCTGGCTATCAGACACATAGTGGGACTGACAAGAAACTGGGACGATTCATGCAGCGAATGGGGAATCTAATAGGCAAGAATAAGCAGAACTGAAGGAGGAGAGGAAGGCTGCCACTGTAGGAATGAAGGCGAAGTTGTTGCATAATCCTTGTATTGTGTTGTTGGTTTGTTTTGGCTGCTGATGTGGTGTGCTACATTTTTCTGTTGATCGGTTTCATTATGTGGCTAAGATCTTATCTGTATAGATATTTATCACAATACAAAAACACATGATGTGGTGTTATCAGGTATCTGCAACTCAAAGAACCGTCCATGTATTATCCTGAATCGGTTGTTACAGGGAAGCAGGATGTGTGTGAGAAATACTGGTTAGTCAGGGTGTTCACTGAATAAGTTAAAGCACGATCAATATGACAGTAGCCTTTGAAGATACTGGAAAATATTTTATCAGTTGAGCTGAACTGTAATAATGTATATTGAATGCGTTTATTTTGAGCTCCATATATCTTATTCCACTGTGCGTTTGAGCTCTCAAAACTATTAAAACACACAAATGAGTGATACTGTTGTGCTGGGTGCCATGTCATCACCACAAATACACACACTGTACATTATTTTTACTGAGAACCCAAATGCAAATTTATCCAAAGTCCCCAACAAATGCTCTATTTGTGACTCATATTAAAAGATTAAGATCTTCAGTATTGGGAAGAATAATAGTCACGGACAGGGTAAGGGAGTCAGGAAGTCTGGAAAAGACGTCTGAGTGTTTTTATGATATGTGCTGACAATAAAAACATATCTTACCTGTCTTATTGTTTAATCTCCTTTTGCTTTTATATTTAAACTATCATTTTTCTTTAAAAAAATGAGTGATGTAGTACATTTTCTCCGCCTGTGTCTGTTGATTATTTTGACAGCTCAGTCATCCTCATAGAAGATGTTAATGTTAAGTGAAAAGATTTCAGTGTGATAAATGAGCTATTTCTTAAATAAAAGTCACAAAGCACAATGGACTTCACAGACATCACAGTGGACAGTTTTCATTGGAACTGCTTTTTAATTGAACAAACAGGAGAGTCACTTGGGAAATATTTATGGACTGGCGTGCCAATCTTGCACCAGTGGAATGCCACCAGAGAGGGCGCTGTTGTCCAGAAAATGATTACAAGTCCTACTTTGAAATAGTTCCTTGCTCACAGTGACATCTGAAACATCCATCCATTATCCTAACCACTTTTCCTCTTAAGGGTCACAGACGTGCTTTAGCTAATCCCAGCAGACCTTCCACAGCATTTGGATTTCGTCTTGTCCTGCAGTTGTAGATGCACTTGAAGGACATCACGCTCATGTTCTTTAAATGCTAATGCAACATCTATAGATTAGCATTTAGTAACTCAGCAGGTAGGACAATCGTCCATAAACCCCAAGGTTGGTGGTTCGACTCCAGCTCCCCCTTGGCCACAGGTTGAAATGTCCCTGGTCAAGACATCCCTTACAAAAAAGAAGTATACTTTAAGTTCATATTATTAAGTATACTTCAAGTATATTTCCCAAGTATACTATACCTAGTAAGTATACTATTTTAATACTTCTTTTTAATACTTTTTAGTTTATAAAAGCATACTTTAAGTATACTAAAAATAAACTTTTAGATATACGTTTAGTTCACTATGAATGTACTAGTATACTTTCCAGTCTGTAAGAGTGTATTTACAATGTACCCTATGTTGTATATCTAGTATAAATACTAAACTTACAAGTATACTATTAGTTTACCTGTAGTACATTTAGAATCTACTTTTGAGTTGATCATAGTTACTAGAACATAATTTAGATGTGTATTTTACTTTCACATGTAATAAATGCTTCTCAAGTCCTCAGACAGTCATGTGACAGTCACAGTTCTCAGAGTACTTCATCTGCAGAGAAGTGTGTTCAGAGATAATCAGCCAGTAGTACACTTTGAACATAAAAACTTGGTATTGAGAGTGAAGGCCTGTTCACCCTTCTCACTTATGGTTTTAACTATTTTATTTTTTAATTGATTTCCCATATTTACTCTGTTCAAAAGGTAAAATAAAAAACATGTTACACAACAATTTGTGACAAATTGTTCATTTAAAACATCAATTATTTGTTTCATAGTTGTTTGTTTACACAGTTAAATCGCTGAAATGCATGCTGGGTATTTCTTTGTACTTGTTAGTATACTTTAAATATACTTCAAGTATAAGTACAAGTATAGGCTAAATGTACTAATATTTTCTGTATACTGTAAGTACTCTATACTCCAAGTATAGTTAAGTATAAGCCAAATCTACTTATACTTCTATGTATACTTGACAGCATACTTCAAGTATACTTAAGTATAAGTACAAGTATAGGCCAAATGTACTTATACCTTTCTCTATACTTGTCAGTATACTCCAAGTATCAGGTCTGGCCCAACAGTGAATAAAGAGTTAAATATAGGTACAAAGATGGGCCAAATGTACTTATACTTTTTTCTGTATACTTCTTATTATACTTCAAGTTTACTTAAATGTAATTTTGTCTAGTACATCTATAAAAGTACATACAAAGTAAACTAAAAGTGTACTTGCTTATTTTTAGTATACTAATAGCATACTTGAATACACTTCTTTTTCATAAGGGAATGCAATTCAAGGCGATTGATCACGGGGCGCCAAGTCGTAATCTCGCCTAGGGCGCCAAAATGGGTCGAGCCGGCTCTGAATAGCGGTATATTATTGATATTACATATTGTATTTATGTCTCTGCAGTATTGTATTGTAACTATCATAGGTGTTGAGCGTTGTGTTAAATCACTTTTTTCACTTGATAAAAGTTACTGTCGCTATAAATATGGAGTAGTTAAGTCAAATGACAATAGCCTGTAGTTCTACAGTCATGCTGAGGTTATGCTAAGGCCATTTAATTTTCTGAGGATAGCACTGAAGGCCTACGTAGACAATGCACGGCCCGCCACTGATATAGTCTAAATACAGTATACAGTATACATCCTGTATAATGTGATGAAACAGCTTAAATATTAACAGCATATAGTTTTCTTAAAGTTTTTAATCACATGTAGAATTTTACTTTGTAAGGATAAATTTAAAGTAGCCTGCTCATCTACTTGCAGGAAAGCAGTCATCAGCAACGTTAGCATCCCCAGGAGGCTGTAAAGTTCATCACACCTCATCCAACAACACTGTTAAATGAATACAGAGGGAAGAGTGAGAGCAGCAGCTGCATCAGTATTATTTTTTAACATAATAAAATACAGTATGTATGTGTACACACACAAACAAAACAGAACACTAATTTGCACACTGAGGGTGTAGTTGTACCTTTATTTTGAAATGACTGAAAAATATCTACATCTGTATCTGTAAAAGAATTATAAAGTGTAATCAATATAATATCTAAAATTAAAAGCTTTTCTGTTCAAGCACTTATTGTATTTGTGTGGCAGAATTAAGTGTGTTTCACTTGTTATGAAACAAGTATCTCTAGATGAAATACTCCAGACACTTGTTCCTCTCATCATCCAGTTCTTGGGTTTCAATCTCAAACTTTTTCATGGCGATGAAATACTGAACAAACGGCTCTCCGAGGGCGCTGCGCATGACGTCATCCTCACCGAGTGCTTCCAAGGCATCATCAAGCTTCACGGGAATGGCAAAGTCCTTCTGCTGAGTGGGGGCTTTGTTTAAACCACACTCAACGTTCAGGTTTCGCCTGATGCCATCCAGTCCTGCGGCCACTGTAGCAGCCAGCACAATGTAAGGGTTGGCCATGGCTGAGCCGAGCTTGTTGTCAATGTGCGTCTCCCTCCCACCATGACACTTGATATTAAAGGAGCTGCTGTTATCATTGCTGCCACAGGTGGCATACAGCACTCGTTTGGGATCTTTGGTCGTCTTGGCAATGTGGCTCCGGCAGCCGAGGCCGGGCGACATCAGGCAGCTCAGAGCAGCAGAGTGGGTGAGGAGGCCGACCAGCCATTTTCTGCCAATGTCAGACAGCTCGCCCGCCTTATCCCCGCTGGTGAAGAGGCTACGTCTCCCGTTGGCATCCCACAAGGTGTGAGAGAGCACCCCAGCGTTGTACAAGCCATCATCGGTGAAGAAGCTGGCAATATAGCTGTGTTTACGAGCCATTTCTTTGATGCCGGTACGGAAGGTGAAGGCACTATCTGCAGCTGCAATCCCAAACTCTGGCCTCAGGTTGATCTCCATCTGGCCGGGACCGCTGGCAGAGGCAATGCTGTCTATATCTGCGCCCATGCAGTACATGCTGTCTACCAGCTGCTGGAAGAACGGCAGGTCGTGGTTGCTCAGCAGGGTGGTAGCAGGAAACAGGAGTGTCTTCGGTCCAATCCGGTCTGGGGCTCCAAGGACACAGCATTCATAGGTGAAGGAGGAGTGAAGGGAGAATCCAAGACTTTGGAGTTGGCCGAGTAGTTGCTTGGCAATTAGGCGAGGCGAAGTGCGAAGGGGGCTTCCTGTCACTGTGCAGGGGTCACAGATGACTCGGGCTGTCTGCTCGGCCCAGGGTAGGACCTTGAAGGTCGAAAGGTCAGGGATCAGAAGAACATCACTGCTGAAGTTGACGGTGCTGACGTGGTCCACTTCATTGCTCTTAGGGCTCAGCGTCAGCTCCAAGTAGCTTCTTGGCATCGGAACCCCATATACTGCTTTTTCCTGCAGATGCAACAATTATTTTAAAGGAATAGTTCAACACTTATGAAATTACATTTATTTGCTTTCTTTCAAAAAGATCAGTATCAATTTCATGTCTGTGGTTTCGCACAGAGGAAGAGACAGGAGGTGATTAGCATAGCTTAGCATAAAGACTGGAAGCAGGAGAAAACAGGTAGTCCGGCTCTTGCAAAAACTCAAACACACGTCTACATCACCTTCCTGTATATCCTGTTTGTTTAATTTATACAAAGAGTTGTGTTCAATTGTCCGTATTTACTATTTCTTATTAGTATTTAAACAAGAACTTTTCTTTGACTTCACAAAATCACTACTACATCTAATCTGAGAAAAGCAAGCATGGATTGATAAGTGGATGAAGTCATTACATGGAAGAAGCGGACAGGCACCGTCTTGGACCTGGACACTCCGTGGAGGTCGATGGCCTCGAAGCGGACAAAGGTGATATTTTCTCTGGCGATCTTCTGCTTGATCTGCTCCATGTCTGTAATGAACCTCAGATTCTCAGATATCACGACGGTGACGTTCCCGTTATCTGTGGAAAACAGTTTCAAATATCTGCAAATACAATTGACAACTGCTGGTTTTAAATAATTAATATTATTAATATTTAATATTAATAATTAAATAATAAATAATTAAATACCTCATTAAAAAAACATATACAGATCTATTTTCTATGGAAGACTTCAGAGGCAAGTAGAATAAAATAAAAATCTGGAGACCATTTTTTTCAACTGTGAATTTTTTTTTTTTTCTCTTTTGTGTATATGACCTAAGTAAGAACAGGAGAAAAAAATCTTTAAAATTTCCAATTGAAAAAACATTGCTTTTTCTAAGTTCTTTTTCTAAGCTAAAGTCCAACCTGAAACTGCAGTACAGTGCCAGTAGGATGTTTTCCCACCAGAGAGCACTGTTGATTGAAATAAAAAATACTACTGGTAAATATATTGTTTTGGATTTTTTTAAATCTTCCAATAGTAGTAAAAATAGTATTTACCTCAAATATACAATATTGGCTGCCCTATAATAACCCAAAAAAACAAACCTTAAAAAATTTCCATAAACCGTTCTAACGTTAAACCGTGTTCTAAATATAAATGTAAAAATAATGATTAAATTGTTTCTTTGCGTTATAGAACATTTTGCTGAAGATCAATGTAAAGTCAATTTAGTTTTTAAGTTAAAATAAACATTACATAGGCAGCTTTAAATTGAACTAACTATTGTTGCTATCGTTACACTGGTGTCCTAATAAAGAATATCCATCGATAGTTAAATTATGCCAGATTAAAAACAGGAATTAATTATTTAATTTAATTAAAAAGAGCTTAGCTGTGTGCGATCTATGACAAAGCTCGATTTATTTGCTGAAATTATACTTTGTAATAGATATTTATTCATTTATATCAGGGATAAACTTGTCTTTTAGCCAAAGCTTCACCAACCTGTATGAGAAGCTCCGGTCTCTCCCCAGGAGCTGCTGCTTTCAATTGTGTTTGCTGTGACTCCAGGCTGCCTATTTGTGTTTGCATCAGACCTGAATGAACTGGATGAATCCATGTTGGAAGGCAGCTGAATAGATGTGCTCTCTCTGGACCTGGGCCCCCTTCTGGAAGCATCAGAGTGGGGTTTGAAGGTGCTGAACAACCTGTGGGAGTTTCCATCATTCTGCCTTCTGTCGGGTCTTCCAGCACCACCGCCGCTACTGCTGCTGCTTGCATGGAGATACGTATAAGGGCTTCCTGGTTTGCCCTCATCTCTTCCATGGATGCTGAGCAGAGGACTGTCCCTCAGCATGGTCTTAAGCTCCTCCATGGTCTGCCTGGGGACACCCATCTCGCTGTAGGACACCCTGGTCTCAGAGGATGCCTCTCTGGGCCAGTCCTCCCTGACAGAAGAGTCATCCATCCTGGGACTGCTCGCCTGCTCTGTGGACCTGCGAGGTAGAGGGCCGATGGAGATCACAGTTGGGGTGTCTGAAGGTATGGAGGCACTAGGGGGAGAGTGGACGATGGAAGGACCCCTTCCTGTGCTGCTCCAGTCCACTGGGGGAACATACCTCCCAGTCACCCTCACTCCCTTTCTGTTGCCAAGGCTCATCCCCGTTCCATCTATCTGGTCTTTGCTTCTACCCTGGCCCTCCTGAAAAACACACAGTGTGACTCTCACAAGAGCGGTAAGAGACGGTCAAGTGTGTACGATAAGTGTAAAGACTCAAACCTGCAACAATAAAACGCAAAATATCCACAGAGCAGAGAATTGAAAAAAGAATATTTAAAGCCACAGTTCTGTGCTGAAACAACCTTGAAATGAAAAAGTTAAATAAGCAAATAAGTTTTTACCTTGAAACCTTCAGAGTCATTCATTTCTTTGATTGTTCATGAAAAGTGATTTGGAAATTTGATTACCCTCATATGACGGCAGAGCTTCACTCGCACCTTAATTTTTATAGACAATTGGTACAATGGTGACTGATTAGAAATTTCTTTCAGCCCCCCGAGCGCCCGCAGGAGACCAACTGGAAACTGGCACCGACCGGCTGCTGGTGGACACTGAACCGCTGCTGCTTTCAGCTCATTGGCTGCCCGTGAGGACAATTCAGACTAGCTTTTGTACCGTTGCAAAGTGAAACTGCGGAGCTCAGCAAGTCTGTTTGTGCTTCCAGGAAAGAATTTATTCCAGAGAGATGAAAAAAACACACATAACTATGAGGCCCGGACAATGGCTTCTGTTAGTGATGGTTGTTTGCATTAAACAGCTGCTGTATGAATTAACTCACTCTACGATCTGCAAAATGTTTCTTAAAGAAGGATCAAAAGAGCTGAATTAGAAGGATTTCATTAAATGTGGTTGACAATATGATCTCACCACGAGGTCCATTTAGTCGTAGTGTTTTCTATAATATCAAACACTCTTCCTGAGCACGTTTTCTGTCTCGGCCTATTAGCCAACATGGATCCAAGATCCTTAACATAGCACCTATAGTATCATGACTAGTTTGTCTGATCAAGAGCATGTGATGGAGTCAAAAGCACTGGAAAAGCTTTAAGCGGACCCTCTAGTGATACTGTTACTGCTATGCCGTGTTGTTGTTTGTTAATGTTGTGGCTGATATGTGTACTTTTACTACATGTGTGACTCAACTTTGACTTCAACAGTGATCACTTGAGAATTAAACATCAAATGACCTGAGAAAAGGAACCTAATTAGGATTCAGCCACCTCAGAGATCAGCTTTACATCTCCTCAGCATTAACTTTAATGTGCTAGTTAATGATGCAAACGCAGGCTACAATAAATCACCCAAACATAACACCATGAGGTCAGAACATTTAAAATGTTAAAGACATACTTCACCCCAAATCCCAGATTCATTTTAGGATAACGCAGCTGATACTTCTACCAACATTGCACTATACTTACACTGTTTGTACAGTGGGGTCCAAAAGTCTGAGACCACAAGCAAAAATACTATTTTGCATCTGTTTTTAATTGAATTTCTTGCAAATAAATACTGCTTTGTTTTAGTGATGCCGTAGTGTGCACTTGAGCTGACACTGACTCCACAAGTTTGTACAAACCCTATTGACCCACGTTATCCCAGCACGATTTGACAGTGCTCCAAAGAGCTTCTCATGAATGCTTTGCTTTCTCAGTCTGCAAGTGCCCCTGTAAACATTCAGCAGGGTTGAGGTCAGGCACCTATGGAGGAAAGCCCAACACAGTGGACGCTCCTTGGGACATTAAGTAGTTCTCACAAAGCTCTGGGGGTTGTGTCTGGGGTCATTGTCCTGCTGCAGTGTGAATCCTTCTTCACAAAGATAAAAACCAGGGGGTGTAGCATGTCTAGGAAGGATGGAGCAGTACTTCTCAACACCTGTCTGAAACAGCCTCTGGGGGATGAACACCATCACCTCCATAAAGTGAGGATGTGTTGCAGGACTGCTGTGTTAGACTGCACTAGTTTTAGCTAAGTGTACCTAATCACCTTCCAACTGAGTGTATTTGTTATATTTCATTAGAAACTGTAAACCTTTGGCTGCCAAAGTGCCTGCAGCAAGCACTGGTGACAGTCCTCTTTAGCAGTAGCTATAAGCAGTTTGTGCCCCCTTTCAGTTACTGGATCATTCTGGATCATTCCTGGGGATTTCTGTCCACGCATGGGAGGCGAAGGAGCAGTCAGGATTCAGCAGTCACCACCTGACCTGTGCTGCATGGAGGCAGTGAGATGCCTGGACATAACACCTCACATTTTTAGGGTGGGGTTTCAAGAGCATTGTCAAGCTAGAGACAATTTAGGATTTAGGAAGAAGCAAATATGCCCTGTGTGTCTTTTCAAAATAGAGCTGAAAGTGTGTTGTTCATTGAAACTAAAAGGCTGGCAATGAATGCGACAACAAAACATGCATATTTAAATATTTATTTTGATCACCAAATTAAACACGTGACAAACCTGTGTTTGAAAATATGATATATTGTAGTATAAGTGTTGTGCATAGATCATGGTAAATCATGGCTCAGAAATCAAATGTTAGACACCTGGCAAACAGTTTTCCATTCTCACTATTTCTCAGAAGTATGTATTAAAAAGAAGTATTAAAAATGAATTTGAACTTCTCTTGAAGAATTACATGGACCTGTTTGAGCTCAGTCTGTTGGGCAGAAACTAAGAAAATACTGGTAACGTTGATGACCCCCCCTACTTCAACCCAGCTCCCCCCAGTGGTTAAGCAAGTTCAGAGTACTAACAGTAGTAGTAGGTGAAGTAATAGAAGCAGCAGTAGTAATTGCAGGACGATTAAGATAAGATAAGATTAACACTTTAATGATTCTTGGGGGCAAACTACTGTAGGTGTTACAAACACATGATAAACACAATCAAAATTATGTACTGAAGGAACTGAGAGCAGATACCAAACATAAAAAACAGCATATAGAAAACACACTGTGCAACAAATTGAAATAAGAAGCTGTATACAGTACTCCTTAATTCAGACAAGACTGAAGTTATTCTATTTGGTCCCCAAGGCCTGAGAGACAAGCTATCCGATCAGAT
>JAUMHL010000001.1:2103699-2138929 GCA_032362345.1 Sandelia bainsii | reverse complement strand
GTTATGTTTGCTAATGCAAATGTATTAATTTAAAAGGATAACTGATCATTAGAAAACCATGTGCAATGATGGTAACATAACTGAAGACGTGTATCTTTTCATGAAAAACATGGTCATTCCTGTGTGTGTCCAAACTTTTGACTGGTAGTGTGCGTCTAAATCTAAATCAACAATTTTAATATTGGCCTTTGCAAGTTGAACTATGTCTCTGTGATTTCACTCTGCTGATGCCTTTCTGGTATGACACCAGTCTTGTCAGGTCTGTTTTGGAGGAAGAAATATGACGATTGCAGGAATTCAGTTTTAATTATCATTATTAGTCCGGATTGTTTTTGACCATACTTGTCCATACAAAACATGCAAGAGGTTATCAAAATGTGTTTATTTCCTCCTTTGTACAACTTGAAGATGTCACGTCGAACCTCGATATAATAAATAAGAAGTCAAATAAGTCTCCAGTCACAGAAACAACAGCTGTCATGACAGAGAAATGACCGAACATGTCCTACATTTAAAGGAAAACGCACAGGTGGGGAATCAAGTGGATAAACACAGATACTCACAAACAAAATGTACGTTATCCAGCAGTATAATTTGCTTATTGACACATTTACATAAACATACAGAAACACTTTCAGACTTGTCTTGTTGTCGCTTGGATAGGAAAGGGGCTGGAATGTTTGTACACTTAAAAATACGGACTGCTCCTTTTAATTTTACAGTACAGAGATGGCAAAACTGAGGTAAAAGCATTTCTTTATGGAGCTGGTGCTTGTTCTTCATTGTCCACCTTAATGTACGTTTTTAACCAAAAAGATGGCTTCAGGGGTAAAAAAAAGTAAAAGTTCCAAATGATCTGACCAAATCAAGAAAACATACAAACCAAGTCACAAAACCCCAAATGGACAAATCTTCCCTGGAGTGCTGCTTTCTCCTCCAGTCTCTCAGTATCTTCCCATTCAGCTCCGGCCCGTCCTCATATGTCGCTGGGGCCCTTCATGCTGGAGTCCTTTGCTGAAACGGGCGACGCCACCATTGGTAGGACACACTGCGATGGTTCACAGTAACCGTTCAGACCGGGAGGACCAGGAGGCCCAGGAACGCCGTGAACACCGGGAACGCCACGGGGTCCCCTCTCTCCTTCACGGCCGTCTTTGCCATAAGCCGGTCGGCCAGGATCACCTTAAAGTGAAAAGACACAGAATTACTGAATCTCTGCTGAACTTTTGACAGCTTGCTCCTTTAAATATAGAGAATATGAAACACGAGTTCTTGTTTCTGAACAAGACATTAAGCTAATTGAGGTGGTGAGGACTTTTTTTCTAAAATGCTGAATAGTGCATTGATTTGATTATTGAAAAATGTAACTGATACCTGCCCCTGGATGAAGGAGTATTCAAATCGTTTGCTCAAAAGTAGAAGTACTACAGTGCAGAAAAACTCTGTTACAAGTAAAAGTCCTGCAGTATTAGCTTATAAAAACACTTGAAGTACCAAAAGTAGTCTATGCAGAACGGCTTGTTTCTCATCAATGAAAATGGATTGTTATGGGATTATAATTATTGATGCACAAATGTATTATTATTGTTGAAGATTTTATCCATTATGTGTACAGACATGTGCCTAATCCATAGTCATACATTATAATTTATTAGCTAAATATATTTTGTATATATCTGCAATCTGCATCTGCAAAGTAACTAAAATTGGCAAATACATTTAGTGGAGCAAAAGTAACATAAAGTGAAATACTACTGAAATTTCTACTTAAGTACAGTACTACAGTAAATGTACTTACTTACTTTTCACCACTGTATTTAAAAATAATGAATGAGTGTGTCAGTATGAAGCATTACTCCAATTTTTATGACGTGTTACCTCTCTTTAGATATAAGTACTTTTAATTTAACCTTTGGAGTGAGAAAACATATATCAAGTGCAGGTTTGAGCATCCATCTGAGTGGTGATCTATGTTCACAGCTCAACTCATGCCCAAAATATCACTTACTGTGCAAAATACACTATTATTTTACTCATTAGTACTCATATTTTGCTCATATTTTATTGAAAAGATTTATAAGGCTTCATGTACTGAATTGGGTTTGACACAGACGAGTAAAAGTGACTTTTATTTAAATCACAATAAAAAGTTTACAGATAATTAATTTAGTTTGTAAAGGTAAAGTACAACAACTCTGAAATGGCCATTTGAACTTTGGACAATAAATTGTTTTACTTGTTATTCTCTGAGTGTTTGACTGACACGCACCAGAGTCAGAAATTGAGGGCGTTCTAAAATCACAGTATCTTAGTCATAATCATCATTTACCTGGTAGACCTGGGGCACCTGGCTCTCCTTTGGGTCCTCTCGTGGTGGGTCCTCTGTCCCCTCTGTCACCCTGGTCACCTGCAGAGAGGAAACATAGTTGAAGTGACTATTTTCAGCTGAAGTTCAAGCTCAGAATTCGCACCTCACTTGTTCCTTCATCAACATTAAGATAAGAATGATGGACTCTCAGGGGGACTGGATCACAGCAGCGTCAAGAAAGAGGATATAAATAACTCTGACTATCAATTTAAAGACTTATAGATGCTTGCAGCTTGCAGACAGAGGCGGCAAGTGCTTCTCCTCACATAGAAGTGCATGTACCAGCTCTAAAATTGACAACAAATGTTGATTTAATTAAGTGGCTGGAAGGAAAAGCTCTCAGGTTTCAGTTTGGCCAAACTGTTTTTTTTTTTCAAAATGTTGCATCAGTTGGGGTGTGGAAATCCATATCTTAACTATTTTGGACTCCTACACCCACTAAGTACTGGGTGCCCACCCTCCCAGGTGTGCTGCCACCACCCCGGACATGACCAGCAATAGTTAAAGTGTTTGTGCAGAGGTCGAAATGTCTCACAGAAAGTGTTTTTTAGGCTGTGAGGGAAAATTAACTTGGTTTACGTTTCCCAAACATGAAGCCATAAACCAAAAATGGATCCAGTTACAGGCCAGCAACAGACTTTGAGCAATGTTCACATATCATAGACAACTGTTTCCAGTATGGAGCAGGGCTTTTAGCTAACTGGGCATAGCTCAGCCCACAGGAAAACTTCCACAAGCCAGCCAATCAGAACAGAGTGGGAGGGGGGGTAAGAGGGGGTCTTAAAGACACACGAGCTCTAATGAGTCTTTTTAGTCTCAAGGCCAGAGAAGCTGTTGCATAGAGACATAGTAACATGTATTTTTACTTTTTAAACTTGAAAATCATACAATCTTGTAACAGTGGAGCCACATAATAAAGTATAAACCCCAAACTAAGCATAATATGGCAACTTTAAGCCTGTGATGAAAGCTAAGCAACACTGTCATAGCTGCTGTGGTTGGTCACTAATAATTGTTCTACCTCAGCATTAAACTATCACTCACTGCACTGGTCATCTTCTAGACAGCGGAGAATTCAGTCCAAGAACTTTTCCAATCACATATTCATATCATCACTGCTAATCAGAAACTCACCTTTGGGTCCTTTGCGACCTAATAAACCAGGTGGACCCTTCAGGCCGGGCAGTCCTCGTGATCCGGGATGTCCGGGGAAACCGTTCTCTCCAGTGGGGCCTGGAGGTCCAGGTAGTCCGGGAGGACCGGGCAGCCCAGCAATACCTGACTCAGGCCGGGTGAGGCTGGCTGCTAGCTGGGCCAGCTGCTCTGTGGCACAGGACGACATGACAGTCAGTGTCCATAGAGAGAGAGGTGAGGTTTTCACTTGCAGTTTTACTAAGTCAACTCAAGTCATGTTTTTATTTTATTTATTCTTTTTAAATGTATTTAACAAGGTAGATCCAACTGAAATTAGCAGCTTCTTTTTCAAGGTAGACCTGGCCACAGCTTTAGCAGCTCCAAACACTTACCTTGCATTACCCTCATGCAGACTTGTTTAATGTGTGTATCTGTTGGTGATTTTCCCTGTGCAAACAAAGATTGTTGATAGAGATGAGTCATTTTTTCTTATGCCAGTGTTATGGGCAAACATCTCATGCAATAAGGCCTTGAGGTATTCACTCAGCAAACCAAATCCATTTAATTACATAATAAGAACGCTTTAGATGTTATAGATATTACATTTCATGACTTTCTGTTGAACAATGGCAAAACAGTGGCTTTATTTTCTTTTGTTAACCAGAACCTTTAAATTAGACCATTGCAAAAAATAGTGTTCTCACCGCTGGTCCCTGAGATCCCGGCAGCCCTGGTACCCCCATGTCGCCCTGCATGCCTCGTGGTCCCGGTTGGCCTTGCTTGCCCTCCTTCCCTGGCAGTCCTCGGCTACCCTCAGATCCTTTATTTCCTGTCTCTCCTGGTGGGCCAGTCTGGAAGCAAACACAGACAACATATTCATGGACTGTCTGTTTTCTTAAATTATGAATTAATGATGTGGTTTTGTGTGATGTGGTTAAAAACATAAATTTTACATATAATCGATTCACCTTATAAAGTACAGAAGTAAATCTGCCCAAAAATGGGTGAACTTCCTATGGAAGCCCAATGTTCATGTTAAATTATGTTTTGACCTACAATTTGCCCACAAAGACGTTTGACAACTTCAGCACCATAGAATATTGTGGTTTATGCACCAATTTAATAATATTAAGAGACTGAAATATGTTTTTTCAGTAAAAATTGTACAGTATGATGGAAGTTCTTAAGGGTTTTGCAGCCGTTGCAATGAACTAATTAGACTGATGCATCATTTACATTTTAAATAGCTCAAATCTAAAAGCTGGGATTCAAAAGCTGTCAGTCTAAGAGAGAGGAGAGATAACATCTGCTGTTTTCTGCACTCACAGATCTGCAAACAATAAACTGTTATGTAGTATCCCACATATATTTGGTATATCTGAGAAAAGTATATCAGAAAACAAGTAGGCTTTGTTATTTTAATGTACAAAATAGGAATTAATGTAAGTAATGTGAGCGATCATACCGATCCTTTCTCTCCTGGTTCTCCTTCTTCACCCTGAAAGAGAAAAAAATATGTCATCTATTACATTTCTCCAAAATGTTGCATTCTTACCTGTTTTTAACTCCTTAAATTATTCTCTCTACTTGTCCAGACTTTCCTAAAACACACACTGATAGGCTTTTGTTTTCCTCAGAAGACAATTAACCGCCTCCCAAACTGAAAACACAACTAAACGTTACACACGTGTTTCAGGTGTTTGATCACTCACCAGGTCTCCTCTCTCTCCTGGATTTCCTTCAGCACCTGCAGGTCCCTGTTATAAAGATGCAAGACACATTTTTGACACTTGATCTGCTCCAGCTCAACACTCTGGAGCACACTCTGTAATCTGTCGCAGATCATTCATTTTAATAGCAGGTTTTATGAAACATACCTGGTCTCCTTTAGGCCCATCAAGACCAACTGCACCCTGAGAAAAAAGAATTACTGTGATTATCTGAAACATTATACATGATATAAAAACCTAAATCTGTAGGATCAGTTCTCATGGTTAAAATATATAATAGAATAAATA
Organism: Sandelia bainsii; assembly: GCA_032362345.1. Lineage (NCBI taxonomy): Eukaryota > Metazoa > Chordata > Actinopteri > Anabantiformes > Anabantidae > Sandelia > Sandelia bainsii. The sequence continues at coordinate 2,133,409 of JAUMHL010000001.1, read as the reverse complement.
TTATGACCTTCTCACATGTTATAAATTTGTGTTTAACAAGAAGTAAATTGCTCACATAGACTTTTTTGTTTTTTCACTCTATATGATTGAACTTTGCCACATCTGACACTGACTGACACTGACTCACTATTCAGTTTTACTGCATTTTATTCTTTAAGCCAAACAATACATAAGACTCTTAAATGAAAACATATATTTACAAAAACTACTGATCCTTCACTACCAATCAGGCAGATTATTTACAGTTGCATTTGCACCAGAAAACCTCCAATTAGCTGAACAATCAGAAGAGCTGATTCTGCTGAATCTTAATTTGATTTCATAAATAGACTGCACAACCTGCAGATTAATTAGACCATAACTAACTGAAATGTCTGCAGATCTTCTTGTAGCTTTCTCCCACTTTTTCAAACAGACAAAATAGACCTGATGCAGTATGGTGACCAAATCCCCAACATCGCTCTGAAATAACTCAAAATGTGTTTAACTAGACTACATATATTTGCAAAAGTATTAAATTAGAATCAGCAAATACCTTGATCTGTCACCTTATGACTATTTATAATTAACCTGGTTTGTTCAAACTTCAGTTTTCAGTTAACTACTGAGATCTGGGATCAGATCATTATTTACACACTACCTGCTTGGTTTACCAGTAAGGTACCTTCTCCTTCAATATTTTCTCTATTTGTGCTTTTTTTTTCAAACTCTTTTCTCAAGTACTATACTTAAGTATAATTTTGAGGTAGCTTTAGTTACTAGATACTTTGCAGATGCAATTCTTACAATACTTTACCAGTGTTTTGTTCCACACGAAGTCACCAGGTAACAGAAATCTTTGTTTCTTGTTTTTGTTTGTATCAGATTTTTTTCATTTTTGTTTTCAGATGTGAATGAAGTTTACAATAAATACAGTATTTTCCTCTTCTAAAGTATTTAGTTTCACTGGTGCGTATCCCCCTATATTTGCTTTTTTATTGCTGCTAGCTAAAGTGTAACTTTCTGACTAGAAGACTAGAAGTTTTTCACAGTAAATAGTCAGAAATCAGGTTTTTGAAGTGGTTCACCCCTTGAATCTGTACATGAATTAAACTGAACAAGGAGTGACCATTGTAGTTTCTGCAGAAACTTTATTTATGAGGAGAAATCTGGACAAAACTTGTACATTCATGTTATCAACATACTGAAAAAATACTTTATTTTCTCACTGTTTTGTACTTTTTTATAGTGTGCACTCAGTACTTGAGCAATTTACAAATGATACTTGTAATGGAGTACTTTTTTTTGGCAGGTATTTTCACTTTTACTTGAGTTTGTGTACTTTTACTGCATTTTAGGATTATTACGATTTATATTAACATCTATCAGTTTCACCTCCTGATAAAGTGGTTTAGATAATCTGAAAAACTGGGGTTTTTTTTATATGTCTGTCAAGCTTGATTGATTTTGTTGGTGAATGTTGGTAATGTTGGTGTGTCAAGTACAACGTTGTCAGAAATGTTGGCAAAAGGCTGGCTGGAGGCAAAAGCTACAAAAATAAGACACCAGTTAAAATAACCTGGAATTAAATATACCTGGCTTCACTTTTAGTTGTATATATATATATCTTGCGTCATTTTGCATCTCTTACCCTGTCTCCCTTCTGACCATGATAACCAGCAGGGCCAGGAAGTCCTGGAAGGCCTGGGTCCCCTTTGCTTCCCTGTTAAAACACACACATATAAAAAAAAAATACTTACTCACGTGCACACTCAGGATCAAAACAGAAGATCAACTGTGTGAAGCTTAGAAAATGTATGTGCCCCACCTTAACCTAACCACATTTACAAAAAAAAGCTTCACATCATCTCAAGAATGAAGCTGGAAAGACCGCCCCTCAATCATCCAACTTTCATTCAGATGTTTTAGGGTGTATGTGGGTACTGATTGTGGTACAGTGAGATGACCAGTTTGTGGCATTCCTGGGGAACAGAGGGCTCTTTCAGGGCTTCTCGGCTTCTTTTCCTGCCCCAAATCCCCCCTGAGCTGAAGAAAAACCCCTTGGGACATCAGATTTCTGTAACAAGAGGCCATTCATGCCTGCTCACTTGTGGATTAGAGACTTAACTGCAGGGGTTGAAGTTCATAAAGACCTGCCACTCTTTAATAACAGCACAAAACACAACTCCACTTCCCAGCTATGAATGTCTGAGCAAAATACAAGGTTTATCTTGGTGAATGAATGATTTGTTCAGGGTCGGAGATAGGACTGATGAACACCGATTGCTCACTTTGTATTTCAGAGCACTGAGCTTTTAAATGAGTCAAGGTTTGCAGACAAGGCCGCAGCTGAACTGAAACTGAAAGCGCTTTGCCCCACATCTGTCAATCCTACTGCGGAGATTATTACAATTTTTCAAAGGCTGCAACATTTTTAATGTTTTCTGCCTGATATAATTTACTTTTATGATCATGTTTTCTTTCTGTACTTTTTTATAATCCATCTATAGTTTGTTTTTTCCACAGAAGTACTACAATAATCCTATTGTTTTCCTATCAGGAATATTTTTTTCTAGCCAGGGTGAAATCTATTAAATTAATCCAAAGAGTGTTCGTAATAATCAACAGTAATCAATTGCACACCTAGACTGTCAGGGAAGCCTTTTTTTTTTTTTTTTTTTTTACAATATATCAAACATTTGGTTTGGTTTGTTTATCCTTGCTAAAAATGTCAACCAAGCATTTCATCTACTATTTTCAGGCCAATTTAACCATTTAAACTTCCTCCAGAGGGCACTGATAAGTTGATTTATACACTGCAAAATGTCCTGCTTTGTGTATGTATGTATGTCAGTGTGCATCTTGGTCACAATAAAAAAGGGATCCCTACCTAGATTATTCATTCATGTTGTTCATTTAAAACAAAACACTATAAGCCAGAAAATTATTTAGATTTTTTTAAACATTCATCACAAAATCTGCCTCAAAAATCCCATATCAGTTAGGATATATTGTGAATAATAAAAGTTTTTCAAACAGAAGAATTTCAAAGTGACTTTCATTCTAACTGGAGTTTGGGGCACCACAGGGTTTTGTACTGAGACCACAGCCTTTCAGCTGCAGAGAGAAGCATTTTCTGCAGATGGTTCAGTGGAACCAACTCTGGTCACCAACTCTCTACACCTGCACTCCCACAGTTACTGGTTAGGAGATTATCTAGGAGGTCTTACCCTGGCTCCTGGTAAACCTGGAGGTCCATCAGGTCCTCTTTCTCCTTGTGCACCCTAGAACAGCAAAACAAAAGGAAAATGTGCAGACATTAACGGATATTGTAACATGTCCTGTAGCATAATTTGACATCTGCAAAGTGCATAGTTGAAACACTGAAATGTAAAAATGTTAATTTTAGACTTTATGTCAAAGGAAAGGGTTGATCAAGCCAGTTTAATACGCAAACAAAGGATAAATTATGTGATGAATGTCATTAGGCCCTCAGCTTGGCCTTTCACATCTGCATTTTCTTCTAGTAGTCTCCTCCAGAACAGACATTGCCCAAGTTTACACAGGCTACAAAGTGCAACCTACTAACATATAAAACTAGTGATAGATAACTGGAAGGTATATTCTGCATTATAAGTCTGTCGGTCCATGTGTTGTGTGTCCTTCCTGTAATTCAATTAAAGGCTTTTGGTGCTTACACCATGTCTTTAGGGTGTGTCATAAAGGGCATCATCAGTGTTTGATCATTGATACAAGGTTTAATGGAAATTCAATAACATATACCACTTGTAGTTTCAAGGAGAAAACTGTGTCATGCAGTTTTAAATGAAACACAGCTACAGATTTCAGATACTCACTGGTCCTCCTCTGGGTCCGACTGGTCCCACCTCTCCCTGCTCGCCACGTTCACCCTGGAAATAAAATAAAACATCACATTAGATAACTATTATCATCATTAGTGCTCCAGGGATAAATTACATGTCTGTGTCCATGGTTTATGCAAGTCACCAGTGCCAATATCCCAAGCTAATTAAAATCCAATGAATAAATTGGCATTTTGCAGGTAATTTAAATGTTGTTTTGCATATTAACTGACTCTGAGGCATCTACTTAACAATTCAGTTCACATTTTCTGCATGTGTCTTCACGCTTACTTGTTTCCCTGGAGACCCCATCAGTCCTACAGCTCCTGGAACACCTGTGTTACCCTGGTGACAAAATGGAAAAAAACAGTAAAATTTGTTTCTGTATGACTTTCAGTAGGAGAATTGTACTGTTTGTATATAAATACCTTTGAACCACCGTGTCCTTTTTGTCCATAAGCGCCTGGCAAACCCTACGTGTAGAAAATGATATCAAACATCAACATCTGAGTTCAAGAAGGCACATTTAAAATTTTTAGTGATGAATTAGGGGGTCAGAGGTCACTTACAGGAAGTCCTTGTGGGCCAGCATCACCTGGAGCCCCATTTTCCCCTGGAAGACCCTAAAAACAATGTAACTGTGAGACTTACAGGACTTAAAGTTTCACACACTAGGAGCACGTTTCTCATAACAATTGTTTTTGCAGCAACAATTATTTTCACACATTACTGTAAAATATCACAAGAGAAGATGCAGTGGGAAGCTACCTTAGATCCTGGCAGTCCAGGTATTCCTTCACGGCCATCTGGACCAGGAAGGCCCTGTTGACAAGACATAGAACAATGTAATAAGAAAGATATGAGGATTATAACAGTTTTTTTTACATACAGTAAGGTAATATATGTATGTTGCCTGGAGACTAAAAATGGTGACAAACATTTTAAAGTCGTATAAAACAGGGCCTATTAGAGATCATAGGAAGTTGGAAGTTATAGGACTGCAGGCAGGTAGGTGGACTTGATTATTTGATTGTGGATTTAATAAGATGAAGCTCACAGGCTCTCCTTTTGGCCCAGGCACTCCTCTGATTCCTTGAGGACCTGGATCCCCCTACAGAGAAACAAATAAGCTAAACTTAATACCAGCAAGTTAAATTCATGACACAAGCTTGAATAAATAAATGCAACTAGTCATACAAAATACGAATAAAGAAATAGTTTTTAATCTCCTGAAGTGCGTCGCCGTGTTTAAAGATCTTACCGTTACTCCCCTTGGCCCAGTCTCACCTATGACTCCTCTTTGGCCGTGATCGCCCTAAAAAAGTCACCGGTTTTTAATCAGTATTTTGTCTTATTAACAAAAAGAGAACTGCAGCAGTCAGAGAAATCAGGCACTCACTGGGGCTCCCTGAGCTCCCTGAGGACCCACGTCACCAGGCTTCCCGCGAGGTCCCTTTTTGGAAAGATAACAATTGTTGTAGTTACATACTTTACTTAATATATTATTTTTTAAAGATTTAATATTTAAGATACAAGTCATCTGGTCACTTTCGATTTTTCTGCTAAACCTAAGAAAGTGTGAACGCTGCTTATTTCAGTGCAAATAACTTAAATGCAGTGACGATTTGAAAGTTGATTATGTGTTATGTAATTGTTTTAGATCATTGTTTTCCCCGCCAAAAAGGCTGGTGGCCCCTAATTATTAAATTTTTTGGCTCCTGCCAGATTCAGAAGGAGACAGCTTGTGATTGTAAATTAATGTAGAACCTTCAGTACGAAGAGAACTCATAGAATTTGAGTCTGAAATAATTCATTATCATTATAAACACCAGAATAAAATTCAAAATAAGGAATATGTAATAATATTATCAGATTTAATACATATTTATACTTTCATTATTAATAATATACAGTTTATCATCTTGATAGTCATATGATGGTGAAACATGAAGACTACATATAAAATGTTGACCAGTCTAGTGAATCTTGTGAAGTTATCTTTAAGGTTTGACCCTTAAAGCGCCTTTAAGGCTCAAACAAAATCGATATATACATTTTCTTTTATGAATTCAGTCCACTAAACTGTTCTCCAGTGCGTGTGACTCCATGTCCTCTTACCCTGTCCCCTTTGGAGCCCATTATTCCTGGCAGGCCTCTTTGTCCACCTGGGCCCTAAAATTACTCAGCGGACAGAGGAGAACACACAGAAATGTCCCATGTTAATATGTTTGACAGGTTAGAGTCATCTCATCTGAAGCTGCTCCAAAGTGAAGGGATCTTTTGGTTTGACTGTTGTGAGAGTATGGTGGAATATTTTACTGGTGGTCCTTGAGCTCCAACTTCTCCTGGATGTCCTTGATCACCCTCTTCTCCCTGAAAGAGAACGTAACCCAGCTATGTCAGGATTTGACTTTTAGAAATGTGTTTTTTATCATTGAAGAACAGGTTCTTATCCTAGTGTTACCTTGTGTCCTTGTCTTCCAGGCTCACCTGATTCACCCTTAACCCCTTTGTGCCCCTACAGACAGAAACAAAATGTTAAAATAAATCTTCAAGTGTATTTAACCAAAATGGCAGGAGAAATAAATAAATCTCTGGCAGCATCAGTGAGGGAACATGATACCACAGATATTAAGAAATGAACTCACTTTCATGCCAGGGAGACCAGAATGTCCAGTCAGACCAGCAGGGCAGGCGTTGGGACACTGAAAAACACAAGAGCCTATTTGAGGTCATGGAAGAGCCCTGCCACCAGGGGGCATCACTGATATTTACCCCTGATCCAACAGGAACGCGCAGAAAACAAAACTAATATGTTTTTGTGTTTTAGCCGATTTACTGAATTTTTTCTTTTTTCGTGTTTCAGATTTTGTTCCATGATGTATTTTATTGTACTTTATTATAGTGTGACAGTAAGATGACAACAAAACTGTAAGAAATGTCGGAAAAATATTTGCAGTTAAATAATGATGTCACGTCAAGGTATGAAGGGTGTTTCTTTCCTCATAACACTAAATGGATTTTCTTTGGGAACAAACTTACCAGGTCCTCGCCTTGATACACGCCTGGAGGTCCCTATAGAAAAACAAAGGAGTCATTACCCAATATTCTCCTTTACCCTTAATCATCAGCTTCCCTGATGAAACAGAAGCTGTGGCATTTACCCGAGGCCCGGCAGGACCAGGAAGACCAATTTGACCTTTCCTGCCTCTGTCTCCCTGTGAGAAACAGATCATTCTTATTAACATTTGGACACAATTGTAATCAGTTATTTAAAATCGATTTAATATCAGCAGAATATAAAATTAAAACATGAGTATACTCACAGGGGACCCAACTTTTCCCAGTTCACCTGGAAGTCCGTCTGTACCATGAATACCCTAAAAAACAAACATGTCTAAACTGTTAAGAGTCTGTTGCAATAAAGCTTTTAAATGTGAAAATACACATTCTGTTCATGTACTGAAACTGTAAAGGAAAAATATTTGGTTAAGTTTATATGTCATGATACTGCTATGATGCAAACTGCACAGCTGTAGCTGTACAAGCTGACGTGTACATTTTTAATATATTCTCATTATTATTCTGCTAAATTCTGAGCCTGTCATCTCTTATCTACTTTCAATAAAACTTTAAGTGAACTGCTGCAATCGAGAACTTGTGCAAGCACAAATTATACTGAAATAAAGTATTATATTTAACAAGTGAAAGCAAAAAATCATGTCTTTTGTTGATACCATCATTTCTGAAACAAGCAAAACTTCCATTTTCATGAAAACATGATTTAATTTACACCGTAGGCATAATTTCACTTTCCTACTTCTCTGACAAGTAACTCTGACGAGTCTAAAAGTCCAGTTTTTATCTCCTAATTTTGTCTCCTGATCTCAAAATTCAGACATACATTAATATTATTTTTCATTATGACCCAGTGGTCACTGTGTGTTACTATCCATGTTACCCCAGTTGAGATCTAATTACAACAGCACAGCTGTAATGACTTATAATATTTAAGGTACTCACATCAAGCCCGTCGGGTCCTACACCCTGTGAGAGAGAAATCATTCACAGTGAAACTGACCGATCAACAGAAATCAATACAGAGTCTTGTTTGAGAGATACATGTAAAGACAGGGCTAGATGCACACTTACTCATTCTTATATTTAAGTCACTAGTAACAAGAGTTGATGGTTAAATTACTGCTAACTGTGTATGTAACACTGCAGGTTAAACAGGTTTTGCCCAAAAGTTCTGCTACAGTTTGTGTCGATTCACTGAACTGACACAATATACGTTAACTCATCAACTTTAAACAAAACTGTCTGCACACCTTTCCACACAATTCTGTACAAAATCTGCACGTATACGTATCATTTTAATGCAATTATTGTCGAGTATGTCGGTATGATACACATGCAACAATATGTACAGTGACAGTAGCACTGCCAGGGTCCATGAGACTTTTCTCTAATTTAAGAGCTGAAGTTATAGTGACTGAAGTTAGTCTGCACTTACAGGCTCCCCAGGAGGCCCGCGTGCCCCAGGATCCCCCTGAAAACACAAAGAAATGTGAGCTGGCATCAGAAAACTCAGTATACGTTAAGTCTTCACTGCTCTGTAGAGGGAACTGTAGTAGAAAAGTCCAATTAAGAATCCACTATCATAAATCCAGTTCTATAAAGCACAAACAACACTGGATGTGGTGTGTTTTATCCTCCACAGTCCCTCCAGGTTCAACCTCATGAAACAATCGAGCTCCAGAAGTTTCAGTCTACGAATCAGCACTGACATTTCAACTGATGAAACGATAAACAAATGATGAACTTACTTTTGAGCCTTTGGGGCCGACTGGGCCTGGATCCCCAGGAGGTCCAACAGGTCCCTGCAAAGATGGTGAAATCCTTCAAACATCACCAGCATGTTATAATGAAAATATATTTTAAAGAGATATGTTAAATTAAGTTTAGAAAATGTCAAGTTAATAATTTTATTATAGCTGTTCTGTACACTTACGTATTTTATATTGATATGATAATAAGATCATTTGATGGGAGACACACTATTAACAGCAAATCAAGCCTAAATGACACTGTTCATCTGTCTTAGATAACATTTTGTGTCGTACAGCTTCACATTTGTTCAGTGTCTACTGCATTAGAAGTACATGTATGCAGTACTGCTACGACTAAGCACTAAAGTTGAATTACATAACTTGTTCTTCCTTTAGTATGCCGTAGTATTTACTGAAAACAAAACACATGTTCAACAGCGTTAACAGAGTTCAGTCAAACAAGGAGTCAGACTGAGGTCACTGTTAAATTAGACCTGAACCGGGTGTGTTGGACTGAATCTTGACCTTGGACACAAATAATATTGTTTAAGCAGATGGAGCAGGAACTTTAAGTCCTACTAAGTCTCAGAGCTTGTAAACATCCCACCAGTAGACCTGGACCAACAGGTCCCAGTTAAGAATGAAGAGTGAACGAGGCAAATGTCTGGTGAACTATCAGTGTGTAGTAAATGCAGTAAAGCAGTAATAGGACTCCTGTCGCAGGTTTGGCAGCACCAGTCAGGTCTGCAAGACTCAGGTTCAGGTCTCAAGATGCAGATTAAAGATTAACCTAAAACACCAAATTACACAAAAACTAAGTTCAGTCTAAAATATAAATTGATGTTTAAATGGACATTTTGGATAATGATTTTAATCTTAACAACATGTCCGACCATCTTGCTCCTGATTCTCACATCATTCTCAGATCTCAGCATTTGATTTGGTCAGATCAGGGTCGTAATGATTAACTGAACTGATATAAAATAAGACACAAGTTCTAACAAATTAAACACGCTGCTAAAACCAAGATATGGATGAGTTGAATGATGTTTCTATCAAACAGTCATCTCTGCGGAAGCATAATATTAACTCTTTTTTTTTTATTCAGATTCAGAGACCAAGCGCTCTTAGGAGTAAGTATGAGTAAGTGTGAGTAGTTATTGGGTCATGTAAGATTTAAATGAGAGAATAGATGTGAGGTAAGGTTTATAGGTACATATCAAGACATGATTAGACATTTTTGTCAGCAAATAATATAATATAACCAGGTTTGGGCTGATCGCTGTAGAATGATGACTGAACAATAGTTTTATGATTTTGCAGTTGTTTGTGTCTCCTTTGGGCATGAGAAAAGTTAATCTAACTGAATTTCAAGATTTTGCACCAAATGTTGAATGTGAATCTTAAATGACAGACAGTAGTGGATGTGGACTGTACTCGATCTTGTCGGCATTTAGAACAAGTCTATGATCGACTCGATGCCATGTGAAACGCATCAAGCCTCCTGCTTATATCACATCAAACATGTGATACAAGCAGGAGGGTGTGACCTCTTTTCCGCTCATCCGCTCCTCCCCTCATCTGCCTCCACCTTGTACAACCCTCCACATGCACACTGCTTGTTTCATGATGATAGCAGATTAGTTCTGTCTCACAGCAACAGGTAGAGGTTCAAAAGAGGAAAGTTCCACCTCAGATGTTCAGACAGTATTGCGTTCTGCTCTTCTTCCCACTACTGGAAATAAACTGACCTCTCTGTGTTAAAAAACAGATTTTGGTGCAGTTTAACATTACATCTGTTTCAGTTCACGTGAAAATCTGACTCTGTCTGTTCTCAGCAGGATCACCACAGCAGACTGCCGACACACTGGGACCATTCTGTGCCGCCTTCTCCCATCATACAGTTCTCTCCTGTCAGCCAGACTCTGGGCAGCTTGATCCCCCCACCACTGCACTCCCCTCGATCTCTCACAAAAAGAGCCCTGTTTCTGTCAGGAAGCTACTCCACACTATCCCCTAAATAACCAGATTTAGTTTATACAAGGAAGGTTTTTTTTCCTCCACACTTTTGCTCGGTGGTGGTCGAGACAAGCTGCTCACACAGCAGCAGATTTGAAGATCTGAGGTTCTCCAGCTCAGACATTGGAGACTGAATACATCCTGTTAGTGGAGTGTTTAATGTGCAGGACTCAATCAACTGGTTAAAAACTCAACAGAGTCTTTTGTTATTTCTCCAAACTTTACCAAAAACCTGTGTCTGGAGTTAATGTTAACGTGCTGCTTCACTCACGTCTGCGCCTGGAAGGCCTGGAGCTCCAGGCAAACCGTCTTTGCCGTTATCACCATCGGGGCCCTGGAAGCAGAAGATTCAACTCACATCAACACTGTTGAGTTTGTTTGTTTTTTGCTTAATGAGCCCAAACATCAGCTGTTTTTTCCACAAACAGAAATCAAAAGTCAACTCACTGGTCCACCGTTGACCGTGGAGTCTTCTCCTCTGTCTCCCTAAACATGGATGAAGAACATGTGGAGATGAAGAAGATTGCAGTTTTTTACATTTTAACAGCCCATCAGACTTGTATTCCTGGGAGTGTGAAAGAGCCTTTGAAGCAACACACACTATAAAGACTATCATGTATAAAATATATGCAGAGAACGTTATGAACAAACAAGATAAATTGAATAAATTACAGTACATATGACAAATCTCAACATTTTGAAACATTTTCATACGTTTTAGGGGGGTTTATACAGCCCCCTTTTCTGTGCATATGTTAAGTTTATCAAATGTGGTTTCACAAGTATCTTGTAAACTTTTATGTTTTTAGAAATGTTCTTCAACCCACAGTGCAATGTTTAATCATTTAGTTGAATTCAAATGTACAGAAACCCTGTTGTTATCTGCTGTGTGTTGGTTAAATGAGCTGCTTTTCTGCAGTTATTCTGACAGTAAAACATCATTTTGAAAGGGTAACATCACTGAACTTAAAGGATCATGTCACACAGACACATTTTTATTCCCTAAATGATGTTGTTGCTGAAGCAGCTACTGCTCGACTCCCACTGTTGACTGATTCAGCCTGACGTGAACTGAGCCGCAGCTACAGCGTGACGCAGATCTGAGAAGTGTACCACTGAAAAAAATGCCAGCTCACATCGATGCCGTCAACTCCAGGCACACCGGCTGTTCCTGGCGGTCCTGGGGGGCCTCTGGGACCAACCGGGCCCCTCTGTAGAACAAATACAAAAATCGTTTTTTACTGAAATTCATCTCAAAATATCATCCAGTCCTTCTGCTGCTGCTGCTGCTGCTGCTGTGACAGCAGCTCACACAGAGTCTCATTGTTTGCATGATGAGGGGAAAGGTCATGAAACTAAACCTCGTTTCCCATTTTAGTCCCATTATACCACCTAAGTAAGTGCATGTGTTCAGATTAATGCTGCTGTCTGGAGCTTATTGGTACCAGGTGTACAAACTGGGACGAATGGACGGCAGTTATGGCCGTTTTTAAAGATGAAATTCATGTAAAAATAATGAAAAAAAATGTAAATAATGCTGCTTTGGAAGACTTTTAGACAAATTACTGACAAAACATTACTTATGTCTATAAGTAATCAATATGGGAAAAGTTATTTTAAAATGTACATTTGCAGGACAGTCAAGACAACATTTAAAAACAGAAACAGCTTTAGTCAGTTCCTAAAATACTATATAGATTCAAGTATTTCACCAAATCAACACAACCAGCTATTTTTTCACAGGAATGATATAATGAAAGTATTAAAAATAAGCAGTAAGTAAGTACACAATGACACAATAAGTCTATTCATTACTGAGCTGAAACTGGCAGCCTATGAAATTTACATAATATTTTATACATTTGGGTACAATATAAACTGTCTATTAATCATTATACAGACAGCTGTGTTCTCTATTTATGACATTATATTGATGCATAAGTAAGAAAACAACATACAGTGCAATAAACTCTCTATAAATCCAGCATCTCTCACCTGAGCTGAGCAAATCAGCACGATTTGCAGCAAAAGCACCAGCAAAAACTCCCGACTGATCCCAGAGAGAGCCATGGTCTTCTCAGGGCCACGGGAGATCGTAAAAGTCCCTTTTTCCCAGATTATACGGGGCTAACGGACGGTCCACCTGTCAGCGTCCCCCCCGACTGAAACCCCACCGCCTGCTGGAAGAGAAGGATGTTAGAAAAGCCTGATTATTCATGAGAAGCTGAGGCTCTGCAGGCTGACTGGAGGAGAGGGAGAAGGAGGGCTTCTCTCTGCACAAAGGTTGGAGTGTACTCACCTTAGAAATGAAATGAAGATAAAACACTGCAAGTACAGGGGAACATTCATGCCTGGGACGTTGCTTCTTATTAGTAAAGATTCTAGACCTTCATGAAGGTCTTTACAAAACATAACCTATTTGGGAGAAATGAAAGATTATGGGTTTCAAAATAAGTAATATTTGATTATTTTAGTCATTAGATAATTCCTATGAACGCTCCCTGAGGTTACATCTACAACCAACCAAGTTCCAACCAACTTCATGACAATGGATCAAACTCCATCCACTGGTGAAATCAGTGACAAGACACCAGACCACCACTCCTAGGGTTCATGAACGACTGCTCCTGCTGGGACATACTGTTGAAGTCTCTCATTTAATCTCTGGATGGTCACTTTCACATGTTTCAAGGTCACACGTTTGGCTTCCTGCTCTGTTTTTTATGCAACGTAAGCATTGGCTGCAAATTTGATATATATGTATACTTCATATAGCTACAGTTACAGCTACAGTTTTTGCACTTATTTTCTTCTGGAGCAAACGTCAGGACACAAACACACACACACACATACACACACACACACACTCCAGTCCAGTAGGTGGCGGCAATACGCTGCTTCGTCTAGCACAAACAAATTCAACGAAGAAGAACGAAGCCGGAAGTGTGTTGAAAACGTCAGCTGGCGTCGTTTTCAAAGCTCGTTAACGGTTGTTGTCTTGGTGCCGTTTGCTCGAGTCTATAAACAATGCAGCACGATTAGGATTTGGAAACGTGGCGTAAAGGTTTATTTAAGCGTAATGGGTTCAGTATAACAGCACAGTCCATGTGCAGGTGAGAAACAAAGCCTTTAAACGCCTCTCATTATCTCATTAGCCAACACCGCCTGTGTTTACTTCTGTTAGCCTAGCTCGTACCCTTTTGCCTTCTGTGTTTAAGACTGTTTTGCCGAATTCTTTTAATAAATCTGTATAATTTTAATGTCGACGAACTGAAAATGCACGATTAGACAAAACAAAGATAAACCAAGTAACGTTAGCAGCTAATTTTGGTCGGTTTTAGGAGCAAATGATCTAGTTATCGATACACAATTCTGATTTAGCTGTTATACATTTGGAGTAAATTTTAATGCCATGTAATCGCAATTTTAAAAGCAGAAACACAACAAATCAAGTGTTATTTATAAAGCCCAATATCATGAATTACTAAATTTTGTTCAGTTGTTTTTACATCTGTGCAACATACAGCTTTGTCCTTAGACCCTCAAATTGGATAAAGAAAACAGGAAAAAACAGGAAAACCAAAGGAAGAAACAGCATCAGGATTGGGAATCTCTGTTCCAGGATGGACAGAAATGCAGCAGATGTCATGTACAGGACAGACTTACACAGAGTTATATTACAAAGCTTGTGTTAAAAGTGGAAATACTTTTTGCTAACATGGTATTGAGATGTTAAATATATGTAGCACAAGATAAAACACCATAAGGCTTTAGTAAAACTTTAACAAAAAAATTAATATCCTCATGAGAGCACCTAAACACAACAATAATAAATACATTTAGTTTTTCTTATGCCATAAATAAGACCTCTTTTTTTCTATATATTTTGTTTTACACTTTATTTGCTTTTATTAAGACGTTTTTTTTCCTCTCCGATTTTATGCTTCTCCCTTGAAGCTGTAGAAATCATGGACAACTTTGATTTCTCAGAAGAGGAAATTCAAGAACAGCTGGCGATCCTCGGCTACAAGAACATACCAAAACACCGGCTGCATGAATTCAAGCAAGGTTAGTCTGAAAGAACCATTTCTCCTCTGCCTTTTTTGTTATTAGTAGGGGTGTAACGGTTCTCCAAATCCATGGTCTCTATTTAAGTCTCCAGCAAGTTGGAACACTAACTGCTATTGGACTCTGAGCCCTTCGGAAACACAGATGACCTACACTCTTTGCTGTCTGTAAACGCCTCACATATGGATTGATTGACTGATTACCATTTTGTTTAGTAGCTTAATTGGACCCATGAATGTTCATATTATGCACTGTGTTAAAAAATATTATACTACATTTTATTTTTAAAAAATCAGTGATCTGTGGATGAAGCTTGATGAAGTTTTGGTTCTTTTTTGTGCTTCAAACACAGAAAGCACAGCATCATCTGAAGCTGAAACCTTAAAACTGCTCATTGATTTTAATAGTTTTAGTCTCAGGTAGCAATAAAAGTCTAAGACGCCTGCATGTGTTTCTATAACAGTAGGTGGCGCTGTGCAATATATGACAATTAAACAATAAAGAAATAGACTGTCCAATTAATCTTACTGTAGTTAAGGTTCAGTGTAAATGTGGACTCGTGCTTTAACTAATCACTGATATTTATGTAACATTTTGTACAAGTTGTAGTGTGATATGATTAAAGAATAATGTCCATTAAATTACGCTTTTATAGCATTATCAAATTTCAAAACAAATGGAAAGTTAAGTACTTTACCAACTTCTTAATGTCTCTCCTTATTGAACTAATGGTCCTAGTTGAGCTGCAAAACGATTGATCGATCTCACTCGCTAAAGTTCCCTCCATAGCCACGTGAAGTAAGGGTGCTGTGTGTATCCTGCAGCTCCCCCACCTGGTACCCCAGCATCTCCAGCCCACTATTCACAACAGCCATAAGACTACAACAATACTTTAAAACCTCCTTATAAAATAAAGGGAACCTCAGAAATTATTTTAAAAGCGATGTGTCCTCACACCTTACGCGTGTAGTTATTGACCTTAAAATGTGATTGCTATCGACAAATGTGGAAATGGGCACAAACATTTTTGGATTTCTTTTCATAATGTCAGCATAGAAACATCTGGCATCTTGCCAGTGACAGATCAACCAACCTATGACTGCATTACAGTAAGAAAGGTGGCTGTGTTGTTTGTTTTAGCTGACTCTTAAACAGTGAAAAAGGTCCAGTTAATGAAGGAAAGGTTTCTGTGCTGCTCAGCAACATTGATAGTGCTCTCTGGTCACGCTTCTTCCACCGCGCCCCCTGACTTTGAGGTTGTTTCTGGAGTTATGGTGCCTTCTAATGCACCAGTGATGATTGAGGCTTTGGACACCATTAGTCACATGGTTTTCACACAGTGTATTTAAACTTTGCATTAGAGTGAAACTAGCTTTGGAGCTTCAATCTCATCTCCCCACCTACAGATAAACTCCCAACACTGGTGATTTTAATTCATCTTAAGGGATTTCTGTCACTCTCTCTGTCCTGTCAGAACTTAATGAGCTAATTCGTCATGGAGAATGGAAAACGCTGGCCTCATCAACCCAGAGCAACAGCACATCTCCAGCAGCCGCATCTCAGCACAGTCCTCCTGCCTACACCAAGGAGAAAGGTCAGAGCACATGATCTCTCACTGTATTTTTAGAATACTTCTAAAAGTACGGTTACTTTTTTAGAATAGTTTAGGTGCTCTCATGAGGATATAAATTTTTTTGTTCAAGTTTTACTAAAGCCTTATAGTGTTTTATCTTGTGCTACATATATTTAACATCTCAATACCATGTTAGCAGAAAGTATTTCCACTTTTAACACAAGCTTTGTAATATAACTCTGTGTAAGTCTGTCCTGTACATCCTGAAACAGAGATTCCCATTCACATCCTTTATAGAATACTTCTAAAAATACCACATCAGCAGTAAAGTGGAAGATATTTTGTATGTTTAACTGGGACATTCTTCTTCACAGTTGGTCAGTGCTATGTTAAAGACTCTGGTGAAGGATTTTTCTTACATGCAGCCAGAGCTGACAGTGACAGACAGGTTGGTGTTAACTACACATCACACCACGTGTATTTCTTTTGACCATATATATGTTATATATTAATTGTTAATTTAGTATTTATCTGGTAACATGTAATGTGACACGCAGGCGTTCACCACAGATTGCGGATGGCAGCAGGAACGCAGTGACTCGTACGCTCAACACTCAGTGGCGCCGAAGATCCAGCTGCCTCCAGGTGCTCCCAGCAGGCTGCAGGTGGAGTCAGATCCCGAGGACACCGTCCACCCTCCCCTCACAGACAGCTACACATCCTCCCCAGACACCCAGGGCAGATGCTTCATGAAAAGAAAAGTCCTGAGGTAATGATATAAAATTACTCATAACATCTCTAGCATGCCACCTCCTGAAGTACCATCGGGGGGCGGTGAGGCTGCTTTGTGTTTTTGTAAACTAGTTATAACTCAGACACAGTGACACATGTGGACTTGACTGTCAGCTGTCATTGTGAATTTATTCATATTTAACATAAAAACTTAATTCTTTTTTTCTTCATGAATGTAAATAAGTTCTTAAATTGCATTCAAAGTGGTTTAAAATACCTTCAAGTTTTCAGTCTGACTCACTGAAACGGCTGAAACCCTCATTAATAACAAAGTGTTTAACACTTTTTGAACATAGTTCTCCTCAGACCAGCAGTAATTGAAATCAAAGGGTATAATTTCTTTAAAGATCATTTATGTTCAAATTCTCATTAATTTCCTGTTGACATATTTACTCTGTTTTCTTGCTATGGCAAAACAAAGATCTATAACTCTGTATGTTTCAACAGGAAACATGAAGGACAGTCTCTTGTCTGTGATGAATCAGTCTACAGTGAAGATTCAGGTAATGTAAACTTAACTGTATAAGTAGAAATTCTTACAAAACCGCCTTATCATCTGTCTTGATGACTTTTGTTCTACAGTAATAATCTTTATTTAGAGCTCTTGCAAAACCTAAACAAAGTTCAGAAGGCAGTAAATTAACATCTATAAGATATAAAATCATATACAGTATAAAAATCTAGTCAAATAGGGAAGTTTAGGTAACAAAAGACATTAACTGGAGCAGAATTCAGTTTCAGTCATGTGTAAACAGACAACAGATAAAATGCATAATTGTTTAAACAAAACTAAAGATAGGCACTCTGTTAAAAATGTATTTTAAAACATATTTAGCTGATACTAACCAAGTGTACTAAAGTTAGAGATCACTAGAACCAGAATATGTTGTTATAATAAATCACTTATTTTACATGGTGTCTAATTTAGAGGGTATTGCTGGAATTATACAGGGTATTTATTATGTGTTTCTGAATAATTAACACATCTCACAGAAAGGTTCATGTTAAAGGTTAACTTTTATTGTCCTACAAGAATAAAAACCCATCTGTAGCAGGCAATATAAAAATCATATGATAAAAAATATACAAAAATCTGAATACCAAGCTGTCCCAGTGGTTCAGTGAGTCTTTCATCACACTCCTGTGTGAAGCTTCTGTCGCTCTACTATAAAATAAGGGCAAAAATAGCCTGAAGAGCAGTGAAAGGAATAAATGCAAAGATGTAATCCCTCTGGTGACCAGCAATCGGCGCTGTTTCAGCAGTAAGAAGAAGCTGGATCTCAGATAATCCTCTTAGCTCTTCACTTTAAGCCTCCGCAGATCACACACTCGTACACCTCAGCAGGAGTGCGAGTCGCCACCATGTACAAAATGTACAACACCCAGCTGGACGAGGAGAGCGATGATGACAAGAATTCTCTCAACTCCTCTTTTTGGTCTGACGGAGAGAAGCAGGAGGATGAAGAGGAGGAGGAGGAGGTGGAGCGAGTGACTGACGAGGAAGCCTCCAGACCTGTGGCCCAGGCAGAGGACTCTCTTCAGGAGGCTTCAGAGGAAGAAAAACCTGAGCTGTTCATCCAGGGGGACGTTCACAGAGAGAGTTTGGAACATGAAACTCATAATGATGAAGAATGTAGCAGCTGTTCTGATAGTCCAGCTCCGAGTCTGATGACCTCAGGATACGGCACCTACAGGCCAGAGGAGCAGGAGGGAGGAGGCTGCGGAGACGATCACACCATGACCGAGTTTGACCAAGACAGTCGGGGAGATCTGTCCGAGACGAGAGATGACGAAGAGGACGATCGTTCTCTCTGCAGCTTTGGCGGGTTTGATACTGAAACCACACGTGAGCCGGATTACCACGAGACTCGTCCACCAAGTGTTTCAACAGACGACAGACCTGAAGCTAGTATGAAGTATAATGAAGACTTGAACCCTGAAGAAGACATGAGCCAGGCAGACAAGCAGAAAGTTGAAGATGAGCTTCACAATGAGTCTGAGAACAAAGACATAACAAATGCAACATCAGAGGAAAAACACCATGTTACTGAGGCTGAAGACAAATTCTTTCTGAACAAGAAACACTGGGAAGGTGAGAGTGATCCTGAAGAGGGGAAACAACATGAAACGCTGGAGGAAGTGCAGAAGGATCTGAAAGAGCAGAGCAACGTGGAGTCTGAGGATCCAGATGAGTCTTCAAGCAACAGAGACATCAAGTTTATTGACTCTAAAGTGGATTTCAGCTGGATGACGTACAAAAAGATGTGCGAGGAGTGGGAAGGAAACCTCAGACAGAAGAAGGGTAATCAGTTTCCTCCAGCTACAATCATAGATGCTGTCCCCCTCGAGACGGCATCAGTGTCAGGATGAAAGGTTGTTTAAAGGAGATTAGTTAAACTTGTCTACTACTACTTTCTGGGAGGAGGTCACTGGTGAGGTCGGTATCCATCTATCAGCACTGTGTGTATGTGTAAAACACACCACGATTTAAGTGATTTAGTAAAATTGACTTTTACTGTCGATTCAACTTGTAAGATGCATTGCTTGCATGTTCAACTGTTTGAACTCAGAAAGAAACACAAAAGTACTGACTTTCTTCTTACTTCAGCTCAATTTCCCCAAATGAAAGTGAAATATTATATGAATAAGGTGCTTTTCTTACATATGGGATTAAAAATTAACTCATTCAGGATTTAACTGGTAACCGTCAGCTCGTTTGTAAAGTTCCTTTGAACCCAAACTTTGGCTGAGTTAGTTTTTACTTAATGACCTACAGTGTGTGTGTGAGGTCAGTGGGATTTCTTCTGCCAAAGAGTGATTTTTTTTTTTAGTTTTACGTTCTGTGGTAAAGTGGTGACCTGGGTGTATCCCCCCTCTCATCCACTGACAGCTGGGATTAACTCCAGCACCCCTGAACAGTTGGAGTGTTTAGGATGATGGATGGATGAATGGTTCAGGTCAGTACTCAGACTGAGTAAACGGGGACGCTGGAATCAGAGGGCAGGTTTTTGTTCCTGAGGCAAAATTATTGTTTTTACCTGATGAACACCAATAATCAAGTAAAATTGATAATGAGGCTCATTTGAGGTCAGTGTTGGTCATATACAGAGATTCCTTCTCACTGAGCAGGTTTTATTTTCTGGTCATTTTGATGCTAATTGGAGCTGGATGTCTAAACAAACTCAGTAAACGATGTTTGTGGCTAAAGGTGTTTCACCACCCATCCAAAAGATTTCATAAGTTCCAGTTTCACTGAGCAGCAACCACGACCTGGACGACTGACGTAAACCCAGTAAAATCCTGATGATCTCGCTGAACGTTCCGGATGTTGTTTCTTTGCAGAAGCAGCGAGTTGTCTGGAAGAACGCCTGGCGGATCTTCACTTGTCCACGTCAGGTCTACGCGACTTCGAGACAGAGAACGAAGACGCGACGAGTCAGAGCGACACGTACAGATCTGAGGCTGACGGGATCTCTCTGACTGCTTTTGAATCCTACATCCGAGGCATGGTGGGTAACATAGTCTCCCAGGTTACACCTCGCAAGCTTTCTTCTTCACATCTGTTTCACTTTTAAGATTTTACCTTGTTGTCACTAAAAGTCTGTTGACAAGAAACTGTTCTGTTTGGACAGACTCAAAGTGACGGTGACCTCAGGCCCAAACCCAAATCCTGTAAGTGAACACCAACCTAACAGAACGCCGTTTCCACGCTGACACTTCACAAACCGTTTTATAATTATTCATGTTTCAGTCATCCGCCCGGTGATGAGTCAGCAAACCATAAAGAAGACCGACCCAGTATCAAAGTAAGTTTGCAAACCGGCTGAAGAAAACAGACCCACAGTTAAAACCCTGTCGTCTGATTTGTGCTGCTTTAATTGGCAACGACACGTTTTCTCATGTCTGCAGGTATTTCCAGTATAAGCAGCTCTGGGAAATGTTTAAACTTCCAGGGGAGAAGGACAGGAGAGCCCTCCGCTGGGAGATCAGGGTATGAAAAAACAACCTGAACAGAGGAACTCACTTGTTTATCTTGAAGTGGGAACATATTTATTTTAAAGCTCCTCCCACAGTGTCCGGTATAGCCAGGTTTCGTACGTATCCCTGTTTGTCTCCTCATACCATAAAATTCATGTTTTCCCTTCTGAGCTCTGCTTCTTTAACACATGTTGGAAATGTTGTTTTACGTTACATTTACGTGGTCACAGTGAAACTACAGTATGTTGGTTCACTTGTTGATTCACTGTGTGTTTACCTGTTTCACTTTCATATGATTTTGCTTTTGTTTTCAGGAACAACTTGCATACCAGCCTCCACCCGTAAGTACTTCTCATTGTTTCTCAACCAAAATGTTTTGTGCAAAGGTTTTAGCTGTTAAAATGACAAATTAGTGCCCTGTTTGTGAAGCGTGTCCTCTCTGGAGATGCTGTTGAGTCAACATCTCAAAAAAATAAACACAGAACATCATAAAGACACTTAAAAGATTCAGTTATTTGTCACTGCCTTCTGGTGGCATCATCATATTCTCACTAATGTCAATGCAGTGAGGATGTAAATGCTTCGGTGCTTCCTGTCAAAAACAGCTTTTATTTATAATTTATCCTCTGTCAGTGATGTCTTTTTTTAAACTTAAGAACATCTGACATGTTCATATTATTTTCACTCTGATCTACATCAGTGTTGTGTTGTTGTGTTGCAGCCCAAACCTCGGAGAGTTTACGAGCCAAACACCTACAAGGTACCAACAGAGAAGAAGCGCTCGGCCCTTCGCTGGGAGATTAGGAACGATCTGGCGAACGGTCTCCTTCCACACAAATTTAACTATCAATTTTAGGCTTTAGATTTGCTACGTCTTTTACATACTTGTAATAAACTGTTGCTTTTTTTTTTTTACCATTTGCATAATTTATTCATGACGTTTGTTGTTAAACATAATAAACACATACAGCTGCTCCATGACTGCTGTCAGTGAATATATTACAGATCATTGTGTGTAGTCTATGGGAAGTCAGAGTAGGGCAGTTTAAATGGATACAGAGGTGTGTAACGCTGGTCATGCCACAGCAGTTTCTGTTCCAGAAACCTGACAGTTTCCAAAGTGAGGACGAGGGCTTCGTGTTTCAGCATGCTGTGGACATTCAGACCTGACAGAGAAAAGACAAAAACATACTCATACTGCTGTCGTTCTCAGTTACAGGCACAGAGACTCTTTACTACCTAAACTTTTTTTATAAGGACTTGATGCAACTGCCGACCTAAGTCACGTAAAAGACGTAAGAATTAATGTAATGCTGAGAAACTTCTGTCATAGAAATGAATTTGCAGCCATTAACAGACTTTTGCCTTTTTCCCCCATATTAGTGATGGGAAAGCACATGTTTAATATAGTGATGTTAATGAAGGCCGTGTTTTCTTTAGGTGAGCGAGGCCCAGGGTCCATCATTCATGTCAGTGCCTCCACCTGTACCTTTCCTCATGTTAGAAAAAGGTGCAGTCAGACCAAAATCCACCTGGTGAAATCTACTTGCACAGTGTGGCTAAATCAGGATGAGACAGGAAATACAGTAGTGTGAGGAGGGTTAGCATAAACCTGAAGGAGCTAACGTGGGTAACAGGCTAAAAACGGTTCAAAGCTGTTTACTGTCTTCAGCCTGCTGGTGCTTCATCGCCCTTCAGTCTGAAGCCTCTTCTCCTTTCTGAAGTGAATTTGTCTTCAGCCTGTTCCACACAGGCAACAATGTGAAGTGAATGTTGGTCTGACTCCAGCTTTAAAGCTCAGCTGGGACACCGACCTTTCCAAAGGTGCAACACATCTGCACCTTTCAGCCCACACTGGTGAGTTTTACGACTATAAAACCTTTTGTGTTGAGACACAAACTGACTCACCAATAGCTGGAATGATGTTCACTGTCTTTAAATTCGCTGTGGCCTGAAGGATGTTTTCAGGAAACTCTTCACCTCTGAAAAAATATGAACAACTTCACCACAGAGCAGGATTTTGACGTATCTTTACAATATCATTTACACGGGAGCCTTGCTGGAGATACTCACACATCAACTATTAAAACAGACTCTCCCCAGTGTCTGTGTCTGATGAGGTCCAGCAGGTACTGAGAGTCTGGCGTAGGGATGTTAAGGGAGTCCACGATGTGAATGTAGTCCTGGAAAACAAGGAAGAAAATGTACTAAATTTCTTCTTCATGATATCTGATAGTAACTTTAATATGTCTGTCAACGAACAGCACCTGGTCGTCCCTGCACCACACAGAGAAAGATCCATCCCATCCAACGATAGTGAAACGAGCTGCTAACTCTGCTCTTTTCATGGCACCTTTCCCTGACTTAGCTTTTTTGTGTTATTTGTTACTTCACTTTAACATAAATTAACAGGTTCCAGTTACCTGACCCATCTTGGAGCTCAGCGCCACTTTGAGTCCTTGTACTCGAACCTTCATGGGCAACATGTAGTAGTAGCTGGTCGGCCCTCGGGGTCCGTGAGACACCCCACCTGAGGAACACATCACCTGTCAGACTCACTGCACAGACTACAGATTAAATTATTTTTGATGATTATGTTATATAAACTAAAAGCAGTCACCTCCTCTCCATATCGGTGATCGGATGCTTCCGTGTCGGGCCCGTCCACTTCCTTTCTGTCTCCACGGTTTCTTGCCTCCACCTCTGACCTCTGCCCTGTCCTTTGTGCTGGCGTAGCTCTAAACAGATCGAAACTATTTAGTCTCTGTTAAGCATCTGCAGCTACACAGCCCCATGCGCAGCAAGCTGCGACGCACTGTGTGTTCTGACACCTGTCGATCACGGCCAGCATGTTCCCCTACTGACTCCTGTTTGTCAGATTTTACACTTAGACAGTAGAACAAGACAAAGATGATATGAAGCAAACTTAAAAGAATTTGAATACAAATTCAGCAGAACTAAACTGAAGGTGCACGTTATTTTAGTCTTTAAAAATTCATTTTTTAAATAATTGTACTTTTACTATAAGAGGACATAGTGGAGGAAAAGAAACATAACTTAATCCTAAAATGAAATGAATTAGAAGTGTTTTTATAAAACTATTTAGAATAAGATGAGTGGATGCTACACTCATAGATACTTTTCAATGTTACTTTAAACCATCATCATAAACAGGCATTTGTGTCCAGGAAGCAGCAAAAAACAAAAAAAGACACAACAGCAATGTGTCACTTTTTCCTCCTTTAACGACTCTGCTAATAATAATAGTGCAGTTAGATTAAGTGTCACTAGCCAGTTTCACACTGTTGTCCCTCTTTGAAGTCTGAAAACAGACAAACAACAAAGCAGCACAGCACAGACGGCTTTAAAAGTGAGTAAATCTGTACTTACAATTCTTTTATAACTTCTCTGCCACATTTCAACGTCGTGAAGAATATCGAGCCTGAGAGGAGAGAAAACAAACGGCTCTCTTACCCAGGACTCACACAGAGTTTCCCTTTGTGACTGGATTTAAGATTTCACAACATCAGTTTGAAGAGTATGAACTAATCTCTACCTTGGAGGCACTGCGAAGACATCAGGGTGGAGCTGAGCCAAACCCAGCGGCTCACTGTTCAGGCTCTCCAGAGTCTCCACCCACGTCTGGATGGGGCTCAGGTGAGCAGGAACGACAGCATCGCACTTCCTCAGGAGAGGCAGGGAGCAGTCTGTGGGAGGAGGAGGACGCTCTGCAGGAGGAAACACAAGACCGGTCAGTACAGGGCATCGTTGATATGATGAACACAGACAGTCAGTGTTATTAAATTAAAAATCATTGTCGTCATCAACATGGGAGAGTTTTACTCCTGCGTATTCACGAGTCCCATGACACGCAAGACAAAAGTTTAGGATAATCCATATTTACAGAAGCTGTGAGTTTTGGACTCACTTGTTCTGGCAGGATCCACGAGATTTGTAGGCAGCAGTAAATTTGGAGGCAGCCCAGTCTCACCAGAGAACGACGAGGCAAACTGTGAGAAAGACAAGTAGGTGAGTAAGTGGAACAGCTTGAGGACAGAGTGACATAAAACACTGATATCTGTTAACACGCACAAGAAACAGACACAATTATGATTAGACATGATTGTTACTTGTCTGGATGTGTTTTGCCTAAAAACTACAAATATTCAGTTTACAACAACACGAAACTGAGGAAACATGTTTGCTTAACTGTGTACTTCAGCTGCAACGACATATGAATTTAATCTGTTACCAAAAACCGACGAATATATCTTGTCAGCATTACGTAGAAGTTTAAGCATTTTTTATCTGCTGGTTAAAAGATTAGCTCTTCTTGTTACCACAACCAACCATTTCCATAATGTTTATATTAGACATGAATGCTAAATGCTAAACTCATAAGCTGGAAATAAATATCTATAATCTCTGTTCCCATTAGAAATATATATCTTAAATAAATGGATTAATTTTAAAGCTAAAGCTAATTCATGCTGTTTATGGTCACAATTTACTTAGTTAACTAGAATCACCTCCTTACAGAAATTACACAAAACTGCACGTTTAGCAAAGTTACCACTAATTAATATCAATAACTTACTGTTTGAAACTATGTGCTGATAACATAAACTGTATATATATATATAAATATATATGTATAAACTGCACATGAAACAGATTTACAGCGCTGCTGCAGGTTAATGTCACTCACCCTTTGAGCGACTCCTCTGCTACAAACTACCAAAGACAAACGAAACATTTCTTGTCAGAAATAAACACTTAAATTCCTCTTATAACGTTGACATAAACATTATAAACGGAGCGAAAGCTTGTTTCTGTCCCTCAGAGTCTGCAGCACTAAAAGGTCGTGCTGGTTTTCCGTGTGGTGTGTCGGCGCATGTTGATGACGTGACGTGACGCGCCACAGTCGCGCCACCTACTGGTTGGAGATGTTTTATGTTTTTTATTACTGTAGTTTGTCACCTCCCCCAAAAATAATTACTATAAATAAATAAGTTGAAAAAAAATTCAACCTCCTGTTTTTTTTCTCTTTTTGTGTATATCTCCAGAGAAAACACAAAATACGAATAAAAAAAGTTTTACAGTTTGGTAGTTTTTTGAATGTAGTAACCAATAGGGAAAATACTTCAGCCAAGCTGATATTACACCAACTTTTTGCTTAAAATTTTAAATTACAAAGATGAAAAAATAGCTCCAGTAAATCAATGTGAGGGATATGTGGCCTGGTGTGAAATAAATCACAGGTTTCAAGAGGAATCAAGGTGAGGGAAACCTGAACAGAGACTGTTTCCAGCAGCCAGGTGAAGAGGTAGCTGGAGGGACTTAAGGCTGAAGGCTGTATGCTCTGGTGGTATCATCCCCAGAGCCCTGAAGGCCTGTGTTGACCAGCTCTGTGGGATCACCTATTTAATCTTACCCTGACTTGAGACATCTTGCATTGTCCTGATGCCAAAGAAGTCATCTCCATCTTCCTTCAGTGACTAAAGACCAGTTGTCCTTACAGCCCACATAATGGTGTTGATCCATTTCACACTTCAGGTGAGAACCTTCCTAGACCCACTGCAGTTTGGACCTATTGTATGCCATGTACCTAATTTTATTTTATTTAGAAAAAACTAAAGCAGTAGCACTATTTATGAGACTTTTGGTACAATATAAAGACAAAATTAAATACAGTGTACATTTTGCAATAATCTTTAATGTTTTATGGTCACCTATAAAATTAGTTACTATATAGTAATCTTACATAATTAATATTTCATATTTTCATACAAAAATGGTTAGAATACTTTAACAAAATGTAACTATTTACATCCCCAATTAATATAAAATATAGCAGGTGTTATAAGAACAGATATACAATATAATATGAAAATATGTACATTTTGAATATTTTTTACATTCAATTGATAATACAAAACAAAACAACTTCCCAAAAGGTCCATTAAATTTACTTCCTCTGTGACTTTTAACATTAAGGGTAAAGAGAGACAACTGGAGATCTTGGAGCCTTTGGGTGCCATAACAAAATCCAGGTTTCATTTCAATTGACATAAAAAATATCTACTTTTAAAACAAGTATTGTATATTACAAACATTTACTGTTACAAAGTGTGAAATAATTTACATTACATATATAATAAGTGCAGGAATGCAGCATTGTAATGTAGTTTTGCATCATACAACTTGCGAAAATGGCATTCAAGTAAGCATTTCATTGTGCTCTGTACTCTGTACATATGATAATAATAAACTTGAATCTTGAGGTACAGAAGTGGCTTTAGACACCAAAAAAAGTTAAATATTTCTTAAAAATCATAAGTCAAAATAAATAAACCCAATACAAAAAGTATATTAAACGAAATGGTTACCAACCTACACAAGGTTGGAGAAAAAGAATGTTGACCCTTTTAGGTCTTTTTCATCTGGAACTTCAAGGTCCAAGTTTCCTGAATTAAATTCAACACCTCCAAGTGTGTTATATTTGCGGCTTGGCACTTTTCGACTTTGTGCTTGAGTGGGAAAAACAGTGACGTAATATCCGTCTGAACTGTCAGGTACTCTTGAATCTTGAGAATAATGTGGCAATCGTGCATTAGCTACAGGCTGCTTTAAAGATACATCAATGTTACCAGTTGGGATTTGTCGGCTGTGTCTGGGGTTCCCCATGTCAATATTAACACCTGAGGGAGAGATCCCCTGTTCATAGTTGTGTGACACCTGGAGATGAGGTGAACCTCTGGCCCTAAGTACATGATCCTTCCCTGTGAAATCATCAATGTTGAGATCTTCATGGTTAAAATTAGTGTACTGGCCTAAATCAGCAGGGAAGCTGGACCTTACTTTGGCCCTAGCTGACTTTTTATCAGGGTGACGAAGTCTGACATCTCCATCTGTGTCCAGGTCAGGCATCTTCATGACCACGCCGGTCATATCTGATTTGCGATTCTTAGAGGACGGTCTTTTGAAATTTAGTGAAGGATCATCAATGTCAAGGCCTGGCATGCCAGCGCCTTTCAGCTTAGGTGCTGAAAGATTAATGTCTGGTGTATTTAAACTTGGCGGTTGTAATTTTCCTTTTGGACCATTAACATACAAATTCGGGATATTAAGGTCAGGTCCCTGTAGATCTCCGTTAATGTCGACATTAGGCCCTTTCGGCATTGTAACGTTGGGCTTCTTGAGCTTTGCATCAGGGATGTCAATGTTGACATCTGGGGTGTTAATGTCTAACTTGGGAGCTTTAAGGTTCATGTTTGGTAAGCCCAACTTTGGGGCATCAATCCCACCTTTCATCTTTGGCATTTTGAGACTCAAATCTGGAGTTTTTAGGTCTGGTGACTTGAAATTCAAGTTAGGGTCATCTGACTTTGGACCAGAAAACCCCACATCAGGTATTTTTAAATGTGGCTCTTTCTTTTTACCTGAAGGGGTTCCAAAATCAACATTTGGCATTTTAAAGTCAGTTTTTGTTCCTTTGAGATTGATATTGGGTGCACACATGTCAATATCTGGGCCATCTAAATTTCCATCAATCTCAGGTCCTTTCATGTTTGGTAAATTAACTTTAGGTTGTTTTAATTTTGGAATTTTTAACTTTGCTTTGGGTGACCCAATGTTGACATCTGGAGTGTTCATGTTTAACTTGGGAGCTTTAAGGTCCATATTTGGTATGTCCACATCAGGGGCACTGACTCCTCCCTTTATCTTTGGAGCTTTCAGACTAAAATCTGGTGAATTCATATCTGTATTTATGCCCATATTTGGTCCATTAAATTTAGGCAATTTCAGTTTTCCTGAAGGAGCATTTACATCCCAGTCTGGACCATGAAGTTCAGCCTTTGGTTTTGCCACTGCTGGCATTTTCAGTTTACCTGATGGCATGTCTAGGTTGAGCTTTGGGGTATTAAGGTCCAGCTTGGGGCTTTTCAGATCAACCTTGGGCATGTTTATGTCTGGTGCCTTTATTCCACCACCAAGGTTAGGACCAGAGAGATCTAGGTCAGGTGATTTGAAGTCCAGGTTGGGACCATCTAACTTTGGACCAGAAAGGCTCAAATTGGGCAGGTTCAAGTTTGGCTTTTTGAATTTTCCAGATGGACCAGAAATATCAACCTCTGGCATTCCTACATTAGCTTTAGGACCTTTAAGATTGACACTAGGTACATTTACGTCAACATTTGGACCATCTAAGTTACCATCAATCGCAGGTCCTTTTAGGCTTGGAACACTAAATTTGGGCATTTTCAATTTGGGCATTTTAAATTTTCCTCTGGGTGACCCAATGTTGACATCTGGGGTGTTAACATTTAACTTGGGAGCCTTAAGGTCCAGGTTTGGTAAGTCCACATCAGGGGTATCAAGTCCACCCTTTATTTTTGGAGCTTTCAGACTCAAATGAGGTGACTTAAAATCTGTGTTTAGGTCCAAATTTGGTCCTTTTGGCAAAGTACCTGTAAGACTTAAGTCAGGCAATCCCAATTTCCCAGAGGGACCATCAACATCAAGGTTTGGACCATGAAGTTCAGCCTTTGGTTTTGCCACTGCTGGCATTTTCAGTTTACCTGATGGCATGTCTAGGTTGAGCT
>JAUMHL010000001.1:2082433-2103599 GCA_032362345.1 Sandelia bainsii | reverse complement strand
TCTGGGTGACCCAATGTTGACATCTGGGGTGTTAACATTTAACTTGGGAGCCTTAAGGTCCAGGTTTGGTAAGTCCATGTCAGGGGCATCAATTCCGCCTTTTATCTTTGGAGCTTTCAGACTCAAATCTGGTGAATTCAGATCAGTGTTCATGTCCACATTTGGACCTTTTGGCAATGCACCAGAAAGATTCAATTTAGGCAATTTCAAGTCTGGAGCATTAAGCTCTGGCATTTTCGGTTTACCTGATGGCATGTCTACATTGACATTTGGGGTATTAAGGTCCAGCTTTGGGCTTTTGAGATCAACCTTGGGAATGTTTATGTCTGGTGCCTTTATTCCACCACTAAGGTTGGGGCCAGAGAGTTCTAGGTCAGGTGATTTGAGGTCCACATTAGGACCATCCAACGTTGGACCAGAAAGACCCAAATTAGGCTTTTTAAATTTCCCAGATGGACCAGAAATATCAACCTCTGACATTCCCACATCAGCTTTAGGACCTTTGAAGTTAACATTGGGTGTGTTTATATTTACATCTGGAACACCTAACTTTCCATCAATTTCAGGTTTTTTCAGGTTTGGGATGTTAAATTTCGGCATTTTCATTTTTGGCATCTTCAGTTTTGCTTTGGGTGAACCGATATTGACTTCTGGAGTGTTTAGCTTTGGGGCCTTAAGATCCATATCTGGTAAGTCCACATCAGGAGGAACAATTCCACCCTTTATATTTAGAGCTTTCAGATTCAAATCTGGTGAGGATAGTTCTGTGTTCATGTCCAAATCTGGACCTTTTGGTAATGTGCCTGAAAGATTAAATTTAGGCATTTGAAATTTGCTTGAGGGAGCATTGATATCGATGTCAGGAGTATTAAGGTCAACAACATTTTTTTTCGTTGCTGGTACTTTTAATTTACCCGAGGGCATACCTAAGTTGACATCTGAGCCGGACAGATCCAGTTTGGGTTCCAAATCTGGGGAACCAATGCCCCCTTTAAATCTGGGTGCTGAAATATCAAAATCTGGAGAATTTAGCTCACCATCCAACCCTTTCACCTTTGGTCCTGAGAGTCCAAAACCTGGCATTTTCAATTTTCCCAGTGGACTTCCAATATTAGCATCAGGCATTTTCAGCTTTGACTTTGGGCTTTTCACATCAAGTGAAGGTGTATCAATGTCAAACTCTGGCTGTGGCATTTTGAATTTTCCTTTCTGTGAACCAATGTTTACATCTGGTGAGTGGAGGTCTAAATATGGAGCTTTGAGATCCATACTTGGAGCACTCACATCAGGGGCATCTATGCCTTTTATCTTTGGAGATTTCAAAGTTAGTTCAGGTGTTTTCATCCCTGCATTTACATCCACATCTTTTTTTGTCTTGAACTTTGGTAGTTTGACCTTTCCAGAGGGAGCGTTTGCATTAATGTCCAATCTACCAGAAGGCACATTAATATCCACATCAGGGGTATTACATGATCCCTCAAAATCTCCCTTAAAACCTGGAACCTGAATGTCTGGTAAATCAAATGTGGGCATTGTAAACTTAGGAGCCTTGTATTTGCCAGTTGGACTTTTGATGCCAACTGTTTTGACACTCGTGTCAGGTGCTTCCCCTGTCCCTGAGAACCCAAATTCAGGCAGATTGAGTTTACCAGATGAAGCATTCACATCAAAATCTGGAGATTTAAGATCAATCTTTGGTTTCTTAAGTGGCACTTTGACTTTACCCAAAGGCATGCCCATGTCCAGTCCATTTGGATCAAGCTGTGACACTTCAACACCTGGCATTTCTAGATCTAAGTCAGGGGACTGCCTAGATAGCTTAAGTTTGGGTGATTCTACAAAACTGGAAGGACTGTCCAAATTTAGATCAGGCTTTTTCAGTTTTTTGGAATACTTCATACTGAGTTTGCCTGAGGAGCCATCTGGGGATCCTACATTCCCCATTTCAGGGGTACTAACATTACCTCCTATTTCTGGAGCGCTAAAAGTTCCATTGCTTTCTAGTCGCATATGCAGCCTTTCAGGTTTTGGCATTCTCAAGTCAAGTGATGGACTGTCAGTGTTTGGCAGTTGTACATCAGCTGCAGTGTTGACATTTGGACCTTCTGGTAATGTTCCAGACAGACGAAAGTCTGGAGTGTTAAGCTGTGATCTTCTCCCATCAACCTTTAGTCTTGGTACCTGAGTTCCACTCAGAGAAGCCCCACTCCAGCCGAGACCCAGTGGTGGGAGGTTCAGATTGCTGCCATCTGTTGTAGCTGAAAACCTTGCATCATCAGATTCTGAATCAGCATTAACATCAGTGTTTTGAGTCCTGGTTTTCAGAAGTCCAAAGTCAACTCCACGGCGAGGCAACCCAGTGTCATGTTTAAAGTTCCCCTTGGATGAGCCTTGTACTGTTGGCTCAGAAGCACCATAGCTGTTCTCACCACAGTCTTCTGCACTAACCAAGCCACCCCTCATAAACTTCTTGATTTTGGTCTTGTAGAGTTTACTATAAGAATCTTGCAGCATCTACAGATAGCAAAATTTGGAATGAATGAAGATAAATTGCAGTATTATTCTGACAACAATTAATGTAATTCAGATTGCAGTACAAAAAAGATAGTATGGTATGGATAGTATGGTACTTACATTAAAATATTTATCAGAACATAAGAACAACAAAGCTGAGCTGTGTATCACATTTGTAGCAAGGTAAAAGAAAATGTTGCATTTACTATAGCATTAATCTTTTTTACATGATAGTTCTGTGTTCCACCTACCATCTCAGGATCCTTCGCAGACTTTACATCCAGATTTTCAAGGCTCTTGCTAATGTTGCTCCTGGTAAGGACTTGCACCTTGTCATCAAATGGCTCCATCAGCTTTAGCACTTTTAACACCTCCTCTTTTGACAGTTTATCAAAATTTATTGTTGCTCCAAGAATTTCATCTCCTGGAAAAAAAAAAATTAAGTGCGTGCATACAGCTGCAGCTTATACTGTATTACAAAGGTACCATAGGTACACCAGGAAACTATGATTCATCAGCAAAGCAAACATAACAAGCAAGTTTTTCTTAACATTTGACCTTTTTTTTGAAAAAAAAGAAAACTATCAAGCTGTATTTTCACAAATATATAAATGTATACTACACCATGATTATACAATATCTATCCTGAATGACCACAAAATAATGCAATTAATTGCTACATATAATATACTATGAATTCAACTGCATTGATATGGTTGTTGATTGTGTAAGTACAGTGTTGGACCAAATTTTAAAAGGTGTTTAAACACTGTGTACACTTAGTTTAGTGTACACAAGGAATAAGGAGCAGGAACATCTGAGAAGGGTCTTTTAATTGAATGTAACCAACACTGTTACTCAAAAAACACAAAACCAAAGCCCCCCCAGAAATGACCATATAATAAAAACATTTTAATTAAGGCAGTATGCATTGCTGGGTTATAACATTATGCAATGTTTCTACGCCTCACTCAGTCTAACACAACCATGGACTTAGAAGTGTAGCATGATTTCCTTGAATTTGTAAGGCGTGTTCTTGTGTACAACAACTATTTAGTCTACAAGCTATGACACTATTATACCTTGCTTTCAAAGCAATCAGAAGAAATATGGAAAGGAGTCAAGTGTCATACCTTCCCTCAGTCCCTGTTTGGCCGAGGCACTGTTGATGTTGGAAATGACCAGCGCCCCCTCCTCTGATTCCTCCAAGGTCAGGGCCTCGGAGAGGCTCCTTCCTCTGCGATGTGATCGCTACAAACAAAGTCATTTCAAAAAATGTTTACAATAGAGGCACTTTTTCACAGGACAAACGTTCAAAAACAACATACGTTGTAAATGTAGCTATCACTGATAATAAATTATATCTAAATACATTTTACATACCATGATCCTTGTGTTTCTGTCGCACTAGCAGTGAAAAATCACTTTGGGTTAAACCTACAGGAGAAAATAAATTATTAAGTAAACAGATCAAGCAATTATGGTAAGATGACACATTTGACATACAGTGATACTTGATAAAACAAAACAGAAGGAGTAGTTAGCTTTCAGCGAAACAGATAAAGCCAGAAAATCCAGCAAACAGCTCTTGTGATAATATAGTTTCACCTTTTAAATCAGGTTAAACCACTGAGGGAAGGAAAGAGTAAACATAAGATATAGAACTTTAATTTGGTAGCTGACAATCCAGACAGATCTTCAAGACAGGATGCATTTGCATATTAGTTGTGTTTATCTTGGTAAAATACACAAACTTCTTAAGTATTGCACCGTTTTCTACAAGTTAAAATATATTAAAATAAATGCATTAATTAATCTGTCAAGGGGGAAAATATATCTGCAGCTCATCCAAATAAATTCTATATTAAGAAATTCTGCACTCTGTTTTATTTTATCATCATCACGCAAAGAGGAATGTTATTCCTTTTCAAAGAAATATACTGGCAGCAGAAACTCAAAGAAAAATGTGCAAATGAAATTTTTCAGCTATTATTTTAGTAATTAAAGTATGTTTTAGTACCGTTAGGAGTTAATGTACACCAATATACTGTAAATACTATGTATTATAAATTTCTCATACTAGAACACTCCTTTACCTTAGAGATAAACTGAACTGTACTCAACTTAAAATAAAATGAACAGCGTAAAACACTGAGACTGTAAGTGTGAGGGAGTCCGCATTTACATAAGTGATACCCAGGTAGTTCAGGGCAGGTGCATCACTCAGGTATTTGAGTTATGCCCTCGGGGCTCTTGGGTCCTACTGTAATTCAGGAAAATCGTGAACAGGTTTATCGAGAGTACTGAGAACAAGTGTTCTGTTGTTGGGTGTTTCCTTTTTATAAGCACACAATGTAAAAGTGAACACACCCACTGCTTTTCAGTATAGAAACCCTGGAAGACCTCCGGTGTGTCCAGACACGATGTTCTATCGAGATCACGTCATGTGATGTGTGAGCTGGATAACTGAAACTGTGCTCTATTCAGTATCCCCAGCCGGCTGCTGATTGTGATTCTTTAAATTCAAATTCATCTGGTAATAATGCAGAGTCTCTACCATTTACACAGCATCAGAGTGTCCTTACAGAATGAAAAGTACAGTAATTATCACAGTATTGTGTGATATTTTCTACACAATTCAAATTACAATCAAATAAGTCACATCTGTCATCAGGTTCTGGCACATTTAGTTAAAATCTTACTCACCATTCATTCAGATATGACGAATGTTAAAAGTTATATGAAAACAGTTATAAAACAATATAAAATACATGTATGATACAGTAAAAATAAAAAAGTGCAGTTTTAATGTTATTTTGTTTCTAAATGTTTTTGTATTTATTGCATAAAACCAAATACTAACATCAATCAGAATTCTGCATTTAGCTGTTACAGACAACTTTAAATGACAACTGAGCAGCTGATTTGCTAATAATAAAGTTGCGTATTAAAGGTTTTGCAGTTTAGCCAAGGTACACATGCCTGCAGGTATAAAAGTGAAGCTAAATGCACAATACAGTTAGTCATCAATTTAAAAATTCTCTCTCTTTTTTTTTATGCATCAGCAACACAAAATTATGGACGTACATTTGTAACTTAACAACAGTGGAGAAACTGTGGTGTGGTGGTGCATGAAAAAGCACTGTAAGCAAAAATAAACGGAGAAACCTGTTGCATGAATTTTCTCTGAAAATACAAAAAACCTGGTTGATCATGATTTTTTCTGAAAAATCATTTATGATAATTTTGAGGTGAGTGTGTGGAGAGGCGACAACAGACTGCGTGCAGAACAGACAGCACAATTAAAGATTAAGAGTTGCATGAATAGACTATGCAAGAACTGATTTAGAAACAAATTTAAAGAGGACTCGGGATGAGTAGCACAGCACTGGCTTGACAGAAATTACATGAATGACATGAAACTGACATGAAGAAATGGACTCAGCAAACCACAGGATGAAACCAACAGCTGGAAAAAAATCTATAAAAAATATAAATGAAATTTACCTCAGGATGCATCAGGACGGTGTTAAGTTGACATCTGGTTTCTGTGTTGTGGGAGTTGTGCCACAGTTTCACTGCTGAGTTATCAGTCCATGATGTTTGCTCTGCAGGTTGTGACTGAGGAAAGGAGCGCCAGTCAGGTGGACGAATACTTTACTTAAAGCAGACAAACAGGTTCCACGTTAAAAGTCCCGCCTCCATTAACTGTCAACACACACACACACACACATACACATTCACATCACACACCTTGAGTAGTACATGCCATCAGTTCACATGAAAACAAACACACACACACACAAGCAAACAATAGCATGACTCTGACCCGCTTTTCCTCACACGTCAGCACATCTGTTGCCACATGCAGACATCTGTAACGTGCACACAGACGGATGAAATCCAGCATTTCAGTCGAAACCTCGACTTTCAGGAATCAAGACAGAGAGAAAATAAAAACATAAACCAAACACTCCCCCCCGACAACGTGATAAGTGTGTTAACATGTGAAAAATGCTGACCTGAGCCAAGGGAGCGGCAGGTATTCACTGTGTGAGTCACTCTGATTACATGCGCTTGTTGGTGACAAAGACTGCTGTCCGTGTGAATCTGGATAGAAAGAAAAGACAGTGTTCAAATGCATTCTCATGATATAACCCTACCTGAAAAGGTGCAGCTGGGGCTCTGGGCACAGCCCAGTGGGCGCTGATGTTCACTGTGTTCTCAGGCAAATCCTGGTGTAAAAATAAACAGAACTGGTATGGCAACGTTTATAAGCAATTAAACACCCGTTTAGTCATCATTAAAGCTTAATTAATAACGAGTTATTTAATTAGCAAGTGGAGATGCACTAATTTCACTTTTCTTGGCTGATTCTGATTTTAATAATCTGACCTGCTGATTTTGATTTTGGCCAATTCCACTTTCCTTTGTCAGAAACATGTTTGCAATTTTTCTTTAATGACATTTTTTTTTTTGCAATTTAAAAAAAAGACTATTAAATAACTGATGAAAGATTGAGATTAGCTGCGAACATCTAACAAAATTATAAATGTAATGGATCTACAGTTGGTTTTAAACGACCAAAGCATCAAAGAAAAACTCTGTTATCATCCACAGTATTAAGATATGTTAATTAAAGCCGTTTTGTGCCTATAATTAGATTTTTTTATGCCATGACCCATCAATTTATAGGTGGGGTGTCGTTTCACCTCTTTCACCCAACAGCACCAGTAGTTTGGAGGATACCAGAAGTTCTCCCGTAGTAAGAAAGTAGAAGCTTCTCGGCATCTTGCAGGGTTGAAATCTGATGCACCTTGTCAATACACAGTACAATTACATTATACTGTACATGTACATATATACCTGTCTATAACATCTAACATGTAAGATTCTTAAAGCAGATTATATCCTGCTATGAGTTCAAAAACATCTGTTTCTACAGAGCCACAAAGTAGTTTCCTGTATCTTTACAAGAAAAGCAAAAATGCAAAAGAAATTTTATTTTAAATTATACTGATCTGCAACAGTGTCACATTATGAAAGACAGACCTTCATTTACACGTAATTAAAGGCGTACAGTGTCGCATTATGAAAGACAGACCTTCATTTACACCTAATTTCACACAGAAAATCTCAAATTTAATCTCACTATTGACATGATTTGATGACTGCAAAACAATCCATCATTAATTCACATTTACATTAGGGTTGAACTACAGGTTTAATACAAAAAATAGGCTTTTAAACCTGCAGCGGCATCTGACATTTCACTTATCTGTGCACCAGTATTTCTTCTGCGTGTTTAAAACCAGTTATAAGAAAAAACAGAGTCTAAAATAATGGCTTATCAAACCCACAATTTAGTGGAAATGGTTCCATAAATGTCTTAATTAAGGTGTAACAAGACGTTTCATAGCAGCTAACAGAATATCTATTTTTCTATTTTGTCACATTAAGACATTTAAACAGTTCCACTACTTTCCCATCATAGGTAGATTATAGGTGCATATAAAGCAGCAGGGCATTATTAGATTCTAATTTACCAATAAACAAAATCAAAGGAGCAGGCTCAATAGATTTTAAAAGCAAATTTCAGTTTTTATGTGTTAAAGAAATAATGAATACAGTTTCTGCAACATGAATGATCAGATTTAAAGGAACTACAGTAAACATCAGCACAAAAATAAGAAAGCGTCAGACTAACGTGAATCATCTCCAGTGAACATCATCACTTCTCTGCTCCGACAATAAAAATGTCTGTAACATAAAAAATGTAAAGATGTGTGGAACGGAAAAGTGCAAGTATAAAAGTATTTCTTCTGATTTCCTGTCTTTCAGTCACCTCGATCTCCTCGGCCACCGACCAGTCTCTGGAAGATGGAGTGGTCAGTTTGGCAGAGAGCAGCAGGGGTGTCAAACTCCACCACCTTCCCAGCTTGCATCACCAGCACCCGGTCACAGTCCATGATGGTGTTGATCCTGGTGAAACAAAACACAAAGGACTTTTATTCATTTTTCATAGCGGCTTCTTCTGCGTGACATGCTGAAAGTGTGATACACTGACTCTTCACAGAGACATGAAAACGTTTTAACCTGTGGGCGATAGTGAGAACAGTCTTGTCGTGAAACTTCTCTCTGATGGTCTGTTGCAGCAGTTTGTCCGTTTTCTGATCCACACTGGCCGTGGCTTCATCGATGCAGAGAACCTGCACGATGGGGAAACAGTGTATTCATGACAAACAGCGTCACTTGACGTGCTACGTGTACGGCAACATTCGTATGTACAAACATCGATTGTTAATTATTAATGAAATCTAAAGTTATTGCACAGTTTGGGTTCAGTACTACAGTATATTCGTATCATTATTAAGGAGATTATGGTCATCTGTGACAGGATAACTGTTATAATAATCATAATAATAATAATAATTGATACTTTATTGATCCCCTTGGGGAAATTGTTGTTTGGACAGCTGCTAGACACCTCGGACATGTAATCTGTGTGATTGTTACCATAAAATTACATTTAAAATCAATTATAGACGTTATTATGAATTTAAATTACATTGGAAAGTAAATGTGTTGACTGAAATAACTGCACAAAGTGGAAGCGTTTTCTCCCAGTAAATATAAATCTTCCTTAAACAGTGGTTCAAAAGCTTCTAAAGATCTGAAGTCGGGTGGATACATCGTGACCTGCGTCTGTGAATTTGTGTTGTTGTTAAATCGCATGAGGTGTGAGGACCTGTGACATCATCAGCCAGTAGAGCTACCTGAGTAATCACCTGGCACACCTGGTGTTTACTGGCTGTTGTTCCTTTGTCACCTACTGATCGCTTCCTCCTGAGGTAAAGCTGGAAGACAGACACTGCCTCTGTCCTTTTTTTTTTTTTTAAGTGACTTTACTCTTTTATGTTGTTTTCATTGTTACCACCACTTTTATTTTGAAGGCTGACTGAGGTGTAATCAGTTATAAGTTCATAAATACAATGAAATTTGAATAAATCCATCATTAAAGAGCAAATGTTGGAAATTACACAGCTTTGTTTTTGGTCCATTATTAGTAACCAGATGTACATTTTTTACATTCAGTTAATAATATTCTTAAGATTTTCACACCTTCTGCATTAATACAAAGTGTATTAGCTGCATTGAGCTTTACTCATCGTGCAGACTGTCAAACCACAGACAAGTATTTTTAAGTTCTCATAATGAAAACAAATCAAACTGTCATAAACACAGAGCAGATGACAATGAGAGGTGTGGCTGCACAGTGAAGTTATATTCCCAGAGATTTCCATCAAACCAAACCAAGTTTTTGATGTTATTTGATACCTTTTTTCACCAATACCCAATAAATGCATTTGCATTTGATTTGCAGTGACAGTTTCTTTGTTCTACAGCTGTATCAGAGCTGCAAATTAAAACTTTTCCTGCTGCTACTTCACATTAAAAGCACAGGCACAGTCACATGTGCAGCTGCAAAACAAGACAAGAGTCCAATATTGACAAGGGTTAAAGGAACAAGAAGGAGCAGCCACAGTGACCTGCAGGCGACAGGCTGGACTCTGTGCAGCATGTTGCACAGAGTAGCTGCACAGAGGTTTGGTGTAATCACACAGGTGAGGTCTCACCTTGGCCTGGGTCAGCAGAGCTCTGGCCAGACACAGCAGCTGTCTCTGACCCACAGAGAAGGATTTTCCTCGTTCTCCAACATCAGCGTCCAGACCGCCTGACAAACACGAACACAAACCGCGTGAGAGGCTGAATCTGACACCACAATCACGTCTCGGTGACGTTGGCACAACACGAAGAAGTTTTTTTTTGATAAAACTGGGTGTGAAATGGCACCTAACATATTAGACTCCATGCAGCCGTGAACACATTTGTTGGTACCCTTCAACAAATAAAGAAAAACTCAAAAAGTGATAAAAAAGGACATAAAAAACAGTAGTATCTTTTGGTTTTTGATTCAACAGAATATGTGAATGAAATCAATGAATATTCTTAGTTTAACATATAATCATCTTTTCTATGGGTACTATCATTTTTTGTGGATTCCATTTTAATTTGTTTTATGATGTAAAGAGACCATATTATGCACAATCCACTTTTTGGTCATTTTTGTAAATGTATATGATTCTCCTGTGTATGTAGACACAAACCAAGTAAAACAGAAAAGTGCCTTCACTCCTTTTTTCTACATTTTCCTGTTTTGTGGAAACCAGTGTTGAATGGTGTGTTCAGAATTTGCACTAGTAATAATGTCCTTTAGAATATCAGGGACATAATCTGTCCTCCGGCTCAGTCCAAACACTGTGTGTGTGTGTGCGTGTGTGTGTGTGTGCCTGTGTGTGCGTGTGTGTGTGTGCGTGTGTGTGTGCGCGCCTTCTATTTCTTCTGAAAAAAGCTGAAACACATCGAGGACACACCTGAGACTTAAAAGGGGTATACTATGGGCACTTTAAAATGTTATGTTAAATCAAAAATCAAAAGCAAATCTGATTTTCTGTTTCTTTGTTTTGTTTTTCCTTTGATTACTTTTGCAGAAAGTAAAGACAAGATGAAATTTAATAAAACCTGAGGGAGAGGGAGGAGAAGGAGAAGACAAAGATGACAGAAGATTGTAGCTATAGGTTGATTTTTTGTCAAATAATCACCACAGTCTTGTGATAGATGAGCACTTTGTGCTGCGTGCACCTGGGATAAGTTAAGTAACAACGACATGGATGATTCACACTGAGGTAGAAATAATTCTAACATACCCTGATGCTTTGTAATCACTTTCTCTTTAGGGAACTTTTCTGAACCAAAATGAACATTTTGCAATCGTCATCCAGACGGTAGTCGACCACATGGTCAGAGAGGAACGGTGCTGGGTGGAGTGAACACTCAGAGGAAGCAGACGCACCTCAGCTTACAAAGCATCGCTCTGCTCTTCTGCTCATCGTTAACTCACTGTGTCATCTCAATCTTATCATTTCACTCTCTAACAACTACCACATTACTCCCCCCCTCTCCGTTAGTCCCTCACCCATCCTGTTGACCACAGAGCTGAGGTGGCACTGGTCCACGACGTCCAGGAGCTGTTCGTCTCCTTGTCGCCCACACGGGTCCAGATTCTCCCTGATGGTCCCACTGAACAGGAAGGGGTCCTGAGGAATAATGGCCAGTCTGGACCTACAGGGGGCGCCAACAACAACAACACACACACACACAGAGAAGCGTCCGTATTGACCTGCTTTATTTTACTGTACAACAGGGTTGGCTAAAGATCAGCTCACAATCCTTTTTAATCTGAAATACCATCCAGGATCTGAACTGTGATCTTTGTTTATGGCTTTAAAATTAACAGAAGTGTAAAGTCAGTGAATCAAGCACAAATTGGCAACACAAGCTCTGGTCTGAGTTAGTCCAACCCTGCGAAAGAGGTCTTTTCAGTGCACCTGAAATCAGAGGTTGTTGACATCTTTGAGATCGATCACAACAGAAGAAAATAAACTGTGGATAATGCAGAAAAAAAGTTTTCAATATACTAATGGTAACATTTCATTAACCATGGATAAGACACAGTAAACTCTCACTGATAGTTTCATGTGGACTCACTGTATGTGGGAGACTTGACTTTATCTAACTTATAATATGTTTTATGGATTTATTGTGTCTTATGTTCAAGTCTTAAATGTGTGTTTTACCCCTTAAGAATGACAAAGTTAGAATTAAGTTAATTTTTGAAACATTATTATTTTCAGTCAAACTGAGGCCAATTTCTGACTTAAAATATACACAAGACTCAAAACAAAGTTGAATTTATCACCTAAAACAAGGAAGTTATGTTTTCAGTTCTGTTATTTTATCCTTTTGTGACAAAAGGTCACAAGTCATAAGTGATTAGATTTAATATTGCTTTGTGGTTTGTGGTGAATTTGTTTGACTTTTTTTCTCATGAACTCTCTCAATTGACTAAAAAAGCATATATTTATATATTTTATATTTCTCTTATTAAAATTTAGAGAACTACGCAGCCTCAGTGGATGTTTGCTCCGTCTGAGTGGCCTTATGGCCTTTAATCCCATTAACAGTCAAAAAACTGGACCAGTTGAACAGGAAAACCTCACAAAAAACTGGAAAACGGAAAAAATCAGAGGATGCAACACAGAAAATTTAAACCCCAGCTGCTGGTAAATTGATGACAACATAAAAACAGACACACAATCAGAACTGTATTTCTGACATACCTGAGCTGAGCCAGGCCCACAGTGCTGATGTCCAGTCCATCCAAGAGAATCTGACCCTGGCTGAGCTCCACCATACGGAACAGGGCCAGAAACATGGTGGACTTTCCAGAACCTGTGCGTCCCACGATGCCCACCTTCTCTCCAGGTTTCACCACCAGGCTCACCCCATCCAGGGCGTTAGGAAGACCATCTCTGTACGCCAAAACCACACCGTGGAACTCCAACCAGCCCTGCTCGGGCCACGCAGGAGGCAGCTGATGATGAAAACAGGGTAATACGTCAAAGAAAAGTGAGTCTTCAAACTTGTTGCACAGGGGTCTATGCTTCAAAACTGTCGCAGGAAGCCAAATTAGGTGTATGTCACATCAGTTTCTTTTTATTTTTGTTTGTGTCAAACCGTTTGTGTCAAACCGTAAGTCAAAATTGTGAAATAACAAGTCCCAATTATGAGATGAAAAGTGAAAACACTGACTGAGTCAAAATGCTGACATAAAAAGTCAAAATTACAAGATAAGAAGTTACAAATTTGACTTGAAAATTATGAGATAAAACGTCTGTGTTTTGACCCAATAAGTCTGTTATCTCATAATTAAAATTAAAAATAGTCATGCCAAACTTTTCTCCTTCATTTTTTTCCCTATAGTGGCAGAAATGAGCTTCCATACACATGTGTTAAGGCTGTTTATGGTGTTAATGTCACTGTGTGTTCATGGCAGTGTAGCAGCTGGTCTGACCTGCGTGTTCTGGTGCTGTGGTTCAGTTGGCAGGCCGGTGGAGTATTCCTCAGTTCGCTCCACACTCACCAGCTGCATCTCAGTCTGAGTGAAGCTGAATATGAGGCCAGACAGCAGCGTTGTGATGGACAGAGCGTAGGACAGCGACAGACCTACCAAACCTAACATGACCAACAACAAACACGCTGACTCTTACTGAACTACAGCCACAACAGTAATTACTGTAAATGTTTTATAATTGATGTACGGCCACCAAACCCAGCTGTCTGTCTGTCTCACCTGGGTCAACAGAATGAAACTGGTGCTGGATGACGGCAATCCCCCCGAGGCCTGTCACCACAGCTACTCCAATCAGCTGCAGACGGATGTCCAGCCACTGCATGGCGGCATTGCTGAGAAACAAGCAGCGCTGGTTCTGCTCCAGACGTTTAGCGCTCTCCTCCTCAAATCTGGAAAATAGTTTAGTTTTATATTAAGAGAGCCAGCTCTCCCTGTGTTGTGATAGTTGACAGCATCCACATGGGATTGGTATTTTTGGAGGGATTTAGTCTCTCAGAAGAAGACATAACCTGGTGAGCATGGACTCTCTAGAGAAGCACACATATTAGGAAATCAGGAAGCAGAGGAGAAATGTGGAAGTAAATTGCACCCACTTAAACTGAATCTTAAATGAAATTTGTTTTGTCGTTCCTTTGTTGCTGTTTTTCATCTAGTACCTTTGTAGTTTTTATCAAATGGTGACCTCCAGCAGCTAACAAGATTTTTAGATGATGGAAGCAATTAAATGTGATTTTGTGGAACTAGTTTATATGTGTATAAATAATAAGAATCTTTGAGAAAACAGAGGATTTGTGACATACGAATATGTACTCAAACAAGCTAACAACTAACAATTCTGTTTTGGCTTATGTAGTTTTCAACAACACAATGTTCCATTAAACATGTATACACATCAGTTCTTTAATAACCAGGTTTATGGCATCAAAAATGCTTATGTTGTGTGTTTATGTGCAAACCAAAGAATATCAGCCATTGTTTCAATACTGGATACCACTGACAGCCTCAGACTGGTTGTCTCTCACCTGGCAGAGCTGCCGCTGGCCCGGATGGTCCCCAGCCCAGTCAGTGTCTCTGAGAAGTGCGAGTAGACGGGCGACAGAGTGAGGCTGCACAGTCGCTTCAGCTCCCGAGAGGTGTGTCTGTAGAAGTGCTGCGTGCAGTGATAGAGCACAGC
This sequence comes from Sandelia bainsii, assembly GCA_032362345.1. Taxonomy (NCBI): domain Eukaryota; kingdom Metazoa; phylum Chordata; class Actinopteri; order Anabantiformes; family Anabantidae; genus Sandelia; species Sandelia bainsii. The sequence goes on along the minus strand of JAUMHL010000001.1, from coordinate 2,088,876 downwards.
CAGGGGCAGCAGGGGCACGAGGACCCAGGGCAGGCCGTAGCTTATCACCACCAGCATGCCCAGCAGACTGAACACGTTGGCCAGCAGGATGTTGAGAACGAACGGCAGGCTGTCGTCCACACTGTACAGGTCTGAGGAGAAACGGTTGAGTATGCGACCTAGCGGGGTGGTGTCGAAAAAATTCACTGTGGCCTGGGGGGGGGGGATGTAAACAGGATGTTATTTAGCCTTTGTTTTAACCAGGGTACTTGAACATTAGAAAAATATCTTCATTGCAATTAAGTTAAAGCTGCTCTAATAAGGGCCAAACATTTCCCTTAGGTCAAGTAGGAGGAGACCTAAACTGGAGCTAAAAGTGTGGTCAGTGCTGGATTTCCATTTAAAAGGTGGTGACCAGAACAAGGTCTTCAAATGAATGGTAATGTCACTGTATGTCTGTTGGATGTGTAAATAAGCAACTGTTTGCTGTATGAATATAAATGTGTGGAAATCATACAGTCATGAGTCTGCTTCTCTAACCTCTAACCAGCCAAACATGACAAACTCAATCTGCTGTCAGACCGTGGACCCATAGCTCAGATGACGCACCTTAAGAACCCGATCTAGAAGTCTGTTGTGGATCACGGTGGCAGCGCAGATGGCTCCATAGGCAAAGAGGAAGGCTCGGAGGGCAGTGAAGACGGTGTTGGCAGCAGCGATGGAGCCGTACATGGTCAGATAAAACCTGACATCAGAGCTCATGTTTGAGGGAAGCATTTGCACAGATGACAGAGGAGATCTGGATGGATATAAGTGAAGATTTCATTAAGATTTCAGTAAACATGAATTTATATTATATAATAATTCTGTATAGAACAACAAGCTAATTTTAGACAAATCAACACAGGCTTCAAACTAAACATAAGGTCAAAATTACAATTATATTTACAATATATTTATAAAATACAAAATATTTTTCTGTGCTTTTGTATTATTCCATAGCTTAAATACAAATTGCTAACAATATATAATAATATCAGTTCAAAAAAGCTTCCAAACATGTTTTGATATAAATTTTATATTGTGTCTTACAGTGATATTGTGAAAAAAATCTGCAAAAAAGCTGATTGTTATCATTCAATTAAAACATTATTGATTGGTCAACTCACACCAGGCCACCAGGAGAGAAGAGCAGCAGGTGAGGTGAGGTGAAGGCACCTGGGAAAGAACTGTTAGTCCTGGAGGAACTGTTGTTTTTCAGCTCCGAGATCCAGTGCGACAGCCACCAGTCAGAAACATTCTTAGAGGCTGAATCGCAAAAAAAGATGTAAGACTGGATATAAAATAAACTGATTCACAGCACATTCCTCCAACGTTTGACTAAACGGAGGTGTCTCCTGAAACAGATCATAATTTATCATAATCAGATAGATGTTTGTGTTGTTGTGTTGCATAATTGTGAATGAATAAATGAATATAACTCTGCTTACAGGACACAATATATTCATACAAGTTCCGTCCAGAGTGGTGCACATATATGTCTATACATGTATATAGACATATACATGCTACATTATATTATACTGGGGACACTGTAACTGCAGCGTGAGGCACTTTACATGAATGGAAGCGTCGGCTGATTGTCAACACTGTACATGTATAATGCTGAGAAGCTAAGCTGTTGATCCAAACCTTGCATGAGGAGCAGAGACATAAGGATGGAGGCGGCCAGCACTCCGCCCACAGCCACCCAGTAGGTCTGGTAAACTCTCCACGCCAGCCCGCCCACCTGCTTCTGCTCCGCCCCCGTTAGGTCGGGATCACCATCCCCACATAGATCGAGGGATGAAGTCAGTATCTCCTCATCCTGTGCCACACCATCTGGACCGACCCACCAAAATAAACTCAGAACAAAAGCTACATTTGTATGTGCATCACTACTTCTACTGTCAAGCGGTTATAACTTCGCACCTTTCTCTTTCGCGTTGTTGTCATTCTTATGTTTTTTCGGCACCACCTCTACCAAAGGAAGTACTTCTGCCGGTGTCCCTGTTTAATAGCAAAAAGTTGAATAATTAATTATATCTTTACAGCCAGAACAGGTCACTTCCTGTTTTTAATAGATATATTTACACAGTTATACTTTAGAAAATCTCCTACGGTGTCTAATTCTGTCTCTTTCTAACACAGATCATATCAAACATTCCCTTTGGACTCATCTCTGTGTAGTACTATCATAATGTAAAACAATACATTTTTACAATTATATATATTTTAAAGGAATTATTTTGTACTATCAGTTAAATAACCACTTTCTCTAGACTTCCCTTAACATCCCACTGTGATATCCAACCAAAAAATAATACTGTATGATCTGACAGAGTAACCAGAGAAATTACAAACAAACTGAAGCCAGATGGACTGAAAAAAGACCTTAATAATAATTACAGACTAAAATTTGAGACAGAAGTTCCTAAGACTTTGGAAACACCTTTTTATTCTCACAATTTAAGCACTTAGCAATTTAATCCAATTAATTTTATCAATTGGAAATGTTAAGTGAGCAAATTCCCAAAAGTATTTTTCTTCATTACGTTTGTAGAATGAACTGTCAACATTTTGTAGCTAAATAAGTAAATATAAAGTTAATGTGATTTTAATTCAGCATTTTAAAACAGACTAAATCCAACAATACCTGATTGTGACATTTCCACCTGCCTAATGCCGATTCTTGTCTGTACCTGTTTTGATGATTGTTCCGTTGTCCATGAGGACCACCATGTCAGCTTTGTCCACAAACTCTATGCGGTGCGTGCAAAGGATTCTGGTCTTTCCCCTCAGGAGCTCAATGATGCATTTCTGCATGAGGTGTTCAGCCACGTCTGTATCGACCGCTGCCAGTGGATCGTCCAGGAGGTAAATGTCTTTGTCCTAAAGTAGTGAGGTTAGGTGGGAAAATTAAAGGACAGAGTAGCATCACACACTGGACGCAGTAGAAATAAAAATATTTTGGTAAAATCAGATTCTAAACAGGTTTTATCCTTGTTTTCTGCAGACTGACTGCAGATTTGTTTGACAAAACCTTGTTCATGTCTTGCTGAGCTTGAAGCAGAAAGCAGGTTTGCACAGAGGACTGACCATGTAAACAGCTCTGGCGAGGGCCAGCCGAGCCTTCTGTCCTCCACTCAGAGTCACTCCATTCTCTCCCACTTCTGTCGTGTCACCATTTGGCAAAACCTGCAGAGAAAGTTTAGCACAAGTTAATGCTTGTAGCTGACAAGCTCCCTGTTCTTATGACATGATGCTCAATGAATTGATGGAAGCAATAAAACTGCTTTTAAACATGCAATGTGTGCAAAAGAAAAAAGTTAACTGAATGCACAAATATAAATTAATGCATCCTTTGGGGACAATGAATATCAACCAAATTTCATGTAATCCCAGTTGAGATTCCTGCGCAACATGTGGAACACAAATATTCCTTTTTACATCAGTCTTTCTAGAAGTTGTTAAAGACTCCCTCTAAAGCATCAGACTGAGCAACATACTAAATATGCTTCTGTGTCACTGAACTCAAGTCTCATTAAATGACAGAAATAATGTTAATTTACACATACAGACAGTAAAAGAAATAAATATTAATGTTCGTACATTGAGGTCATCTGAGAGAGCACAGGCCTCAATCACAGCCTGGTAGAAGGCGGGGTCATAATCTTTTCCAAACAGGATGTTGTCTCGTACTGATGCATGCTGGATCCATGCTTCCTGAGAAGCCAGACCGAACCCAGCCTCTCTGTCTGCAGCATAAATCACTCCACTGCGCCTGCAGAGAAAAGTGCACGGCTACATCTCAGTCACACGTACAGTACAGGGTAAAACAGAGTTCATCAATAATAAAATCACTTTAGGAAGTCTGGTTCCCACTACAGCAGGATGAAAATAACCATCCATACAAAGTCAAGCTGTATTTTGTTTACCACTAAACACTATATATATACATATATAAGATATATACAGAGGAGTGCATACTGAATATATTTAAGTTTCAGATGTTCTGTACCTGTTGAGTTCTCCTGTGAGAGCAGCCAGTAAGGAACTCTTTCCACAGCCGACCTTCCCAACCACAGCAACCAGAGAGCCCTGAATCAGACACAGATCAACACTGTTACTGCCACATACTGACTGCAAGATTCAACATTAAAAATACATTTACAGACAGAAAAAAAACTGTTGTGAAGGCTGTTACAGTAAATGTTTAATTTAAAAGCCTTAGTGGCCAATTATTTTATTTCACTTTATTTGAATCAGTTCAAAACACCTACAGCACTGTCAGGTCTGTTTAAAAAAACACATTTAATGCAAATTATTGTAGATTTAAAAATGTGTCAATGTTTCTAGATTTCTAGGTTTTAGAGAAAGCTTCGTTAAAATCCCGCTCTACTGCAGTGGTTTGTTCTGAACCAATGCTGCAGGAAGCGTAAAGACGAAAGGGCACAAGCACAACATAGTAATTCATATGTACATACAGTATTTACTAATTTATGGCTTATACCTTGGTTATGTGTAGATTGAGACTGTGAAGCAGCAGACTTCCCTTAGGAGCCACAGTTTCAGTTTCTCCTTCTTTGTTATGGTCCCGACTATCAGGCTCCTTCCAGGAAAATGTTCCCTGGCTCAACAGGACCGATGTCTGACTGTCTTCAGGAGACACTGTGGACAGATATGTTTCTGAACAATGACAATACAACACTGCATATGACGTACAACAACATTTAACTGTATTTTTTTTCCCCAAAAGTGATATTTGAGACAACTGGACCTGATTGAGGTTCAGTTCTAAATGACTGGTGAATTGAAGAAACCTTTCAAGTCAGAGGTGAAACCTGAAGCAAATCCGCTGCTATCAAATAGCACTTTTGGAAATACAATACTGAAACATTTCTCTGAAAGTCTGAAACATTTCAACTTAACAAGAAAGAAGTCCAGTCGCCATGACTCAACGTCCAGCGAAGGCTGAGTTGTTTGAAGCAGTACATTGACTTTTTCCTGCCACTTTGCTCAGCTTTTGTTCATTTATTAAAACACACACAATCCCTCAAAGCAGCAGCCTACCCAGAGCATAGTACGCCTGCAGATCCTGGTTGATCAGCTTGAAGAAGCGTTGGATTCGTTCCAGAGACACTTTGGCCTCCAGGATGCCGTTGAGCACCCAGGGGAAACAGTTGAGTGGGAAGATCAACATTCCCACCAAAGCGAGTGTGGTGAAAACCTACAAGGGAAGAGATCAGCTACTGAGTGTGGACTTCACTCACTTATCCTGCATGCCGTACTACTGTACAAACTAATGTCTACTTATTCTTTATTTTTTTCCATATATTCACAGGAGAGAAACAGCTTTTTTATAGGACAACCGTTCAGTGATAGACTCCACAGTCATACATTTACAGCAAAGTTTGGTGCCTTTAATCAACTTTTATTTGTTATAGTGGAGAGAGAGCTGGTGATCATGTTAAAAATGGCTTAGAGTTTGTGTGTTTGTGTTTTGAGTAGAAAGATGACAGAAAACAAGGAAGTTTATGGTGTTTTAAGCCCTAAACTAGATCTAAATTATTATTATTATCAGAGATTTCTTCTTATTAGAAGTTAATTAATTTCTGTCCATCAACTGTTGAACTAACCTGAAGAAGTTGGTTCAGCCTCATGGCAGATTAAAGAATAATTTCTAGAGAAAGTGGTGCAAGATTTGCTAATGTTGGCGTAAAGACAAATAGTCCCTAATGTTGTTACAGCACCACAAAGTCTTCAGTAGTTTACTGTTGGTATCAGCGCATTCACTTTATTTGAGAATTAACAACATCGCCTACCTTGGCTGCGGTTAGCTGGTTCCCTAGCAGCACAAACGTGATGAAGGTGAGGATGGACATGACCACAGGAAGTGCGGCCCAGGTGTACACACACATGGCGTCCAGGTATTTAATGGCCTTCAGGTGGGACAACTCCTGTTTGCGACAGTCGGCAACCTTCTGAGCAAAATGAGGCTCCCAGTTGTAAAACTTTATGACGCGAATGCCGAAGAGGATCTCGGTCATTAGCTGGGAGAGAAAAGTCACAAATTTAATGCAGATTAATATATATCTGCATAGTTATGTGCTGGGAGAACAAATACTGTGTGAATGAGAAATGAGTGGACTCAAAACAACATGATTAGTTGCAATTTTCTAGTAACCATGAAGATCATTATTAATTCCAACTGATATTTCTTCAAGAAAAACCAGACAATATTAATTAGATCCCAACCGATGACGACTACACCACCCACTATGACCTCAATGATAAACATATATTTCTGACAGTTCCAACTTAAAAACGGAGACTTTTATAGTATTCATATATACACTACTCACAAAAAGTTAGGGATATTTGGCTTTCGGGTGAAATTTATGGAAAACGTAAAAAGTTCACAC
>JAUMHL010000001.1:2053606-2082333 GCA_032362345.1 Sandelia bainsii | reverse complement strand
TATAGTGCATTTTAGGTTCATCCTGAAATTTCACCCGAAAGTCGAATATCCCTAACTTTTTGTGAGTAGTGTATATTAAATTCTGGTCTGCTCTTAATTATGACACTGTCAAACAAATATTTTTTCTGCAGCTTAGTTTGATGGTGGATCTCCTCGCTGGTACAAACACGACAGCATTGTTGTCATGTAAGAATGAGATGCATAGTGGTCCGAGCTGAAACTGCGATCTAAAATCGATTAATTGTTCAGCCCTAATATCAATTCATCTGTGATAAGTCTGGTGACAACGGGATATACCATGAATCTGAACCAGGGTGAATGAGAAGCTTTATAAAGTGTCTATTTAAACATAAGTTGGGCTCTGACTCAGTGGAATTTCAGTAATTAACAAATTCCTCCTAATGGAATCAGTTGTTATTATTATTACATTATTATCTCCACCTCCATCAAGTAGTAGCTGACAACAACTACCTTTATTTTCCTACTGCAGCCATTAAAGAAACAGTCATAGTTCTCACCTTAACACGGCTGTCCTTGTACCTGAGCATATGTTTGTTGTTGCTGAGGATTCGGGAAGCGAGGAACTTGTTGAGAGGTACCAGCAGCAGCGCCACACACAGCCCTCCAAGGAAAGCTACACCCACCTGCAGATAAAGCAAGTAGAGGGTGATAGAAAACTGGAATGGCAGGCTCCACAGCTCATGGAAACTGTTGAAGAAGTTGACCACGCGGTCGGTGTCTGTGCTCATTAAGTTCACCACTTCCCCCAGACTGAAACCAGCCAGGCTGCTGCCGCAGACCCTGAGGGCTTTGCCATAGATGGCCGTCACAAGAGCAGCGCGCGCTGACAGTGCCACTTTGGAGACTTCAAAAACGAAGATGTTTCGTAGGACGGAGGAGAGAAGGGTGGCTGCAAAGAGACCCAGGGTGCACCACACGCCCCTGCTGACTGCAGCTCCCTCTTCCTCCATAAAGTTCACCAAACTGCTGAGGAGCAAGGGACCAGCAAAGCTCAGCATGTTGACCACCACCTTCAGCAAACCCAGGAGGTAATATCGCAATCCAAATGCCTTGTGCAGCACCTTCAGCAGTCCTACATCACCTTCCAGCTCCAGTGTTTCCTCCTGGTAGTTTGTACTCCAGCTGCCAGTCAGGAGGCTACTGTTTACCGGCCTGGGCCACTGATCCCGCCTGTTACCGACCTCTGCCTCCGGTCGACAGGCCTCCCAGCACTGGTGGAAATATCGACGAACCACACTAGTACGAAGTTTCCGAGGGAGATGATACACATCGACTGGTCTGTCCAGCTCTCCGCGTTGGCCCCGCCTGAGGAGAGGGGTCAACCACAGGTAGAAGAGTCGAGAGAGGCAGCCGCTCCCATCCTCAGCCACCATTTCCCCCGTATCTGGAGGGGGTCTGTCTGGAATGAGTGGGGATCCATCCACAGCGTTAATATACAAAGTGTACCCAGCATCACTGATACAAGGAAATGCAAATGCCAAGAGATAAACCAGGAGTGGGAACGTCCGAGCTGAGGCAAGCACAAACCGTGCAAATTTAAGAGGGTCTGTGACATTTAAACATTCCTGATTATCACAGTAAATCATCAAGTTGATGACAAGGTTGGGGACTGACAGAAGAACCAGGAGAAGCAGCAGAGGTGGTCCTCTGGTTCTCCTGAAAGCAGTCCTCTGGAGTACTGTTATTGCACTCAAGTGGACCAGCCAGGCTAGGATGGCACAGCTGTCAGCTAGGATGTCCAGGTACATGTCCCCCTGCTGGAGGACGCCCACCAGGACAATATCTACAGCGAAGAGAAGTGTCACCAGGAAAGTGGACCCCAGCCTGAGTGTCCAACCACAAGGAGGAGACGTCTGGAGGAGGCTGCATCTGAAGAGCAGAAGTGCGTTATGCAACATACTCATAACATTATTTTGATTTTCTTCAGTATTTTTAAGCATCATTCCCAATTATAAAAATAACAAAATAATATTGCTGATATATAAAAAATGTAATTAGTTTTACAAGTGTCACTTTACTGGAGCTAGCAGTTTTTGTGCTCTAATAAAATTTACAAAATCATAAAATTAAAAAATACGATGTCTCTGCTCTGCCATGGTTAGTGCACCTGACATTCTCTGCCTGTCACATAACTGATCAGGACATATGCAGGATATTTTAAAATGTATCGTGAGACATGAGCTGCTTCCACTTGTCATTTTGTGATGCATTTGGTGTCAAATCAGCGATTCTCAGTGGCCAATTAAATTTAAAATTTCTTACTACATAGTAAGCTTTTCATTTTTTCTTGCAGTATTTAGTATTAGAGGCACACACAGCTTAAGTTGTTGCATGTAACACATAAAATGACTGTATTGCTTTCTTGTGCTTGAATAAACTGTACTGCACCAAACAACGTGTGAATGATATTAGAGTAAAATCTACATTTTGCACAAAGGTTTGTCCTACTTTGCCATGCTTAAGTAGCATGCGCTGAAAATTGCCATCCCAGCATGAGGCAGGGCTCCGAGGATGAGCTGGTTAAAACAGGGACTGATGTGTCCATTCTGCCACACAGGAAAAGGATTCTCCTTGTCTGTGTGACAGAGGCCTCCGACCAGATCTTCCGGACCAAAGTCGCTCATCCCTCCTGCTATCTGACTGCTGTCATTCTAGAAAACACCTGAAAAGAAAAAAACTAAATAATTACAACCATTAAGGGATAAAAAGGTCATCAGAGAAAAAAGAAAAGAAAGCTGGTTAATTTTATAGCCAACAATATGAAAACAGCTACAGTAGATCTGCCTTAGATGCCAGTCTGTGTTACAGTGAAAGTTAGAACATGGGAAAGTAGCATGTGAACGTCAACTGAAGCACAATATAAACCAAAACATGTTCTTAGCACAAAAAGTCTGTCAAGTTAAACTTTTTGTTACTAATATGAAAGTCTGGTAAGATCCAAGTCTTACTTACTTAGTTCTTTGATCTGACAGTATCTTATTTAATTCAACGCTACATATTTTAGTCAAGCAACGTTTATATTCCCAAACCTATGAGGTATGGAAAATGTATGCAGGCATTAAATTGCTTATGACTTAAAAGTAGCTGAAACCATCACTTGATACCGTAAAGTAAATAAAATGAAAACATAGTACAATAAAGATGATTTCTGCATGAATACAGCTCTGAAGAAGCTTTTTAAACTGTAGCTTTTTTCATATGGTGACTTTAGACTTCAGCTCTTTTATGTGTCTTTATGTTAAACAGATTTATTGCATATTGCTTTCTTTTCTTGTAAGGTGTTAAGGTTGTGTCCACCTGGCCAAAATGAAGAACCTACAAATACATGAAACGTTCAGTATTCAGAATTGTACAGGAAGAGAACACATTTCAAATGCAAATAACAAAGTTAACATCCACACACAGCAGTCACTTACAAATGTACATTCCCTTCCTGAATGTGTTTAGGCACTCACCTTTAAGCACTCAAGTAGCAGAAGAAAGAAAACCTGTTAAAATGACCGATGCGGATATCAGGGGGGTTTCCAAAGTGAAACTGACCAGTAAACACTACTGTAAACAAATGAAGCTAGCTAACTAGCTTAGCTAACAAAATATCAAACTGTATAGCTTGTGTCACCGGCCCCGCCATGCAAACATAAATATTCTATAAATATTAAACTAACCAGAGAGACAAGCGTTAAATAAAACTCAGTAACAACAGTAATGTGATACAATTAAGACAATTAACCTTCAAATATTACCGGCGAATACGACCGTCGACTGCTGATGACGCAAAATTTCAAAATAAACGTCCATCCAGATATTCAATATCATAAAACAAAGCTATAACTGCATTATTTGAAATTCAGTCTGCAGGTTTTTATTATATTCATTCATTTATTTGTTTTGTTGTATTGTTCTTTTTATATGTATTGTTTTGTTCTATCCTTACATTTCCTTTTACAATAATAAAACAACTGGTGAAATTGAAATATGCTTGTATTATCAAGGTTTAAAAAATAAATAAGGATTCTGGCGCAGAAAAAAATATTAATAACATAACTTTAGCGATAGTTCGGCAAATAATTATATTTCAATCTTATCTCAATTTTATTATTTCATTCAAATTTCTAATTTCAGATTTGGTTGTCATTATACTGTCTCCACAGTGGTACAATAAAAATGTGTAAATGCTAACATTACAATACTGAAAAACAGACATTATGCTTTTGTTTATGAGTACATGTCATAATTTGTCCCAAAAGGATGTGACAACATACTGTGACAACCACAAAGATTAATATCCATAACTGATTCTAAAATAAGAGACAGAGAAAACAGAAGCATAAATTGCTTGAGTTCTTTATTGAGGTGGCAACTGTAAAAAAGGAGCAAACTTTATATATTAGCACCTTTATACAAGTTATAAAATTAATTGCTGGTTCAGTGGGTTTCTCCTGATATACACAACTGGCTGCAGAACATTGTGTGACATATAAGCTTTGAGAAGGAGAAGCATTTAACTCGCAGAAACCAAGCAACGTTATCTTAATTTGGAAAATCTCATTATATTTAATTATAATCAAGGTTAAATTTACAAATTTTGTGACCTGGAATTTGAATCAGTGCACATCACATTAGCATGTAACATAAGTTACAATATAACACAAAAGAATTGTACAAATATGAACTGGAATTAGACAGAAAACATTTGAAATACTGGGTGGAGTTGTCTAAGGCATCTTTAATTGAATAGAAAAAAGATCTAGGAGTCCTATACAAAGCAGGAATGAAGCTATACAATGTCACAATATATTTTATTCCTTACACACTGTACAAAAGTAATTTCCTTCAAGGGTGGCCATGCCAACCTCAACACTAGGCAGCTTAATTTTCATTTTTTATATCCTACATTTACTGTGTCTAACAGACACACACTGTATTTACATATTCAGACATGAAATACAAACATAAATATGAGCAGGCTTTGTCCATCCACCCAAATGTCTTCAGACATTTGGACATAATTAAAAAAATACACCAAATATTGGCCAACTCAGTTTTACGTCATCAATCGCCCCTGTGAAACACTCCACAAAATTGGTTCAAAGTGCTTTGAAAAGAAATCTAACTTACTAAAACTAAAAAACTAAGTTTTTTGGTCAAATTTCTCTGGTGTTTGTGAACAAAAGGTTGGTGGTGGATATTATTTAGCAAGGCTGCACCATCCATTAAACATATATGTCACATTATGAAAAGACAACACAGTGAAAACTCAACACAGAGGTGAAGCTAATTTGACCAAAAAGCATATTCAACAATAAGTTGGTGTATTTCTTAAATAAAAGGAAACTCATACAAGTCCAAGCTTCAAAATGACTGTTGGAAAAAAGTCAGTACATCTTCATTATATCAAAAAACAATATGAGCAACAGCATGTTTTCTGTAAAGTAAATGATATTTAACGTATGAGATTACTGTACAGTAGGCCTAATGCTGGTCATCTGTATATCAACAAAAGTATTAGTTCAAAATTAAAGCTGTCACATAGCTGGAAAAAAAATTACGTGTAAGGAACTCATCGAAGGCCTGAGAAAGCTTCTTTTCTTTTCTTTTTTTGCACCTTTTTGATTGTCGAGTCAGGCCAAAAAAATGGAAATATGATCATATATACAGCAATGCATAGGCTACAAATCACCAAACTATACTGTGAGTAAAGCAGAATAGAAGTTGTCTTTTTTATCACAAATAGTAAGTAGGGCTGGGGATCTTTTGGTACCAAATATTTACTTTCTGTGACACCTTTCTTTGAGAAGCATACATTTTCTGTAAGAATCTGTTAATCGAAGAACTTTATTGATAAATGAAGCAGTAGTTTTACGTCAATATTGAAGACAACACAAGCAGCCATGTAAGCACTTACACAGAACACTGTCTCTAACTCGCAAATGTTTGATTTAAATCATGAACTATGTGATTAAAGAAATAACAAGAATCTGATCAAACATGTGATGCCAAACATCTGTACTTATCAGCTTTGATTTCAGTACTAAAAAAGTATTAATGTTCGATACCCAGCCCTAGACAAAACTGTACCTGTTGCGGTATCCAAAATGGATAACCATCCATGTAGCATTGCAGAGGAAAAGAAGGTGTTTATTATGAGGGTGACTGACTCCTCTGATCATTGAATATTTAACTGAATTAAATCCTTTAATTGGAAACTCCAAGAGCCTAATTAAAAAATTTTCCCCCAGATCTCCTGGATTTGCCTCAAGCGTATAAACCCAGTCTGAAAATCCACAGAAAATAAATTTGTACTCCAGGAAGCTGAAAGTTTTTGAAGAATTTCTCTAAAGTTAAAGCAGCTTTACTATAGGTAGTACATAGTTTCATATGTGATATTATTATTTATACTTGGGCATCGTAACTGAAAAAGGTTATCGATTAACTTTTTATCTATCAAACATGACTCGTAGCTATAAGGAGAGTTAAGTCACCCAACCTGGATCCACTTACTCACTCGCTTATAAAACTGTGTATACTCACATTTTTAATTTAGAAGTTATTACATGCTGCTCGCTCACAAGGAAAATTTGGAAGAGCAGCTCAAATTTAAATCTTCCCAAATCTGGTATTCCACAAGGATTGATCCTGGGTCCTCTATTATTCTTCATTTTTATGTCTTCACTGTGTGAGATTGTTCCTAATCATATTCATCATAATTGTAAATGTATGAACATTTGTTTAATGCACTAATAAAAAAAGGGATTCAGGCTGTTTTCAAAGCTTTTTAGAGCGATGGAACAATAACCACAATTGCATCCCTACCACAGAAACCCTGTCAGTTAGACACAAGATTTTGTTCAAAATGTCTGAGAGTGACAGTCAATCTAGATTTTATAATATAACATTATCAGGATTGTCCTTTTTGCTTGTCTCAATTTAAACATATTATATTCCCAAGTAAATGGCTTCTGTAACATTTAATACCTTGAAATACCATAATTGTGTTACACTCGGTCCACGCCACTGTATGTATCTCAGAAGTCAAGAAGTTCACCAAAATATGACTATATTTTCATTTGGACACTGATGTTAAATTTTTATTGGCAAATGTTAAGGCACCCTATCTAATGGCCAAGAACTGCATACTAAACCACTTCCAAGCCGAGTGAATCCTGAAATGCTGCCGTTTTGTTGTGAGGAATTGTAAGTGACTATGTCTCAGACTTTGAATAACATAGCTAGAAGACCTCAGGCCAGGGTGGTCAGCACCTTCAAAGTACACATATTAAAATTTGTTAATGCATCTACTTTCTATTTCTGCTGTAAAAACTTCAGCCTCCTTTAACTATAAGTAATCCGTTTCCTTTCTTACTGCAAGTTTTTTCAAGATGCGCAATTTGTAAATCAATTTGTAACAATTGTATGGAAAACTTTATAAATATTTTATTATTAATATTGTGTATAATAGTATGCATATACACACTTTAAAAGCAGCCAATGTAAACTTCTAAACGTCTTCAAAAGTCTGTAAGGGGAGTTTTGATGCAATGGTCCCCAATGGTTTGAGTAAATCAGCAGAAACTCCTGCTGAAACACAAACAGCTTAAAACAAAATTAACCTTCCACTAAGGTAAAGCAAATTTCTGTTCATTTTACAAGCCAAGTTGATTTTTCTTATTCCTTTTTTGTTGCTTCACAGCCAATTTCTGAGAGCTCAAGGTGTTCCACAGCAAATAAATAATAAAAAAATAAAATAAAATTTGGGAGAGAGATGGAAATTGTGACTGGAGTCCTGTGGTCTCAGGTGTTGGTGTCTGTATCATTCTGTGATGTTCCTCCAGAGAAGTTGATAAATAAGAAAATCGCGTCAAGCATTTGTGTCTGAATCCTTGTCATCTAATCATCTTACACATTCAGTTGGGGCCGTTTCTGGCTTCCGTTCAGACCAGACCAAAGAAACAAAAATAAACTATTATTATTCAATTTCTGGATCAGTTTAAAGTCCACCAAGAAGGATGTCTTTGTACATCACGTTATATGTCCTAGAGGAGTGAGAGGGGATATAGGGACTTTATTTTGGAGTATTTCCCATTATGGGATAAGTCACAGACACTCCGTCTCTCCCCTGCACTTCCTTCCTCTAACACAGTCTTTAGTTTCTGAGAGTCTGTCTGCGTATAGGCTCACATCTGCTCACAGGTTCTTGGTGTTTATGTGAGTCTTGTAATGCTTCGTCAGGTGGTCACTCCTCATGAAGCGTTTCTGACACTGGCTGCATTCAAACCGCTTGTCTCCTGTAGAGGCAAACAAGGAGGACAGTGAGGAGGGGCAATGTTTTTGGAACCACAGAAAAACAAAAGTGTTCACTTAATATTGATTTATTCCCCAAAACAATCACCTATCTACTTGGAGAGACCTTCCATATAATCACATCATAACAATTTCACAATTTCATCAACTTCAATCAACTTTATGTACAAGAGTGGTTCACACCCGTAAATATGAAAATACTAATTTAGTTCAATCCCTGCAGGTCAGAGGAGATGCCGTGCCATTTTAAATTTTCAATCAAACATAGTCTTCATTGCACAGTGAAAGAAAAGTCTTAAAATGTATTTGGTTGTACAAATTTCTATTGTACTTACTGGACATTAACTATAATAAGACACACCCTAACTCTCTTTTTATCTTTGGTTTAGGAAAGAGTTGAAGAATCAAACAATTTGTCATTAAAAATAGAGTGTCTTACAGCCTGGTTACATAGTTGATAATGTTGTTTTTCTATAACATCATGTGATCTTTTATTACTTCCCATATTTCCTCTCTTCTTTCATATTTCTAAGATTTCCTATTGATAGATACATAGACAGATAAATAAAAGTCTTTTTTGTTTGCTTTGTTTTACTTAATACCTGAAAATATGTAGTTTGCAACGATATATGACAAGAAAAACAGGAAATCCTGTTATTTGATATCACCGAAAATTTGTATTCGTATCATCTCACTATTTTTTGCTTCAAAGATGACTCGAGTTCAGCTCTAGTCTTTATGATCCACTACTGTCCACTGTGAGTAGCCTGACAGGTAATTGGTAAAAGAATATTGTTTTTAGTGTTTTTGGTTTCTTTCAGTAAAGAAGAACAAAAAATCTAATGTGTTTTCAGTCTTTCTTTAAGTCTGTGTTTCATTGTTTTATTTACTTCCTGTTAGTTATTTGAAAGCTTCCACCACAATATGCAGTTTTTACCACACCCAGGCTTATTAAATACCCATCTGTACTTCAGGTAAACGTCAAGGGGATCCTGCTCTACTGTGGAATGAAACTCAACATCCTGTGCATGCCTTTGTGGGCATGTGCATTTACATGCATGACTCAGTGTCTACAGCACCTGTGTGCGTCCTGGCGTGCCGCTGCAGCTCGTCGCTGCGTGTGAAACGTTTCCCACAGAAAACCCAGTTGCAGACGAAAGGCCTCTCGCCGGTGTGCAGACGGACGTGAGCTCTGAGCAGCGACGTTTTCCTGAACGTCTTCTCACAGCCGGGGACATGGCAGATGTGCTTCCTCTTCCCCACCTCCCCAGGCCTGCAGAGTGTACACACACACACTCTCAGTGAGGTATGCAGCTGCAGTAATTATAATATGTTCTTGCCTCTTTATTGAATCTTTCTCATATTTGCCCTTCTCTTTACACACTCACCTCTTGTCTGCATCTTTACAGTTGGGACAAGTACAAGCCATGCGCCGCTTCTTCTCTGCTGGTTGGCCGGGCAGCTCTAGTGTCAAGGTCTGGTCTACTTGGATGGCCGACTGGCCCTGTGTTGTCGCCAGCTGGAGCCCTCCACCCTGCATCGTCTGCACCGTTAGGTGCTGCTGGCCTGACAAACACAGGAACAGACGCACTGTAAGAGACACAGCAGGGCTCCTACGAGAGCTGCCAAGCTCCTCTAATTAGACTAATTAGATTCAGCAGAAAATTCTAATTAATGATTAATGTGAACTTTAACATAATACAGAGACATTTAAGCAATGATTTGACGATATATTCTAAATAGATGGAGGTGAACTGGAGAAACAATTTAGGACTTACTTCTTGACATACATTTTTTGGCCTTATAGTATCTGGTATTAAGCGAGCACTGCTGTAGTAGAGCTTCAATACTTTAATAGCTTCAATGATGCTGCATGATCGAATCACAATCGTGATATCATCCTGTGCGATCATATGACTGCAAAAGGCTGCGATTTAATTACATAAATATGTATGTGAGAACCTATTCTCTGTTTGTGTGCAGATTGCCTCTAATAAAGAGATGACCAGTTAGTGTCTGTGTAGGCAGTGGTGTGCATTAGCAGTTTTTCAGACCACTTTAGCAAATCTTTTTGCTCTTTGGTGCAGAACTCTGCTTTTTATTTCGGTTTAATTTCATCCTTGTAATTAAGACTTTTCTACACTGATACTCCACAACTGAAGTAATCTGGTTAAACCGGCAACAATGTAGTAAATGCGGGCAAGTGAAAGAATGATGACGATGAAAACTGAAGTGAAAATAAGGCAGTTTTTCTTCAACCAGCTCAATATTATCACGTCTAATAATCACAAAATATTCTATAATTGAGAATGCAGCTGACTGACAGGAAATGGAGATGTTATCTTTGTGTCATTTTGCATTACATAAGTAAGTGTTCTGCATATCTGAATTAGACAAGTCATCCTTCACATCCTACGTAGCCTACATACAGCCTACAGAATGAGTTTTAAAGTGAGTGCCTACACCCATCAGTCAGAGCAGTAACACGACCTGGTGGAGTTAATATTGTTGTAGACAGAAAAAATGTAATGGTGGCCATTGATCAAGTAAAATATTCAATATAATAGATATTACAATGATTCAGTTAATGCACTTTCCACCATAGTTCCGACCTCCAGGCAGGAAACACGTTGACTCACCCCCTGCGTTGGTGATGGTGACAGGAACTCCCTGAACTTGGACCCCGTTGATGCTGATTGTCTGCACCGCCTGAGCTGCTGAGGAGAGCTGCGACGTATTCAGCGCTATCATCCCTCCTGCTGGGGCGATTTTTGCCAGAGTCCTCTCCTTCCGCCCCCCTGCCGGCGTCTTCTTGGTACTAGCCGGTGGCGATGTGGTGGTGGCGACCGACATGGTGGGGGTCGTCGTTGTGGAAACAGAGTCCTGGAGCAGAACTGACTGCCACTCACCTGATGTTGTTTTAAAAATTATCTGTGGGAAGAAAATGTCAAACACTGATATAAGTTTGATTTAAACTGGAATTAAAAAGAAAATCTAAAGTTTCCTCAAGCTTGAGGCAAATTTCCAATTGATTTTTTTTACCCTACAACATCCAAGACTTGTAGGCAAATATGCATAACAGGTTTTCAATGCAGGACTTTGACTTGTAAAATACTTTTATAGTGTAGTATTAGTACTTTTACGTAAGTAAAGGATTAAGTATTTTATCATGTTTACAATTCAGGTACAAGTTTATTTTTATAATTCAGTTAATATACCTGTGTCGGTGTCGGGTCTGTCGGGGTGACTTGCAGGTTCGAGGGGACCGTCTGTCTCTGCGGCACGGGCGGCAGCGTGGCAGAGGCAGCTTGCACCACCTTCAAGGCCTGCTGGGGGATCTGAACCACCTGAGGATCTGGTTTGGGCTGGACTAGCTGGACCTGCTGCACCACAGCTGGCTGTCCAGGACTCTGCACAATCAGTAGGTTGTTACCAGCCTGCAAACACAGACAGAGGAGAGGTTACCCTGCGGTGTTCATGTGCCAGGCTTTTACCTGGATTGGTGTGATCGTGAGCGAGAAGAAGGGTGTCAGTATGTTGGGCCCAAGGCTGGTGGAAATGATGGGACCATCTCTTTAGGCCACCACAACTTAGTGAGCTTACGTTTCGTGCATTAATAGATCTTACGGCCACTTGGGGGAAGCTGTAAATACAACACTGATATAAACTTCCTCAACCGACAGACATGGACCAGCATCAGCATTTGTTTCTGTCCACCTGATGAATCAAAGTCCTGTTTTCCCCCCTTATTCAGCGCTGAACTAATTCTTAAAATTAACCTTTCAATGTGCGATAACATGTTTATACAGTAGAATCCATCACGTGAAAAATACAATTACAAGCAGTCTGTTTATACTGTAAATACACATCTACATGCCCACACTGTACAAACCACCTCCTGTATGTATTCATCTATTACATGCCCCATTAAATATTTATTCTAGCAATGTTTTTTCACCCGTTTGTGTGTACATATTTATGTTGTTCAACTTTTACTTAACTATTAATTTCCTCACTGCATTGCTTGTACATAACAATTATATGTTTATGTGTATTTACATGTGTTCAGCATTTGTGTCCATGTGTATCTTCCTGAACAGTATTACTGGTATTTTGTGTAAATACACTGAGTCAAAGTCCCTGCATGCTCACGAATACCTTCCTATAAAGCTGATTCTGACTTCTTTAGATGCTCAAAGCTCCACTACGTTCACCAGCTAGTCACTCATTTTGTCTGTTTATCCACAACAGTTGCTCCCGGAAATGATGCTGACGAGAGTAGTGAGAGTTAACGAACACCTAAGCTGCAGGCTGTAAATCCAAAACAATGAGCTTAAAGATTAAAATGCTGCGTAGAGCTGGGGAACAGCAGAGTCCGGTAATAAACCTCAATGGTTTGTTACTACAAGGTGCACCTTTTACCCATTTTATTATCCAAATGTTTTAGAGAAACGTGTGAATTCAGTCAACAAGTAAACACTGATTAAGTTTGTTTTTAACTGTTAAATCTTTGTTTTTTTGCTTAATAAAAGTTTTTCATTACGTTTTGTTATTTACTAATTTTATTTGTTTAATTTCATTTTTGACTGTTTGTGGACAGAATTCCATCCTTCTTCTAGGAAGTGAACTGTGTTTGCAAAATCATTCAAGTGAACAACTGTATGTTGTCCAGTCATAGGTCACTGCAGCTCCAGAACATTACAAACATGTCAGTACTAGACGTAGCATTTGATATTTTAGTGCAGTATGGGACAGTGGAATACAATAAAAAGTGTGCATTTCTGTTGATTTTAGTGCTTTTCTGTTCTGATCTACCTGTATGATGTTGTCACCAGCTTCAATCACTATGGTCTCCATCTGTTCTGGGGGTGGCGAGGCAGCCTGTGCAGGAGGAGGAGGAGGTGGTGGTGGAGTCTCCACTTTCAGAACCACTTTCTTCTTCCTCCCTCGACGCCCCTTTGCAGACATGGGAGGAGCAGCTGCTGTCTCTGTGACAATTTGTGCCCCGCCCACCTCTCCGGTCGCCACGTTGAGCGGCAGCGTGAAGCCACTGGGCAGCTGCATCACGTTTGCTGTCGTGTTGTTTGGCTTCCGCAGCCTGGGGGAAGGTTTGATGGCTACAGTCTTCTGCGGGGATACCGGAGTGGTGGCGGGTGCTGGGGCCGGCACAGTCATGGGAGTGGTGATGATGGCCTGGTTGGTGCCTGGTATGAGCTGGATCTGACCTCCCTGTGGCATCACCTGGATAGTCTGGGTGCCCTGAATCTGAGGCACTACCTGGTACTGGATGTTGGTGGGGGCCGAGGTATTAGTGCGGGCCGGGCTCTGCTGGATAGTGAGGACGATGGGGCTGCCAGGAGCTGTGGAGCCCAGGCCAGCAGGGAGCTGGATGACATTGCCCTTGGCTGAGAGAAAACCCAGGTTTTTAGGTGGAGCGGGGGCAATTGGAGCTGGCTTTATGGGGAGGAGCCTGCGAGGCTGCGGCTGCGCTGGAGGAGAGGTGGCAGGAGCCTGAGCAGCAGGAGGACCAATCTTACTACAGGTGGCAGCCAGGAGGGCCAAAGGAGAGGGCTGTGTGTCCTGCAGGGAGAAACAGTCAGACACGACAACTCAGATAAAACTCACACTGTCTGCATTTAAACCACCCTGAGTAGAAATGGGTCAGCACTAAGAAAGAGAGACGGGTGAGACAGCAAGAGATAAGAAGCTCAACCAGCAGATTTTCAGTGTCGATCAAGTGATACGAGTCTCCACCTGCAAAGGTTTTGTGCTCCTCTGTGGTCCATGTGTGTGATCCTCAAGCTGCAGGACGAGGAAGCATCTACATGAATGTCAGCTCAGCTATTTTAAAAACACTTCATATACTGTACACTGGGTGTCTTAAATATACCTGGAACATTACCTGTGATGAAAGGGCCTGTTTGTGACCAGGTGTTTTTATAAGGACATAATCGATCAAGAAGCAATACATTAAAACTGTGAAAATATATTAAAGTACAATAGTATTTCAATGACTTTGACTATGTTTTTAAAAGACACATAATTATGCCTTATAACGGTGAGCATTTGTTTAGTGGAGGCATTTTATGTTCACTTATAAGAGTCAAATCATCTAAAGAGAATTAAATTTTCTTTTTCTTCATAAGAACAACATAAATGTAAGACTAATTACAATAGCACACAAACTAAAAATCCAGATAATATTCAGTCTTGTGTGACAAAATATGCAAAATAATATTTTTTCTAGCTGTGTAGTTTTAAAGCCATATAAGCTTATTTATTAGACTTTTTATTTAATATTGTGTTACTGTTCTCAAAGGTTAAAACTGTAC
Organism: Sandelia bainsii; assembly: GCA_032362345.1. Lineage (NCBI taxonomy): Eukaryota > Metazoa > Chordata > Actinopteri > Anabantiformes > Anabantidae > Sandelia > Sandelia bainsii. The sequence goes on along the minus strand of JAUMHL010000001.1, from coordinate 2,067,679 downwards.
TTCCATGCTCAGGTATTTAGTTTTTATCATATGTACATATAACAATATTAATTTAATATTGATATGGTAACTGTGAACTGTTGAAGAAGTGTATTTTTGCGGTGCCTTACGACTGTATCTCAGATCACGTGTACGAAGTGCTTTGACAAACAGAAGATCAAGCTTCTGCTCAGTGCGATTCTGGCACAAACACGTCCCTACAGTGTGCAGTGGCATGAAGGTAACACAGCACAGCACACGACATCTGGCTGTTACTCACTTGTGTGGAAGCGGTGGAGGGCTGAAGGTATTCGCTGGGACTGACAGTAACAGTGGTGGCCATACTGTCCTGTTGTTCTGGAAAACAGACACGTCACAGTCAGAATCAGGCTGCAGCAACTTTCCAAAGACAACACAGGATGTTCGCACAAAACAGAAACAGGTCTGAACAAAATGAGCTCTGTAATGTGTCACTTTAATCTGTGCCAACTCTCAGACGTTAGCAAAGAGATTACAATTACGTACAAACATCAAACACTACAACGCTGCCAGAGACAACTGTTACATCGGCATATTTATCTTTACTGAACATCAGGAACATTACTATAACTCAATATTTCAATGTTGTGGGAGGATATTCAAAATATTCAGACCAAAGACTGTATCAGGGGAGATTGGTCTGGGAAGTGTCATTTCTATATGACTATTTTGGCTTCTAATGTATCATAAGACATAATGTTGCTCTTAAAGGAGCAATGTGTCCTTTTTTATTCTAATTTACTGGTCACAATTACATTTGCTGATAAACATTTTCAAAAGTTTGGTTACACAGTACTTTATTGTTCCTAATAAAGAAATTGTTGTTTGGACAGTGAAAAAGTCTTCATACCCCTAGAACTTTTCCACATTTTGTCAAGTTACAACCACAAACTTAAATGTATTTTATTGTGATTTTATGTGATAGACCAACACAAAGCAGCACATAATTGTGAAGGGGAAGGAAAATGATGATGGTGTTTATACAAATAAAAATCTGAAAGTGTGGCGTCCATTTGTATTCAGCCTCTGTTACTCTGATACCCCTAAATAAAATCTAGTGCAACCAACTGCCTACACAAGTCAACTAATAAGTACATAGTCCACCTGTGTGTAATGTAATCTCAGTATAAATACTGATGTTCTGGTTTGTTAGGCCTCTGGAGGAGCTGCAGAGATCCACGGCTCAGGTGGGAGAATCTGTCCACAGGACAGCTATTAGTCGTCCATGCCACAAATCTGGTCTTTATGGATAAATGGCAAGAGGAAAACCATTGTTGAAAGACAGCCATAAAAGGTCCTGTTTGCAGTTTGCCACAAGCTATGTAGGAGACATAGCAAGAAGGTGCTCTGGTCATGAGACCAAAATTGAACTTTTTGGCCTAGACGCAAAACGCTATGTGTGGCAGAAACCTAACACTGCGCATCAACCTGAACACACCATCCCCACCGTAAAACATAGTGGTGGCAGCATCATGCTGTGGGGATGCTTTTCTTAAGCAGGGACAGGGAAGAAGGTCAGAGTTGATGGGAAGATGGATGGAGCTAAATACGGGGCAATCCTGGAAGAAAACCTGTTAGAGGCTGCTAAAAACGTGTGGTGGAGCTTCACCTTCCAGCAGGACAACAACTGTAAACATACAGTCAGAGCTACAACGAAAAGGTTTGGATCAAAGCATATTCATGTGTTAGAAGGACCCAGTCAAAGTCCAGACCTAAATCCTATTGAGAATTTGTGGCACAACTTAAAAACTGCTGTTCACAAACACTCTGCATCCAATTTGACTGAGCTGGAGCTATTTTGCAAAGAAGAATAAGGAATAAATTTCAGCCTCTAGATGTGCAAAGCTGGTAGAGACATACTCCAAAAGACTTGCAGCTGTAATTGCAGCGAAAGGTGGTTAGACTAAGTATTGACTCAGGGGTGCCGAACACAAATGTACTCCACACTTTTCAGAATTTTTTTTTTTAACTGAACACCATGTTTTATTTTTCATTCCACTTCACAATTATGCTAATTTGTGTTGGTCTATCACATAAAATCCCAATAAAACACATTTAAGTTTGTGTTTGTAATGTGACAAAATGTGGATGTGAAGTTCAAGGGGTGTGAATCCTTTTTCAAGGCACTGTATGTGACAACACTACCACAGGATGTTGATGTCTTGTCCAAAGAGACTTGACTGGCACTGTCTATCACATATACAAAAATCACACTGCCATGTCTTATAAGCTTACAGATGCACTTGTGATCTTTTTAATCACAGTATGCACTTCTGTGTGCACCATCTGATAATTTCTTGCTATTTTAATGAGCTTTGGTTGATGCTGTAATAATCTATTTAATTACACCATTACAACATTTGGATCTTCTGCAAAAAAAAACATGAAAATTAACTGACATCCTCTCCACATAACATCTAATTAGCAGCTTTTTATGGCGATAGCTCACTAGCCATGAGAGCTGATATGTTTGCTCATTAAAAAGTATGAATACAAACGATGCTGACAAATAGATATCAAGTTACTGGCAACAATTCTCCCTAAGAAAAATAAATGCACTGTTGCAGGAAAAGACTAAATTCACTGAGTGTATTATATTTCTGTTTAGATAGCGAGCATATGTACATTTATGGCAGGCTGCCTGACAGTTTAATAAGAGGGTAAATCTGATGCTGCCTATAGGTTGAGCATGTTATTATCAAATAGCTCAAGGTTAAGTGGTGCACTTATGATTTGCAGTGAGTGACCTATTCCAGGCATTACTGCCTGAATACAGATCAAAACTACATTTAAGTCAGAGAGTTGAGCATTTGTGTGTTTTGTCTATTTTGTAGCTGCAGCTACTAATCAATTAATTTATGAGATGATCAAAAATTAGCTATTTTGATAATCAGTCAATCATTTCATCATTCTTTCAGTCAAACATTTGCTGGTTGTAGCTTCTCAGTGGTGAGGATTTGCTGCTTTTCTCTGACACTGACGTTACAGAGCAAACAACAAATAGACAAAATAATGGGGAAATGACAATTATTGTTAGTTGCAGCCATAGTCTGCCTGTTTATTGAAAGATATATACGTTGCCAATTAAAAAAGAACAAAACCCACAACAACTTTAGCAACAATGTTTGTAGATTTACATAATCCTTAAAAACCTTTCTAGCAAATTTGGATGAAAACAATGTTCTGACTGCTGCAGAAATAAAAGCTCAAGTGCAAACTGTGCACGGATGTGTCATGTTTCTTTCCACAATATGTTGTTTCCTAATAGAGGAAGTTGAAAAATGATTTCAACATTTATTAAGAGTAAAGTTACTGCAAGTTTTATTTATTTTTTTCATACAACAAGCATAATATTAGTCAAATTAGGGCTTTTTTTTCCTTTTACAAAAATATAACTCAGCTCTGTGACTTAAAATACAAAAGGCACAAAGTGAAGCTTCAAACCAACCAAACCCAAACATAAGCAATTCAAAACTCAAAGGATAAACTACTTGTTATGAAGGACACATCTGAACTCCAAGTATCCACAACATGATCAGTCTAATTCTTTCACTTCATCTGTCAACAATGAACTTCATCCTGACAGATAATAAACTCTGTGTTTTGGCTGCTTGTGATGAAACCAAACAGGAACAGTTTCCTCCGTTAGATCTACACGGCTCAGTGAGTGAAAGTATAACTCATGCAGCTGTTCATCATGGTGCTTTCACTTCACTGTCAAACCAAAAACATTCAGTCTGCTCAGCCTCTAATCCCTCTCGACTTAGCTGAGATGCATTTTTGGATATAGCAGCGTAGACGGAGCTGCTGCACAAACTAATGTTTAGCAGACAGCATCACAACAATTTTGGCCATTTTACAAACGCGAGTGTTTCTTCAAGCCTTGAGAGCAAGGCACAAATAGAAAAAAAAATAGTGTGGCCTCAAAATAGCGCCGCCATCAATCAGATACCGTTGGTTTGGTTTGCTGTGGACAACCAGCTAACGCTAGCTAGCCAGCTAACTAGCAGTACTGACCGGGGTAAGCTGAAGAAGCTAACAGCAGCTAGCTTAAGCTGATTTGGATTCGTGTGCAGCTTAGTTTAACGAACCAAGATGATGTTGCAGCATTTAAACAACTCTGTATTTTACTGTGGAATGAATGGATAGATAAAATGCGCGGTCACATATAGGAAAAAGAAGTAAAGCGTCAGCTAACGTTAGCTAGCTACATAGCTTACACTAGCATATTTGGCTAGCTGACGCGTAGCTAGCAAGTCAAACTCTCTTTGATAACGTTACAGAAAAAGGCAGTCCTTTTCCGGAAGTGCATTGCTTATTTTAGTTTACACAACACCCCCAGTTCTCCTAAAACATACTTATTTGTACCGCATAATGAGCAGTGCTTTACTGCTAAATGCAAATATAACGTTTAAAGAAGTAGATTGCAATATAAACACCAATGTTTTAATTCCTACCCACCGCTCATGACGACATTCGCTCTCCGCGAGCCTTGAAGACCGAGCCCGTGGAGGAATCCGCCCGCGCCGCTGCACCAATCCACGGACAATGGAGCGTTGAGCGACGGCTGGACCGACCAATCGCGTTGAGCTGTCTTTATGATTGAAATTTAACCAAGCCAATCATTGTGTGTCGTTTTTGTACGTCGGTGGATGGATGACGGTTTGACCAATGAGATGTCAACTTTGTGCCTAGCGGGGGCGTTTCTAAAGGGTAAACCACTAAAGAGGCTGTGCCCTATGGCAGCAGGAATACGGTTTCACTGACGGTCCTCACGGCCAATGTGATGTTTGAGGGGTAGTTCGGTCAAAACAAGAATGACAACCGTGCTGATCAATGAGCTTTAAGTCACTGCTGTCCGAGCCTTTTAACTTCTCCCATGGTTTATTATAAGGAGCAGAGACCAGGAACAAACGACCTATGTGGCCGTTTATTACAGGGTGCGCTAAAGCAGTTTAGACAGTTTTTTAAGGTACTTCTACTCCTTTTTTTACATTCACTACATTTCAGGAAAAATATACTTTTTACTTCACTGCATTTATTTTATGGGCAACTGTTACTTTTCAGATGGGCTTTATTGATATGATCATATTCAGATACAGTATTGTCAATAAAATCAATTACCACAACACTGAGATCAACTCAACTGAGTTTGGAAGCACAGACAACTGAAAGCAGATTAGTGTGTGTGTGTGTCAAAACTTATTTTATATTTTTCCTTTGAAATAAGTAACACATGCACACTGACTCCAAGCCACAGAATTTATTCAGAAAGACACAATTTCAACCACAGTCAGTGATCAAACGTCTGAAAATATATACAGCAAAAATATACAGTTTCTGACGGGTGATTCTTCCAGCGTTGTTTCATCCAGTAACCAAAAAATCAAGAGGTTCAACTTTAAATACACAAAACATTTTTAGACCATTAATCGTCACCTTGATCATCATCACATCGAGCATTTTGACTGTCATCATCATCATTTTAAGATATTGTTATTTTTTAATTATCATTCCAATTCTTTACATTGTCTCTTTATATACTGTATGTCCATGGGTTTGTACAAATGAGTTAACAGAGTCAGTCCCACTTTGATTCAAAGAAGAAATACAGTCCCCTCCAAAAATGTTGGATGTAAGATCAAACAATGAATATGACACAAAAGTTCAGAATGTTATGGACTGTTAGATGTTATGTTAAATAACTGAACCTTTATGTGTACACTGCACAGTACACCAGTGGATCTTTCTTTTTCAGGACACTCTAAATTGTTGTCTATGCCCAATATTTGCAAACTGCCTGACTGGTTTTCCCCATCACCTCCGACTTTAGTTTTTCAGCTTCACCTGATTACTTCATTGTTTGTACAGACACACATTTTATCCTTCAACACAGCCACTTATGCACCTGGTGATTTTTTCACCACCAATCCAATTAATTTAGCTGATACATACATTTTTAATTTATAAAAAGTGTGATTTGTTTTTCATTTTAGCACACATCGTTTGTTGTTTACTTGGACTCGGACCAGATTTGAACACTGGCAACTTGTCTTTTTCGGTTCATGGTCACAAACCAATGAGACAGGCTGACATGATTCCGGCTCTGCCACTGCAGGCCTTTCACCCCGTGGAGAACGCGTTCCAGTCGTGGCTGTCAGTCCCATCTGTCTTCAACATTGGCTGAACTGGCCCCCAGCACTTTCAGGCAGTGTGCAGGGTCCGATGTGCTGTCGCTCTTTCTCACTAGTTAACTCCCTGTGACTCGATTCACATCCAGAATGTATACAGCGCTTTTCATATAGGCTTTTCCCAATGAGTGCACTTGACCTTATTCACATACAGCGGACTCTGTTTCTCCCTGGTGTGTCCTCTCCCTGCATTACTCCATGAGTTTTTAAAGTACTTGGGAAATGAGAGTCCTGCTTTTAGCTAAAGCTCTTTCTCCCTCTTCACCTCAAGTGTTCTGTAGTTGGCGGTGGAGAATGCAGATACTGTCTATCACCTTCTCCCCAGGCACCTCTGTGGAGGCCTTCAGAGGGAAAGAGCTGCATAATTTAACTTGAATATCTCACTTTTTCTCACTTAACAGGCTCCATCAGCGGGCCAAAGCTTCAGCTGGAGAGTTTTCAGCCTTGAACAAGGGAATAGCTTAAAAAATGAAACGCTGTCTATGCTGAGAAGCCACCATTAGAAAATGCTGCAGTGTTAACTCATAGAAATAGATACTGCGTTTGTATCTCACATCATTGTCCACGTTGGCAGCTAAATAGTGCTGCATTTATCATCATTTAATTAAGTTTTCATTGAAAAATGAAAAAAAGGTGTTTCCAGCATCATACATATGAAACTTTTCTGCTTTTATTTGTTCGTTTTTATGATAGAAAAGAGAATATTTTTCAGTTTTTAAATCTGTTTTTAGAATTTGTGCAAATCCTCTGATTCTGGTTTTCCCTCTTTTCTCAAATTCAAAATCATTTGTTTCTCTCCCAGAGACAGCTGTTTGCTTTCCATGTTAATTTATCCTTTTTTGACAACAAATGCTGTGTAGTCAGAGCCCTGAATGTCTTTGGCGTTTGTCGTTCCAATATTTCAGAGGGGACTGCAGTTCTTCATCATTTTACATGTCACAGGTTCTTGTATCTCCAAATCCTTAAACTTTCCAATTATTTCCAGGTTTAGAATAAAATATCACAGATTTCAAACATTATCTCAGAAATTTGGACCCTCGCTGTACTGTCAGTACTTGTTAAAGTTCGACAGTCTACATCTACAGTACATGTGAGTGTTGTTAATTCAGTTTTGTCTCTCTTGAGCAGGGATCAGCTGTAAGACTGCAAAAAGAAGACACCCCCCCCCCCTCCCCCGCCCTGGGATCAGTGAACTTCTTTGAATCTTAAAAATGCCTCAGAACAAAAATTTGTTTGTTTTTACCCCTAAAAATGTCAACGTCAACGTCACTATAAAAAATGAGAAATGACAGCACATAGCGATGTTTATTTTTCTTTCTTTTTTTATGAAAACGCTGAGCCAGTAGCCAGCTTCAGGGTACTGAGAAACAGAATAGGCAAAATACACTTGGGCATTTCAGCAAATAAAACTGACAGGTAGTGATCAGTCATGGCAGACACAGTGAGACAGGGCACTGTGGGGAAAATGAGCCATCTGGATTTAATCTTATACCAGGCGCTAAGTAACAAATTCAGACAAACACCTGAGCATTAGTTTTATACTTAATCACAAAAGTCTTTCATGTCTCGTATTTTTCATCTACAGTTTATATGTTTTTATCTATCAGTGTAAATTGTTTTAACTGTTCACATCTGTTCTTATTATCAGCTGGAATTTGAATTGCATAACCCTGCATGAAATGTGGTTGGTTTAAGGACACCCCTCATGCTAATGAAGTTCATTTCCCATACAATGACTGAAAACAACAAGTTCATAACCTCTGTGTGCAGGCTGTCAAGGGGCATTTGGGGAAATGTAGGAAATCACTGACAGATGAGAGGATGAGCCAAATGCAAAAAAACTAAAACATTTTCAAATTTAATTTAAAAGCAGTTCACAACAAAAGCATGCTGAGATTTCTAAAAAACAATGATTTCTTGCACGTTATAAATGGACAATATCAAAGGCCATTTTAAAGACCATTAATTTAAAAATTGTTCTGTTGTTTAACCACAGTCTGTGTGCTGCTGAATGGGATCTGAATCCAAGGAAATGACTAAGTGTTTATGTTTGTGCTTTTACAGGGAGCTGTATTTTAGTGTGAACTGACAATACTATACCGTACCATAGCGTTAACATATTTAATCACACCGCATCTCTTCATATCGTATTATGGTATTATATTGTATCATTTTTGTTGTATCGTATCATTTGTATTGTATCGTATCGTATTGTATCATTTGTACTGTATCATATCATTTGTATTGTATAATATCATTTGTTTCGTATCGTATCATTTTTTATCGTATCATATCAAAATGCCAAAGGGATACCTGAGAATCATCCTTTTTTGGTATTTTAGTAACTCCATATCACACCAAAAGATAAATAACTTAAGAATGGGAGGGGTCACCATATAACTAGCTATCTAGGTACATCCATGAAAAACGGCAGTGGAAATATCCCAAAGGTGCTATTCAGTGGCATATGGACATGCTTGAAGTTCTTGAAGACATTTCACTTCTCATCTGAAAGGCTTCTTCAGTTCTAACTAACTGAATGGGAACCAAGGAAACATCAGTGGAAAGGATGATATTAACACAGTTGTACAGGTTGCTGTAAAGAAAAAACAAGTCTTAAATCAACATATTTCTGTCACTGACAAAAATGTTAACAGCTCCTGACAAAAACTGCTGCAGATTCTATGTTGACTGAAAATGCCGTCAGCAAGGTGAATACGTCAGTTGCTACAGTTTGGTTAGAGCAAAATGAAACCCCCAATAATCCCCCCAAGACAATGTCAGTCTAAATGTTGGGAGAGAATCAAAACGTCAGCTCAGCCTGATTGTTAAGTAAACATACACAACTGAAACACTTAGTAAGTCTAAACAGAATAAATTTTTGGTTTAGGTTTTTAATCAAGTTTTTATTTCAGATTAAGATCAGCATCATCGTGAGAAATGGAAACTTGGTTTACTCAAAAAGAAAAACCTCAACTGTCCAAATACTCGGTGATGGGCCTCTGTTGCCCTGCCCCTGTGTGTCTATCAATCCTGAGGGAAACTTTTAATCCAAAAACCCTCATTTTCAATTTCAATGGAAGGGAAAACAAAGAAACGGCAGCATACAACAGTTGTACAAATTGACCAGTGCATTGTGTTACAAAAAAAGTCCAGTTCGGCAGGTTCAGGAAATTAGCAAATCAAGTTCAAAATGATCGCTCTCCTTTTGTTTTCCTGTGCCATGTTTGCAGATGAGAACATCTCTGCAGTCCCTCTGAAGACCAGGGTTCTGACTTCTCTGCATCTGCAGTGTCCCACCATCCAACTGCAAACCCTCCTTTCATTAGTCCAAATCAATACAGAGGAGGGACCATCCCAGTCCAGCTGGACACAGAGATTCCTAGGGACTCGGGTTCACTGATGCTGGAAGACTGGCAGAGCAGTACAGATCAGTCCTCCACTTAGAAACCTGCAGTGATATAACGGTAAAAGTCATGTTAGAGAAATGCTCCGTCAGGTGCTAACACAGGCTCTAAATACAAAATACAGCTGAGTGTGACAGGAATGCCATTACTTTTGAATGTATTTGCTTATAAATCAAAGTAAAACCCAGACACAGGAAAAGTGAAGGGATTCCCAAGGTGATTACAGTTCAGTCTGAGGGAGATTTTCTGTATCAAATGTCAATTAATCAAAAGGTTTTTGTGGCATCTAACAAAAAACCACAAACATGAACAAAGATAAACAGCCATGGAATTACTGAAGTCAGTAGGATTTATCCTCAGGACACCATGAACCTTCGTACACAAGTTTATAGTAATCCATCAAATAGTTATATTTCAAGTTTTTCTTCAGGTTCCTACATATAAATGTAACACCTAAAGTAAGATGGTGAGAACTCACTTGAACTGAGAAGATCTCTGCTGCTACGTCTGCGCCTCCTGCTCTGCTCCCACCACCCTGCGAATGCTCTTGATTGACAGGTACATCTCCTCCTCCGGGTCGTAGTAATAAAACTTACTCAGGTAGGAGATCAGCGGTCTGGAAAGAGGCAAAGACAGGCACAGAAAAAAATCTACAGTCAGTGTCGTTCATATACATCTGAGAACCATAAACGGCTTTTCTGCATTTTGTGCAAATAGATCTGTAGCTGACAGACGTTTGGTACGAGGAGCAAGAACCTTCAAGTGGTGAAGGTTGGTGGTGCAACATAAAAATTCACAGGATTAACAGTCAGTAGGATTCATCCTTTGGGTATCATGGACATCTCCACAAAATTTCACATTGAGATAGAGCATGGACTAAAAAAACTGAGGCGCCACCTTTTGATGCTAATGCATCACTTTTTACTTTTATCAGAGTAGAAGATCACATGACTATTAGACCATTAGAAGTGAGTACCTGGGCAGTGGAAGCTCCTGGATGTGGTCGATGCGAACTATCTGTCGTATGCAGAAGCGACAGAGGTGTTGCAGTGACTTCACGTTGCTGAAGCGAGACACAGGATACAGCAGCTGAACCGGAGTGGGGGGAAGCCCTGGAACAAAGAGTGAAATTATATTCACTGACACATCAGCTACTCGTGCACAAAGACAGCCTCTGTTGACCCGGTTAGACCTGGTCTCTATCACTGTGGCGCGTCTTTTGGCCTGGAGCGTGCTGGCGGCCACATGTAGCCCAGTTAGGTTACGCTTACTGTCTCATTTCATGTCTCCTTTCCACTGTCTCTGCATTGAAGCATGTCAAATATGATGTGTACAAGTAAAATAATTATTTCATTAACTGGTTATATGACTCACAAAGAATATGCTATAAATTTGAGTAATTTTTTAAACAAAAAAACAAACAAACATTTCCTGGTTTGAGCTTCTTGAATGTTAGGATTTAATGTTTTGTTTCTTGAGCTTATTTGAATAATTTCAACAACAAAATTACTGCTTGGACAAAAGAAGAATTGTGAACATTTCACTCTGTGATTGTGACATTTCTCACTATGTTCTTTTACGTACATTAAGTACATTTTCCTGGTAACATATTTGCTTCAGTGTCATTTTCATTGCAGGACTTTTACTTGTAACAGAATATTTCTATGATGTGGTATCTGTATTTTTACTTAAGTAAAAGATCAGAATATTTCCTGAAACCAGCAGCTCTGCACTATATGAAACATTTGATGTCACAGTGAAAATACTGATTTTAGCTGGACACTGTAGTTTTTAGATAACATTACTCAAACAGCATTTATTGCAGACTATTTTCAACAGTGAAATATTCCACATTTGACACTAAAGTTAGTATTTATGGCAGCAAATTTAGTGAAATATAATTAGTAAACCTATTAAACAGATATAGTTAGAAGTCAGAAGGTCTACTTACTGTAGACATAAAGGTGACATAATGTTATGTTATTGTGAATGGTTCCTGTCTCATTCATTTCTTCTTATATCATGCATATAAAAAGATCATATTTACTGGTATTTATTTAGATTTTTCAGATTCATTAAGCTATGACCACTTGTGGAGGTCCTGTCATAATTGCATAATGTTTTTTCACGTTCCGTAGTTTGCTGGGGGGGGTTCTGATCCATTCTTATGTGATTTGAGGTTCTATGGACAGAGGATGTTGCTGCGGTAGCGACTGAAAAACAAATTTTGTGACTATATGACCCCAACCGGTCGAGGCAGATGACCGCCCACCCTGAGCCTGGTTCTGCTGGAGGTTTCTTCCGTTAAAGGGAGTTTTTCCTCTCCACTGTCGCCTAGTGCTTGCTCAAGGGGGACTTTTGGGTTTTCTACATTATTCTGTACATACTTATATTCTGTGTAAGGTCTTAAACTTTAAACAATGTAAAGTCCCTTGAGATGACCTCTGTTTTGATTTGGCGCTATATGAATAAACTGAATTGAATTGAAGTGAATATATGGGCTATATGAATAGAAGTTTGATTCGATTTGATGTGAATATTAATATTTACATATTATCCAACATGTTATAAACTTTCTCATCTCTGTTTCTTATGTAAAACCAGCTTATAAGCACATTACCAGCAACAGCTAGGCTGATATAGTGCAGTAGACTGCGGTGAAGTTTCAGATAAGTTTTACTTCGAATATTGCACTAATTCTATACTATGTTGATACTTTTCGTGCCTACTACCTGTTTGCTCATGAACACGCTCACACTGCAAGTGTGGGACGAACATTAGAAAAACAAGTATGCATATGAACATGTAGAAGACAAATACAAAACCTGTAATCCTCAACATCCAAACTCGCTGAGATGACATGAACACGTGACCCTAAACCTGCCATGCTTGTACAGTAGTATGTTGACTTTAAACCACGAATGAACTGTAGATGCATTCTCACAATCATAAATCATTCACAGGCCAAACGCAGACACGTAGACAGCCAGATGCATCCCTCCTCTCCTCAGGCACTCACATTCATTTTTGATCACATCAGGCTGCATGTGGATATATGACCTATATTTTACCTGGGACTCTGGAGCGGAGGAAGTAGAGGAATTTGCCGTTCTTGGAGTGCATGATGGCTCGCTCAATGAACTCCACCACCGAGTGGCAGCGGTCCTCAAACTTCGGGTGACACCACAAGCTGAACGTCCCTGGAGGTCGAGAGAAATGCTTTTGTCATTTCACATGTATCATTTCATCATGCACAGTCATTTCTGTTGACGTTAACTGTCATTAGTATGAAGTATAAAGAGCTGTCACTGCCAGTGAACAAGTGTCATTAGGCTGAAAAACTGGAGCAAAACCATCGGAGAGATTCATAGCAAAACAATAAGTGTAGACAAATAAACTATTAGATACACTCTTAAAACGAAAGAGCAGACTTCTGAGCTGAGGAACATCAAATGTCCCAGAAGACCACAGAATACCACTGTGGTGCATGACACAAGGATTCTTTCCCCAGTGAAGGAAAAATACAGATGAAGAACCCCCTCCAGGGCTGGGGGTCAGTGTCTTAGAACACTTCAACATATGGAAAGGAGGAGCTGGGGATCAAATCCTCGACCCATCAACAAAAAATGAACATTATCACCTTCGTACATGATCTACTGCAGGATTTCTGTTTAAGCTGCATTTGCTTTAGCTAGATGTAGGTAATAAACTGTCAACCACTGTAAGTCTAAGTTTAATAGTATGAGTTAACTTTGTGTTGACCACTCAGTGGTTGTTTATCCGAAGGTCTGTTTGCCCTCGATTCACGTCGGGCCACAATGCGTTCATGCAAACATGATTGTGTTGATGTGAATGTGTTGTGTCAGTTGGGACGGAGTATCTGAATAATGAACGTGTTTTAGGGCATGACTCTATAGCTTAACAACGGTGACTCATTAATACAGAGCCTCATTTATGTACATCTGCATGTGTGTTTGCCCAGTTACACGTGTATTTCATGAGTCAACTTCTTCTTAGTTTGTCACATGTAGCATGCACAAATATGCACACAGCGTTGTGAGTTATTCATGCTTCAGTTATGGAGTTATTGTGTCCCTATAAAGATGGCTTTTATTCTTAGTCTTATTTCCTTTATTTCTGTTAACTGTGTGTCCAGCAGTCCATAAAAACACACACAGTGTCATTTTCACAGTGTTGTTTCTGGGAGGGTAACAACCGAAGGACTCACTGTTTTTCAGCTAAAAGTTATGTACACATGATGTTTAAATATTACTTTTCAAATTTTAAATAATGTGGCAGGGATTGAATATACAAGAATAATATTTGTCAAAGTGTGAAAGTGTTCAAGTCACATTTTGAAAATTGTTGCCCCATGTTTCGTCTGCTCCTTGTTGTTGTTTTGATCTCTGTTGCCTGCTGTTCTTTTCTCTCTCCTCTTTCCACTCACCCCAACCGGT
>JAUMHL010000001.1:2036118-2053506 GCA_032362345.1 Sandelia bainsii | reverse complement strand
GGGAGTTTTTCCTCTCCACTGTTGCCTAGTGCTGCTCAAGTGGGACTGTTGGGTTTTCTACATTATTCTGTATATATATTTATAATGTGTAAGGTCTTAAACCCTTACACTGTTAAGTGCCTTGAGATGACTTATGTTGTGATTTGGTGCTATATAAATAAAGTTGAATTCTTTTCTCTCTCCTTTTTCCACTTTTACTACTTTTTTGAAGAGTATCCTCTTTAGGCGCCCTCAGAGTGAACAAGGGCCAATATCCACCGCTCTTTACTGCACAGCTTTGGCTGTGTCTTTTTGTTATTTACCTCAACACTTCCCCAGTGTCTCTGTGCATTAATGAAGTGATCACAGCTCTGAGATAAGCTGAAGCATTTTAAACTCATGTCTTCTTCTCAGTTTGTGGCAAATAGAGCAAATCTGCATCAATTTGCATCCACTGACTTTGTGCACGATCACGCCGCCTCATAGTTCTAATTATGCCTTTCCTGTAAGCAGAAGGGTTTGCATGATGTAAAATTCATCACCTGCACACATCTAGTCCACATTATGGGTCTGTGGCCCAAAATGTTTGAGTGTGCAGGCTCTAACCTCTAAGTGAGGGCATGTTAGGGGCATATATTATTATTTCACTCAGTGTAGGGTTATGGTTTGTACAGATGTGGATTTGTGTGTCTCACCTCTGTAGTGCTCCATGCGTGTGTGGTGCGTGACTCCCTGTGACCTGAAGCTGAGGCTCAGGATGTATCGAGGGTCTGAACTGTCTCGAACCAGGAAGGATCCATCTGGTTTGCCCTTCAGCTTCATCTCTGCATCCTCCCAGTTCATGGGACCCCAGTACCAACCACACTGCAGCCAGAGACACCAATAAAAACAGTGAAAACACGATTGTGTTCCAGAAAGAACCTGCAAGGATGGAGATGCTCCAGCTCCACGAAAAAACTAATTCTCCAGAAATCTCAGGATGCAACTACCCATTGTTTTTATTTTTTCTAACTTTATCCTAACACCCAGTTCCTGTCACAGCCATTTCAAGCAAAGAGATAAATGGACATATATATGAACATATATAAACATACATGTACATATATGCCAGTAGCAGCCTGTCTTACCTTCTCCAGCTCTCTCAGGCTGGCCGTGAAGTTGCTGGCCTCAGAACGCCGCAGGGCGCACAGTACTGGGGGTGGAGGCTGTCTGGTGGGGGCTGGAGCATCTGCAGGTGAAGTGTTTGAATGAGGAAGTGTCCGAAGGAAGGCGTCTAAATCAGTGAAAGAACATCAGAGAAATGAATGGTGCTGCTACGTATGCAGCATGTACATATAGAAGAACTGAAGTGAAATTTTAAATGACGTTTGATTTTCTAATACTACTGCAGCTGTTGTGCATCATTTTCATTTTGCGAAGAGGGGAACATCCCTTTTCCACTGTGGAAAGGGATGTTGTATGAGAGCAGGGGACCCTGATACCAGATTCCAGAGTTCACATGTTGACTCTAATCTATGCTTTTGGCAAATAAACAAACAAACACTCTTTTGTATGAAACTAGACCAGAATCTTTCTCTAATCTTAACCAAGTTCTGTGATCGTCTAAACATAACCATACAATTTAATAATTCTGTAGTCAGGTGGATATTGTACTGCAAAATCTTCATTCATCAAACATTTTACTGTTCAGCATCAACATATTTGTAACTTATGCAAACTTCCATGTGTACGTTTTCTTTCCAAATGTACGTGCTGCTTAAACAGTTAACCAATAGTATATTTAATCAGAAAGTCTCACTGACATCAACATCCCTTTTGCAAGAGAGATCTGAGAACAAATTACTTTACTAAAAATGATTTCCAGAAGACTGAAGTGATATTAGAAGCTATTTTTAATGCCTACCCTCACACATATTGCACTACTCAAATTATTTATCAAATCAGTCAGTAAAACAAATGTTCATGCCTACAATATTCTAATAATAGCTAATATAGGAGTTACTATCATTGCAGAAAATTGTATAAAGTGTAAACGTTTTCTTATTTTTATTGAAAATTTTACAATTGTTTTGTAAAATCAAACAGAAAATGCATACTGACTCAATAAAAAAAATATTTTAATTTCATTTGACCTTAACCAACAACTTACTGTAGCCTATATAAATATAAATAATTCTCATTCAGTGTTTTGAAATGAGGGACCGGATGAGACGTCTGGTCTCTTCACTAAATTATGACCACTTTTCCCATTTACCCACAGTTTCACAGATAAACATGCTGGAAGGAAGTTTCTATTGATTGTTTACTACTTCACCATCGACTCCCGGCACGTCTTACCATTGAGGCTGAGACTGTGCTGGATGGTGGTGTGGGAGGGAGGAGGAGGAGGAGGGAGAGGCAGGGGCAGGGACTGCAGGGAGGCACCCATGACGCCCACCAGGAAAGGTCCAGGCTGAGGCCCAGCTATGTCATCTGGAGGAAGGATAGGAAGGAGATTAGACAGTGAGGAGGGAAGGGAGGAGAGGTGAGGAATGAAAGGAATATGGGGAAACACAGAAAGGAGGAGGAAAAGGAAGAAATAAGGAGGAAGAGGAGTGAAAGGAAGAAGGAAGGAGCTAAGTTAGGAAAGGTAAAGGAAAGGAAGGTTTTCTGAACACCATCAGACAGAAAGTGTCAGTCCACCAAATTATAAAACTTCTACAACTCTACTATGAAATCATGTAAAAGGACCAAAGCCAATAATAAAGTGATCTTACTAAAATGCAAAGAATTGTTTGGGTACCAGACACTGATGTGTTTTATTCTTCTCTGCCATGAAGATCCAAGAAAATATTAACTGTTCTTATTAATACTGTTGCTGTTACTGGGTGACATGTTTCTCCATCACCATGAACATACACACACTGTTCTGGTGCCACAAATGCACACTAGAGCATCACACAGATTAATCCGCTGCTGAAAATAGTCCCCAATAAATGAACAGCTTATTTCTGTTCAAGTAATATTTGTTAAAAACTACAGTGTTTATTGTATTCATCTGTTTATTGAAAATATTTAGCCTTTTATTAACCTCTTTATTAAAGATGTACATCTTCATTAGGGTTAAAATACTAAAAGATCGACAAATTGCTGTGATTTGTTAACACTGGGAAAAATATAGACACTAATATTGTACATTTTGTGTTGTAGGTCGGCTGCATATGTGGGTCAAAAAATATCAGAGGCTCTGAGCAAAACATGCATTTGAAAGGTCAGAGAAAAATCCTGTGTTTAGAAATTCTCACTGAATGATTGGTTCTGGTGTGTTCCAAGTCAAAACCTGATGTGTAAATCTGCACTGAGAAACTGAAATCTATCTCCCAGTATAAATTTCTGCATCTCTAAAACAAAACAGAAGTGAAAATAGACAAATGTGTCCTCAATCTCCAAAGAAGAACATAAAATGTTGTTTTGTTTCCTTGGTACAGAATAGAGGAAAACAGTTTTCCTTTGCCATCTTCACATCGATCGAGTCATTGCATCCAGACCTTTTATCGCTTCTACAATCAGATTACGGTAGATTACAAAAGCTTGTCTGCTTGTGCATTTCCGGAGATGTACGACAGAAAATAAAATTAATAAAAAAGCATCTGACTTACAGAGAAACATTAAGAGAAACTGTAACAGCTTCCTTTCATTTAAATGTAGACAGATGGATACAAAAGCTTAAAAAGGGCAGTTTGCTTTTTGCTACCGTGGCTCTCAGTTATCATCCTGCATCATTGTGTGTTTGCATGAGAGAGGAGGAGAAAAGAAAGAGAAGAAAATACAGACAGAAAGGAGAGAAATGTACCTAAGAGACTGAGACTACGACGGGGAGGAGGAGGAGGCGTGGGGGGGTGTGGCGTGTTCGCCCCTCGCCGTGAAATATCCACATCCACCAGAGAAACAGTCTCACCTACAGCCGGGGAAAAGAGAAGACAAGTGTCAAAGAGTAAAGTGAAATAAAGACACAGTGTAAGAAAAAGTGAGAAGGGCACTTGTTTGTGTGTCTGTGATTGTGTGTTGTTGTTGCCTCTGCTGCAGAGTGCCATTAAAGCTGCACCAAGCAGGATGTTTATGGAAAATTACACCCAGCTAATCAGTCTAAATCACTGCAATAAAGAAGAACATCCCATCACTGCTAATTGAGATGCAGATTCACTCTTTACCAGAGTGAGATTCTGCAGTTGGACATGGTTGAGGAAAAAAAAAAAAAAATCAAACATTAAGAACCAAAACGACAACTGTCTCGTAAGCAGCAGAGAAAACCGGACTCACACACATTAGCTCTCATCACCTCTTTAGCTTCGTTTTTGGCTGTGAGACATCACAGACTGGCTTGGTTGGTGGACGTGAGCTTGCTGTGTGCAGGACTTTCTGGGTTTTCAAACAACTCACCCTCGCTCCTGTGGGGAGGGGGCCGTCAGCGTGAAGCAAAGCCTGGTGCAGCTTTAATGTTTCTGTCTAATTGGTGGTTAGCCCTGCGTGGAGCATTAAACTCCACAAACCACAAACAGCTTAATTTTTTAAGAAGTTAACTTAGCAAAGCTGAAATCTACGAGCTATGTGGGGCGCCAGAATGTACCCTGTGGAGGTGTTTCTTTTAAAGTCAGCTAAATATTTTTTTTGCCAGCTGAGCTACAGACCTTCCTACCCTTGTTACTGTACCCACAGGCCTTTTGTGCTAAATCGTGTCTTATCTTATCTGGTGCACCAGTAACAGAGTCTGACTGGTGGGACCAGTTAAAGGTTGCAACGTACAGCATTTTTACAGCTGAAATCCAGGCTGTGTTCAACTGTATTGTGTTAAAGGAATAGTTTGCTGGTTCGATTTCTTGCACAGGGTTGGATTAGAAGATCAATACCACTCTCACATGTGCCTGCTGGTTACCTTAACTTAGCATAGGGAATGGAAACAGAGGGACAGCTACAGGATCCACCAACGGATTAAACAAACATGAAATCTCATGTTGATTTGTGAACTGGTAGCTGAAATGTGGACTCATCTGACCACAGAACATGTTTCTACTGTCTTTCAGTCCATCTGATGAGCTCAGTCCCAGAGAACTTGGCGTCATTTCTGCACAAAATTGATGGATGTAGAGTTTCAAGTTGCATTTCTGGGTTTCATCAGTTAACTATGTTAAAGGGTCATAGTGTCCTTTACGTGTTCTGATGTTACATCGATACTTTTGTGAAGTTGGGCGACCATGTTTCACATAGTCAGAGCCTTTAAGCTTGAGCTGAACATGTGTTCACATGCTGAATGGCAGTGAAACATCCAGGTTTCAGTTTGACCAATTTGCCTTGTTCTCAAGAGTTTTTTCAAAAAGCTAAACTGTCTGGCATCAAGCGTTGTAGAAATCCACAACAGTTACAGGCCAGCAACACACTTCAAGCAATGTTTTTATCTGTTCACAGCACTTCACAACCTGCCACCGTGTGCAGCAGGATTTTCACATAGGTTATAGTATGGTGCTGTTCCAACTGGGCATAGGTCAGCCCACCAGAAAACTTCCACAGGCTTAAAGACACAGGAGCTCAAGCAAGTTTTTTTAGTCACTACGCCAGAGGAGCTGTTGAACAATGAGGCATTATAACATCTATTTGCACTTTTTAAACGTGAAAACCATGTAATCTTGTATCATGTGTCAATCAAATAAAATACAAATCTTAAATTAAGCATAATGTACTCACTTTAAGTGACAACAGTTTTCCAGAGTATCCCAGAGCCCATGTGGCTATATTCATCAATGCAGCATGATGGATTCTAATGCAATGATGCCTCAGGGCTCAAGGGTCATGGACATTCAACAGTGGTTTTTCACCGTTGGCTTGTATGCACATAGATTTCCCATGAGACTGGACATCTTACTGCTTATCAAGTGCTGGTGTGTGGATTTTGTTATCTCTGGATAGAGTGATCTGTCTTATGTGATAGTAAACTTAATGTGTTTGGGTTTTGGACTATTCATTTTGGGACATTTCATTGACTGTTAACTGATTAATTAATCAAGATATTAATCAGCACATTAAAGAATAGGTTCACAATTCTTTCATTCTGACAAACACCGAAACAGGTTTTGGAAATCACTTCTGGAGATCCATCCAGAAGTGACAGGGAACCAAATCCAGAGCACTCCCAAAATGTAAATAAGTATAATCAGGCTTTATTGTCATTGATCACATTCACATGTTACAATGAAATTTGATCTCTGCATTTAACCCAATGAGTGCAAACGTATTGAAAAGTTTATCTAAACTCAATATAAGGCTTCAAACTTCCAAATTAGTCACTTTAAGTGGATATTTGCAGAGTTGCAGCCTATATAGTACAAATATAAATCTTTCTGTTGCTTTCCTTCAACATATTTTATTTTAAAACACTTGAAATTAGGAAGATATCCACTTGATAAGCCTCATATCTGCTTTAGACACACACTGAATACATTTTTACACAGAACAATTGCTGTGGATTTTTTGCACCATCACTTCCCCTGTCATGATAAATTATTACAGCAAGCAAGAACGAGTTGAGACTTTTTTCATGCAACTGTGAATCTATTCTTTAACTGGACGAAAAGCCTTTTCTGAGGGAACCAGAGTTACAGCAGAAGCAGCAGCAAAGTGACCCTTACCAGTGAAAGCAGAGAGGGAGGCAGAGAGGGAGGCAGGGGAGAAGGCACTGTGGGCTCTGGTCAGTCTGGGCTGGTTGTGGCTGCAGGACAGACACCGAGACAGACGAGCAAAGAAGAAGACCACGAGAGGAGAGTTAGAGCACAGAAGAAGAAGTATTAGTAACTGCAGATATTTTCAGTATGAGTGCATCCAGAGTTTTGAGGCCCTTTTTTTTAACGTTTTCTGTTTGACGCTCTTAGCTCTGGCAGTCAAGACTTCTGAAGCTATGTTTTTTTAATCATAGCCTTCCTTCAGTGTGCTGCTGTGAATAATGACTAAGCAGTGAGGAGGATAGAAGGTGACAAGCCACAAAGGTTTGAAAAATCTCTGCATCTAATAGCACCAAAAAAGTTATTTGATGTCTTAGAGAAGGTGAATAAGCTGCCAGCTGAATGAGTTAATTCAAGCCATTAGAAAACAATGTCTGCTACGCTTACAAAGAATGATGGTAGAATGGATCAAACCTGGAATAGAACCAACATCTCTGGACTTGCTGGGTTTTTTTTTTTTTAAATCTGGGCACAGTTGTCCTTAAACTTTCTGACCTATGTACAGTTTGTCTTGTAAAAAAACACTTTGGCTTTATTTACAACTTCTGAACTTGTGCTGGACTTTATTTCACTATGTGTTCTTAAGAAAACTAAGGAAGACAAAAAGCTGTAAATTGAAAGCACAAGTATATTTTATATTTGGGTATGGTTCTGGGTATATTTTGATCAGTGATTTGCCAGCTCAGATCTTGACTTTAAATGATCCCCTCATGCTGTTTTCCATGTGTTATCAATGCATTATTATTTTTATATCATTTGAATCAGTTATAAATTAGAATATTAGCTTGTAAGACTGATCTCTGTTTCAGGGTTGCTCACCTGTCTGCGTCCTGCTCAGCACCAGAGGCACTCGCCATATCCACCAGACTCCCGGCAGAAGACACTGAATAGGTCACTGACGGCCTCTTGTCCAGGAGGTGATTGGAGCCGCTGCAGCTTTTAGTCCGGAACAGTTTACTCAGACGGATCTTTAACGAGCCCTTTTTGGACTTCCCTGGAACTTTGAGCGTCCTTTCGCCACCCGCAGCCCGGCCGGTGGGAGTCCGCGGCGCACTGGCGCACCGCTCCGGTCGCCTCCTGGGTGTCGACGCCTGGCTCGGGTTTGGGCTTGTGGCCCAGGGGGAGCTCTGTACCGGCGTAGATGACGGTGACATAGCTGAGATCTGGGCGACAACCTCTGAATCCTCAGAGCTTACGTGTGAGAGCGCGCTGGATAAGGTCCCGTGGAGGCTGCACACCTGCGCCCCAAGGTGCGTCGCTTCCGCCGCTTCTGTCGCCACCGGTGCCATCCCCTCCACCTGCCTCCTAAGCTCCGCTTGGAAACTGCTGATGGAGAAAGCACCGGACATTTTCTGAACTATTTCCCTTTTCCTGTTTAGCAACAACTCGCGGCGTCTGTTCTCATCATCAGTCTCATCCTCCGGACACTCGTCCATACCCAGGCCGGCCACATCCCCGCTCTCCAGCCCCTCCAGCACCAACAAAGCATCGCTGGTTTCTGTTGGATCATCCCCGGGCTCTACTCCCCCTCCTATCGGCCCGTGTGCGCCCTGACACGAACACTGCGGGAGCTCCCCAGCTTTGAACAGTATCTTAGGAACCGCGCCGACTCCCAGCTCCCCGAACCGCCGGGCCAGTTCAAACACGGCTCCTTCTGTGCCCCTGGTGGCGCATCCCCATTTAGAGTCAATCATGGTGAGGGGGTTGGATCTCTGCGACAACAAGGGCCACTCGGGCGGGGTGGTGATGAGTCGGTGCCGGCGGCACAGCTCCGCGGTTCCTTGCGTCTCCGCGGTTATCGAGACCGGAGAATGCGCTCCCCATGTCCGGTCCAGCAGGTTCTGCTGCTGCTCTCCGGCACTCACGGTGTTGTTATTGACAGTCGGCGCGGAACAGCCAGACCCCGGAGTCTGGTCAATACATAGAGCATCTCTGGGCTGATTCTGACGCTCTAATTCTAAAATCCCTTCTCCGTTCCGCATTATATTGGAGAAGACCAGCAGCTGAGGCCGTAGGCCGGGGCTGGGAGCGAAGTCAAAGCCATGGGCCTCCATGGGGCTTTGCGGAGGAGGAGGTGCGGGCAGAGGGGCTCGGCTCTCCGTCACCCCTGTGTCAGGTGCCGCCGTGCCCTCGCCGCTCGTCTGGGCTTTGTTCAGGCGGCTGCTGGGATGCTCGAGGCCCGCCGTCGGATCTCGGCTTATATCCAAACCCGCTTTGACGCTGCTGTGAGCCAGGACCTCCTTCCCCAGCCCTGCCACCACTCCTGCCGGCGGCAGATTCCCGTTTTCTGCGTCCAAGCGGTCATCCTCGGCCGCGGAAACCAGGCGCATCAACACGAAATCGGGCGACATATCTTGCGAGTTGTTCATAATTATTCCTCAGGATCGCGAAATGAGAATTATCGGGCGATTCACATAGCTAACAGCGGAGATCTCATCCCTATAATAAAGAAACGGCCAAGCCGCCGCTGCCTCCCATAAACAGGCTGTGAGCGAAAATGCCAAAAAATATTTCAGGCGATTTTTTCATCCTCCGACTCTACGACAGGACAGAATCCACCTGTCAAACACCGGGGGGATGAGTACAGTTTGCTCCTGGCAGCAGGCGGACCCCTGGGTCAGACATGCGGTCTGATCTGAGTAGAATAAAAGCCAGTAGAGTCTCCGGTCAGTGACCATCGTCTGCCTCTGTTCTCAGCCAGGCCCCACCCGCTCCTCCTCCGCTCAGCCCTTAATACCACTTCATGAACACCAATGATGAGAACTATAAATCAGTCTTTGGCATTTTAACATCACTGCCTGATCCAGCCTCTCATCCGAAAAGATTATTTCTGTTTTCATTCCCGTTTTTTACAAAGGTAAAAAAAAAAAAAAAAAACATCTGAAGAAAAAACCTTCTTTCAGTTTTCCCACATCATTCATTCATAAATCAGTGGCCCCTGTTTCTTTAGCAGGCTGCTACAAGGGATTTACAGACATGAGACAAGACAAAAAAACAATGGGTAACTGAACAGAGTAGTACTCAGAGTACTCAGATTGTGTACTTAGTACAAACACAGTTTTAAAATACTACATTTTTCTTTGCTTTTGTTATGGAATTTCAGATAACTACAGTTATTTAAGTGAAACTGTCTGAGGAGTTATATAACTTATATTGTATGAGCTGCCTGCTTGAAGACCGTCCACAGTGTATCTGTAGGGGTACGGTCAGGGCTTTGACTCAGCCATGCCAAAACATCACATTTCTTCTGCTTTAACCATTCGCTGGTAGAATAACTTGTGTGTTTGGAG
This sequence comes from Sandelia bainsii, assembly GCA_032362345.1. NCBI lineage: Eukaryota > Metazoa > Chordata > Actinopteri > Anabantiformes > Anabantidae > Sandelia > Sandelia bainsii. Next base: position 2,043,488 of record JAUMHL010000001.1, on the reverse strand, counting down.
TCATTGTCGTGCTGTATGATATGTTTTCTGTTTCCTTTTTTTATTTTCCTGTAGAATTTGCTTGTACAACTCAGAATTCATTCCTCTACAAGTGATGGCAGACAGGTCATCCTGGTCCAGATGTAGCAAAGCAGGTCCAGATCATGACACTGCCACCACTATCTTTCACAAGTGGGCTGGTCTTGTAAACCAGGGGTTGTGAGTTCAAACCTCATCAGGGACTTACTTCTGTTTAAATTTGCTCACACAGGATCCCAAGTAAGATGTTCTCTGAATTGCACTACTTCTTCACGTGCCAGCAGAAGAAATAAAGTCAGTGGTTAGACTCCGGGTTCCTCACTGCCACATGTTGAGGTGTACACGTAGCATCATATATGTGCAGCTGTCCAGTATCAATTTCTCCATGGGGATCAATAAAATGTCATGATTACTTTACTGTTCGATGTTCTCCTGATGGTGGTGAAGGAGAGGCCTTTAGTTTTCTAGACGTGACCCTTGGGTTCTTTGTAACCTCTTTTACACGGTTTGCTCTTGGTGTGATGTTTGTTGGCCATGAAACATTTCTATAAACCTCTGTTGTCAAAATCAGACTTTGATTGTGAAAACCCAAATGTGTGTTGTTTAAATAAAGCAGGATCTCAGGACTTAAAGGAGATTGTCACACACAGTTATTTAAGTTTGGATCATTTTCCGCAGTTAATAAATGAACAGAAGAGAACAAAGAATGACATGATTTCAATAACATTCAACTTAGCTTGAGTAGCTTTATGTCATCCTCCTTTAATCAGCTCAGAAGTGCACTTTTTGTCTAAAGGTTCCAAAGACATCCTTGGTCCTCCATTAGCTGCAGCAGACAAAAAAAAAGCAAAATAAGCAAAATCATAAATAAAGAGAAGCAAAATAGGTACAAAGATAACTAAAATGAGGAACAATAAATATAAAAAAAGCCATAAAGAGAAACAAATTAGGCAAATACCTACAAAACAGCCAGTAGGAGATGAAAAATAAGCAAAAATACCATAAAACAGCTACAAAGAGACGCACCACATGTAAAAATAGACACAAAAAAGATACAAAAGAACCAAAATAAGTTATAAATTTACAAAAAACAGCCTAAAAGAAAAGCAAAATACAAGATGAAGAGATCCAATAGGAGTATGATGATGCACAAAACTACAACAGCATGCAAACAACCACACAGAGAAAAAGAGTCAACAATTACACATAAGATCAACAAAATGATGCAAAATGGCAACAAAGAGACGCCAAACGAAACAGCAAATCACCACACTAGATTCAGAACGGCTGAAAGGTGTCTGTTTCAGTGCGTGAGTTTTGCTTCTGTAAAGTTTAAAACTAAATTCTAAATTATAACAAGGAGAACATGAACGTGTGCACAAAGCCCACCATCCAAAGTATCCACCTGCTCGTGGTGGCACTAGATATATACATATTTAAAATATTGAAAAAATCTTTTCTGACCAAAAAAGACACAGCTGCTATTTTTTACCTTTATATTTTATAATTGTATTTATACACAAACTACAAATAACTGCACATATTGGGAAAGTACTACTGCAGTTACAAAGTACATGTAGTACAGAAAGTAATACACACTAGTACATCCAGTGTGAGTCTGCAACGTGATTAACACCAAGCTGGAGTGTTGTAGTAATGTGAAACAATAGGCAGGTGGCGCTGCAGGCCACCCAACGCTGATGGAAGATGGTGCTGCTGAAGATGATGATGTGAGAGTGGATGAGGGGACATTAATCCTCACAGTGTGCGTGTGTGTGTTCATGTGTGAGGTTTATGCAGAGTAATCAAACTAACAACCTGCCCTGCAGAGCTGAACACTGATGTGATGCAGCCTGGAGGTCAGAGGTCAGCAGCGCACAGCGTGAACATTACTGTTGTGTTGTTCTGTGTTGTAATGGTTCATGTTGTGTTTGTGTTGTTCTGCCATATGCGTCTAATCACATCTTTGGTGTTATGTTACACAAACTGAGGAAAAGAGAGGAAGAGAAGCACTAAAAGAAGAAAAGCTGTCTTAGTCTTATGTGGATTTCTTTTTTGTTTTATATGTATTTTCTTATTTTTTCTATTGTTTATGTCTATTGTCTATTTCTATTGTAGTTTTCTATTGTTGGTCTGTCTGACTGTTCAGTAAAGACATGATCTCAGCTTAGAAATATTGTGTTTGTTTGTGACTTTCAGTTTATCCCACTGTGCGTCATTTATTTTGCACAGGTTTTTACACCCGCAGGACACAAGGGGGTGATTTTGAAATACTTCTATTGATCCCACAGTGAAAATGTTTTTGAGGATATAGTTTATCAATATGCCAGGAAATACACTGAACACATGTTTTATTGGGATTGTTTCAGTAACTAACCGTGGTCAGGAGAAACTGAGGAATTATTCTCAGTGTGGTTTACTTTCAGTGCTAGTATTCATTCAGAAATAATGTAACTGATATGAAAAAAGGTCAGAAGAAATACAAACTACAAGAATGAAAATGAAATAATTTCATTTCATATCAATATGATATTACTGGATTGTGATTATGAATGAACAATGTGTAAACTAATGCTGCAGCTAAAGTAAAGTTCAAAGATAATTTTAATCAGTTTGTGTAGAGTCAGGTGGTTAACTCATAACAATACATCATAATTTATAAGCTGATTATATTTTGTATTAAGAATCTGCATCTGCAAAGTAACTAAAACTTGTTATTTTTCTTCTTCTTCTTTTCTCTCACACCAACCGGTCGAGGCAGATGGCCGCCCACCCTGAGCCTGGTTCTGCTGGTTTTTTCTCTCCACTGTTGCCCCGTGCTGCTCAGTGGGAATTTGTTGGGTTTTCTAAATAATTCTATATGTTGTAGTTGTTCATGTTTTCCACATAATTCTGTGACATCTTAAACTTTACATTATAAAAAGGCTTGAGATGAATGAACATGGACTTGAACGCTTTAACTTTAACACTCTGCCAACTGAGCTGCCCAAGGTCACGACAACATGTATTGTTGCTTTAAATCAGTCAAAGGTTTTGGAAGCAGTTTCACAGTACGTTAAAGAGTCACACAAAAAGATCCAGTAGATGTTTTTGTCTTGGATTTGAATGCGAGAGCTTTCGCACCCTAAGTGAGAATCATACCCGTCGACCAACGAGCTGAAGTAGGTGAAACAGGTGAGACGTGACGTGTGCTTCACTCCTCAGAAAGAGGAGAAACTAAATAAAGAAGCTTAAAGTCTGTGTTTTTTTGACAACATGACTTCAAGAAGTAAGAATAATAAGAGCTGGATTTCATAGTGAAATGTTTCCTTTGTGATGCATGATAATAAAAACACTTTAGTTTGTTTTTTGTGCTGAGTGGTAAATATGTTTATTTATTTATTTATTTAACATTAATTTCTAGTGTCTAGTGTATGTTTGAGCACTTTTATGTGCATGACACAACAAATAAAAAACTCTTTAAGAGAGAGGAGAGAAAAAAAAGTGAAAATATGAAGCTGAAGGAGCAGAATGTGACTCACGTTGTGTTAAACCAATGGCATCTTTTCACACAAACACTTGTTGTTTGCATGGTTTCCTTCACAGCTACAAGAGAACAGACAGGGACACGATTACACTGCAACACAACATGCACACACACACACACACACACTCTGTCTTGTTGTCTTCGGGCTCGACTGCAGCACCTTCGCAGCTCTGCAGTGAAGTCCCAGGTTGGGAGGTGGGAGCGGTGTTTGCATGTATGTATGTGTATGTGTATGTGTGTGTGTGTGTGTGTTTGGGGAGGGGTGTGCTTCTCACAAACCAGTTGCCATGGCCACCAAAACAAGGATTCTTGGCTGCATCACTTCTCACAGCGAGCACGCTTCATTTGCCCCCCCCATTTTCTCACGCTCCTCATGCAGCATCTTCCCGCTCGTCCGGACTTTGGTTCATGCACACACACACAGACACACACACACACAAACATAAAGGCAGTGTTTACTAGTGCACATTCAGGAACACACAAGTGCCACACAAAATCTTGAAGCAATGACACATTTAAAATGTTATTGCTGTTTAACGTTTTTACATGTGTCAATATTCTGCATGTGTGTGTGTGTGTGTGTGTGTGCAGCAAACGAGCATCCATCCATTCACTGTGTGTAGGAGGGGTTAATCCATCCAGTCAGCCAGCCGGGGGATACTTGATGGACGCCCAAATGCAGCAGAGCTTAACCTCATCTCTGACAGACTGCATCATCCTGTCCTCTGTGAACACACACACACACACTCACACACACACACACACATAGGTTAGCATCCCTGCAGAGGGGGGAGGCACTTGGAGGAATGAAAGGGAGGGAGAGAGAGGACAGGAATGAATGATGGGAAAGAAGGAATGGTGCAGGGGGTGGTGAGGGAGGGCGGATGGATGTGCATCACAGAGCTCCGTCAAATGGGCTGGAAGCTCTGTGGAGCAACAGATCGCAGAGGGAGAGAGAAGAGGAGGGAAATCTGCGCTTCACTCTTCATCCCTCCTTCACAACAACACACTGCTCTCCTCTCCCCTCCTCCCACCTGGCAGGGGGGTCCCCCAACTTTGGGGCTTTTCCCTCCTCCCTCTTCTCCCCGCCTCCTCCTCTTCTTTGCGCACGCTGCGTATATTTTGATTTGGAGCTTGACGCACGACTTTGCGACCAGAAAACACGAAAACTCAGTGACAGCGACACCGCGGCTTGGAGATACCGGGCGTACTGCGGAGATGAGGGGACTGCGCGACCCGGTACCCACCTCCTCCTCCAGCAACCAAAACTACCGAGGACACGCATCTTTATGCGAGTGCGTGAGGGTTAAAGGGCTCGTGCGTGTGTCCGTGCGGCGCACAGATGGAGCTGTGCGCTCTGAGCGTGAGTGACTGAGGTGCCGACCGAGCGGCCGCGCTCATCACGGAAATCTGCTGCAGCGCCTGACTGATGGAAAGATGAAGACATTCCCGCAAATAGTCCAAACACACGCCAACTCCTCAAGGGAATTCGAAAGGGGCCAAAAAAAAGACCTTGTTGTAGGAGTGTGACCCCCCCCCCCCCGCTCCTCTTTTTCTGCTCCAGAGTGAATTCAGGATGAGTCCTGTTTGGCTTCTTCTGCTGCTCTCGTCTGTCCTCAGAGCGCAGCTGACTCCAGACTTTCCATCTGGAGTTAAAGTGGAGGCAGACAACAGCACCGACTCTTCAACAAACAGCACAGGAAGTTCAGACGTCTCTACCAGCGCCCCCAATTCCATCACACCCCCAGAGTCTGCTGAGTTTGCAGTGACACCTTCACAAGCGCCCACAGGAGAGGATGACTGGTCATCAGCAGAGACCTTCTTGTACACAGGAGACCCCTCCACTCTGGAAGGAGCCCGCTGCTCATGGGCGTACAGCTCACCTAGGCAGATCGGGCCCCTGCCCAGCAGCTTTGGGGCCCCCCTCCGGCCGGCTATGGATGCACTGGCCAACACAGCCAACTTCCTCAACATGATCTTCCAGGCCAGCGACCTGCGGGAGAGCACGGTGCAGGAGGACATGGAGTGGTACCACGCTCTGGTCCGCGCCCTCCTGGAGGCCGATGTGCTTATTCAGCGGGCCCTGCTCACCTTTGACGCCGAACCCACTGCCCAGGTCCCGCAGCTGGTTCTCTGTGCAACCCGCAGCCTAACAGCCAAGCTGCAGACCATTGTCCTCCAGGACTTATCGAAGGCATGGGAGAGCCTGCATCCGCCCGCCCCAGCCCCGGATGACAGCTGGTTCACACGACTTAAATTTCCAGAGTCCAAACAGCCGATGGCAGCTCTGTCCAAGCGGGTGCTAATCAACGACCTCAGCACCTTAGACACACCCAAGTGGGGCCAGGGCGACAGCTATGTGACCAATCGCAGCGGAGTGCGCTGGGCCAGCGCCCCCTTCTTGGACTGTAAGGACGGACGTTTTCTACCCAGCTGGATGCTCACACTGTCCACATCTTTCTACGGCCTGAAGCCCGACCTGACACCAGAGTTCAGGTTAGGGCCAACATACACACACACACACACACACACACACACACACACACACACACACTTTTACAACAAGGAAACAGTGTGAGACACAAACACAACCAAGCTGTCTGATCCTGGTCATTGTTACAAAATGTTAAGCAGAAAGTTATTAGGCAGATTAGTCTTTGGTTCCTTGTATTGGTCACTGATGTCATCTGAAGAGTGTTTGTGTGATGAGTCCAACAAGTTGATCCAAGGATACTGTAAGATGTAAACAGTGGAAACCAAACATAATCTGCTCTTAAAGTTGTGGATAGATGGATGAATTTGTGTGGTGGCCCTCAGAGGTCTTTGCACTGCACCTTAAGAAAACAAAGGCAATCAGACAAATTCAGAAAACACCCTCATCAATTTGACAACAAATGTGCAGCATGTGCTAAAATAAAAATGCTACAAATTCAGAAAAACTCAACCAGTAAACAGAAACGTGCTGTGTCCTCGGGCAACCAAACATTTGTATAGACATTACCTCCCCTTAGCGTGGACAACTACAGTATGTGTCTGTCATGTTTATACAGAGATGCTACAGGCCTGTAAAAAATGTCTGTTCTGGTGGACACTGCAACAGAATGGACTGAGTTTGACTTTGATAATGCATCATGAAACTTCAGAGCTCTTGGCTGTAAATGTAAAAACCTCACTGGGTCATGTTGTCAGCGTTAGAGAAACATCTCTTATCGAGTTTTGTTGATTTCCCATGAACCCAGAGTAAATTTTCTAACCTTCACTGCCAGCGAAACATATTCAAACCCTGAGTAATACGTCTGAACTCGCTGCACCAACATTTCTATTTCACCTGCCTTTCTAGCTCTGTGTCGGTCCCCATAACCTTTTCTGTGGTTCTCTGGAGAAATGTTTGGTAAGCATTCGGAATAAAAACTTGTTTGAATCAACAGAGCTGGATAAAATTTGACATTTGAAAGGCAGCCTATTTAAAGGCCACACAGGTTTCTGCAGATGAAATGTGGAGCTGCAGGATGAAAAAAACATTCAACACTCTGATGAATTCAATGCTAACTCTGACATCCTGTGTGTGTGTGTGTGTGTGTGTGTGTCTGTGTTTTTGTGTGTCAGAGGTGTGATCCGTGTGGATGTCAACATTCAAGACATTGACTTGGACCAGTGTGCAACAGGAGACAGCTGGTTTGCTGATACACACCAGTGCAACCGCACCACCATGGAGGTAAACACAGCAATACAACAGAGCAAAACTACGCTACATACACTACCAGTCAAAAGTTTGGACACACATGGAAATGACCATGTTTGTGAAAGAAAAGCAGATTTTATAACA
>JAUMHL010000001.1:1994445-2027039 GCA_032362345.1 Sandelia bainsii | reverse complement strand
TGAGGACTCCACAGGGTTTATAAACCTGCTGCTCCAACCAGTCAGTCAGAATTGAGAAAGCCCTCTGGAATGGAAGGCGAAACATACTCAAGGAACTAAAACAAGTCCAGTTGCCACTGAATAACCTTTTTTGGGAGAACTTCAGACATGTTTTTTTTGGAAATAAATTATGATTTGATTCAGTTTTTCATTGGTCAATTTCAAATTGAGCCCAAAATTTTGGACTTTTAAGGCCTCTAGTGAACATCTGTTTCAGCTTCTCAGAAAGAGCAATACATAGAACTTATTGGACTAAGATGGAAGATATGATAGCTCTAACTTTCCAGCTGTTGTCTTTCTCCACCTCCTCCTCCCTCAGAGGATCCGGGCGTCGGGCCTCCTGCTGTTGGAGACGATCTTGTTCGGATCTCTGCTACTGTACTTCCCGGTGAGTCTCTGAGCGAGCCGGCAGATTAGAGCTCTTTACAGATCACTGCACAGCACACGGATTATATCATAATGGACAATCTGCGGGAGGGTGAATGGGGTGAAGGCGCCTGTGAGTGTGTGTGCGAGTGGAAATGAGGCGGGCAGTCAACAGTTTTCATAACGTGTCTCTGCTCCAATGACAGATCATCAGTCTCTCTTTAGATTCATTTTACCAACTAAAAAGCCGTTAACATCAGTCAGCCGTGACCTTTTATCTTTCTATCTGAAAGTGTCAGTCGATAGGAGCTCGTTCCTCCTCACTCTGAGTGATTCAGTGTGTGTGCAACTCATACTGTAGATTATTGATGATTCACTTAGTTTAATGTGATATGTGAACATGTTAACAGGTTTTTCTTATGGCAGCTCTGCTCCTCGTAACTGCAGAAACTGGTGGACTCACTGGTGTCATCATTTCCTAATATAAAAACAATAAAGACATTATGTTATATTTAGTAATACTTATGTAGAACTATTCCTGCCGCCTCCATACATCAAAATTAGGGGTGACAGAGGCACAAAAAGTACTATAACACTACACTATTGAACTTGATGTTCAGTCTAGTCCAGATTTGTTCCAATGTGTCTCATAAATAAGGTTTCTGCGGAAATCTAAATGAGAATTTGATTTGAAAAATCATTAAAATTCATCTATTTCTTCTAAATTCACAAATTCGCCCTTAAGTAGTAGCAATAAGAAAGAAAATACTGGAGTTTATGCATCATTTAAATTATACTTTTTAAAAGGACAAAATATTTGTTGTGAACTTGTTTCACATTTGTGTTGTAAACTGCAAACAAACCTTCAAAGGTGAAAAATATGACAAAGAAAGAAAAATTTGTAATAATTATAATAATAATTAATCCATAAGTATACATCACATTTTACTAGTTTATTATATTTTGTTTTAAGAATCTGAATCTGCAAAGTAACTAAAACTGTCAAATAAATGTAGTGGAGTAAAAAGTACAATATTTCCCTCTGAACTGTAGTGGAATAAAAGTAAAAGCGATCTTAAATGGAAGTACTTAAGTGCAAGTATTTAGTTACTTACCACCTCTTGTCAAAATATACTTGAAGCACCAAAAGTAAAAGTACTCATAAAGCTGATTGAGACTTTCCTCTTGTTTAATATTTTAATGTATTATAATTATTGATGCATTAATGTATAAATGTTGTAGTTGGTAAAACTCTTATCTTAACGTATAATATTACATCATAATTTATTTATTGATAGTATTTTTAGTCGTTTGTCTGAATCTACAAATAAATTTGTAATAGATGTTTTCAAATAAATGTAGTGGAGTAAAAAGTATAATATTTGACACAAAGTAGCACAAGATGGAGTTTTTCTTATGTGCTTGAAATTCTCATAATTGTACTTATGTACTTGAGTAAATGTACTTAATTACTTTACATGTCTAACAGATCGGTGATTTAGTTCCATTGCAGAAAATGGCTTTTCTGGTTTATGTAGATTAAAGGGGGAATGATATAGATTTTAAACACAAACACATACATACACAACAACAACAACACAAAAACATTGTTGACAACATCCACAGGATTTCTGGAGAAGACATTTGAAGCCTGGATTTGATTCCCCTACTTGCTGCCATCTTGGCAGGTACAGGAGACAGTCCTGAATTAGGATTTTTTTTAGGATTTGGATTAGGAAGGAAGCCCAGGTTCAAGTGAGGTGGGTTGAGTGTGGTGTGCAATGCAATGGACACACACGTGGTCACAGTGATGTGATGCAAAGGATTAATTGTACAGGAGAATACAAAGTGATGACACTTTAAGATACAAGTACGTGTAGCACATAGGTAAGATTGCAATGATGACATTAAAGCTGCAAGACCTTCTACAGTGATGTACAGTAAGAAATGTGCCTGTGACACTGTACTGCAAGAGTTTTGTTAAATTCAAAGGTGAACTGCGCCCACATACCTGACTGTAGTTCAAAAATCCAAAGTCCCAGATAAAACAGTTCACTGTCTCATCCCAGCGGGGGGGTGTCCCTGTGATGCTGTGTCTGTTTGATCTACAAACAGTGACCTACTGAAGGTGCCGTTGTTTGGTGTGCACAGTGCTGAAAAACCTGTTTGTTACTATATTTATATTAACATTGATTGCATTGATGAAAAGTGTTGCATACAATCACAGCAGCTTAAGCAAAGCGTTGATTACAGCAAAGAAAGAAACCCTTTCCCCTATTCATCTCAGCCCATAAATGCTGCAAACAAACACTACAGCAGCTGAACATCATCTAGCAAATTACCAATTGGTAGTCAAAACACCACATTACACAACTTTCTACTTAAAGGCAGCAACATTTGTAGTTACAACATCCCTAAATTATACTGTCATGTCGCAACCAGAGCGACCTTAAACTAAATGTGGTTTCCTTTAACTGCCATTTAAAATGAAAGGGCGACTGAGGTGAAAATAAAATAAAATCCTCTTTGAAGGTTTTTCTGTGATCTGTAAAATGCTGCCAGTCCAGCTAGAGGATTAACAGCTATTGAGCTGAAAAATAGATTTTCAAAAATCTATTATTTTGGCAGCTAGTTTGAGGATTTGAACCACTCTTCCTCTGAGATGGTGTCAATTTTTTCTAACCCGCAGTGCTGATAAAATGTGGGCAGTGAACAAAGCACCATGACCAACCTGAAAGTGATGTATAAACATATTTAAAGAATATCATATACATACATATGGAGAAACGCATTTGAATACCAATATAATCTAAATTTTAACTACTTCATTAGTCACTGTGGGGAAGTTCAGGACAAACTCATAATTTTTCAGGCGGATGGGTGACCTGCTACAACTTCTGAGCCACGTCCACCTCTAAAGGCTGCAGATTGATTGACTGGATCAGCACCACAGACGGAGATTATGACAGAACAAATTGTGATCTGAACTTAAAATGAAAAGCTAGTAGCTGAGAGGTCTCACCTGTGGCTGAAGGTGGTTCTATAACAGCTGGTAAACTGAGGTTGCCCATTGTCGTCATTAGTGAGGACAAATATAAATTGTAGATCTTTATTTTTCATTCACTTAACTCATTATAACAAGGGTAGATTAGTTACTGCAGTAATAAGCATTAACGAAGCGCTAAATAGTAGTTAACTACTATGTCTACTAATAATTTATTATGGTGTTCATGCTAATTAAGGCATTAACCGATACATTATTTAATAGTTTATGATAATGCTATTAGCGTTACTTAATACAGTAATAAACATTAATAAACAGTTAAGAAACACGATAAGCATGTAGTAACTGTCAACAAATGTCTCATTTATTAAGGGTTTACATGCTAATTAAGGTACTCAATGCTCTTTGTGACCCTTAAAAGTTGCAGACATGTATTCCTGAAGTTACACTTTATAAATGTACCAGAGCGATAAATAAGCATTACTTAATCATAATTAATTATTTATTAATGTCTGTTGTTGATCTTAAAGTGGCTGCAATCACTACTTTTATGATGATAATGTATTAAGTGACAATGTGAAAAACTGTGACAGTGATAAACCTGCAGAATATTATCAGCTGACTCTGCAGCTTTGCTCTGACTTTCAGCTCATTGTTTTGTAACTCTCACTGATCTCCAAACATCTCACTGATCATATTTAGCGAGAGCTCCCAAAAAAATACCTCACAAAATCCACTGTACACTACCTGCTCAGCAGCAAGCAAAGAGATTATGACACAATGGTCCTTTAGGAGCAACACCATCCCACCCTGACAGAGAGGCACAGACCAAAGGAGGACCCCAAACCATGCTGCATGTTTTTTGTGGTTGTTTGTGACCATTCTATGAATCTTTCTGGACATTTGTGCTGGTGTTGCTGTGTTTGTAGTTGTTTTGCATTGTTTTGTGTTACATTTTGCATCTCTTTGCAGCCATTTTGTGCTCTTTTGTGGTTGTTTTGCATTGTTTTATGCTTTTGGAAAACATTTGGTGTTTCTTTTTGGTAATCTTGTGTGTCTTGATGGCTGTTTTTCATTATTTTGCAACTGTTTTGAGACATTTTTCACATCTTTATAAATTTGTAGTGTCTGCCTGTGGCCATTTTAAACTACTTTATGGTTGTTTTGTGTCTTTACTTTGATTGTATTAGGTCTCTTTCTGAGATATTTTGCAAGTGAAGACCAGAGGCCCCCAAAGAGTTGGGCCCCTGCTCCTGTGCCTGTTAGGCCCATTCAGTAACTCGTCAATGATTTAGAGACTAGATGGTGAATATAATGGAGCATTTAGCAGCTAAAGATTCAGATATTTTCCTCAAGATAAAAAACAGAGATATAAGAGAACTAAAAACAGAGATATAAGAGGGGGAATGTTGGAATAAGCAATATTAGGCGTTATATGTTAGTGTTCATAACTTCTTTCCACTGCAAAAATCAGTTATCTCTGCCCACTCAGCTTTATCTCCACCAATCAGATCACTTGCCCTTATAACCGAGACCCCGTCTGTCTTTGACTGGTCTTTCTGCTGATTAAAGCTCCTCCTCAGGATGTTTACTGCACATTGTCTATATGTATTCACTGAGTCGTTTATCCTTTATGAGTGGTTTTAATGCAGTTATGTAAATTTGCATCCAAACTTCGCTTTAGCGGATGCTCTTATCCAGAGTGACTCACACAGACTGTCACAGCAGATTGAGTTTTAATTCCTGGATTACAGTCATCCACTCTATTGTTACATACTGAACACAGACAAAGCCTGTTCTTGAATGTGTCTGACTGAGCCCTCAGTATTAACAATGTATAGTAAAGTTTTAATCTATACAGTTGTGCCCCTTCCCTTTCCACATTAGCTCGTTAAAATATTTGTTCTCCTAACTTGAGAACCCACTTTCTCAATCACAGTGGAAACATTATACAGATGTGTAATGCATCAGTTTATACAAATTGCACTAATATTCAGCTTCACATGCAGCACTTGAATGGCAGAAGAATTGTGTCTATCTATTTATATTACTAACAGCAGTAAACATAGTGATAGTGCTGCCTATAAGTAGCATTGGTAGCAGAAGAAGTATGACGATAGTATTAATGATACCCATCAGTGGAGAATGTTTTCTACACAGTTGCTGTAGTTAAAGTAAAGTGTGTCTTTATGTCTGCAGGTATTCATCCTGTACTTCAAGCCGAGTACTTTCAGGTGTATTTTGCTCCGCTGGGTCAGAATGCTCGGCTTTTCCATTGTCTACGGCACAGTCACACTGAAGATGTACAGGTTGGTTTATTTTGTTTACATGAATAACTTTTGTCTCACATTTGTAATAAAACGTCCTAATTTATAACCACTTGTTTCAGTCAGACACACAAGTGTAACAAGCAAACATTTCCTGCAGAATATACAGTACCGTGTTGTGTGATCATTTTAATTTTTATTTTGTAGGATGTAGATCTTACATTTCTGCTTTAACTAAGTAACTATGTGAATCTCACCTCTGTGTTTCCTCTCCACAGGGTGCTGAAGGTGTTCCTCTCTCGCACAGCCCAGAGAGTGCCCTACATGTCCAGCCTCCGCTTGCTGAGGATTCTGGGAGTGATGCTGATGACAGTCAGCTGGTTCCTGTGTGCGTGGACAGTGGGCGTCCTCCAAAACCGTGACAGGAACATCCCGGTGTTCATCACAACCACCACGTCAGACGGACAGGACTTCAACCTGTGTTACCTGGACCGATGGGACTACATGATGGCTGTGGGTGAGTGGGAGCAAAGGTGAAGATGAAATGGACACTTTAAAAAGAGGCAACAGCACTTGTCACCTTTTTGTTAAATTGGTGCGATGTTTTGGTATGGTTATGTGATATAATAAAACATTAGAAAAGATAAAAACACGTTTTAAAACTCAAATGTACCAACACATCATTGAATCTCTGTAAATCCCATTTAGATTCTCTCAAGGCTTGAAGAATTAAAATGCAAACCAAATTATATATACAATTGGATGAAACAGCACTTGAAAGTGTTGAAGAACAGATGGAATACAGAAAAATGATTGCTGTTTTTACAGGATACCTTTGTTTTTGCCAGTTGTGCCCTATTTTTGTAGCTTTGGCTCTTTTATTTAGTAAAAAATAAATATATATACGAGGATGGAGTAAAATCACTACAGCAAAGTTTGACTAGAGTAGAAAATAGACGGTTCGGATAATCAGACATGTAAATAAAACGTTCACTTGGATGATCTAGACAACCTTGTTTACAATTAGTACTTTAAGTATTTAAGTACTTCAGTACAATTTTAGGTACTTATCCTTGAGCACTTTAATTTCATGCTACTTTATATTTCTACTACAACATTTGATAGCTGTATTTAATGGGTTACTTTTAAGATTTTAAATTTAACACACTGTTAGAGATTTAACAAAATCCTTGTCATGTTTCAGATATCTCTCAGTTGTTCTCGGTTCCATTTATACAACAAAAGATATATTTCACCTCTAAATATCAGTGATAGTTTCATCCAAACAGCAGTTTTTATATTTAAAAAGAAAATTAGATTTCTTTGTTGATGCTCTTAGACTGGGAACTGGTAAACTAACACCACAAAGTTGTTAAAGCTCCAGCTCCAAATGCAACAGTAAAAAGCTGAAATTCTCAGATTCTGATTTATAAAATAATTGATTACACTTTATTGACTTTCTGCAAAAGAAGTGCTTTTACTTTAGATCCTTTGAAAACTTAGCTGACAATATATATTTAATTAGGTAGGACTTTAAATACAGGAGTAACAAAGTATTTTTACATTGCCTTACTGGTACTTTTACATGAGTAAATGAGCTGAGGACTTTCTCCACTATTGTTTATTTACTTTTTGAAGGGAGGGAAGTACAGCAGCAAGTATGTAAGTATGTTGGGGTAACCAAGAAAATTTGAGAAGAAGTAGTAGTAGTACATTTCTTCTAACATCAGCTGTAGCTCAGACTGTCTTGGATGGAAGCTTACACATTATTTAGCATTTTATCAGGATTAAAATGATAAAATTTGAACAAAAACAAACTGAAGCGATCTGCTGTTTTCATCCATCACCTTGTATACGATCAACAATTTACTCTGTTCTTTCTTCCTTCTACTGCAGCTGAGCTTCTGTTCCTGTGCTGGGGAAGCTCCCTGTGGACCGCTGTCAGGCCTGTCCCCTCCGCCTTCCATGAACCTCGCTACATGGGCATCGCCATCCACAACGAGCTGCTTCTCTCCTCCATGTTCCACCTGTTCCGGTAAACAGCGAGCATGACCAACGTGTCTGAACCGGTGGAGGAGCAGTGTCCTCGTACACTCCATAGGACAAACACAGAATACTATTAAGACATGATTTCTGTCTCCATCAGGTTCACCTTCCCCTCTCTCCATCCTGATTGGATGTTGCTGCTCTCCTTCACGCACACCCACGTGACCATCACCGTGACACTCGCCCTGCTCTTCATTCCCAAGGTACTCGGCATTTTTATGTCTTAGTGCCAAAGTGAATCAATTCTGGGAAAGAATAAGGGGGGTCAGAGTACAAAAAAAAGGTATAAAAACTCGACTTTTCATCTTGTAAACACTGAAGAATACAGACAGGAACATGCCTGTACTGAATATGGAATATATTACAAATTTATTTGTAATGTAATATACAGTAATGTAAAGTGGAAGTAAAGTCAATGGAATTAAAAACCAAAACACTTATTATTGCAGCTTGCCTTTCAAAGCACTGATTTTGCAGTGCTGCTATTGCATATTCTTATTTATTTGAGTTACTACACTTAGCTGTAGTGCTTATCATAGACCAGAAAGCAAAATTGTTGTGGATGAATAATCAAAAAATAAGTTTTTAACAATTTTCAGTAATTTTTTTTACACCAACAGAATGCCAGCATTCTCTTCCATTAGCTTTAACTCTGAATGTTTAGCATGCGATATTTATTTTAATCAAGACAGTCATGACTAAACACCAATGTTTTCTTATTTGAAATGTTTACATGTGTGTGTTTGTGGTCCCCAGTTTCTGTATGTGTCGAAGCCTGGGAGAGAAGAGATTGCAGCAGAGGTCTACGAAGATGAAGTGGACCTGCGGCGCTCCGGCTCATACTTTAACAGCAGCTTTCACTCTGCTTGGAGTGAGCACAGTGTGGACCCTGATGACTTTCGGGTAAACTCTCTAGTCCCCTTAGAACGATGTTATCACTTTCCATTGGGTCAAAATTTACAAAACGTCGAAGAAATTCCCAAAGTCACATTTAAATGATAAAAATAAATGTCCCTTAATTTCTGTTATGTCCACATGACACTTAAACAGATCTTAAATGTATTATAATTTAAATCGTAAACAGTAAATACTCAAAATTAGTGGTAGAATGACCTTTCTCCACCATTTACCCCTTTTTAATCCTAAATTGTGTTCTTCTTACATGTAAACGTCTTTTACCTTTCCTCTGACTTGTTACTGTCCATGTCTTTTCCTCTCCTCATTCATTTCAACTCTATCCTCAACCCCCCTCCCTTCTTCATATGTACCAGGATGAACTGAAGAAGTTATATGCCCAGTTAGAAGTCCACAAGACAAAGAAGATGACTGCAAACAACCCTCATCTGACTAAGAAGCGAAGTTCTCGATGTGCACTGGGGAGATCCATTATTAGACGCATTGCTGAGATTCCAGAATCCATGAGTCGACAGTGCAGCCGCGAGGAAAAAGATGGTTCTTTCCGCAGTAGAAGTATAAGTCAGTCTGATTCTTTTAGGGGAGCTCCAGATGCTGTTAGTATCAGTTACAGAAATTCAATGAAATCGCCAACACCATCCATGCGCAAGTCCCAAAGTGATCATCATTCCATGTTAAAGGCCAACTCGGTGAAGAGATCATCCCAGAGATCTGAGACGGACTCCTTGGATATTCCAGCAGGGGTCTGTAAGTCAGCCAGTGCCCAAAATCTGACAATTGACACCAATCTCCTGCATCCTGATCACAACAGGATTCATAAGACTTGGAGTCTAACGTCCACTTCTACCCATTCTATGGAGAATATAACCAAGGTGAACAGAAGCAGTACAATGCTGATAAGGTCCAGGCAGAGCATTTCCATTGGAGACCAGACAAGGAGTGCTCTACAGTCAGAGTCATATGACAAGGCTGAGGTCTGTCCATGGGAGGTGGAGCAAGAACCATTAGTAGACAAGAACCAGAAACATGTAACTTACGCAAACACTGAAGATGGTGAGGAAAACAGGCCACCATCTCCACTGGCGCTGGTCTGCCCATGGGACCATTTACCATCACCAGAAAAGAATCCTTCATTGGACAAACAAGGTGAACCGGAGCCCACTAAACCCAAGGCTGTTGTCTCTGCAAGTGCACCAGGCTCTCCAAGACCCAAGGTCACAAAAGATCAGCGAGTGTTCTCATTCCGCACCACCACCAATAAGTGGCTTTCTGTGAAATCAATTCTAGGATCCTTGGATGCAGGAAGCAGATCTAGTAAAGATGGAAATTTAAATAAAGAGGATGTTGCTTCACAAAAAAGTCAGGAAAGTGTTTCGACAACTCCAAGATCGGGATCATCAAGCAGACGCCCAAGCATGGAAAAGAGGACACTGCAGAAAAGAAGTCTGACAACAGCAGATGGAAAACCATGCCTTGTGAAACAGAATGCAATCAGGCTGTCCTCTGGTGATTCCTCAGACAGAAGCCCAAGAAGACTTGTGATTGTAAAATCCACCGTCTACCCTTGGGACATGGATGATATGCAGAAAGATGGCACTTATGAAAATGTGTTTTTATCAAGGCACAACAGTAAACGAAGTAGTATAAGTTCTTGGGAAACTGCCAGTAGCTGTAGAACTCCTTCAACTCACAGAAGAGGTAGCAATCGTATAACACCAGTTTGTAATGTTTCTAAAGCAGATGTATGTCCTTGGGATGGAGCAGGTACTCTGCAGCAAGGAGAGGCACCAAAGAGACAGCAAAGCATTAAAGTAGACGTCTGCCCATGGGAACTCCAAGTGTCTGAACGATCAAATGTATGTCCATGGGAAGCTCAAGAACAAGGGATTGTAAAAAGACAAGATAGTGGTCACCGTGAAGTGTGTCCTTGGGAATCACAGGATGTTCCTGTTATTTCTCATACTAACTTGTCCAAAGATGCACAGACACAACAGTCTTTGAAACATGCAGCAGAGGTATGTCCCTGGGAGACTGCAGATATTCCCCAACCTTCAGTAAGCCAAGATAATGAATATGCTAATGTTTGTCCTTGGGATGTTCAGGACAACAATGAAGTTGTATATGAAAACCTAAATCCTTTGGAGACAAAGGGAACCCTAACAGTGCCCCATCGACAAGAAGTTATCTATCCTGCTGTCTATCCTGGCGCATCCAAAGAACTGTTAAGTAGTGAGCAACAAGACCTTGCTAAATCACTTCTAAATTGGGGTAAAAATGTCACCAAGACAGCAGAAAGTTGTCCATGGGATTTCCCAGATCCACCTAAAATCATGGAATGCATTTGTCCTTTGGAGGAGGGGAGCACAGAGCCCACTTATACAGATTCAACTTCACAAATGTCCATCAAGGTAGATTTCTGGGAAGCTGGATATCAAGACGAACCAAAGGACTCTCAAACTCAGACTCTCTCACCTTTGAAAGATCCTCACAGGAAAGACAGCACAAGAGTAGATGTATGTCCCTGGGAAACTGAGCCCTCTGAAAACAATGCATCTACGAAGATGTCACAAGGACTGGAAAAACCAGCATATGTTTGTTCTTGGGAAACTGGGGAACCTGAATCAGGTAAGACAGAGACCCCTGAAAAATCAGAGAGTCATGTCAGACAAGACACAGCTCGGGCAAATGTCTGTCCATGGGAGACAGACGAAGGGAAAGGGATAGTTAAAACTGAAGTATTAAACTCGGAGAAGCTACAAAGACAGAAAAATTCCTCTGAAGAAGTTTGTCCATGGGAAACAGAAAAACCAAAAGTTCTTAAAAAACAAGATGGTGATCAGGCTAATATTTGTCCATGGGAGACAGAAGAAACAAAGGTTCTTGAAAAACAAGACAATGATCGGGCAGATGTTTGTCCGTGGGAGACAGAAGAACCCAAAGTTCTCAAAAATCAAGACGGTGATCAAACAGATGTTTGTCCCACAGAATCTAATGACCCACAAATGTCAAGCAAAACCAGGGCTGATATGACCAACAGTGACAAAGATGAAGCCCCAGAAGAGCAGGGGCCACTCAGTGAAGCAGATATCAGCACAGAACATACAGATGAGTCCATAGGAAACTTAACCCTGTGCCGGCGTGATGCTTTGTGTCCCTGGGAGATGGTAGAGAGCAGTTCTGCATCATTTACATACAATGCCTCAGACATTTTTACATGGGAGCCGGAGAATATTCCAGAGGAAGATGAAGACACTGATGCAGAGTGTGCTGCTGAGGCGCTTGTATTCCCACCTGACTTGTGACCTAAATCTAGTCAATATTTACTTTACCTGCTAAGTGAAGATGAACTCTATAACACAATTTTGGTGGTCTTATATTGATGGCTATGGGGAACTTTGTTTTTAAAACTTCCTTGGCGCCACAGGGAAGTGAGAGCACAGGGTCAGGAACAGGATCCCTGCAGCTGGCAAAGCTGAAAGCCCTTTCTGATGGACAAGTATTTGGGCTAGTCCACAGTGCTGGCTAATTAAGAAGCCTACTGCAGAGACTCGATGAGGTGGACACCTTAACTTGTGCAAACCTGATTAAAAATACGTTTTTGTTTTTTTACTGAAGCACATACTGCACTCATAACACCCCTCAGTGATCCAGCAATGACCTACAACCAGACCTTGCTGTAATGATGACATCTAAGGTAATTAGATGAAGTCCATTTTCTTCCTGCTTCAACCCCCCATTTGAAATTATGTTTTATGTATTTGAATGATTTTAGGTTCACATATTGGCCATGTACACACAGTATGTTGGACACATGGCTGAGTCTAGAACAAAATACACAAATAAAGCAAAGATCCATACACATAGACCGGTAATCTTGTACAAACAAGTGAAGTTCAGTGTAATCTTGTTCTTTTGTGGAAATTATATATTTCAAAGTAAAAGAAAAGTGTCAAGCAGTGCCACCAGGCTTATAATGGATGTCAAATACATTTCAAACAAGAATTAATGATTCAAAAACTATGCATACCTGTTTTCTTAAGTCACTGTTTCTATTCAAAACAAAAATAAAATTCCACTGCCTAAATAAACTATGCCAAAAACTGCATTAAGCACCATAAACTCAGACATATACTAACAATCCTGACCCCTTAATGTTGAGTAATATGTATTATTTTATAACTGGGGCATTTATGAAGTCATGTCAGCATTTTTTAGGATGATGCAGTTTACTGGAAATCACTTTTCTTACAATGAGACAGTAACAACATCAGAAAAATGCAGACGTTTGTGTTGCTACTGCTCACCTGCTACCAAATGTGACATCTACTCACATTTAAGTGTTAAATGTTACACATAATAGAAGTTATGGAGCCTCTCCTACAGTAAAAAGTGTGTCTGCCCCATTAGTTGAATAATTGCAGGTTGTATTTTGGTCAACTACACAAGTTTTGCCAGGGTTCATCGTTCATGAAGATAATATTATACAACAGCAGCTGTTAAATTTAAATAACTTAAGTTAACTTAAACAGATGGCAAATTGTGGAAAGTTGGAGGCGACGTGGTGCCAAAGGCTAAATGTAAAGTTAAAATAAACTCTACTGGACTGGAATAGTGAACTAGAGCAGCCAACTGCAGCAGGTAGGAAAACTTGTTTTGCTGTTAAGTCCTTTGATTTAATGTTGCACTTCCATAGCAACAAGAAAACAGATGTAGTAAAGGATGATAGAAATTAAAACAGGAAATGCAGATTTATCCTGAACTTCAGCACTACTGATCCTGCATTATTGATTATGCAATAGCCTTTTTTATTTAGGGTCTTATTTCCTGCAAAAGTCTCATATTTGGCACCACAGTGATATTCACAGATATTTTGTGGTCTCTGAAAGAAACTTGATTTGAACACATTCCTTAATATCCAACCATTAATATGTAGAAAGATATCCTATGATGATTAGATATTTCTTATAATTAATCATGTGTCCCTACATTTCTAGAGTATTGCAGTTTTTCAAAAACAATTATTTTTGAAAATGTCTTATGGTGAATAAAACTTACAATATGAACAGTTTCTGTATTGACGTAATAAAGTTACATGTCTATGCCAGCAATTGTTCAGTGAAATCAGGTGACAGTTGTTTCAAATGGTGAATAATTATCAGTACTTCTTCTATAGCGTCATCAGTACAGGTTTCATTCATTCAGTGGTTTCATTTTTAAACACAACGCCAGGTTTTTTTGTCAATAATGTGACCCAGTTTGTTGTTGCATGTGTTTTTGAATGAACATGCTGTATTTGTCATGTTGAAAGAAAATCTATTATTGTTGTATCACATCCCTTGTTTCGCAAAAATTTTGTGTGCATCTTCGATAAAACATAATTCAGATGCACAATCCACTGGTGTGAAGAAAAGCTGATGGTACGCTTTATTTTTGAATATCCCGAGGTCGACATGCAGTGTATTCATCACAGAAATAAACATTTCAATTAGAGGAGAGCTGTATTCTTTATTGTTTTTTAAATGTACACATTAAATTAGCCTCAAGAAAAAAAACATAAAAATGTTGAAAGTTATGAAAAGAGCTGATATTATTATAATTAGTAGTAGTATTGTGTGTTGTTTGGTGATTTTCTGCAGAGTAAGAAGCAGATTGTTTTGGCTTCGGTACACAGCAGTTTGCTCATAACACTCACCTGCTGCTTGAGCCGTTTCAGCCAAAAGCCTTTTTCAAACACAAACGAGCCTCTAAATGAAGCCTGGTTTCCTGCCAAAGTGGACAAACTAACCTGCCACAGCCAAACAGCATTTGGCCCATGACTAGTAATAATGTCCCACAGTGGTTTGATGAAATGAGTGGCGCCCCCTGGTGGCCTATTTGTACCACTGTACTGCTGCAGGTTTGGGAACTTCATAGTTGAGGGCATCAAACTCTTCTCCTGGCTTCAGGTCTGGACAGGGAATCATCACAGTCTGAAAGAGCGAGAGGAGTAGACGAGAATAATTTAGTGGAATTCAGCAAAATGAATTAATATCAACGGCTAATTATTCCTCATAACCCTGCAACAATTTCCCCAAGGGGAATGAATAAAATATGTTATTAAAGCTGGATTTAAATAAACAACACAGGTTTACTTCATATTATCTGGGTCTACATAAATTGATTAACTGCAAATTTGTTTGAAATTTAAATAATTTGTACTGCAGCAAATCCTCGACCTCCCATCTTATAACCCTGGTCTTAAAGATCTTGTGTGAAAATCCATGTTTAAATACAAGAGAACAAACCATAAAGACGTCAACTCACGCTTGTGATTAAATTCAGTATAAATTGTTTTTATATTGATCCCAGAAAAGCAAATATGTTCTAGAAACAAAAAATAAAAATGTCACAAACAGAAGGATTCACACAAATGGGAAATTTTCAACTTCCAGAGGGAAAAACTGATCATCTATCGTACCACAGTGATAAAGTATGTGGATGTACAACAATTTTTCTTGGGTTAAACTGAAATCCAGCTAACATATTAAAAGAGTCCATGCTTAAGCTGCTTTGTAAAAGTTCAATAAGGCTGCGTCCAACAATTATCTTCATAATCTATTGTCATAAATTGATTGGCAAGAGTTGGTACATTTACTCAATAACTGTACGATTTTACTTTCCTGCAGCATTTTATTTTGTGTTACTTTTATTCCACTAGAATTAACAGAAATGATGTATTTTTTACTACATTTATTTGACAGCTTTAATTAGTAGTTAGTTTGCAGATGCAGATTATTAAAATATAATGGACTAATAAATGGTGATATATTATTATGGATCAACCACTTGTCAGTAGCTGCAGTTTTTGTTTCACATCAAGTCTCTGTTTTGTCTGTTTAAGACAAATCTGGACTAGACCTGTACATTCATGGTATCAACAGTGTCAAGTCCAACAGTGGTTAAAATACGTAACTATTCGAGTGTGTACCCAAAGCCTCAGTGTGAAGTACTTTATTTACACAAATACGTATACTTTTATTTGAGTATTGAGTCTTTGTACTTCAGACGACTGCTCTACCGACTGAGCTACTGCTGCCCCTGGTACCAGAAATTCTTTTGTTGTGTTTTGCTTAAAAATATGATCATTATTACACTTGCTTCTAGTTTACTTTGTGTCAGTTGAGTAAATAAGTCAAATAAAGAAACAAACTTCCTTATTCAGAGAGTTAAAAAAAATAAAAATATTCTCATTATTATTGTTTCAGGATCTTTGTTAATGTTTGGGTTCATTTGGTTTAATAAAAAACATTAAAAATGTTTGGTTTACATTTAGTTTTATGTTGTCATTTACATGTTTCTACATCATATAAATTTCTCCTTATTGTTAAACTGCTGTAAACTTTATTGAGACATCTGCTTACATTTGATCAGCAAACAGTGAGAGACACCTTACAGGCAACATCACTGCTCCATCTGTCGAGTGCATGGGAGACGCATGTCTGACTCAGACACTGACTCACATGTTTAAGGTGATTATTTTTTGCAGCGATGCACATAAAGCGAGTCACCTTCTGGTCCAGTCGTACGTAATGAAGACAGAGCACGAACACAACTTCTCAGGTACTCAGAGTTTTGTTCATCATTTTTTCTGATGCTCACTGACAGGTTAGAATTTATTTTAAAAAACATTATATATATATATATCCGTCATTTATATATGACGGAGAAGTGCTAGATAATTAAAGCAGCTGCTGTGGAGAAATGCAGTTAAGCCTCGTGTTCATGCTGAGAGACACAATCAACCTGCAGGACTCTTCTCACTCACTCCAGAGCTTAGTGAAGAAGAAAAGCTGATATTTGAACCATCAAACCTGCTGAATGTTAAACAGCCAGTTCACCCAAATTACAACTGAACAACGTATTTTCTATTGTACCTCTGCAGTTACATTTAGCAAGTTTGTTATCAGAGCCGAGATTGAAATGTTCGAAACTTTGAACACACGTATGAACTCCGGACAGTGTCTGGAGAATCAGGTGCCGAGTTTCACACATGTAGCACACAACAGGAGATAGTCCGTGTCAGACACGATCTCACTTGGGGAAATCGTCTGCTTGGTTTTGGCGAGCGGTGGTCCCTGTGTAGTGTGCAGGAGGCACTGTGTGACACAAAAGAGTACAACGCAGAAATCACAGTGTTTTGTTTACAGCACATCGAAGCAGAACCAGTCGCATTGTTAGAAACAATGTCTTGTTTATATAACCCCGGTTAAGCAAAGGACAGACACGGGGTACAACACCAGAAAGCATGGTCAGTATTTCCCATTGTTTCTGGTGGAGCTGACTCAGACATTTGTGTTGTCGCATACAGCTCCACTGGGTAATGTCTAGAGAAGGTCAGGGTTCCAGCGCGTGTCTAAAAATGGCTTAGTTGTGCAAATAAAGTCAGGCGAAGACCCTCACTGCACCAACATATAAGTGTAGACATTGGCTGCATCATCTCTGTCATTGTTCACATACTTCCTTGTGTGCATTGTGTTTATGTGGAGGATTTAAAAGTACATGCACCGTGGGGAAACTTAGGGTCTAATCAACTCTAGCCAAAAACAGATCCTCTTCCTCATGAACTTCCACTTTTGCACACCGAGTTTGTCTTAAGGTATTTCTGCCATTGTTTTTTTGATTCAAAGCTGTTCCCTTTTCCTTTGCTAGCTACCACACGCTGAATCGCTTCTTGCATGTGTAGTGTCGATTTCTCTGAGGATGTGAACAACCAAATGCTCTAAGTGAACACAGGATACAAAGGGCAGCTATGATGCAAATGCACAGTTAAAAGCATATACATGTATACCACTGGATTAATATTGATCAATTCTGGATTTTTTTGTTTTACCTCTGTAACTTACATTATTGAGTTTGTCTGCTCTAGATGATAAATAGTCCTGATAAAATGAGCTCACAACGAGGTCTTCTGATTATGCAGAAGATAATATCCAGAATCAGTGGGCACAGATATATAGTTATATTCAAACTCAGACACTAAACCTGAATAAATTTTCTAGTCTAAAACAATCCTGCATAAATCTTCATTCAGAACATGAAAATCTTCAGCTTTTCTTTGAGAGATGTTGGTTGAACCGATTACATGGGAGGGTGTACTGCTTTTGAACTGTGCAGCATTATACAAAGGGATGTTTCTGTTAATTATCTTAGCCACAGAAGACTAAAAATGCTAAAAATATTAGCAACAGCTCACACCACAACGAGGTTAAACGCTTAATTACAAGATAAGGAAGAGTTTAGACAGTTTAAACTGTGTTTGTACACCATATACATCAAATATTTATATTATATGAGAGAAGCCTATAAAAGCCAGTGTAACAGCAAGGAAAAAATATTTACTGAGAAAATAAAGTGATATTAAAAAGCTTGAAAGCGCAAATATATTCTATTAACCTCGTTCATGTGGTTATTAAAGTGAAGTATGAACTGACCAGTTCATAAATTAACTTCACTTTGCCTTTTTCTTACTAAAAGATAAATGTTGTCGGTCGGTGCAGAGCACAGCATCACCTTAATAATTGGGTCTTTGGGTGGAGCCCAGGACGGAACAATTTTTCCATGTAACCTCCATCGGCCGTAGGGGTTGACGAGATGTCGCTCTATAACCAGGTACTCTAAGACGTCCTTCGGCTGCTCCTCGCTGCCCAGCATCAACCTCCCGAAGCGGTCGTAGATGGCCAACGTCTACAGGACAAAACAAACACATAAAGGTGAGGATAGTCTGGACGGAGCACACACCTTAACCATAACTGAGTAAACACTGTTCAAAAGACAAAATGAAACTTATGACGGGAGGTTCTGGCGTAACATTCATTCTCCTGTGTTCTTGTACCAGAGCAAACAGACAGAAACCGACCGCTTGCAGTGTTTATGCTGCACAGTTTGCACTGAAATACAAGATATTTCAATAAATTATGAAATAAACAGGCATAAACAACACAGTGCGTGTAACCCACCGAGGGACCTGTTACATGCACATATACGCGTACACTATAAAAGTAATCCATTTTCCAAATCGTACCTGTTTGGAGTGCATGCGGACCGTCACCTGGCCGTACAGGTTGCCTTTCGTGACCATGTCAGGGCAGCGGGCGTGGACCACTCTCGGCGGTTCCAGGGACTCGACAAACCTCCAGTGGATCGTCTTGTAGCGATTTCCTCTTGTCATCTCCTGAACACAGGACAGAGGAAGGATGTGAGGAGGTGAGAGGTAGTATTCAATGGTAAAAAAACTAAAATAAATTGGAACCATTTAACAGAAAGAGCGAGTAGAGTTCTGCAGGAACTTTTAGAAGAGGACAGAACGTACCGGATAACATCTTTCTGTTACCAAGGAGTGAAGTTTCTCCTTGTTAAACCTGCAAAAACAACAACAGCGGTTAATCTTTTCCTCGGTTTGATATTACACCAAACACTTCAACAAAAATATAATAAGTGTTATAATGGATGAAAACGCATGCTAATATGAGCTGTGTCAGTGGAGTGAAGTGAGATGTGAGTTTGTTTTCTTACTCTGTCAGCGCGTTGTGAGCCTCAATGAAGATTTCTTGAGCTTGTTCTGCAAAAGCCTTCGTTGAGAAGTCAGAGTCGTGCTCTTTGACTTTACGAATCCTGTGGAGACAAAAGTGAAAAATCTGCTTTTGCATATTTGATCTTGAAGCAGCCGAACACATCCACAATAAACTGCAGATATGTTTGACAACAAAATTATCAATACAGGAACAACACGAGTAGAAATCTTACGCCAGCTGCGAGGAGGTGCTCTGTCGCAACTGTTCCGTCCATTGTTTCAGGCCCTCTTTAGACAGAGCGGAGTGACGAGCGTCACCCTCTGGGGGTATGTAGGGGTCGAAGATCCCAGCTGGTAAAGACGACAGGCAGGACTGATTTTTAAAAAAAGTGTGTAACCTCCAACCAGGGAACGTTGTCAAAATAGACAGTTTCAGTTCACAGCTTCTGTCTGGACAACTGGTATTTACACGTATTAATTATACATATATATTAATTTGAACAGACACTGCAGGTCTCTCCTTGTTCAATTTTCTAGTTTAGAGTTTCTATTTTATAATCTTTCCACCAACAACAAAGATATAATTAAACAAATGACTTTACTGTTTGATCCCTGATGAAGTTGGTTATTAGTAAGAATGTTTTAAATAAAACCTAACCCTATGTGGTTGCCTGCCAAAGTGTGAAGCAGCAGTGTTACCAGTGCAGGCGATGTTGATGGGCCTCTCCAAGTACTGCTGCCTGAAGACAATGCCTGCTGCTCGTGCCTTGTCCTCCGTTTTCTGCTCCTTCTTCCCCTTCAACCCCACTGCAGGAGGGATGAAATAACGCTTCTTGGTGCGGACCGGTAGGAAAAGTGGGACAGGATGCCGCACACCCAGGGACGCTTCAGTATTCTGGAAGGATCAGGACAAAAAAGTGTTGTTTTCAGAATTAGTGATGATAGTGATAAACAGCTGGATGCAAACATTTGGCATCTATGGGCAAATTACATGTTTTGTTCATTTTATAGGTGAAAATACATAAAACCAATCACTATGACAGCCATCTAATTTTAAAAAATGCTCCCGGTACGGCAGATATCACATCCCAGAAGTAATTCTATTTTCAGTGACAGCGTGTTTAAGATCTAGACATGTATTTAGTGATGTTCCAGTGAATGGACTCAGGCTAGATTTTGGGGTCTGCTTTGGATCAGTGTCCTGTTGTAAAAGCCAGCCTTCCTTCTATCTGTGCAATGTTCCCTGTAACACAGCCCTAAAGCCCACAACCCTGGGATTTATTTATGTATTTATTTTCATAAAAGAAACAAAATATGTAATTGGCCCAGAAATGTCCAAACCTATGCATATAACAGTACATTTACAGTTTTTGGTGACACTGTCAGAAGGGTTATAATTGTATGTAGTGTGTTTATGATTGAGGTCATTACTAACTGAACAATGTTATTTTTAGCTGAGTAAAACGAATTTTAACATCAATGGGTGTTTGCATTGTAGTTATCCTTCACGTTTTTATTTTTCTAGCAACAAGTCTTCCATGTAGCTAATGAGAGTAATGCCCAAACTGATAACCAAGTTAGCTACCGTTAGCCAAACTCAGCTAGCCTGGTACGGTCTATGTGCAATATCACACGTTCAAAATAACAAACGAGCTGCCTCTTCCAACATATGAAGTGTCTGTGTTTAAAGCATCAAAATGTTGTTAAATAATGTGTCGTTACCTTCAAACTGCTGCATGTTGTTCTGTGAAGGACCACCAGCGTCCTCCTCATGTGCATCGCCATCTTACCGGAATTTAGAAAAACAAACTTCCGGTTGTCTCTTACAAAATAAAAGGCTCATTCTGTTTCCAACAGAAATGGAAAACAATAGAAAAACATGTTTAAATAAAAGTCAAATGAGTTCAAGGCCAAAATCGTGACATACTGAATCAAAATTATGAAATGGAAATAATAAGTATGATATAAAACTGTAAATGATTATGTAAAAAGTCCAAATGTAAGTTGTATGTCAAAATTTCAAAATAAAAAGTCAACATTTTGAAATAAAAGCAAATATTTCCAAAGTTGTTGCTATCTTGACTTCACATTGCACATTGTAGGATTCGACGAGGTAGAATGTAATTTAAAATAATTTCCAGCTATTCTGACATTTTTTTTAATCATTCAAAGGGATAGCGTTAGCTTCTCATCATTCAGTGAGTTGAATATATGATTACTCAGATTAAGTCTTTGAGGAGTCTAACGATACCTTCAGAACAACAGTAATGGTTTTTAAACGGCCGTCTGGGCAAACGAAATTAATTCTTAAATATTTCCAAGAGCAACCCGAATGTATGCTAATAGGTAGACACGTCAGGCACGTACGCGGCTGCGTGATGACGTCGCAGGTTGACGCTGCTTAACTGGAGCTGTTCGGGCTGTGCGGGGAGAGGAGTGTAGCTGGCAGTGCTGAGAGGGATCCGGTGGATGTTGCTGTTCTTGGGCCGCAGGGTTCCGCTGTCATTCGTACACAGAGTCACTACCTGCTGTCCACTATCACTGTCGAGGCCCACTTTGGTCAGCTCTGTATTAATAAAACTAAGAGTGATAACTAGCGTTGCACACAGCACCGTGTTCGTTAGCGCAGCCGGTCAAAATACAAGAACCATGCCCGAAAGAAGGCCCTTCGTACGGTTACCAACTGACGTGTACCCCGTCAACTATGGGTTATGTCTGAAGCCCGACCTAATCGACTTCACTTTCGAGGGAAAGATGGAGGCGCTGGTGGAGGTATGTTGTACCCAAAGCAGCTGTTTACGTACACGGGTAGATTTGTGTGTGAATGGCGGGGATCTTGTTATGTAATGTACCCAGCTAACGTCCCAGCTAATGTGCTGTGTTCGGCTGATAACGGAAAATTGTTAGCAGCTAGCCCCGTAGCATTAGTTAGCCTAGCTGATGTTAGCTGGTAGTTGCTAACAAGCTAACAGTTTCTGTCGGGCTCACATTGACACTGGAGACCCATGAGTGGGGAAAACAAATCGACTGGATGTGTGTGTCACTATCCCGAAGCTAACTGTAGCTGGCTAGCACCAGAGTCCCGTAGCAGACTTGCAGTCTCATGTTAGCTTAGCCGACTGTGTCGTTAGCCCGCTATCAGCGCGTTTCAGTGCGTTTAATGTGCTTCAAGGGCAGTTTTTGGATGCTAAGAACGTGAACCCCTTGTAGCACCAATGCATTACTGTTAGAAACTAACCTTTAATCGGTTGTAATTCATTGATCGCCGTTAATAACGTTTGGCTAATGCTCAGTAATGTTTGCTAAATCATGGTCACAACACGTCTCTCCCTCCCACCCTCTGCCTCACTCATTCAGCTCATCTAAGTTATGCGATATAAATAAACACGTTAAGACAGACCTGGTCGTAAAACGACAAGTGCAGAGTCAATTTGCATGATGTGTCATTATCGGCTCGTCTCTAGTTAAAGTTAAACTATACTTTTAACAGGGTTTTGGGTACATGTGAGGGATCCACACTCCACATTAGCTTTTAGTTAACTGAATGGGTTTAGTACAGCGATGCTCACTTAAACTTGCAACAGTGACATGGATCCAAGAAAGCGGGATTAAGCAAGTTGAAATTGTAGTATATTCTCAACATATTTCTGTATTTTACCGCTTTTCACAATCACCAACGGTTTAATCGAAAACTACACACATTGATCTTCTCTCACACAGAGTGAAGAATATTTTCAAGTCTGCTCACCTTTGTTTACCATCAGCATCACTTTAATCATTTTTATCTGGGCTCCTCCCACTGATAACACGCTCTCTAAACACGTCTATAAACCTAAAACCAGGCAGGTGAAGTGATAGCAATGTGTCACCTGAAAGCAGCCTGTATCAGGTCGGGTTAAAGTTTTGTTAAGTGTCTGGTTTGAATTGTGTTTCGGTGCAGATTCTGATCTGATTTTGCATATTGAGTGTGCAGGGTTTAGGGGCTCAGTAGGCTTCCTTACATAGTGGAAACAATGTATATGAAGCAGACACAGCAGCTTGCTTCACATTTCTGTAAGAAATAGAATTTGTGATAACAGTGTGTAAATTGCACCATTGTGTAGATTCAGAAACCTGTCAGCTGAGTGTCCTGAGAACT
Organism: Sandelia bainsii; assembly: GCA_032362345.1. Classification (NCBI taxonomy): domain Eukaryota; kingdom Metazoa; phylum Chordata; class Actinopteri; order Anabantiformes; family Anabantidae; genus Sandelia; species Sandelia bainsii. Next base: position 2,003,715 of record JAUMHL010000001.1, on the reverse strand, counting down.
TTGTCTGGTTGTAAACACTCGTTCATCATGCATTATCACAGCAGTCAAGAAAAAAACCAACATTGTTGCCTGTGATCTAAATTAACTGTAAATCGGCAAATATTAGCTTTGCTTTGTTTATATGACACCTTCCCTTTAATGTGATATAAACTGCTACACCATCAAAAACAAATGTTATAAAGGAAGAATAATAAGGTAACAGAAACTGCATAGAACATGAGTATGTTATTAAATATAAGGCAGACTGCAGTTTAACAAAAGAAACTGTGTTTTGTCTGACTAAAACATACAGTTTATAATGATTTAAAAATAAGAGAAGACAACTGACTTCATTACAATACAATCATTTTTCTGTTGAACGATTGTTTCAGAACTAAATCTCTGGATGTTGGCACCAAATGCTTTTATTAAATGACCAGGTTAGTTTCTGTGGACGATTGCGTTTTAAAAATAGAATCAGCACCATGCACAAGAAATTTATGGTGCTGAAAAACTATTAAAAGAAGACCACGTTCAAACAAGTGTTGAATATATTCAAACACGAGTCCTTGTGTTAATCATTTCAGTGTTTGCAGGTTTTAAGGTGACTCCTCCTGGTTTAGTTCAGTAACACACTGTTTACATGTGGTTTGTACAAAGTCGGGCTAAATTCAGTACACCAGAAGAAACTCAGGCAACGTGGCACTTTGCCATTTGCTGGGCATGTTTCATAATTGTCTCAGCCAGCAGCAGCGTCCAGCCACCAGTGCCAGAAATAGTGAATATCACTATTATTGCCCTCTCTGCATGGCGTCCAGTGCCACTGTGTGTCGGCCTCACATGCACCGCTTTCTTCCTTTCTTAGTTTTCCATCACTATGTTTTTTTCTTAACCTAGCCGGTTCTTTATTTGTGAGCAGCCTGTGCAGGTTTAGCCTGCAGCATGTATCAGCAAGATCAGCAGCGAGTTTGCACTAGTTAAACTACACACATACAAACCTCTAGCTCCTTTACATTCTCATTCTCAAAGTTACTTCAACTTCACCTTTTCCCGGACACTTTGGTGTTAGAAACGGTGACACAGAAAAGATTATCCAAGTATGATTTATATTGTTTTATGTCAACATTTACAGGTTACACAAGCCACGAATCAGATTGTGATGAACTGTGCTGACATCGACATCATCACAGCTTCCTTTGTACCACAGGGAGGTAAAGGTGAGGTTTAGACTTCGTCAGCTTTTCCCCCCCCTTTTCTTCCTGTATGAATGACATTATCGTACAGTAAATGGAAATATAATATATAGCTGTCTCATTTTATCTCATCTCTGTTTTGGATAATGTGATTTTAAAGTGCTTAATGGATAATTGTTCGTTCGCTTTTTCTTCCTCTTTATCCTTTTTAGAAATTAACGCTACGGGATTCAACTATCAAAATGAGGATGAGAAAGTCACCCTGTCATTTCCTAGTGCTCTTCATAAAGGTAAGAGGGGACTTCACTTGGCTAAGCTGTTGGTTGTCCCTGCTTTCGAGAAATCTTATCATCACTGCTGTTGATTTTCCCCCCTTTGGCTGAAAGAACAGTGCAACTCTCTCTGTGCACGCCTCCCCAGGCTCCGGCACGCTGAAGATCGACTTTGTGGGGGAGCTGAACGACAAAATGAAAGGATTCTATAGGAGTAAATATACAACCCCTGCTGGAGAAGTCCGCTACGCTGCTGTCACACAGTTTGAGGTCAGTTGATGGCATCACAGGGAACTGGGATGTTTTCTTTTGGAAAAGTTGAGAGTGTTGCTTAACCTGTATTTTGCCTGTGTTGCAACATACAGTCGTGTGACTTTTGTTGGTTCCATTTTTACGTAGAGCATGTTATGAAAATGCTGTTTGTGTGTGTCTGTGTTTACATGTGTTTCTGAGAAAGCTAAACCAGGTCAGTCTAATCTGGACCCTGAATGGGTTCTTTCATCAGAAGCTGAACCTGTGCAGGGTTTAACTCTGCTAAACCTGCACAGGTTGAGACAGAGGACTTAGTCACATGCAAGTGTTTAGACATGATCTCACTCCATTTATCTGACACAAGGTCAGAACATAAGAAATGAAAGTAAAACCTAAAAACAACCCTTAACTAATCATGTCTGCTTACTATATTTAATACAGATGGACTCAGCAACACCCTGTTCACACGTCTGTTTAATTTATTTCTGATTAAATGGGGAGCGATAAGAACATTTTTGCCGAATTCCACCTAATTCCATTTTTTCCCTCTTTAATTGCTGCTCTATCATCATCTCCTCTTTCATAAACCGCTGTGTATGTGTTTACTGCCACAAAACAAACCTCCTCCACTTCCATGAGTGACTGAGGGTGTTTTCTGTTGATTGTTATGGTTTCCTCATGGCTCAGTACCAAGTGTTTAGTTGCCAGCTACTCGTCTGCAGCCGCACTAATCCGTGTCCTACAGGTCTTTGACTGAGCTCACTGAATTCAGTGCTTTAACTTACAAATACCTTACCTGCTGTAGACTGTAGCTTGTGTGTGGTTGCGAGACGTCAGGACACATCGTACACTGTCGCTCCTGCTACTGCAGGCAGCGATGGCTGAGAAGCTCATCCACTCGCAGTAGACACCGGTCGGCTTCATCAAACACTGAACTCCTCCTGCTTCAGCTTGACTTTGATGTCAGTCAGTGATGATAGCGTAACCACCTGTTCCTCCTGGCTACATGTCGAGGTGTCCTTGGACAAGACACAGAGTAATGTCAGTACATTTACTTGTACTACATGTTACTTTAGTTATTGTATTATTGCAGAGACATCTGCGTTTATGCCCCAACAGAAGTATTTCAGTGTTTGCTGAAACCTAAGTTCACCTAAAAAACAAAGTTACTCATGTTCATTTAATGAAAGTAAAATTTAAAGTCAGACCTTTATTGAAATGTTGGATTGTGCGTAGAAAGCTGTGGAAAAGAGAATAAGAGAGTAGTTAGATTGTCATTTACCATTTCCAAATGTTTCCTCCCCCTCTTGGACTTTGGAAACGTTCTGTAGGAAAGTAACAGGTATGTTACTGAGTAACTATAGTCTTGTTACAACTTCAGGAAGGAAATAAGCAGTGGATTAATTTTCAGAGTAACCTCCCGACTATAACTTCATGTTAATTAGCTGACGTTATGAGTTTTTCTGCACAAAACATGTACGTTCCAAGAATGAGCGTTCATTACACAGAAGCTCACACAGCATAACATAAACACTGCTGGAAGCTGTGACGACTTACTGGTCACGGAACGGCTGACGTTTACCAGTCAGCCGACACCTGTGTTGAGTGAGCCTGTGACAGTCACCGTTACAAGCTTGGAAAAATTCTCCTGCGCCTGCGTTCCAGGGCTGCTCAGTAGATAAAAATCATTGGCTGTTTATTTAAAGGAAATGCTACAGATGCCACGACTAAATTTGACACCACAAGCACACGAGCTTTGACAAACGGCTCACAGGGCACATTTCCAGGCTGTAAAGGAGCCTGAGGCTGCTCGCACAGCAAAATGACAATAAAAGTCTGTGTCACGCTGACTCTCAGAGGGAAAAATGAAGGTTAAAAAAATAATTTTTGGGTAAATTTCTTTAGGTCAACCTCCCAAATATTTTCAGCACCTTAAACGTAACGATACAATGATAAAGCAGCTGCATCTGTAATCACACAGACGAACCAAAAGTAGGTTTTATTATAAACATAAAAGGCAACATACATAAGGTGGTTACTTTCCCCTCTTCAGCTCTTTTTCTCATTCACTCTCATGGCTTTATCATTTTTGTTTTCGCTCCATTCGATTATTTTCCACAACATTATATCCACTATGCAAACAGCTCCTTTCTCCAGTCGCCTGTTCCTGTTTGTCTGAGTGCTAATGTGTGTTTTGCCTTCAGAGTCTCGCAGATAAAATCAAACAAGTGCGGGCAGGTGAAATGTGATCCTGACTAGTGGAGGCACATTTAAGTGCTGGGTGTGAACTGCAGTCCACCTTAGCTGAATCCAAGCACACAGTCTGGATTCAAGACACCAGGTCTCACTTTTTCCTTTCTCTCTCTGCCCCCCCCCTCTCCAGGCTACGGACGCTCGCAGAGCTTTCCCCTGTTGGGATGAGCCAGCTATCAAAGCCACCTTTGACATCACTCTGATAGTTCCCAAGGACCGAGTAGCCTTGTCAAACATGGTACGTGTCATATGTCACTGCTCCCTCTGAGAGAGTCCAGACCCCACTTTCTCCTACCAAGGTTCTTTTATGTGTAGGTGCGTTTTCCCCCTCTTTTCTCTTCAGGCAGGCAGTCGCTGCACATTCTACCTAATGTCATGTGTAACTACACTTGATGTGTAGCTGCCGTGTGTGTGCACGGAGGTCGGTCATCATAAGAAGAGTTCTAACTTCTAAATGTTGTATGTTTATCGTGCACACTCTGTTTTCTGCAGACTTAACTGAAAGTGTCTGCAGCTACATTGCAGCAGAAAACATCATCTGGTTTGGATGATTTCTAACAACACCCCTCCAGGCTAATGCAGTGCGTCTGGTTGATGATGGAGCTAATTTTGGCTCTTTCTGACGACTGACTTAATGTGAATGACTTGAATGCAGTCTGTCAGATTTTAACAAAGTTGTATTTTTATGTTCAATCGAGATGGGACAGCAGCGCTTCATTATGGAAGACAAATCACCAAAGAATATTGCTGTCAAATATCCATACATGGTAATATAATATATAATGTATATGTTTATTGTAATTGTAATAGATTAATTGCAGACCATCACAAAAAGACTAAGGGCTCTGTTTACACTGATGCTGGTCCAGCTTTTGACCTTTTGTGGGCACATACCTGCTGAAATTTATTACCTCAGTAAGTATACTGTGACCTTTTAAAGTCCGGTGAAGGACTTTAAATGCTGCGTTTAGCTCGAGTACAGATGCTGTTCTGTGGATACTTTGTGGTAACACTTTCAGGTGGCCCTAGAACGTGTTCACGTCACGCTGCCTTTGAGTGAAAATTTCATACAGGAAATGTCACTAATTGTGGCTGTGCTAGATTTGGGTTCCTCCTCACTGAGTCACACATGAGCAACAGCCAACATCCATAACAGCTTGTTTTTCCCAATTCAGACCTCTGTTGTTTTTTACTTCTTTTTTTTTTATGTGAGAGTTAGTTTATCCAACACTTTTGCACACAAACAGGATATCTCAACAACCACTGGCCAGATTGTCAAAGGGTTTTTGTGAGGTTGTTGTGAACAAATCCCACGAAAAGACCAAAACCAACAATGGATGTTTCCTACTAAGAAGAACTGTGAGTGTGTATCTCTTTCCTCTGTTCCACAGTGCCCCATTGTTCAAAAACTATTAAAGCACACCAGTGAGCCACACTGTTGCACTGAATGAACATGTTCGTTCATTCATTACCATCAACACACACACACACACATTTACTTTGACTCAGTCCCACATTCACCATCCTGTTGCCACAAATGCACACCAGAGCCTAGTTTGTCATTACACAGCCTCTGGGCCACATGTGACCCACAGAGCTGCAGCTGGTGGTCCAACATTGTCTTGGTGATGATGTAATACGTGTGCAGTTTTTCAAGATTTACCAGTCAGTGTTGTAGGATGTTGTAGGACTGTCATGGCTGACACGCCTCTGCAGCATCGCATGGACATCGGGGACAGTGCCTCTGGATTGGCAGACCGGGGTGGTGGTGGATGGTGTGTTCCTATTACAGAGGGATCACACTCCTCAGCCTCCCTGGGAAAGTCTATTCGGGGGTCCTGGAAAGGAGGGTCCGTCGGATAGTTGAACCTCAGATTCAGGAGGAGCAGTGTAGTTTTCGTCCAGGTCACGGAACAGTGGACCAGCTCTACACCTTTAGCAGGGTTCTGGAGGGTTCATGGGATTTTGCCCAAACAGTCCAACATGTGCTTTGAGGACTTGGAGAAGGCTTTTCACTGTGTCCCTCGGGGATTCCTATGGGGGTGCTCCGGGAGTATGGGGTACGGGGCTCCCTGTTAAGGGCTGTTCGGTCACTGTACAACCGGTCCCAGAGCTTGGTCCGCATTGCCAGCAGTAAGTCGGACCTATTTCTCAGCACCTCCAGATCCGAGACCATGGTCAAAAGGTGGAGTGCCCTCTCAGGGTTGGGGGTGAGATTCTGTCCCAAGTGGAGGAGTTTAAGTATCTCTGGGTTTTGTTCACGAGTGAGGGTAGACTGGAGCAGGAGATCGACAGGCGGATCGTGCCGGCGTCCGCAGTGATGTGGGATCTGTATCAGTCCGTCATAGTGAAGAAGGAACTGAGCCAAAAGGCAAAGCAGCGGAAAGCGGGAAGATTCGAGGACCACCGCGTCATGCAGCTCAGGAGTAGACAGACAGAAATGGATAAAGTTATAAGCATTATAACACACAACTAGTCACCAAAAACTCCAGTGTGCACAGGAGACAGTTACTGGATGTAATCTGACGGTGCTGAGATAATAAGATCAATATCCTGTAATTGATTAGATCAGATTCTGTAGTCCTAATGACTGTGGTGATCTTCATCACTGGGCCAAAGTTTCTATTTGCACAAAGGAAATGTCAGAAGCTAATGGAAAGGACTCCATTAGGTTGACCGAGGACGTTTATGATCTTCAGAGGAAGAACTGCTATGATGTTAATGACTCCTTTTTAGCTCCATTAAAGCAAAAGCATCATCAGTTTGTTTGTATTGCCAGACATCACATTGGGTCATGAATATTTTAGCCTCCAGCAGCTGCTGGGGGGGGGGGTTGTCAGAAGCTTGTCTGCTCACGATGTCTCCATATTCAGCCTTTACCTTTCCTCTCTGCAGAATGTCATTGATCAGAAGCCATATCCAGAAGACGAAAACCTTGTGGAAGTCAAGTTTGCCACCACGCCCATCATGTCCACATACCTTGTAGCTTTTGTCATCGGTGAATATGACTACGTGGAGAGCCAGTCATCAGATGGTGTAACGGTACGCGTCTACACACCCGTCGGGAAAGCAGAACAAGGGAAATTTGCGCTGGAGGTGAGCACGTTGAAACACTGTTGTATAGGAAACCACAGTTTAACTCACCAACCACAGAAGTGTGTTCACTAGATACTTTCACCTCTGCAATAAGAACTCGACTGGAGTAGTAGCAGTAGCAGCATTTATTGTACACTTTGTGCTATTTATATTTTTATTGGTGGAAGTTTTTTTGTGTTTGTGCTGTGTGGCTCGTTTCCTTTCTTCCTTGCTTTCGTGCAGAGAGCAGCTGTAACAAGAAAAATAAATTTCCCTCTGGGGAGTTTTTTATTTTTAATTTTTAATCTTGAATCTTAAATCTAGACAAATGCACACAGAACGAAAATCACATCTGCCAGCATTTATGTGATGATTACACAACGACTTACTTCATCTGTCTGCTCTATTGTGTCTCACTCGGTCTTTGTTTACAGGTTGTAAAAGGCAGAAATTGTCTGACTGGTTACACATTTACATGCTATGTTACAGCCTTAAATCACTTATATACTGTTGAAAGTTTTTTGAGTCATTTCTTTTTGCAGGTTGCAACTAAGACCTTACCTTTCTACAAAGACTACTTCAGTGTTCCTTATCCGCTGCCTAAAATTGATCTCATAGCTATTGCTGATTTTGCTGCTGGTGAGTAGCTGTCAGTCCTACACTCAGTGATTTAACACGTTTCCCCTCAAAATGTTTGAGATGAGAGTAAAACACATGCTTGTTCCTTCCATTCAGGTGCCATGGAGAACTGGGGCCTTGTTACCTACAGGTACATTTAAATTCCTTTCTACAGCATCACAGCATGTGTGTGTGTGTGTGTGTGTGTGTGTGTGTGTGATCATACATCATGTCTTGTTTTTACGAGGATGACTCATGCATACTGATATGTGTGTAACGGTGTGATGCCAGCTACCTTGTGCTAAATGTGAGGAACACAAGGCAGATGGTGTTCAATCCCAGCTCTGTGGGGGCCAGTGACTACATATAATCAGTCTCTTGCACAGGTCACCGTCTCTCCGCTGTACCGTACACACTGATGCACTGTGTCTTAAAAAACAACAAAGAAATTTAGGAGATTTCCTACTTGATCACAATGTTTTAGAAGAAACTACTGTATGTAAATGACATAAATATAGTACCATTCATTTGTGCAAACATAAACAGTAGTTAAAACCAGTCAAGCTAAATTAGAAATGTAAGTAGTTAATTTTCTTCACAGCATGTTGTATCTGGTCTTTTATCATTCATGTGGATCCAGATTTGTCGTTTATCTTTATGTTGAGAGCCTCCACCACTTTGTTTAAGTCTTTTACTGCGGGGAGAACCACTGACAAACAAAACGCGTGTGAATTTGTTACTGTTGTTGGTTTAACATCTGTCACAATGGTGTTTGTGTTTGTGTTTGAGGTGGTGAAACAAATGTGATTCACCTTTCCACCCTTCGTTCGGGTTTCTGACACCAACACACAACCAAGAAACATTGTTAGTATTGTGACGTAGTTATGATGGTACATTATATTCTTAGGGTGGAATAAACCAGTAGATTTAATCAACTGGCCGGTTGATATGGAAATCACTGGTTAAGAAGAGTAATATCCGTTTAATGACCAGGTCGACTGACTCAGACATTTGTGTTTTCACACAACACCCGCTAATGTCTAGAGAAGATCAAGGTTCCTGTGCATGTCTGACAACGGCTTCTCTTCCACCCTGTATTGAGACTCTTAACAACATCTAATGCATTGATTTCCAAACCCCAGTCTTATCTTGTGCTGTCTGTTTGTAATTTTATTACTGTCCTGCAGTAACGAGTCCAAAGCAAAATTCCCTGTGGGGACAAATAGTGTTTCGTTATCTTATCTTATTCACCAGGGTCTTGTGTGACTAAGGCACTAAAACAGGGCAACAACGAGAAGCAGTAAGAAGCAGTAATACAGTTTACAAATAAACCAACAGTTGATCAGATCAACCATCACGTTATCTCGAAGTGAGGTCAAAAGTTAGTGCGTCTGCACCGACATTTACCGTCCTTCATTGCACAATGAAGCAGAGTGCACACTGTAGATCAAAGTTTAAGAAAAAATATCTATGGAGAGTAAAACTAAATATCTCCCAAAAATAACTAATTCTCTTCTTTCCAGTTGTTCTACAAATACTAGAAGTCAAAAGTACTTTACTTTACTTTACTTGGCAGACGCTTTTATCCAAAGCGACTTACAAGGAGAAGACACAAGCAATTACCATTC
>JAUMHL010000001.1:1971717-1994345 GCA_032362345.1 Sandelia bainsii | reverse complement strand
ACCAGCCAGGGACAACAAAGGAAAATAGACTTGACTGGGATCGGAGACCCCGTGAGGAGGGAATTTTCAGTCTCCTCATTAGCGGCTCTGAGAGGGCGTGCAGGAGTGTAGCTTACCAAAAGTACTAAAAGTAAAAACTATGATACAATCAAATAGAAAGAAATTGTCAAAAATAATGAAGTTGGATAACAAATTAAGGCCATTTTATATTTAGATTCACAAAATACTTAAAGCCTCTAAAAACATTTTAAAATAATACCATCCACTACACATTATTGTATTTACTAGGGCTGTTTAAAAATACTGATACTGGTGAGTAATGTGAAATTATGTTTTGTGAGTTGAAATCAATTCTTAAAAAAAGTCAAATTTATATGCAAAAAGTTTACATCCCTAATCACTAGAAGACAGTTTATACTTACTGTGACTAAAAATTGAAACACAGTAGTATGACAGTGTATTGCACCATGTTGAATTGTATTGCCTTGCCAGTACACAGCCCAGACGGATGTAAATATGACAGTACACACATGATAACGTAGCACATTAAGACTTTATAGGACAGTGGTTCTTGCAAAGTCTACACAAAATAACCCCACTAGTTTTCCTTTAAATCAAGAATAAAAACTTTTTTTTTTTTGTCCTTTCTAGAAACTCTTGCTGGTGCAGTTGAGTCTTTTTGGTTGACTGCACTGATGGCTTTTTAATTGCTTTGTGGTTACTTAGATGCAATGCCACCTGTTAGGTATCCAGTTGGCATGTGATTAGCATACAGCAGTAGGCTCCAACCATCCACCGTCCTCGGCCATCTGCATGCAGTTTTCTTAATAAACAGCCCAGCAGCAGATGTGGACTCTGAATGTTTGATGAGAAGAAACCTGCTGGTGTCCAGACGAAGTGTCGACCTTCTGCCGTCTTTGTGTTAACCTCCATTTTCTGTTGTTTTCCAGGGAAACTGCTCTGCTTATCGACCCTAAGAACTCCTGCTCGTCCTCCAGGCAGTGGGTGGCACTGGTGGTTGGACACGAGCTCGCCCACCAATGGTTCGGAAACTTGGTCACCATGGTAACTAGGCATAACCCAAAGCGCAAAATAAAGAGGGCTTGCACACCCACATTGATATTTCCTTTTTATTCAGTTTAAATTGTCACAGCAAAGGGGAAGAAATGCACAGTGAAATAATCCTTCAGTTTCATAGTTGAGTCTTTTTATCTGTTCAGCAACAGTGACTTTAAACGAATCGACCAAAAAAAGCAGCCAAACACAAAGCTCTACTGTGGTAATAATACAAGTCACGGATCACTAAGAATGGAAGTTCTACCATCCACGTGCACTAACTGAGCTGGTTTTAACAGTAAAAGAACATAAAAGACTATATCACAAAATATAAATAAATTACTGTTCAGCAACCATTGTTTTAGTGTGAACTGAACTGTACCAGTAAATAAAACCAGGTATTTTTACCCATAAATCTAAAAGGGATAACATTGATCGATTTGTTTCTTTCTTTAGTTTTATTCTGTTCACACCAAATTTCTTAATTTCATGTTACTAGCTGCACTAAAAAAATATGTTCAGTGAAAAAAATATTGGTGTTGACTTTACCCCACTCTCCTGTACATATATTCACAAAGCTTTATACAAGTTACAAGTCGAGCTGAAATCTCTGCTGATGTGTGACAGTTTGAAGTAAATAAAAGGAAACACCTCATTTCTGTGGGTGTGAAAACTCTCTGTGGTTTGGATTTGGATTTTGGATATACACGCCCCAATTCCTTCTTTTTTGTCTACAGTTGAGCACAGTATTCTTTACCTCTAGTCAGCCAGAACCTCTGTTATTCGTAACAGAAAATAACTTCAGATAGCCCTATACATGGAGGGTTTGTTAGGAACTTTGATTAATATCACAACAATAACTTGAAAAGTCATCAAAGTAATTCTGAGACAGGTAAAGGTAGCACTAACTGTAATGCAGTTTAAACGTAAAAACATATTTAAATGCATGTTGTATGTTGAAATCATATATCATTTTGCTACACATAACACTGTGAGAAGCTAGTGGAGTAAACTAAGTGGAGATCACACATGTGCACAGTCGACTCTTACTTTAGAGGCTGTAAAAATGATGATCTTCCTCTTTTAAAAATACTACACTCACATTTTTAATGAGGAAGAAACATGTCACCCAGTGCATATAATGAGTGGAGGCAATTCCAAAATCACTGCTCTTATCCTATAAATCAATGTTTGATTATCAAAGTGCTGTACGTGGTTATCTGAAGGGAGTGTGCTGAATGTCTAAAATAATGCAGAACACGGATGTCCCCAGAAAAAGAGTAACGAACTCCAAAACAAAGTCAGGATACGCTGCTTTATTAAAAGTTAGTGGGAATTCATTTCCCTGTTTTGTGTTCACGGTTTGCCTGCCGTGCATCAGGATTGTATCACATTGTTGTCAGATTCAAAAAGCACATTAATCAAACGTTGTCACTGAAACTATCCATTATAAGAAAAGTCTGTAATTTGTTTGCCTGTGTTACAAACATCACTCAGTGCTGCAGGAGCTCATTTTTAGAGCAGGAACCATTTTAAAAGGCTTAAAGAACAAATGTATTTTATCGAATGTGTGTGTGTGTTTGTTTACACAGGAATGGTGGACCCATCTGTGGCTTAATGAGGGGTTTGCTTCCTGGATCGAATACCTCTGTGTGGACCACTGCTTCCCTGAGTACGACATCTGGACCCAGTTTGTCTCAGCCGACTACACCCGCGCTCTGGACCTGGACGCACTGGACAGCAGCCATCCCATAGAGGTGGGCTGTGACTGCAGGGGCTCATTTCACAAAACCGAAAGCTGCAGGCTCATGTAGTCAATATGAAAACCAGAGAGCTGTCATTTTGAATCTGAGAAAAGAGGAAGAAACAGTCAGACACATTGCACAAACAACAGCTATTTAAAGGTCTCAAAAAAAAAAAACAACCATTGGTGCACTGAGCAACACACACACATACACACACAACGGATCAGTCAAGGAAAACAACATCAGCATTTATTTATTTAACTTCCAGTTACTGTCTATGTAAATATATACTGTAATAATACATGTTAACACCAGGAACGTCTCCCAGACTCTTAACACTTGATCTCTGGCTTGTTGCTGTGTGCTCCAGGTGAATGTGGGCCATCCATCAGAGGTAGATGAAATCTTTGACGCCATCTCCTACAGCAAAGGAGCGTCTGTGATCCGCATGTTGCACAACTACATAGGAGACGAGGTTGGAAACGCTCCCGAACGCTCCGAGTTGCTCGCAGCATTGTGTTGTTTCTGTGTTCGTATTTTGTTCATTACCTTCTTAACCCTTTCTTTGTAGGACTTTAGGAAAGGAATGAACTCCTATCTTTTGAAGTTCCAGCATAAAAATGCCTCTACAGGTGAGAACATGCAAGAAACGTTTTCCTCACGGTGATTAAGTTGATTTGTGTTCCTCTGATGCCGCGCTCTCTTCCACAGAGGACCTATGGGACTGTCTGGAACAAGCCAGCAGGAAACCCATCGCTGCAGTGATGGGCTCGTGGACCAAGCAAATGGGCTTCCCGATTATTGTAGTGGACCAGGAACAGGTGAGCTTCAGTGATCACAAGCTGTTCATTCAGGCACCAAGACATTTTGTTCAGTGACAAAAAATTAGTAACGTGTAAAATGGTGGTTTGTGGTGAAGAAGAAACAAACTGTTTATGCCACAGACGCTGGTTGATGTCAGAAATCATCAGGTACTTCAGACACAGCTGTGTGTAAACATCTCATTCTACACGGTGTCTGATTCTCAGATAAAACATAAAACAAAGGCAGCCTGAGTATGTCTCCATTTTCACTGAGAGCATTCATCCTTCAAACTTCTGCTCTAAACACACCCAGGTTTGTCATTGCGTCTGCTCCACCCTGTCTCCCACATTTAAACATTTCTAGACCCTCCCCTGGGTGTGGGTCACATTACAAAAAGGTTCTGATATTTTGAGCTGCAGTGATCTGTCGACAAACAATTGATCTGTTTTTGAGTCAAGAAAAGAAGGAGTGCACTATGTTCAGTTCAAATGTGCGTATTGTGTTTAATCTCTGACATCTTTTTTTTATTTTAGCAACATTTTAAAGACAAACAACTCATCCAAAGTTTAAAAAGTCAAACAAATCCCCCACACGTTATTGGACAAGGCACAGTCGTTTAATATATTTTTCTATAGCTGTCAAGATGAATTTACCATTTATTTTCATGTAGCTGTTTTAGTTTTTATACTGTTGCTGCTCCTATTACACGCTCTAACCATGATTTCATTTATAGCAAGGCGATGGCCGCATCCTCAAGATATCTCAGAAGAAGTTCTGTGCGAGTGGACCACATAACGGTGAGTGTGTCAGCAGCCGCTCTGATAAACTGATTAATCGTTGTTGGTTCCGGGTTTTTAAATGTGAAGATGCTTTAAGCTGTTGGTCAGATGAACGATGACGATTTGATATATTTTTGCCACAGTTTCTTGACATTTTATAGGCAAAACTCTTTATCAAGAAAATAACTGAAAAATTCACAGATAATGGGGAAAAAAAGGAGTAAAACTAACTTTTTCATATGAAGATGAACATTTTATTAGTTTGACTGGATCATTGCATCCCCGTTAAAATTCATTTTAATTAATAAATTATTATTTTTACTACCTAGTAACAGTTTTCCTACTTCCCTTGTCCTGAGGTGTTACTGTTTGTAAAATTAGCTTTTTGTCTTGTGTGAACTCACCAAACCAGATTCTGTTCAGCAATGTTGAAATAAAATATTGAATCTTGGCGGCTGTGGTTTCTTGTCTTACTGACAGGTGAAGATTGCCCCACCTGGATGGTCCCCATTAGTATTTGTACCAGCGAGGACCCCAGATGCACCAAGCTCAAGGTTCTGCTGGACAGACCTGATACAACCATTACCCTGAGCGGCGTCGGTCCGGACCAGTGGGTCAAGGTGAGGCCGTCCAACAGTTCTTCCTGCTCTTGTAGCCAAAGTTTACGTTCAGTTATTTATTGAAGTACTTTATCCAGGGTCCTAAATCACCCTACAGAGGTCACTACTAAAAATCTATACTATAGATACTATAAGTACTAGAAACCCAAAAAACATAAATGTTATGTACCAACGATTTGGATTCTGATTTCGCTACCGGTCGTGATGGAATTAAATTAACTTATAGTTAAAAAGCGTGACAGTGAAAGTGACATTGTTGATGTAAACTGTACTAACAGTACTTAGATTGGTCAAATCTGGCAACACCCAGTTTGCTTAATGACTTCAGTCAAACCAAAAGACGATTTCCCTCTTTACTAACAAAGAGTTTAGTTAATTCTCTGTGGTAGATCGAGGGTTTTAAAAACAAGGCAGGAACCTGAATGGACTTGTTAAATCTCTCGTGGATACATCTTGCAAATTGACCCAATGACGATGATTTTGGTGCTTTTAATTAAATCTCCACAGGAAGTAAACAAATGGTCCGGCCTTTACACAGCTCATCGGGATCTGCACATAATGCTCTGAATCCCCACTGCTCCGACCCTGTGGATGGTGACAGTCCTGTACTTGTGAAGGAGACATAATGAGGCTCTCAACTGCAGTTCAGAGCTGCTGAGCTGCAAAAACACTTTTCTCTCTTGTAACGTTTGCTCAGTTGAAAGTCAGAATTGCTGCTGCTTCACTCACTTCAGGACATTCAGACAGATTTTGTGGTGAACGGGGAAGGTGTTTTCAAACCGTCCTTGTTTAGTCAGCTTGAAGCGAACTCTTGGTTTTCTCGTTTGGGCCTGAACAGAGCAAATTGCAGTAAGATTGTGAACCAACAGTAAACACACCCTTTTAAGGATGTGGTCTCAGTCTGGTCCCGAAGGATCTCTGAAGGAGTTTGTTTGTGGTGGGAACGTGATCCAGAACAAATCAGCAGGTTTAGGCACGAAACTTGTTTTACTATTATTGTAGTGAGTAAGCTAAAAGTGTCGCATCAAGACTGTTGTAATAAAAACTGAAACCTTGCTGGAGAACATGCAGTATTATCTTCATCCATTCATTCATTGTAGAAACACACAAAGTCATTTCCCTTTACTCTCCACTCTGAGAATGCTTCAGTAAGAAACCTCACTGGAAGTGTCACTAGACAAAACCATAAACTCTATATAAAGAGAAAACCGACTGGGGGCTCCACACAGCACAGCAGAGTAGCGTGAGTTAACACATCATACAAGATTTTTTTATTTATTTAAATAGCACAGTGTCTGGTCAGCTTAGGAGCTCTGAGGCTGAGAGTTAAAAATAGCAATTTAGCACCCAGTTGTGTCCCTGCTGTTTACAGATCAACCCCGGCACCGTGGGCTTCTATCGTATCCAGTACAGCTCGTCCATGCTGGAGAGTCTGCTGCCGGGCATCAGAGACCTCAGCCTGCAGCCTGTGGACCGACTCGGCCTGCAGAACGACCTCTTCTCACTGGTGAGACACACACAGACATGACAGTCATTTCCTTATTTTTCTTCATGACAGAATATAATCTGCTTGTCAGTTTGAAAAGGAAGCCCACTCCCTTCCGGTGTAAACAAATACATGGAGCAGAATAGAAGGGAGCAGGAAGACTGGAAAGACAAAGCGAGGCATGATGAACTATTTCTAAAGTGCGGAGAACAGGTAGTTCCACTTGTTGAAAGACACTGATGACAGAAAAGGTTCCCAGTATTTCCGGCTGTGAGGAGCTGACACTAACTCATGACAACAGAGGACATGTGTAGTGAAGTGAGCTGTTATTAAAATAACAAACTTGGTGCTCATTCTGGTGGTTCAGAACTTCAGAGTTGGTTCAGTTTGAAAACCCTCTAAGACCTGGTTCGCTTTTCCACGGGATGAACAGCCGCTGTAGAGCCACATAATTACGTCAGCAACACTAAGCACACTAGTGGTCTAATACATTTTCATTTTTGTTAAAACTGAAACATAGGATGTTAATGTTGGCCACTGTTAGCTTTAGCGTTTAGCTAGCTGCCTAGCATCAACTGCGCTGGTATAAATCACATGTCTGATAAATAATACACTGATTTTTATATTGTTGGTCACAGTGATCCAGTCCCCGTCCCCTCATGCAGGTGGTCTTTAGACAAACCCCTCTGGAACCAAGTCTCCTGACCGAGAGCTGGTTCTTTGGGTGTCGAAATACAAAGAATTTGTTTGAAATTAAGCGCTCGCTTTGATCCAACTGTGGAACTGGCTCAGTGGAAAATAGGTATGTGACAGCTGAGGTGATGTCATCTGTTGGGGAAGCTGTTGGGGCTGTAGCTCAGTTGTTAGGGCTGTCGACCATGTACCCCAGGGTTCGTGGTTGGGGTCTGAATCTTTTCAAAAATCATAAAAGTGGTTCATGTTCATGTTTGAAGATGGATGGATGGATTGTCAGTTTATTTTCTGCAGCTGTCCAACAGCCAGTGGAAAAATCCCGTAGATTTTTTTTTTGAGGGGACAAAGGTGATGCTAACGTCCAGGTCAGTCGTCCCTACAGAAAATTAGTTTCTGCTACTGTAAGTTTTCAGACACATGTGACTGTGTCTCTTTTGTGTTTTGTAACCAGAAACCGTCACTTGCTGTTGTGACTTTATACGAAGAAGAATTTACAGATGTCATGTCAAATTTACACTTTACTGTGTGCGACTTCAAAAATTTCCATTTTGCAACACTAAAATAACAGCAGTTTATCTCACAATAAATATTTCTTTTTGAATTGCAGAAGTTCTGGTGTTTGCAAACAGACAAGCAGGATTTATTTAGTCTGGTCTCAAACGGAAACTTCATAGATTTTTATCATTTCTGTGAAGAGATTAATTTTGTGAATAAGTTATTACGGATGATAACATGCTTCACTTTCAGTTTCATCACTGCAGAGAAAACATTCAGTAAATCTGACAGACACAAGATGATTCTATTTTCACCCTTAACACGTCTCTCTTCTTCTTTAGCACAGTGATTTAGAGAATCGGACATTTGTGAGGTTTCGTGCAAAGCATTTCTGAACAGCTTTGTGCCCACAGTCTCGTGCGGGGATGATCAGCACGGTGGAGGTGCTGAAGCTGATGGAGGCGTTCGTCAACGAGCCGAACTACACCGTGTGGAGTGACCTCAGCTGCAACCTGGGAGTGCTGTCCTCGCTGCTGTCCCACACCGACTTCCACGAGGAGATCCAGGAGTTCATTCGGGACCTCTTCACCCCCATTGGCCTGCAGCTGGGCTGGGACAGCAAACCAGGGGAAGGTGAGGAGGAGCTGGGGGGAGACTTATTTAGACTTAAATGATACTAAACATGTCCAGACATTTTTGTGAAGTGAGACTAGACGAGCCCAGTAAAACCAACGTGGGATCAGAAGGAGAGTAAACCGGTTCGTCTGATTCTTTGGCAGGTCACCTGGACGCCCTGTTGAGAGGTCTGGTTCTGGGGAAGCTGGGGAAGGCAGGACACAAACCCACGCTGGAGGAGGCCAGACGGAGATTTAAAGACCACGTGGAGGGCAAGCAGATTCTCCCTGCAGACCTCAGGAGCCCAGTGAGTAGAAAATAAAGCTTGCGAGTGTCTGTTTTCTGATGCACACTCTCAGAGGTGACTCGGGATCAGCTCAATGTGTCGTCTGTCGTTCTGCTGATTTAGATTCATGACATCTTCAGACATGTTATTGCTATAACACAGATATTTAAGATCGTTATAAAGTAGAGAGAAACTACACTGAAACTTTTGATACAGTTGTTGAAGCATCATTTGAACTGTGTTTTTTATTTCAGGTGTATTTAACAGTGCTGAAACACGGGGACAGTACCACACTGGACACAATGCTGAAGGTAAGACCGCACCTGTTGAACAGATTCAACTTCTTAAACAGTCTGTTTATTCTTGTAATTTTATCCTTCTCTCTCTCTCTCGCTGATTTATACTTTCTTTGTTTCTGTCCTTCGGCCCCTTTTAGCTCCACAAACAAGCAGACATGCAGGAGGAGAAGAATCGTATCGAGCGAGTCCTGGGTGCCATCTCAGCCCCTGACCTTATCCAGAAAGTCCTCAACTTCGCCCTCTCGGTACACACGACCCCGTTACTGCGTGGTGACGAGTGTGGTGTTGTTTCTCCACAGTGACAGAGGAAATGAAACGGATGTTATTTATTATAAAGTGCTATTTTTAATCAGTGAGCTGGTAATCATGTCCAATGAACCAAAAAAAAGACCTAGTGGTTTCTTTTTTTAGTCTCGATTTTGAGTTCCAGTACGTAAGCATTGTTTTAATCAATTCATGTTCTGGGTATCTCTGTCAGTAAGTTAAACATTTGATGTCCATCACAGTTTCTTAGTTCAAATCAGTGTCTTCATTTAAAAACTAAAATATATACAGCAGACAGTAAATGTATTTTGGTTCAACCAGCAGTAAAAAACCCAAAGAAGTTCAGTTTATTATGGCAGAAAACATTTGAAACCACAGTAATTTTTTTTGCTTTTAAAAGAGACTTTTGTCAAGTTCATAAGTTATATGTTTCAGCTCTGTTTGTAGTCATTGCTTAAAATTAGGGGTGTAACAATTCTCCAGATACATAATTTGGTCCAGACCTTGATTGAAAACACTGTTGGGCTTCGAGCTCTTTTGAAACATCAATGACCTACACTTTAGGCTGTCCCTGAATGCCTCACCAGAGCTGAAGCTGGTAAACAGTCGATGCTACACCTTCTGTACACTAGATACAGGGTTACTTTAATGTAAAACCCACAGACAAAGATTTCTGGGATGATATATTGAATTTTTGGGAGTCAGGGAGCTGATTTTAATATGCAGAGGTGGGATGTAGGTGGCTGTGGATGATGCTGGTGGTGGTGGGAGAGATTGTGTTGCGGTTACAGCCTCGGTTTTAGAACTGTTAAATTCCTATTAAAAACTATAGTGAATTTCATTGTAAAATTCAGTGTAAGAAGAAAAAAGACACTTTTACCTTAGAAAAATATGTAAAACGGGAAAATTTCTATTTTGATGTAGTAATCTCTTGTAATGTGTCAGCTCAGCAACTAAAATTAGTTTGAACAAACTTTAAATAGAAACTGGAATTCCTGATCAGTATCTGACTGTCTGGTGGGAAATCCCTCCTGTCACTAACTTCTCTTTCTTCTGTGTCTCGCCCTCAACAGGAAGATGTTCGTCCTCAGGACACAGTGTCGGTAATCGGTGGCGTTGCAGGAAGCAGTAAACAAGGCCGGAAAGCTGCCTGGAAGTTTGTCAGGGACAACTGGGAGGAGCTTTACAACCGCTACCAGGGCGGCTTCCTCATATCACGGCTCATTAAGGTAAAAATAAAATGAATTAAATTGGTGCTGTTTCTGCTTCACACAGGTTGTCGTAAGATGGATTTTTTTTAACTCACACACCACTCTGAACCAAAACTGAACATTATCACCTTTATAGAGGGAGGTCACTGACTCGTCTCACCACCTGCAGCAACACAACCCTCTATAAAGGGAAAACATCATCAGCAACTCAATGACTTATAATTATTTAGGATCTGATCTGTTACTGGTTTCTCCACATTTCTCCCTTCAGTGTAACGTTTATGAACAATGTTCAGAACGTCCTTTTTTCTCTTTCTGTTCAGCTCACACGTTTCTTTTCGCTTGTCTTTGCAGCTCACGGTCGATGGATTCGCTATTGACAAAATGGCTGCTGAAGTAAAGGTGAGAGCTCCTCGCAGACCTCCACAGAACTTTTTGACTGCACAAGACTGAAAACGATGTGAATGAATGTTGTCTGAGCTGCAGCAGATGATTTTAACCACTAGGAGGCAGAAAGACTTCACTGATAAACTCTCAGCTCATAAAGCTGATACTGTTTACCAGTGTAAGGAAAACGGTGTGTGGCACTGAAACCTGAAGATATAAATGTGCGTATAAACTGTGTAAAAGTTAATATCTTTGCTAACCAGCTTCTGCAGCGGTTTCTTGTCTCCCTGGGGTCCAAATCTTCAAGATATGCTATAAACATGAAAGATAAAATATATATCAAGGCAATAACCAGTAATACTGTACAAGAAGAAGTGTGAAAGTAGAGTATTAACATGATATGTTTGCTATATATACAGGATGTATAAGGTTAAAAATATACATGTATATAAATATACATAATCTATAAAGTCAGATCTTGTTTCTGTTGCTGCAGAGCTTCTTTGAGAGTCATCCAGCGCCAGCGGCCGAGCGTACGGTGCAGCAGTGCTGTGAGAACATCCTCCTCAACGCCGCCTGGTTGAAGCGCGACGCGGACGACATCCACCAGTATCTACTGCAGCGCAAAGCTCCCCCAGTCTGAGCTGTTGCACACTCCCCCGACCTGCCGCCTCCTCCAGCTCCCTAATACTCCCTCCAGCGCGGACCTCCCAGCATTGTAGCTGCCTCGCCCCCCCCTCCCCCCCTCCCTACAGACCGGAGCGGGAGACCAGAGCGAACTTACAGCAGGCTTCATTTCTCTCCAGAACCTGTACGAAACAAGAAGGCGCAGCCAGGAACTTCACGGCGTGTTGGAAACACGCAGAGACTCTTTCTACATTAACAAAGCAAACTCCGTTTTAGTCAGACCAGGAATGTAGTTTTACCCCCATTCTGTCCACGAGCAGGCGACACATCCACCCGTCATCGAGTATCATTCTAAGTCTCATCCCTCGATCTGACTCCACAGCGTCGTATGCGCACCCCCCCCTCCACCATAACTGAGAAAACTGTGAATCCGCCTCCTTTCTCCTCCCTATCAACCACTTTCTTTTTCCTCCTGCTGCCGCTCGATTTTTAATGCATGGAGTGTGATTTTTCTGCATTTGCTGCTTTGTTTACTTCTGTTTT
The DNA here is from genome assembly GCA_032362345.1 of Sandelia bainsii. NCBI lineage: Eukaryota > Metazoa > Chordata > Actinopteri > Anabantiformes > Anabantidae > Sandelia > Sandelia bainsii. The sequence continues at coordinate 1,982,435 of JAUMHL010000001.1, read as the reverse complement.
CTGTAAAAAAGAAAAAAAAAAAAACTAATGATTTTACCTTTTTGTTTCATTTCCTCCGTCTCAGTTTGTCCTCACACACACCTCCCCCTCCTCCTCCTCTCGTCAGCAGAAAGCACCTGGGCAGAATGGGGTTAATAACAGCAGTAGTGTGTGTTGTAGTTTCCAACAGCACTGATTCTCCATTGCTAATAAACGGTTAGGACGAGGCAGGCAGCGCTAGCATGGTACTACATTGTAAACTATACTTATAATGCAAGCTTTTTTTTTTTTGCGGACGATGTTCCTTTGAAAGAATTAAATGGTAAAAATTCATGGTTACCTGTTGTCACTGCCCCGAATATCCTTCAAACTCTGTTCAGTCAGAGTTTGTATAGTTTGAATCCTCAACAACAAACGTATTTACCCCCCAGTTTCTTTATCTCAATGAAATGAAGATATCAGTGGGTTTTTTTTTATATAAGACATCAGATGCAGTGATTTATTTAAATGGTGAGAAAATCTTATATTGTGTTTGAAGGAGGGGCTTTTCAGGCCACGCCTCCTCATAGGGTCAAGAGTCCGAACTTTGTGGACTCGTCTTCCCGACTTTGACTCCGCTGTCAAGCTCGGAAGCCTTTAAAGTGGGTCGACTGGTTTGCAGTAAAGATTAAAACACTGAAGCGGTGACGATAGGTGACTTCCTCATAACTTCATAATGTATCTGATGTGACAGATTATTCAGACTTGTTGAACGAGTTTATCTACATAGAATTTATCCAACACTGTTGTCGAGACTCTTCCCCTCGTCCCCCGGAACATTTGTTGTTTTTTCTTTCTGTTTTCTTAGTTGTTTTTCTTCTTTCATAAGTACAGTTGATGTTCATTAAAGTGACAAAGGATTATGACGACAAATGATGTGAAATTAGCTCACATTGATTTTGATGAGCGAGTGGACGCGATCATGTCGGATGGTAAATATCAACTGAATTATTCCTTCGAGAATAAAGTTGGTTACAGAGCGATGTAGATTATATTCTGTAAAAAACGAACGTCAGGCAGCGTTTAATGTTTTATTGTCTTTTTTTTTTTTTAATGACTATCAGGTGGGATGTCTTTGTGCTTCTGACTCTAAAAGAAGAGGGAAAGTTGTCACTGTGTCACAGGACAGCTTCAGATTCAGTGATGCCAGGGCGAACATAAATATGCAGTACAATAAAGTAACACTTGATGATACAGTATCTGTCACTACAAGACATTTCTCAGCTGCAAGTGTCTAAACGTGTCTTTCTTATTTGGTCCACAAGTGTTTCTTTTACTTGAATCTGACTTGTTTAAGTCTTTGAACCAGGTTTGAAATTTTACTGGAGCTATAAAAAAAAATCGGCATATTGAGTTAGCTGGATCTCGAACAAGACATTTTAGGGCAAACGACATACTTGAACTGACTCACGGTGTTAGATTTGTAAGAAAAACATCATGTATCTATGATTTTAGATGAGAAAAACATATTTAACAGTAATCTGGATGTGGGAACATGTGCATAACATGAGTGTGTAAACACAGAGGGGGCTGGGAGGGTTCCAGCCCACCTACTTTATTCATTTAAAACACAAACACCAGATAAGTTCATCCAAGATTAACTCATCAATCATTAAACTGTTGTATAAGAGCCAAACTAGCTGGATGAGAATTAACAGGGGTTTTTTTATCCTGATATTGGCATGTTAGCTTTAAAGAGCAAGGGTCAATGTCCAAGCTGTTGATGTGTGTGTGTGTGTATATATATATTAGTATATAGTTCAATAAGTAGCAAAAATGTTACACATACAGTGTAACACAATAATCATATAAATACTGATGGGTTTATGATAAAAGAAATACATCTTTAAGTTAGAGCCATGTTATACCTTTATTAGACCAAGAAGAAAAGAGGTGGCTAAAACCCCAGATTGATCTAGGGGAAATGGGAGCAACTGAAGGAGTCAGCGTGTTAGTTTTTTTTCTTGCCAAATAAGGAATTTTAACGCTACAATATTCAAGTTCCTCCCACTCATTGCTTTGCTTCACTCTGTAAAGTGAATCACCAGTCAGTCACAAATAATTATCATATAAATTAATGAATATTAGAAAATCTTGAAGACTGTAGCTTCAGTTGGATCCTGATTGAGTGCAGTTACCAGGTGCAACCGGCAAATGTCACCAACAGGTGGCGGCAGTGAGTGACAGGGTAAAGAAGCGAAGAAGAAGAAGTGAACTTCGCCTCAGCAGGTTGTTTGGGCGAAGATGCTGCTTAGGAAATGACAGCTGTGTAAGTAAACGGACCGCTGTTCTTTAATGCCTGTTTAATACACGTCCAGCAACCAGGTCGGAACTTAATAATGTAGTTTTAAGTCATTCGGCTGCCTCACTTTTCTAGAAACATGAGCGGATTTAGCGGAAGACTGTAGCTCACGGTAGCAGCGTGATAGCTAACATTAGCTGGTAAGTAGCATGTTAGCTGTTAGCTCAGGCTAACATCAGACTTGTATGTAGTGAGCACAGTGCCATCTAACAGTTATAAAACAGACTTAAGATTTATCATTTAAATTAACATGTTATTCAGTATTTTTCTGACTAGTTGTTGAATTGTTCCCATTGCTGTAGAACACGCGTTAGCTGTTAGCATTAAGCTAAAGTTAGCTGTAGGTCAGCGAGATTATTCAGGTTCAGCTTGGTTGTTTTTAGGTTTAGTCTCAGTTGAGAGTTTATTAGAAACACTTAGTTAAAAAATAACACAGCTTAAGACGACAATAAACACGTGTGTACGCCAGTAATCTGTTTAATTTTTCACAATGCATCATATTTTAAAATATTTTGCGTGTAGAATGTTTATTTTAAAGTAACTAAAGCAAAACAAAATGAGATTGAAATACTAAACATAAAAATACGTTGTTTTTACACGAACTACTTGAGTAAATCTACTGCAAAGGTCAATAGTGTAGTTTATTTTTAACTGAGTTTCAGTCAGCAGAAGCTGGTTTAGACTCAGCTTTCACTGAACTGAGGCTGTGAGAGATCACAGGCACCACATGTTTTTTCTTTATCAAAGTACTAAATGTTTTAGGTAAAATGAAAAAGTAAAAATGTGGGGTGGAAAGTTAAAAAAATTTGTTAGTCGTGGTTGGATTACTTTTTAATGCTTTGCTTGCAGAACAGTTTTAGCTTCTTGTTTAGTTACATTAAACTGCTTTAAATTCTGAAATGCTTTGTGTCAAAACAACTGAATCGATTAAATTAAAAATTAATTAATTAAATTAAAAGAACATGTAGTCACAAACCTGTCACCTGTTCAGTGTCTTTGCTTTGTGATTTCTTTTTCCAAATTCAAATATCCAGCTAATTAATTAATCCCGTAAATTCATAAAACACCATTAAACATATGTGGTTCTTTCATTTAATACTTAGGAATCAATCTGTTTGACCATTCATACATTTATCATTGAGATCTCCACATTATAAATGAAACTGGGATTTTATGAACTGAAATATTTACCAGCAGAGGCAAATGATGAGAAATAGCTCTAGTCATACATCTGCAAGGGGAAAAAAGTCAAATCCACTTAAAGGCAGAAACAGAAACAGATCTGTCCTAGAGTAGATATCACATACAGGAGAGAAAAACACATTTTTGTTTGACTGGTATCCCCTAATTCCCTTTTACAACTTCTGCAGCTTTGACTGAAGATACTTTCTTAGAGGAAGATTGATCCATAATCAAGTCTAAAACCAAATGAAAGTCAAAACCAAGGATCCCATGAGCACCTGAATTTTGTACTAAGATCAACTTGAATAATCCCGTTTAGCTTTTAGACTCTGTCTGTGTCTGTTTTCCAGGCTGTCTGGTGTCGTCCAGGCGGTGACTGACTGACAGATGCCTTCACCATGATGCTGAGCTGCAGCGCCCTGGTTGTCGCCTTCCTGCTGTCCCAGGCCAGAGGCTTCCTAAACCCCTTGGAGGACGACAGCGTCCCTGAAGAGTGGGTGCTGCTCCACGTGGTCCAGGGCCACATCGGGGCCGGAAACTACAGCTACCTGCGCCTCAACCACGATGGGAGAATTATCCTGCACATGCGAAGCCTCAAGGGAGACGCAGACCTGTACGTGTCGGATAAAACCCTGCGGCCGAGCTTCGACACATACAAGCTGCAGTCAGCCACCTGCGGCCAGGACGTGGTGGTTGTGCCGGGGGACTTTGCGAGGCCCGTGGGCATCGGCGTTTACGGCCACCCATCTCACCAGGAGAGTGAGTTTGAAATGCGGGTGTTTTATGATCAGACGGTTCCCCAGGACCCGTTTGATAAGGGCTCATACACCTCAGAAGACAGACACGGTCCAACAAAATCTCCTCAGGCAGCAGATGAGGACTTTCAGGAAGAGGAGTCGATCTTGTGGACAATTCTAATCGGACTTCTGAAAATTATACTTGAGATTTTGTTTTGAAAATCTGAAAACCTTCCTTGCTGCCGTGACAGAAGGAGATGCTGTTCTTGGCTCACTTGGCCTTGACACATTAAAGAAAATTATTTGGTTTCCTTCTGTTAAGGATGGAAAAATTATGCATCAAACTCCAGTGAGAATTCTGGCATTTTAACGGCTCCCTGCTTTGTGATCAAACCTACGTGAAAATCAGTTTTAAATGTTGAAGAAAATACGTCGCGATAGATCACTTGTTTGCCGAATTCACCAGTGACCAATCAGAAAATGCTCCACAAAGTCTGGTCGGATTCAGCAGTGTTATTTTGCTTTGGTGTCCTCACACAAAGGGAGAATAAAGTGTTTTAAGGTGAAGCACAGACTTGTTAAGGTCAAGGCTTGAGTTTGGCGCTTTGTGCATTTTCCGTTATTGAACTGGGGTTCAGCCAAAACGGCAGCAGGGGAATCATTTTGAAGTTAAACACTCGCATGCACATATGTGAAATGAAAGAGTTATTGGTTGCTGTAATCACTTATCTCTATACCGGTTGTGAAGTGACGTCTTCATAAAGCGACTACAGCGTGAAAGGAAACACAATCTGCAGTCTTTGTGCAACTGGGGGTAATGGTCTCTTGTCAGATTTGTCATACCCACGTCCATGCAGCCGCTCCTTAGGTACGATCTCCTTGTTTCCTCTTGGCTGGTCAGAGTCACTCTTATCCCGTTCTGTCAGATTCACTGTGCTCCTGCCTGCATCTGTGCGTAGTGACATATAAACAGTCAAGCATAATATGAAATGATTGATGGTTTTCTATTGTCACACAATATATAAAGGTATCACCATATTGCAACAGCTACTTTTCAGTCACTGTATTTAAATAACTCAGAAAAATCAGGGAACTTGTTTACATGCACTGTAGCAACCTGGTTACTGTAAATCCTGTATGCATGCACCAGATGAGCTTTCTCCTCACAGGTGTGGTAAAAGAAGAATGTTTCCTGATTTTTGTTTGAGAGAAAGAGACCATCAGCACAGTCTGAATTTAGCAAATACACAATGGAAACTGATTTATTCAGTCACGTATCAGCCACTTCCTGATAAATTCAGTTTTAGTCTGACTTCTCCCCTTTCATCCAGCACCTCCAGTCCAGCACTTTCTCTGACATCTTCATTCAGGCACAGTTAGCTACCCGACTGTGTGCAAACATGGCAGAGAAATCTTCAAGAGAACATCAGGTTTCTTTAAGCTCCAACCATAATCACACCCTGTTTGACTGAAGTCAGACCTCAGACCACTAGAGCCTTTACTGTAAGACGACTGCGGATGTTGTCACCCTGTGCAAAAGGAATCCTTCTTAGGCCACTTCATACATCGGGGAACGATTACAGCAGCCTGTAACACATATATGAGCCATGTGAGTGTTGTATTAAGACAGACTTCAGGAATCCAAACCTGTCCTTAAACTTCTCGTAAATGTTTAAATTTAGCCTGAAGCAGACGGTTTACAGGCTGTGTCTCACCTCGGCCTGTGAGTGAGTGAAACCTTTTGTCTTAACTCTGCAGCATCACACAGGATGTGTGTGGATTTAAAAATCCAAAACACAGCAATACAGTCATCGTTGACCACTGGGCCACGGGTTTACTGTCGGATCTCCTCATTAACTTAGGTGACGAGTTTGCTTCCCTGCTTTGCTGCATTGACCTCAGCTCCATGAGTGAAGAGACTCATTGTTCCTTTTTTTTTTTTTACTGATCCATGTGAAAATGCAAATGTAATTTGACGAACGTACAGGATACAGTTGCACAGGTTTAGTCTGTGTTTGTACCTCTTAGACATCGGCATACGATATGATATGGATATTAAAAGAAATTATTTAGTGGGGTTGTGCAGGCAAAATACATGTTTTTGTATTTTGCCTGCACAAACCCACTAAACAATTTTACCGTTTTTGAGAGGTTAATAGGAACAAAGGAGAGGTTCAGTTTTTCAAGTATGTCTTAAAGCAACAGTTAAAACATGTTTTGCTTGCTGTCTACATTTGTCTTTATTCTGGTCATTAAAAGATCTCTTGGCAGTGCACAAAAAACCACTGGCCCGTTTTACTGTTGAGACTTCAACAGTCTGAGTTAATCAAATATATAATAAAGTGGACATCTTCCACAGTTATTGTTTCTAGTTTGGTTTTGTGTTTCTCTGATCATCTGCAGTAGAAGGATAATAACGAACTTAACTCAGGCTGCTGAAGGTTGAAAAGTGTGACAAAATAATTGTTTTCTTTAAGTAATACGTAGTTTGGAAAAGTTATTTTTTTCTGTGCTCTCTGCAGCAGCAGTATTATAACTTTCACAAATAATTTCCTTGAGATTCATTCTTTCTTCACATTGATCGTGCACTGGGAACAGATCTATTAGTGACCAGAATGAACTGGAGGACTGATGACGGCAAGAAAAAAACTGTTTCTGTGTCTGTATGAGGACCTTGTTGTTTTAACTTCTACTATCAACAATTACAAGTCCGGTAACATCCAGATGACTTCAAATTATTTGAGCAACAAAATAAAACATTTTTGCTTCATTAATTCTCAAGTTCTCTATTAATCAAGACTATTTCTCTGCCCTATACATATGGAATATGTAACAGAGTGGAGAGAGAGTCTCTTCACTCAGAGAACTGAGGTTACAGTGTAGCCTTAGTTTTATTTGTAAGGTAAAGAATTATTTAATTATAATTACTTACCAGGTAAATACAGGAGAGGATTAGGGCCACCATGATAATATTATTTTTGAGTTCTGACTTTTTTCTCAGAATTATGAGATTAAAGTAAGTATATTTTCATGGTGGTCCTAATCCTCTTCCATAGGTAAAGAACTTGTGACAACTTGAGAAGTAACGAAGCACAACTGTTTGTTCTGCCTTCACAAACGATGTGCAGACAAACGAGACGACTGTGGAGTCATTTGAGCTTTAATTTGGTGGTGAAGTAAAAGCCACAGTTGCAGCACTTATAATTCAGCACACACGGGAAACACTGGATGATGGCGCCGACTTATTTTAATCAAACTAGACTGTTAAGTTCACAGAGAATCAGTAAAGGTGAAGATGCTGCTGAATGTGTTTTTATGATTCTTAATTCACTGTTTACTGAATTATTTTCTTAATTTAGAAACTAATAGGTTGTAAAGACAAGTTACTATCTGTGGCATCGTTTCATTTGATTCACATTTGGTCAGTCTTTAGTTTGTTGCCTGTTGGACAAGCTCCTGATTTTAAACCGTCACCTCCAGCGTCTGAGTTCAGTTCTGAGGAAACGTGTCACCACTGAGCAGAAATGTTCAACAGTGCCTTCAGATGAGTCCTGTGCGAGGGGGGCAGCCGAGCAGCTGTTCGGCGGGTTCACAGATGACTCAATTGGGTTTCTTAGGAATAAACAGTTGTTTTGAAGACTGTGAAAAGTTTTCTGTCTCATGAGTGTTTTGTTTCTGAACCAGGAGCATAGAAGAACCAGTAGATCTAATTAGCATGAGGTTGATGGTTTGTCTGACACATGGAAAATGCTCCTTATTAAAAATGTAGGGGAGGAACTGAACACAATCTGAATATAAAAAATTTAATCTGAGTATATTAGTGAAAGAAAAGTGCAGTGGGCTACTGACGATGGTCATGATAATAGTACTAAGTGACAATGTAGTCGTAGCAGCATTTACGGATATAAAATTCAGCAGTGAAGTGAAACTTACCCAGAGAACTGAGGTTACAATGTAACCTTAGTGTTACAGTAAAAGTCTAGAAAAACATTGTCAAATGTGTGAAAACCTTATTTTCTAAGTGTAAACTTATTTCTCTCTGCACTAATCGGAGAGATTAAGTATTTTATACACTACAGAAACCTGATATCTGAGAATTTACTTCTAATTAAAATTAATTTAAAAAGAATTTTATTCACAAACTGGTCATTATTAAAAAGTAAATGATGATACACACCCAACTTAACCTGATGAACTTATTTCCCATGTTTGCTGTAAACTATAAACAAACCATCTAATAATAGATGGTTATTTCTAATATTAAAACATGACAAACATGTAGCTGATTTTAACCCTTTGTGTACAGACAGCTGCTTCACCCATAATCAGCTTTTAGTAGTTGGTTATTTTTCTATTAAGAATCTGAAAACTAACTAAAGCTGTTACATAAATGTAGCAGAGTGATAGTAACATAAAACAGAAATACTCAAGTAAAGTACCTCATAATTGTACTTAAGGCTTAGAGTACTTGGGTTAATGTAACACAAGTTACAGAAAGATCAGATGAAGGACAATTATAACGACAACACAATTTTATTCCCACTCTGGTCCTTAAGAATCTGTATCTTAAAAGTACTGAAGTTAAACACATCTTCATCTTTATTCCCCAAAGCTCACGTCCACGTGTAAAAATTGGTTATTGCCAAAAGTCACAGCCCAGAAATACGAGTTTAATTTAATAAAAAACAGCAAATAAATGTTTACAATGGAGGAACTACTACCAGTCAATATTGTTTACTGTTTTTCACCAGAGGTGTTGGTGTTAACATGATCTCAATCAATACATTTAGCTGAAATTAAAAGAGAAATAATTAAACTGCCATGTTCAGATCCTCACTGAGAGTCAGAGGTCCAGCAACAACTTTCCGATCTGGCAACCTGCTAAGTTTGATCATTATTTGCACCTTTATAGTCAAAGTAAAGAAAAAACAGCCCAATCTGACACCGTTAAAGAAAATCTGAAGAATTTAATATATTTTCGTCACATCTCTGCAGACAATAGTTTATTTACAGAAAGAACACAAACTGTTGCCGAGACACAGGAGGAGTTGTCCGTGTTGATCTGTCAACCCCTGGGGTTCGTCAACAGGCTCTTTGACCCTGATGCGTCTCTTTACATGTTTATTTTCACTCAGAACCGATAATCTGCGTGTGAAACAATCCGCATTAGTTCATCAGGTCAGTCTTGGTGCCAGCTCGACGCTGTTAATCCGCAGCACCGTCTGCGGCTGGACGATGATCTTTTTGCGCTGGAACCGGTGTCTCCTCCAGAAGCTCATGTGGACTTTGGGCCAGGACTCGGTCTTTTCGATCACGGTGGCCTCGACCCGGACCAGCTCCTTCTGCAAAAGAGGCCTGCCGACCAAGGTGAAGTCCTCGGCTCCGACAAGCAGCACCTTCTCCATTCGGATCCGCTCCCCGCACTCCGCCTCGATGTGGTTCTCGATCAGGATCAGGTCTTCACTGGTGACCTTCCACTGACGTCCGGCAAAGTGCACGACAGCGAACAGACGGCCAAAGTCCTGCCGGTGGATCCGCTGGTTCACGGTGCTCACCACCGCAGCGTGTCGGCGCTGCTCCTCCTCCTCCGATACCAGGTTCGGCTGCTCCGGCCACGGCAGCCTGGACAGGGAGGTTCGGGGCACCAGGTCGCCGCCCACGGAGCTCTGTGTTCGAACGGCAGCAGGGAACAGGAACCGGTGTCTGGGTAACAACATGCTGCATGTCCTCCACAGTCCCTCATAACCTCTGCTCACCGCCATCTTGACAGGAAGTTGTTTGTCTTCTTCGCCGTTTTATTTAATCATCCGGTGCAATACCGCCACCTACTGTTGTGGTGTGTACAGCAAGCACGTCGAAAAAATAACACACTAACAAATAATAAAAAATAATGTGTAATTATATTTCTCAGTATCTTTGTTAATATAATTGAGTAGAATTCACTTTATTGACCAAGAATTTCTATTTAAAGCTACAATGCAAATTAAGCTAGCGTTAGCATGAGACTAACGCTAACTCTAGTCCCTGCTGTGTACTCTGCTACCCTCTGCTACTCTCCACCATTTCAGGTAGTGTTCATTATTAAAATTACAATAAGAATGCTCCAAAATCAAGCAAAAACTATTGAAACTCTCTAATTGGTTAGAAGGCCGAGCCTGGCCAACAACCTTGTGCTGTTCAATGGATCTTAACAGCACCTCTCCCGATTTTTTGGAGCATATTTCTAGTAAAACAAAATGTAAAAAAGTTAAATACTATAGCTTTGACATGTCTTCAGCAAACATATCTCTTGGCCTCCTGAAATCCTTTTATCATCTCAAGTCTTTAGAATGTTCAGGTTGATTTGAACACAGCACCATTCAGCCTCCTGTTGATATTCAAGATTCAAGATTTAAAAAAAACATCCCAGAGGGAAATTATTTTGACATGTTACAGCAGCTCTCCGTTCAAACAGAAAGAAAGAAAGAACCATAACCAGA
>JAUMHL010000001.1:1943204-1967461 GCA_032362345.1 Sandelia bainsii | reverse complement strand
GCTGCGTGAGCGATGTCTGCATATTTACATTTACACAATAACCGCAGCAAAAGTACAGAAACAGATTTCATTAATGAGAGAAGTAGTGAAAATACGGTGGCCAGAGTGTGTCAGTCCAGATAGCGAATGATGGTTTGACGCGCGTCAACACCGGGTGAATAGAGCAGTTTATAATCCCAGAAAGTCAAATCACCTTGACGCCTCAATTCGCGTCCGGTGTGTGTTGTCTTATTGAAAACAATGTGCGTGAATTGTTTGACGCATGTCAGACGCTTCCAGTGTGTGTTGGCCTTAACTTGCATTATTGCTCTAAAAAAATGCCATTTGATGATTTTTCCAAACTAGTGGCAGGAAATGCAAAACTGTTAGATGCACCTCTTAGCAACCCTGTGATTAAACACAATATTAGGACTGAATAGCTAATTATCTTCAAAGATTTATTGCGATTTTGCAATGCTGCAATTAAACACAAACAAATAGTTGTCCACCACTCTGTCAACAGAAAGCATAGAAGCAAAGACATTCAACACAACACAACATTGTGCCACTGAAGTCCTTTGATTCTTGATTTCTAATGAGTGTATTTCAACATGAACTGTTATTTCATTTCAGCAAGAAGAGTTGGAGCCTACAAGTAATAAAAACACCCATAATTAACATTGCTAATTACAGCCATAATAACATTGCTGTTATTTCAAGTAAAGCAGTATTGTGTCAAAAAATAAAAACCAACCAAACGTTTTATGATGGCATAGTGTTTGTACCCCAGTGACCAGCTGCATGAAATATAAAAAAAGAATACAAATAATAGCTGAGGTGGAAGCCTGATGCTGTGATGACAGTAAGGAATTATCAATTATCAGGTGTAGTTCTCACACACACAAGCTGCACTGGAAGTGTTACTACACAACTCCACATGTCGCTGTCAGCCATACATAGTCTTTGAATGTAACGTCACACTACATTTGTGAGATTATTAAGCCGACCTCGTCAGTCCTGGAGAAATCATGACCGCTAACTGAGGAGCTTTTGGTACCTCTGGTTCTTGTGGTGTAACAATTCTTTAAATCTGTGGTTTGGTTCAGGCCACGATTTTTGAGCAACAGTTCAGTTCATACTTCAGTTTTTGGACTGTGGAGTGTGTGTTGTGGTTTCAGTCTCAATTTCAGAACAGTTACTCTCTTACACAGTACTATAGGAAAAGTATGTCCCATTTCCATAGTTTCGGTATCGACTTTGTACCAAAGTATCAGTTCTTGTGGCACCTCTACATGGACCTGAACCAAACTCTTTATCGGTTGACTGAGGAAGATCTCTGTCTCACTCCAAATGTTGTGTATCAAGAGGCTTGTTGTTTTGATCTCCTGAAGGCGCTCGATCCTTACATCTGGTAGTGTTTTAGCAAAATCCTCGTGTCAGCAAAAGACCAGATTCTGTGTTGTGCCTTTAGCTGTAATTCAGAATGAAAGAGAATAGGTTTCCCACAAATACTTAGATAGTACCAGCTGCATATGATCTATTAACATAAGTAGCTTATTAGCTGTCATAATGTTGTTGTATTCAATTTACAGAAGTTCTTAAAGTGAAACAAACACTTATTTATTTTATTAATTTATTACATCATAATAAATACAGGATATTTTTCGTTCTTAGTCATCTAAAACATTTACGTGACCTGGGTTTTCTCTGTCACATTGTAGGTTTATATGTCTCAATATCAGAAGGAGTTGTAAGCTGTTAATTATAGGTATAAGTCTTTTAAACCCAGGCTCTGTGTGTCTGTGGCTTTAATCCTCGTTCGCTCAGCGAATCATGAAATATTTTCGTAAACCCCCCACTCTCAGTTTCTGTCTGCTACTCTGACTCTGCTTAAACCACGTCACTGACCGAGTGGAGATCTTGCTTGGCGAGATTCCTTTGGTTTCCCTCGATGTAAACCTGCCCCAACAGTCAGCCAGGCAGCCTGAGGGATGGAGGAACGGAGGGTGAGTGTGAGGGTGGGGCGAGGAGCTGACGCTATCTGCACAGACAGCTAACTGGTTTGGGGAGATCCTGTGACTCGAGTCGGTCATTGTCACAGAGCAGTTTCAGCTGCAGTGATATGATCATTGGAAGGTTTTCTGAACAAAGGTGGTTTGTGTTTTGAGTAAACATAAACTCAGCAGCAGCTTTTATTTATGTTGAGTGGAAACAGAAAACCTCAGATTTGTTCCATAAGAACAGCAACTTTTACAGAACCTGATACTGAGAAATACTATTAACAGATGGACTTTGAGACACATATGAGCATCAAGACACGGTAAGTATACCTACAGGTAGAGGTTTAGTTTGGGTGTTCATTGTTAACACATTATGATCTCGTCTTTTATTACTTAGAAATAGGATTGATATTGCAATTATTTTCATTACTCAGTAATTATTAGATCTTTATAGAACATGTGTTCAGATTGATTTTCAGTTTAATTAATTTTCTGCTGACGACACTGACACAGTCACATTCATCGTGTTTGTTAGACCCTGAGGATGTGCTATAGTTAGTCTGATCTGATACTATAGTTGTTGTTCATAAAATATTTATCTGACATATTGAAATAACATGTACCCTACTTAATCTGACGTGGTTTCTTTTTAGGACTGACAATACTTTTAAAGTGAAACTCAAAATGGTCATATGGTTTAAAGTCTGCATATGATGTAATTTCCCTCCGTTAAAAGGCTGAAGGAAACTAGACTGGTCTTTAAACTGAGTTTAGCAAGAAAATTAAACATAAACATTAATTAAACACAGTTTTCTCTGTAGACAAATACAATATAGTTGTTCTTTAAGTTGATTGTATCAGTTTCTGTTGATAACATAAGAATAAAATATAGTTTTGTCACGAAAGAGTCCTGTTAACTAGGAAAACTCTCCTGGTATTTTCACTTTGTGTTGTGCTGCATTGTAAAAAGCTCCGTTTTTGGTCTATGTTGGCACCAACCCCACCACCACACACCCCTTTTCCACCACGCTAGTTCTAGGGCTCGTTCTAAGCTAGTGTTTGATTTGAAACCAGTTCTTTTCAGCCAGGAAAACTGGTTCCAGACTGGTACCAACTCTTTGCTGGTCTAGAACTAAGAACTGAAGGCGTGAAGAGCTGGAGGTGGGACTGTCATGACCGAGACCAACTAAAGCTCTGTTGTAAAAATAGCTAGCTAACGGTTAAAGCTAACAAAGGCTAACCTTAACATGTGACATTTAGTTTTAACTAAACTGTTAAAACTTATATTAATTAAAAGAGTAGGAGTGTAGTCTTGTAAAGTCAGGAGCAACACTTGTACCAAGGCATTGTGTGCTTGTTGTGTGTTTTTACACAAGAGACATATGCATACACGGTGGCGTAAAGATGTGGCTCTGTCTTGGTTCTGTAGCCCATGAGAGAGCAAACTGGTTTTTAGAAGGTTCCCAAGTTGAACCTACATTGAGCCAGAACTATCTCCAGGTTTGGGTTGGTTGAAAAGGGGGTAACAGAGTGGTGAGTTCTGAAACCTGGAAATCAGTTGACATTTTTCCCGCTGTGGTCCCCTCGTCCTGCTGTCAATGGTTTTTGGTTAGATGCCTGAAATAAAGTCTGTGATTAACAGAAGGGTAAAAGAATAAAATTTAAGCCAACAGCATAAAATCCGTCAGTAAATCCTCCACTCGTGATTTTTAAAAATCTTTTGTGTCTTAAAAAGGCAACCGTCACCACACCGTGCCTCGTTGTGTTTAACTCAGCCTTTTCAGTTTGTAGATTTATCAAGATCAGATCATGCTGAGAGGGAAGCTTTTGTAGAAGAGGGTAACCCGCTAAATCAAAACCACGTTGGAAGCTTGACGGTGACTTTAACGTCATGTGACGGCGGTGTAGTTGTTTATAGACTAACAATTGCTTTTTACTTCTGGGTGTCGCAGAGGCTGCAGAAATAATAAAAGTCAATGGAAAAATCCCGCTGGCATTTTGTCGAGGGAACCAGGATAATGCAAAAGTTGTGAGTCACCCCTTTATACACTGTTCCCAGGCAGAGACTCGCACAGAGGTCAGTAGGATTCAGCCTCTGGAGTCCATTCATGTTTGTAATGATGCTGCAGCAGGATAGAGATTTACAGACTGGCACCGTTCTCCCACAGTTCTCCTCTTGGCATACATGCAGGATTAAAGCTGATATTTAAAACACTCAAGACACCACTTCTTTGTTTCTGCTTATGTTGAAATGCTCATCTTCTCCAGACTACACTGATGTAAGCCAGGAGCTGCTTCAGCAACTGCTTTCTTTTACCAAGAATGTCTTTAAAGTGGGACAGCGATTTGTTTCCACTGAGAAGCAGCAGAGTGAAACTCGCTGGCAGCCGGCCTGTCATCTTGTTTTCTCTTTAACATGCATTTAAAGCATCTGCAACTCATCTTGATCATATAATGTTTTACCAGTTCAAATAAATCAACCCAGGTTCATTTATAAAGCCCCAAATCTCAAATCTGCCTGAAGTGGTTTTATGATCTGTAAAACACACGACATCCTGTGTTTGTCAAATTGGTTAAAGAATCATCACCAAAGAATCCTTTAAGGATGGGAAACGATGGAAGAAACCTTAAGATGACTCTATTTAATGAACACATCTTTTTATTTTCTTATGTCCTGTCACAAACAACCTGTGAAACTAAAAAACTGAATAAACTCAAGTTTTATGCTTCTGGCCAGAGGAGTCTCCATGAAACCAGCCCCTCACCTGAACACAGTTTGGATCTGTGTACTTCTGTAAATGAGAGATTTATGTTTTTGATCTTTATCATAGTGATATATTTAAAACTTTGATTTTGTTTGATTTGTGGGTGTTTAATACCCCACGTTACTCAGTGGTTCTAGAATACAGCTAGAACCATGCACAGCTTCTTAACAGTGCAGCCACATTAATGTTGCTTTAAGTATTTCCTGCACGCACTGTTGGCTTATGAAGAACTGCTGTGTTTGGATTTTTAGCTTTTTGGAAACCTGTATAGTAGGTAGGGCCCTGTGAAATCCGTTTTATTTTTTCCTAAATTCAGTTTTTTTTTTATTCCGTGTTTCACGTTATAATCATATTTATTCACCTAAAAGTGTCTAATTATGGAGTGGATGGAAAAAAGAACAATGCAATAGGAAAAAATCTGTTATTCAACTTCAACACAGAACATTTACTGCTTTGGTAATGCATTTCAACATTTACCTGTGCAAAACAAAGAACCGTATGTATTTCACATTAGAATAAAGAGTAATAAAGTCTTCCTTTTGTAAAATAAAAGTGCTTCAGATTTGAAATCAACATAAAAAATTTATCAAATAAATAAACAGAGGGAACACCTGAAAAACAAATCAGCTGAAACAAGATGTGACTTCTTGTTTCAGCTAGAAACTATTGCTTTGCCCGCACACCGATATCACCGAATGATACGACATTCCGCGTTTAACAACGGATTTCATTTTATTTGTTGAATTCCGCGATTCCGTCCGCGTTTTCTGCATCGCGGAAATCATAGGGCCCTTCGACTCATCTTCACTTGACTAAGCTGCAGCTGTAGAGAACTAATTTAGATAATAATAATAATGGATACTTTATTGATCCCCTTGGGGAAATTCTTTTTTGGACAGGCTGCCCCCTGTGAGGCGCCAAGGGTCAGGGTATTGGTGTCTTGTCCAAGGACACCTCGACATGTAGCCTGCCGGGACTGGGAATCGAACCGCTCACCCTCGGGTTTGAAGACGATTGCTCTACCCACGCTATCATGCTGCCCCAAACTGCTGTGTGCAGAGGAAACCTTTCCTCAAAACTATAGACTGACACACTTTGTACAGAATAGAGACAAATCTCAGAAGCTTGCTAGTGTTAGCAGCCCATGCACCCATACAGGAATACATGAAGGAAGCATTGTAAATTCTGCTCCACATGAGCACCAGAGTTGGATAAAATGAACAAGAACACATGTTACGGAGCTGACTTTGCCAAAAAATGTTTAATCTTTTAAGGTGTTGTAAGGTTTTCGTAGTAGAGGAGCTGATTGTGTTTGCTGACCACAGCACTGTGTAATTTCATAATTCAACCTTGACTGCTTCATCAGTAACAGGATTCTTACACCTGGCTTGGATGTTGAAAGCACAGCTGCAGCGTTGAACATGTTCCTCGTCTGAATCAGACGTGTTTGTGTCGTTTTCCAGGAGCCAGTGTGTGTTGTCCCAGCTGAGACAGTGAAGTCATCTGTCTTCACCCCAGACAGAGAGGTGCCAACACAGGGACAGGATGCCTATTCCACCCCCTCCCCCTCCTCCCCCAGGACCCCCACCTCCCCCCACCTTCAATGAGGTGAGTGACACATTAAAGAGTGTTTTATTGGGATGTTTTCATCAGATTAGACATAATGCATAAGTTACTGCAGATCTTGGGCCGTCCTACTTGTCATGTTGTTCTGAGGTAATCAGAAGAGATTTCACCCCCTGGTTCCTGAAGTTCCTGGGTGCTTCTTAAATACCAAACAGTGAAGATGCTCCCACAATAGGTTTGAGATCCCTTGACAGTGCTGTCCGCTCAATTATAGACAGAATTAGTGGTCGACCAGTTTATTGTTGGCCAAAAAAGTAAAAAAATAATAATAATAATGCAATAATGGAAAATAAAAATATTATAAATAAAATAAACCTTTAAAACACATTAAAAGGACGATAAGGAGGGTCATTTTGTAAAATGTACCAGTGTTTTAGAATGAGGCCTTTGATCGTCTTTGTTTTGGTAGTGAGTCTGGTGCAGCAAACAAGGTGTGGTTTAGACTTTAAAGGTTTGAAGTTTTACAACTTTTTAAATCCACTTTGTCTTCTGCACACACACACAAGCCAAAGTCTTCTTTACAATTTCCCTCTAAATCTAAAAAGCTGGCAGGATGAGAGGTTAAGTAAAAGCTGTGGAGTCATGTGACTTTTGTTTACAAGCTGCTGATGTTTTAACTGTGCTGTGTGAAACCAAACAAACCAACTCCACAAGCTTTCCGGTGGTGGTGGTGGTGCAGGTTTAGAGGGTGTGTTTACACGTTTGTTACCTTCTTCCACAGGCAAACACGACTCCTCCGAAACTGAGGTCTTCCGAGGCTAAAGGGAGAGGAGCGCTGCTGTCAGACATCTGCAAAGGCGCCAAGCTGAAGAAGGTCGCTGCGGTCAGTGATCGGAGTGCACCGGTTCTAGAGAGTAAGTTGTGTAATGTTCACATCAGACACACAAAGCTGTGAGCTTACTCACAGCAGACCCATAGTGCAGGAATTTATGGACTGGTACGACAGATGTAAATGAAACCAAAACACACAGACAGTCATGGTGTAAGTGTTGAAATCGCAAAAACAAATACAAGAGCTGTATGTTAAAGCGTCTGCGTAAACTAAGAGCTTTTGACGTAGATCAGAGAATATTAACATTTTATTCTTCTTTTATTTAAAGTATTTTCACTTTTCCTTTATTTGCTTCCCTTTTGTCAAAAGGACAAGAAGTGATTGCAAAGTGATGTGTACTTCAAGTTGATGCCATCAGGAATGTGCTGCATATTGCCTAAATGTAAAACAAAGCCCAGAAGCCATTAGACTTATGAATTTACCTAAACTCATCTTAACATAATGCAGTGTTGAGGAGGTTTCTGTCCCAAGCCTCCACACCAACAACAGCTGTGACAGGAGGCATCATGTCCTCGATACCAAAATTCTGAAAGTGTTCTATGGCACCGGAGGTACTGAGATTATCTTAGTAGCGGTCAGAGAATGTGATTTCTCTGGCACTGACGAGTTCAACAAATAATCTTGTAGTCTGATGTTAAGCTAACAACATGTAGGATGGTGCAGGGACAGCAGCAGGTCTGCTAGTCCACTACAACCTGTAGGAAACAACACTCCAATAGTCGTGTATGGAGATATTTTGTATTGAGTCGGATGATCAGGTGCAAGTTCTGGACTAAGTTAGAAAAAGTTGGTATACAAATATTATCTTGCAACAAAAGAAGGAAATGCCTCAAACTTAGCTAAAGCTAAGAATCTCAAAGAGTTTCAGTTGTTTTATATTGACAACATGTTAACGTGTTCAAATCTTGGAAAGTTACCGTTAGTGTTTGTGAAGTGTGACGTAGCTGCATCTGTTGGTTCAGTGCACCACACACAGCGTCCACACAGACTACCGTTAGCATGTTCAGGCTAATGAAGTTAGCATTCATGGATTAAGGGACAGCCTAGGCCTATTCAGTGATCCGTACACTGGTACTGGTCACATTAGTTAATTATATTACTATGAATTATTGTTCAAGCTTCGAGGTCCTGATGAAAGTGTGATAAATAACAATAAATCCAGGCTTAATAAACGACCGTAGACCTTTGGCCTGTAGTTTGTTTTATCACCAAAGACATAGGTTGAATTATATGTGGTGTTCAGCACAGTTTGAAATGAAGCTGGTAAAAGTTGTTTCCCGTGTTTCTCCTGGTTCCTCTCCCAGGATTTTAAATAACCCCTGTTCTCTCCAGATATTTTAACATTAAAATGTTTTTCTTCTGCTGCTTTTGTTAGTATTTGTCTGTCTTGACATGTGGCTTTTTTAATTTTTTTTCTCACCAGAACCAGGCGGAGGTGGTGGAGGTGGCGGAGGAGGAGGAGGAGGTTTTGGAGGCGGCGGGCCTATGGGAATGGGAGGCCTTTTCCAAGGTGGTGTGCCAAAATTACGCCCAGTTGGAGGTAAATTCTACTGTGATGTTTTCTGTAACAGCTGCACAGTTTCAGCAGTTTTCTGTGTAAATAAATAATCTGAGTTACTGATAATCTGACAAAAGTTTCAGTGTTTTATCCATTTACCTCGTCAGAGTCAGAGCTGGGAATGATTCCACGCTCGAGCTGATGCACCAGTAGTTACCATAATGATTCCACTCATATCATGCTTAGCCGTCATTAGCAGTACACAGTATATTACTACAGCTTTTATTCTGTAGGACTGGAGTTCATCTGAAATCAGAGGGCAATCCGGGAACTCGGAAATTCAGACTTCCAAACTGTCTACATTTCTGTTCCAACCATTTTGTTCCTTCATGATCATTTTGTGGTTATAGAAATAAACGTTTCTCAGATTTACACAGGTCTCGTCCACAGTAAATGAATCAGCAGGAACATTTGGATGAACGTGACTGTAGCAGCACAGACTTTGTTCCATAAGTTGCCGTCTGTATGTTTCTTAGCCTGCAGTTTGTTTATAAAACTGTGTGGTGCAGCTGAACTCACCTCCCTGTAGTATGAATTCATAGAGTAGATCAATTTTAGTTTCACAGACGTTTTTCTTTCGTGGTCCTCGTATCTCAGAGCATTTACAACCATTTGTGGCTGAAGCAGTGAATCATTTATGAGTGAAGAGCAAGAACGTGCTTGTTTTATAGATATTAAATATTAACAGAATCTTTAGCGTACCTGTGACCTTTGACCTCCTTGCTGAGGATGTAAAGCATAAAATTGATTTTGTGATTTATTTATGTGTTGTTAGATTTTTAGGGGTGAAATTTGGCAAAGTAACGGTAAGAAAGCAGTAAGGTTGTCAAGCATAAAATCACATATCAAATCTGATAAAGTAAAGTCAGAGGTGGAGAACTGTTTTTATTAGAGCTGATATTACATAAAGTATCAGCTGCTGATTAATGTTCTATTTCCAATAGTGTTACAGCCAAATACTGTCCAAGCTTTTTGTTCTGTTCTGCCATAAAGTTGACTTTTATGATGCTCTAACGATGTTCAGTTTCTGCCCTTGTTCGTGGTTCATGGTTTGTTTCTTTCTGGATCTCTGAGCTGGGTGGTCATGTTGTGGCTCATCAGTGTATAAATTATTTAGTGATTACTGCAGAAAGTAATCAACAGATAATTGATCAATAATAATCAGCTGCACTTTTAACCCTTTAACTACCTGCTAATCATAGTAAATTGTAGTAAATTAACACCACATGTCTGTGCTCCACTCAGATGGTCCAGCTGGTGGTTCAGTGGGCAGATCTGCCCTGAGACCCCCAGGATTCAGACCCACAGCCCCTCGTCCCCCGTCAGGCCGCTCCACCTCACCCACCCCAACCAGCAAGCCCCCACCGGAGCAACATCACTCACACCGCCCCTCGCTCCCTGACATCTCCCGCCCGTCGAGCAGCAGCTCCTCCACAAGCAGCGGGATGAAGCACAGCACCTCTGCCCCACCCCCTCCTCCACCCTTCAACAAGGGTGGCCGTGGCAATGCTCCACCTGCCCCTACGCAGAAAGCATCTGCTCCATCTTCTACATCGTCCTCTCACAGCAGAGAAAAGCCTCTTCCACCGACCCCAAACAGAGGGCCCACCCCTCCCAGCTCCGCAAAGCCGGCTCCGTCTTCCAGCAGACCTCCAACAGGTGGCTCCTCTGCTCCTCCGCCTCCCCCACCTTACAGACCGCACACGTCGGTTGGTGTCTCCAACGGGCCGTCCCAAGTAGATGGAGGCGGGGCCCCGGAGCTGCCACAGAGGCACAACTCCCTGCACAAAAAACACACATCTGGAGGTGGAAGCCAAGGACGCAGCCACGCTCCTCCACCTCCTCCTTCACCATCTCCATCCTCTCAGCAGTCTGCCAGACCACCCCCACCTGCCAGAGAGCCCCCGGGGCGCAGAGCAGGTAAAACACACAGCAGCATAAGTTGTAAACATTAGACATTATGACCTTAAGTACTTGTACTAGACTCCAGGAAGAAACGCAACGAAACGGGGAGGATCCAAAATAAAAGTTAAACCGTTCAACTTCCCTTCACAGACAATTACATAGATAAAATAATAATTATTTTTTTAATTTTACATAGGACTTATAAAAATAAGGATAAAATTATATTTTTTTTCCATTTGCTCGTGCTTTTATTTTGAAGGATCCAGTATTGATTATTAAAATTCTTAGATCGATCTTTGTGTTTGCTCCCTCTTCCTTCCTTGCTGTAGTATTTCAGTTAAGGTCCCCGATTAGACAGGGTGGTTTCTGCAGGTTGAAAAACCTGAAGCGCATCACATTGCCTTCTTTGTTAGAGCCTAACTATCTGCATTGTTTTGTCGCCAGATAACTGAATCAGAGTTTTTAGCCAAACCATTAAACAACTATTAAAACCTCTACAACATTCATCAGCTATTGAAACATCTACATAAAAAGTGGACAGGCGAAGGGCACTTGCTTTGGCTCTGATTTGAGGGTGGGAGGCTATTCTCAAATATCCGTGTGGGTACATTAGACCCACAGAAAGAAGAGAGGTCACAGGGAGTACAGGCTGGTCACCAGTGATTGTCGGGCACAGTCTCACAACCTGCCGTCCGTCTCTATTTATCTCATTCTGCTCTGTGATGAAGTTTTTTCAGGGCAAAAAAAAAAAGAGACACACCTGAGCTACCAGAGGCTGCATAGTGTGTAAAATGTTTTCTTTGTTGAAATCAGGTTAGTACATGACACATAATTCAAATCAAAAGTAACACAGATGCTATATGAGTCGTCTTGAGTCACGTTGGTGTGAAGTCTACGAGTGGAACAGCGTGAGAAAAAGACAAGTTCATTTTTATCTCTGGCTACTAGATGTGAAGTGATACAGCTCCAGTGTGAATCCTGCTTTATCCAGTGTGTTCCTGCTGAGAACTAATGCTAACTAACAGCTGCCTGCAGATATCAGGCTGATGTAAATGCAAACAGTGGAGATGAATTAGTGAGAGTTTCAGTTTCTGTCCTGTCTGTGCTGCTGACGTTCCGTGCGTAGCTGTGTGGGATAGCGTTTATTTTTTTAAAATAATTAATTTTGTTCTTGCTACACTCTTTTGCATGTTTAGGCCTGAAGCATACACAGTAAATCACGTTTTTGTTCAGTGTTTGCCTGGAAAAATTTATCTTTGTTCCACAGTTTTATAATCAGGAGATCTTTCCACTTTAATCTACAATATGCACTTTACACACCTCTGGATAAAGGGTACAACAAATATTACTTAATGTTACTGAATATAAATGTCCCAGTGATGAAACGACAGCCATTCTCAGCTGGAGGAATGTTCATACACAAGGCAAAGCAAGTTTTGACTCGTTCTCCATGAACCTTTGCAGTGTGGACCATCTAACCTTCAGGCAGCATACCGCACGGAAACATTTCCTCCACGCGATCACGCCTGCAGTATCTGGATTCTGAAAGCAGAGCAGGAGACGGCTATAAGATTTGTTTGGCTCTGTATAAATAGCATCTGAGCCAGGTGTCTGCACAAACACTTGACACACTGCAGTTTAATATTCCCTGTGATACCTACAGCTGCCTTTGTGTTTTGGGAAGTTGAATCAACAGTCAGAGAAATTACAGCATTTCAACACGTGCTCGGGCCGATGCTGGACCCACATGTTGTTCAGGTGTGGAACCCAGAGGGGTGTAGACCTAGAAAGGTATCGTGGGTGCTTAAAGACGTTTAAACTGACAGCCTGCCCTAGTTTTAGTTAATTAATCCTTTAAATTCCATAAAACTGAAGGATACTTTCAGATGGTTTTCCTCCCTCCCCAGAGCAGATCTGTGTCTCACTGGAAACATATTCATAATTTGAATTCAGAGTGAACACACCAAACAGTAAGGCATTTGTTAGCTGGAGCGCTGTGTTGTGATTGGAGGACGAAGCATTTCGCCACGAGGCCTCCTGGTTTCTCTGCATTCCTGAAGCCCTGTGGAATATTCCAGCATTCCTCTTTACTTTCGCTGTCCTTGCTTTTTTCCCCTAAATTTACATGAACTCTGTGACATCCGATGGTTCTATCTTTGTTCTCTGCTCGTCACTGTAACAGCAGGTCGAGGGGCCTTACTGCTGCATAACATGACATAATGTGACCTTTTGTCACTGACATCTGTTGTGTAGAAATATAAAGCAACAGAACACAGTTTTCTATTGTTAGATATCACTGTTCAGCAGTAATGAAAGGACCATACCAGTGTGTTTCCAGCTGAAACTATTAGTTGATTAATAAATAAATAATCATGAGCTTCTGAACATTCTCGCATTCTGGGTTCTCCAATGTGGAGATTTCAAGATTCAAAACACTTTATTAATCCCAGAAGAAAACTATTTACTGCTTTTCTCAGTTTTGTGATTTTACAAAAGAAACAAAACAAATAAATCATTTTAATTTTAAGACATCACCTTGCACAGATTTATTCTATTAATTTGAAAAGTTTATAAAAAAAAAAAAAATTGGTTATGAAAAGCATCATTAGTTATATGTATCACACATCACACACCTACCTGTAAAAAATACTAATAATAATAAGTGTGTGTGTGTCGGTGGTCTGCACAGCTCCTCAGGTTCCCTCTTCTGGGTCTCGCAACGGTGGTCGGGATGCCCCCCCTCCCCCTCCCCCGTACCGCGGCAACAGCTCCGCGGTCTCAGACTCCGTCAGCCGAGTGGGAAAACCGCCTCCTCCTCCCTCCTCTTCATCTGTCTCATCCTCTTCCTCACGCACCCCGGCCGGACCCCCTCCACCACCCCCACCCATCCGGAACGGCCACTCCTCCATCTCCTCCTCCAAGTCGATCATGGGTGAGTTTGGATTAACACGTCCTTTTTCCTCATCTGTGTTTTCACCTTTCACACCTACTAAAACATTTGTGTGTTCACCAGTTCTACTGAACTGAACCTTTTAGAGAACAGAACAGGACGTCTGGTAGATTTCACAGATTTCTGCAGTCGACACCAACAAACTAGCAGCTGTAACTGCTCAGGACTCAAACTACACCACCTGCTGTTTTTAAAACTGGCATGTTAGGCGATAAATAACAAGCAACTGAAAAACAGAAACATTATTTTAAACTGTATCTAAAGTCGATAGGTTGTTCACTAGAAAGAAGTTATGTTTATTTTATGAACATTTCTTGATTAGAGTCGTGCACGTGCCACGACTAAAATCTGCTGTTTTTATTTTTGCATCCTTTTTATTTTTCCTTCATCCTCGGCTGTGTCGACTCCTCAGTCACTGGAGTTGTTAAAATAGTTTTGTTTATAGTCTTGATGTGATGGCGGCCGCAGCGGTGAATGAACGTCGATAGTCAAATAAAGCAGCCATGCAAACAAGCTTGTTTCCTGTTGTACTGGAACAGGAAGGTGGGGGCAGAACCTCGATTACCTCAGGTTAAACCACACGCGCTGTATAAACACAGGCCTGTCGCTATATTAAGACAGTGACAGTGAAACTTTTTCTAATCTGTGGTAACGTTTAGAGCAACGTGCAGAATAATCAGAGGACTGAGGAGCCGTAATTTATGCGATAGTCAATTTTCTCAACAAAAAACACTGCTTTGTTGACGCACATCGCTGTTGTTGATCTCCGCGGTGTTTGTTTTCACCAGCTGTGAGGAGCCGACATTGACTGATGACGACGGACAATACGTGCAGAGAAGTTTAAAAAATACACATGAATTCTGACCTGACTGTTCTGACAGGTGGGGGGAGCATAGCCAGAGGTTGGATATGAAGCAGGTCTAGATCTGATATGAAAAAAATCTGATTTGGTTTGTTCATTTTCCCTGTGTTGTTAGATTAATCTGACGTGTTTGAATTCAAATTAAAAGAGAAAGTCAGCACTTAATTTTCACAGTAGGGGGGGGTGAGTTAGTGACAGAAAATAATCCCTGGATATTTTCTGGCATTTTGCTGATACTGATAAGTAAAACATTTTGGTAAAGTGTGAAACCTTCTGCAGTTTGTGCCTTTTTAGGCAGCATGAATCATAATTTATGCTGACTTGTTAGACTGTTATAGTCAGTTTGTGTCTTAAGTCACAAGTATTCAAATGTTGTCGGAAACCATCTCTGAACTACTTGAATTTGCTGTCTTTGATGTCATGACTGACTTTCACCACATGTTGTTTTGCTAAGGTTTGCTCAGTGTTAATACATCACATTCTGTACGGTGGTTAGTTCACGTTGTCTCATCTTTTCAAAGTAAAACCAGCTCCATGCATGTGAGGATAATCCGTGTCTAACGATTAAATGTAACGACGTAATCGATTGTGAGGCACGTGGTGTCTGTGTTTTGTCTCCTGGCATCATTTGTTCTGACTCGGGTTCGTAGAAAACAGATCTACCACCTGAGCTACTGCTGCCACCTCCTTGAAATGGGTTTTTCAAGGAGGGGATCTGCTTCTTCTCCCTCATGAAAAAGCCAGAATATGAACATGTGCAAACATTTTTCATCTCAAAACACACAAGAAATCTCCCTGTGCAAATGAACCATGATCGGCTCCAAACTATTGATGATAAAAACTTTGTATTTTTGTGATTATTTTTAATGATAAAGCTACATTACCTGCAGCTGTAAAAGACATCATACAGATTTATATAGCTGTGAAGTTGTGTGTATGTGTTTGCACATTTTAAAACTCATTTTTGTTTTTCTTTCTTCCCCTCAGATGATTTTGAGTCAAAGTTTAACTTCCACCCCATTGAAGAACTTCCACCTCCTGAGGAGTACAGGCATTTCAACAAGGTCTACCCCAGCAAAACCTATAAAGGTACAGGTACTGACGTATTCACAGGACTGGGTGGACGTGAGCATGGAGAAAATACTCTCACCTTTGTGTTTTTGTATGAACATTTAGATGCCTGGAGAATTTAGTCGGCTCATCGTAGCCGTAGTCTGAGAACAGACTGTTGTTGTCAGACGCGTTTGGTATTTTCCCAGTAAAAGTAAGATGCATAAGTGAGCTTCACAACTTTGTTTGTCGTTTTCTGTTGTGTTGATGCCTGTGTGAGCGACTTTAGCTCAGGTGTTAGAGCGAGGTGCTTCACTCTCTGGCTTCACGTTCCCACACGCTACATGCACTGTAGTAACTTACTAATGTTGTTCAGTTTGGTCCATCATTTTTAATCAAGTTGAACAGTGACACAAGTTGTCTTTATACAAAGTGGGTTTGAAATGAAACAATCAAGATGTGCTTAACACGTCAACTGTCAGCTTTAATTTAATGTCTTTGTTGAGAATATTGGGCATATATACAAACACACAAACATAATAATAAATTGTCAGTTTTAATACTTGGTTGCAATTCTTGCTGCAGGCAGCGGCTGCCTGAAGTCTGGAACCCATGGACATTAGAAGGTGCTGGGTTTCTTCCCTGGTGATGCTCTGCCAGGTCTTTACTGCAGCTCTCTTCACTTTCTGCTTGTTTTTGGGGGGGTATTACGTTCAGTTTTGCCTCTGGTATATGGTGTAAGTTGTGGGTTGTTTTTACACTGTGGTACAGACCGTTGTCCATCTGCACTGTGAAGTAGGGGTCTTTCTTTTTTTTTTTTTGGACCCCAACGGATTCAAGGAAAGTCGACCCAAACCCAATGTGAATAATTTTTTTTTTTTTTAAAGAGGGACCCAACCAGATGTGGACCTGAGCACAGACAGACCTGGCCTGAGTAGACCCAAATATCATTGGCAGCCTTACATGCCCACACCATAACACCACTACCACCATTATGAGTGGTTCTTTCTCTTCTCCAAAACTGCAAGCTTGTTTCAGAACTCTACTCTGGACTTGTGTTTTTGAGACGTGCCAGTGGTTTACATCATGTGACAAACTCTGTGTTTACTGTGGGAAGTTTTCTGTTGATTGTTGACAGTGACACAGATACCTGCACAGTCGTGACTGCTGATCTTGATTTGCTCTCTGATGTGTTGTTTGTTCACTGGCACCGACAGCTCTTTGGACTTCAATTTGACAGTTAACAACCGGGTCCAAATACAAGTAAAACACTTAAAATCAACTGTAGACCTCTGATCTGCTTACTCGTAAATTGACTAAAGATTAAATATGCACCTCATTGTAATGAAACCCTTGAAAATGGCAGTAATTCCTACGTGCAAACCCATAAATCGAAGTTCGACACTTTAATCAGATCTTGATCACTTCCTGTCAAATCCATTGTTGTGGTGTACTGAGCCAAAATCTCTGTTCAGATACTTATGGGTCTAACTGTATGCACAGCAGGTGAGTAATCTGATCTCTCCTCCAGCCCTGATCTGCTGTGATTTGTATTGACAGAGGAAACTGCTTCCTGACATTTGACTGTGTTTTGGTCCACCGAGAACAAAGTGACAGCAGAGACGTTCCTCACAGTTAGGACAAAGTTATGATTTCTGCAAACCTGTGAGTGTTAGTCTCAGTCTTAATCTGACTGTAATGAAATAGTTACACATCATAATGCAGTAATAATAAAGATACCAGTACAACAGTGTAGAAATACAGTGTTTTACTACAAATAAGTCTGTCTTTCAAAATTGTCAATAGTGAAAGTATGACTATTGGAGTTGGCAATTGGCGGGGGCATCGCTCCTTCACGCTCTACCCAGTCTGTCAGTTGTTGTCCAATATCAAATTGGAATAAATACGAAGCTCCAAAACCTACTAATCAAGGAGAAATCTGTAGCTTCACTCACAAACTTGTAGAAACAAATCACGCAAGGCTTCAACAGCACCTCTCCATGATGAGATAGAACTGACCTACTGTATTAAGTACATTTCCCCTGAAACGTAGTTAAGTAGAAATATAGTGTTGCATAAAATGGAAATACTCAAGTGCAAGTAAGTAAATGTACTTGGTTACCTTCAACCTCTGACACTCTTTCACTCTGCTGTTACTCGTTTGTTATTTTTAATAAATGCAACACTGCTGTCATCATGTGTTACAGAGTTAATCATTTGCGTGACCTTTACTAACCTCTGTGTGTCCTCCCTCCGCCCTCAGCCGTGACCAGAGGAGCTCCTCCAGCTCCTCCAGCGCCGCCGGTGGGCAGGTGAACGGACTTCAGCTCAGGACTTGAACTCATTCAGCCGACTCTGTGGATGGTCAGGAGGGAGTGGTGAAGAAGCACTCCATTCACAAACACACTACAACATGAACACGCACAGATCTACACTAACACTAAACACCAAGCGGGAAGCAGCACAGAGCCAAGTAAACGCTACGACACCGCACACGTTTGACACCACTCTGCGGTCAGCTTCTGTCTTTGCATGAGCGTAAAAACCACTCGAAGGTGAGAAACAGACTCGACCTTTGTGACTGTGACTGACCGACCTCGACTTCTGTTCCTGTTCCACACTACATATCAGGACCAAACTCTGAACACTTCCACATCTGTGCATTCCATCATTTTTTATGCAAACTCATGATAATAATGACAATAATGGTGATTTTTATAATTCCAAGTAACATCTTTTTTCTTTTTCTTTTTTTGTCTGCATTAATTTGTGGGAAACTACAAATGAAACCTTTATGTTTGAGTCATCCCACAAAGCTGATAATGCCGTGAATGTGGGGGCTTATTGATGATTACATATAACTTTTTTTGGTTAGTTTTGTCTTAAATAGCCGACCCAGCAGTGCCAGGTGAGGGTGCATTTGAATCAACTCTGTCTCAGTGCCAAAACCGTGCAGAGTCTAATGAACTGCACAGAGTGAGGACGTTATTGAAAATGCATTACGTGACAGTTTGCCAATTTATGACAGAAGCCTGCCTGGTTGTTTATTTTTACATTCAGAGAGGGACAGTTTCCTTCTACCTTTTTTTTTTGTGTGTGTGTGTTTATATTTCCATCTTCAGGTGATGTTGCACGGCAGCCTAACCGCGAAACCGAGACACTGTGCATGATGCTCGTTTATGCACTTATAACATCTGGATTACATTCATGATGATATTACACAAAACACTAACAGGGTTCATCCCTCATTTGTCCCTGACGTGTGGGACAAACATGACCAGCATCTTTGTCCAGACACTAAATTATTGTTTGTTTATTGGACCAAGTTTAGATGATTGTAGCTGCAGGTTTGCAGAGTTTCTGAGGTGTTTATAAGGGATAATTTATCTTATTTTTGCAGAACTACTCTTCCAGGGAAGTCTGTAAACGCTTAACTGTGTTATGAATCCATGATTTTACTTTTGCTGCTGGTGGCCCTTTAGAAAAAGACTGTACGACTAGAGAAAGATTATATTTGCTATGCAAGGAGCTGTATGTGCAGACTGTACTTGGTAGCAGCTAACCAAAAGAAAAAAAACACGAAACACTCAAGTGCCAGAGAACTGTTTAAATCAGAAGGACGTTCTTTACTACACCTTTTTTAAGCTTGATTAATTACACGTTCAAACATAGAAGACATGCAGGAAACATGAACAAATAGAAATTCTTGTTCAGGTCTCTATTCTCAGTGACACAGCGCCTCCTGCTGGTCTTTGCCTTACACAAATCTGTTGTCACTCTGATCGGTACCAGTGCTTTTATTTTTGGGAGAAGATGATGACTACAAAGTAAATAAGAAACAAGTATATTTGAAAATGCAATAAATATTGTATATTTACATTAAGGAATATGGTAATCTTAGTTATTGATCTATTTTTATGTTGTAAAAAGCTTGTAATATAGGAAAGAGGAATGATTAAGAGTTATAACAATGTTCCAGCCAGTGAGCTTTTACCTGATAGATCGGACTCTTCGTAGCTGTTTGACCATGAGGGTGAATGAGCTGAATGGATCTGTGTGAGGTTTTACCAACGAGCCAACATTATGGGGATCCTGTTCCTAAACAAAAAAAAAATCAGCTTGACAGAAATGTAGTGAAGGTTTTTTCTGAGGTGGACGATGGAGACAACACAGAAAACAACATATGAAGCTCCACTTGTGTCTTGGATGTACACTCACCTGAACGTTCAGGTGACTCATCATGTTCGTCACCTTGTCCACTATTCAGAGCAGAAACCCTGTGGTCATTTCATGTTAATCAACCATGTTTTTATCATTTGAATTGATTTCAAATAAATATACTCCTGTTGGGGAAAAGGGTACCTGATGTACAGTCTTCGTTTTTTCTTTCTGTCTGATTTTTGTGTTTTAATGATTGTGTGTTATTTGCAGTTCACAGGAAAACAGTGGTTTCTTGTACTTCACTAGAATAAGATACATACCTGTAAATATAATTAGATATGTTAGAACAACATCCAGAGAAACTAATGTAATTATTAACTTGTAACAGCGTTGGAATAATATATTGGTGGTTTTACCATGATGCTATGATGATTTTCATTTCCCCAGTGTTTGCATATGTGGGTAAGTATATTTATGGCAAAACAGTAAAAAGCCACTGAAGTTTAAAGTGTAACATCAATGCTTATGATTAGATTTACTTTAATTAATTTATTCCCACAGTATTCTGACTTAACTCTCAGATGACTCTGACTTTAAATGTTATTATTGTAATTTTTATTACAATATTTATTTTACCGCACTCACTGAGAGTAACGTCTCTTCAGCAAGTGTGTTCCAGCAAAGGCAGATGTGAACATAAAGTTTCAGACAACATAAAAACATCTGACTCTGATTGACACCGAACACAAAACAAGACAGAAATCTGAACCACATTTGTATGTTCACTGATCCACTTCATCTCAAGCTGAGGTTAAGTTTAGGGTTTTTTTAAGATTCTTTCATTTTGGTTTTACTTTTTTAGCAATGTGCTTTTAGTTTCTATTTGACAAGTTTATTTTATTGTTGCTTTGCAGTGACGCCTTCATCAGTATGGTCCCATAGTTTATTTTAACATGCTGCAGATATTTAACATGCCCCTGGTGGCATCAGTGTTGATGAACAACATAAAACACAGGTGTAATTCCGCCAAAATTGACATAATTGAATTTCCCGCGGTCGCAGCAGCACCAACAACCGCGGGAAAACAGCGGAAGAGGAAGCGCTCGAGATCACGTGACCCGGCTTCCCGCCTTCTCGGGGGAGGGGTTGACCCACATCTGTGGAGGGAAACTGACAAATTCCAGCATGTGGTGTGTTGTAGGAATCCTGCTGCAGACCAGGTAAAACTTTTTCATTTTTGTTGCACGTTTATATTTATAAAAACTAAGTGTTTGGTGTAAACTGCAGTTTAGAATTTAATTCTTATTTTAAATATTTGTTGTATCAAGTTCAGGGACAGCTTGTTACACAGGAGGATCATTTTCTGCGGTAAATATTAATATGTGATAGTAGATACATGTGCATTAAATGTGATGGGATCTTCTGCACAGTAGTAGTAAAACTGAAGAACTTGACCTGCCCCCATTGCTGTAGCAGCTACAGTAGTAAGTAGGTGGGGGTATAGTTTGGGTACTGGAGTTAAGTCATTTGTGACGGTGTCTTTTGGGGTTTCTATCTTTTTTTTTAATTTTTAAATCCAGATATTTGTCATGTAGAAGCTGTAAATCTCCAGGTTGGCAGGAGTCTGGGATTAGTGATCTGATCTCAGCACAGGTGTGTTTGTTTGAATTACTACTTACTGAGTTGAGCTCATTGTGTGTTCATACACTCTGGGGAAGAGAAGTGGTCTCAGCCGATGTCTGATAAAGGCTTTTTATTGTTAACCATCTATTTTAGGACCTGGTATATTATTAAGTGACAATGAAACTGTTTTTATTTGTCAGGGATTATCTGACTGATCTTGACTGTCATAAAAGAGTTGCCTGATCCTGATTGAAACAGATAAACCGGAAATACCTGTGTAACCTAATAAGTGGAAAATTTCCGTGGAAAATGCTCCGTAAAACACAGACATGACACACTGTCAATTTAATGCTATGTATTAAAATAAAACCCTGAATACAAACAGGTAAAATGAGTTAAAGTTGCATCAGTTTCAGTTTGATCATTCTTCTCGATATCTGTACCTGGATGACTGAGAATGTCCTCTGGAATAGAAGGCGAAATGTTGTCAAGGAACTAAAACAAGTCCTGTTGCCGCTGATAAAACCTTTTTTGGGTCATTCTTCTCGTTCTTCATCAGACTCTTCCTCCCCATACCAGCTGCGACCGCACCATCAGATTTTGTGACTCTAGGGGGCGCTGTTTCGCCGAGTCCTCCTGAACGAACGTACGTTCACAACATCTGATAGTCACGGAAAACGGTGTAACACCTGAGACCCGAGTTCCACACTAAAGTCCCCCGTGAGGTTGGGTTTAGGCAAAAGAAGTACCGAGGTTAGGAGAGAAAACATCCACTTTTAATGCAGACATTGTGTGTTTGAAGTGACATTTTTATCCATTAACCAGCCCACAGTCTTTTCCTGACACTAACCCACGGCAGTGACGCCTGATCCCAACCATAAAACACGTTAATGTCGCTACACTCACATGTCTGGATGTAGAAATGTAACGTCGGATATTTCAGCCGACAGAAAACCGGTTGTAGATCGGATATTTTCATTGGGACACTGCGTTCGTTCAGGAGGAATCAGCGAAACAGCGCCCCCTAGAGTCACAAAAACTGATGGTCACAGAAAACGCTGTAACACCTGAGATTCGGAGGCGGAAGGCGATTTATTTTTCCCGGAAATACGTAAAAGTTACGGCGCGAGTTTCGAGTCACGTTGACTGCGCATAGTTTTTAAAAACCCAAACGTTCCTAAACATTACGACGACGCAGTGCGACGACAAATCCGTCGTTTTTCACTCGGAGCCGGTTTAATAATGGACTTCAGGGTGTTAACTTTGCTCGGTATTTTATCGTTTGCTGTGGGTGAGTTCATCTTCCGAGTTTTAATTACGTCATTACCGATTGGAAAGAGTTTCGTCTTTTCATCTACGCTTCTAAGAACAATTAGCGCTTATTAATATGATGATTTATGTCTGTGCTGTGTGTGATTTGCACTTGTACACTGTGAAATGTTAAGTTTCGTCGTCTCTTGGGCCGAACGGTACCTCCGTAAAATGGCGATAACATAAACCTGTGCTGCCATTAGAAGCTGGACCATCTCTGACTGTTGTTCAGCTCTCAGTTTAAAAATGTTAAGTTAGTGTAGTATTAGATTATAATAAATAACCTGCCTTCAGTAAACACGTTATAGTCTATGAAACGTCAAGAGTAGTGAATACATGTCCAAGAGCCAATAAAGACACAAATAAAACGACTCATTTGAGAAGCTGGGACAAGACCGTTTGTCTTTTTTTTTTTTTTTTTTACTTGAATACAATTGATTATCAGAAAGTTATTGTCTGAGTATTTTTCTGTTGCTCGACTCATCAGTTAAGCAACTTAAGGTTTTTGTTTTTTTTGTCAGTTATTCACGTTTATTAGGTGTCAACTACAATGTAATAAATCCA
Source organism: Sandelia bainsii (assembly GCA_032362345.1). NCBI lineage: Eukaryota > Metazoa > Chordata > Actinopteri > Anabantiformes > Anabantidae > Sandelia > Sandelia bainsii. The sequence continues at coordinate 1,944,275 of JAUMHL010000001.1, read as the reverse complement.
GTACAACACAGCCAATAGAAAATAGACACAAAATCAAGGAACATACAATGGTAATGTCTGTTCTGTTTGATTAAATTAGTACAAGACAGTAAGTTGCTCTGGAATTAGGTGAAAGAATTGTTGATTTTAAAATGCTGCAGGGCAAGAAATTCATGTTTTAAACGTTAGACATTAGAGAGCTGTAAATGTAACACAATAATCCACATGAATGTTGTATGAATAAATATACTGTCTGTTTTTCCAGCAGCCTTTCCAAATCAGGCAAAAGAGGCCGAAGAAGGTGATGACGTGTTCCTGGAATGTCAAACGGATCACCAAGTCGACGTGTCGACTTCACCGGTGACGTGGAGTAAAGATGACCCCAGAAATATCGTCCATGTTTACGTACGCGGACGAGATCGTGCTGATGACCAGAAGGCGGCATTCAAAAACAGGACAGTTCTCTTCCACGAAGGCCTGAGGAAAGGAAATGTGACGCTGCAGCTGTCCACCGTACAGCTGTCTGACAACGGCACGTTCATGTGCTACATACGAAGACCAGAAACCTATTGTTATACCGCTCTCAGAGTTGGTAAGTACACAGAAGTTAGTGATGAACTTCTTCTAAGAATTACTATTAGTAAGATGTTAAATATGCTTTATTCTTTTGTGTCATGTAAAAGTGAAGAAAGGCCAACTCAGGAAACCACTGGAGAATGTTTCCAACATAACACCACCTCGGCTGGAGGACGTGCCCAAACCAGATGATGATCCTGGTAAAAAAAAAAAATTGTTTCTTTAGCATAATTTCTTTATTTTTCTGGGAGTCCAAAGTAATGGTTAAGGATTAAAAATTTTAATCGCATGATTCTTCTGTGATTAATCGCATTGTTATGGGCAAAATTTAATAATGAATTCAAAAGTAGTTTTTTTTTGTTTTTTTTTTTACTTTTATTTTATAAGTGCTGCTATATGAACAAAATTGCAATAATACTTAGTCTGCAAACACTTTAATCAAATAAGATGGTTTTTAACAGCAGTTTTCCCTTTACACAGTAGCAGTTAAATATTTCTTGTAAATCTCAACTTAAA
>JAUMHL010000001.1:1926224-1943104 GCA_032362345.1 Sandelia bainsii | reverse complement strand
TACAGACCAGTGGCTCTGACCTCACACATCATGAAGGCTTTTGAGAGACTGGTCCTGGAGTCTCTGCGACCTCTGGTCAAACCTTCACTTGACCCCCTCCAGTTTGCCTACCAGCCCCAACTTAATGTTAGGCATGCTTTTGTTGTTATTATCATTACCATCATTTCTTCTAAATTATGAAAAGTTATCTTTCAATTCCATGTGGCTGAAGATTGAGATAAACTTTTTTGTAAATGAGCTTATATTTATTTCTGAAAGGCAGTGAAGCAGTGCAAAGTATTATGAATGTAAATACTTTGTATGTAGTTTGCATTTTAAATGTAAATGTATTATACATAACTTCTGTATGACTTGAGGTACTTACACCTAAGTTTTCTGCTACTTTTCTGTTCCTCTACAGTTCAGCTGTAAATCGTTTTACATGCCTACTTATAAAATATATAACCAAATAAAATACAGTGTTTAATATAAACTGCGAGAGCAATAGGTTACATGGTAAATTTTATGTCCTGCATGACCTATAACATTAAAATATATTTTACACCTTAATAATGCAGTATTATAAAACTCTGAAAGGAGCTATTCTGCATTAGTGCTTTTAATATTGTGTACATTTATACTTATTCACTTAAACACATTTTGAATGCAGGACTTTTTCTTGTAATGGAGTATATTTACTTTATCTAGTTCCTGTAATTAAACAAAGGATCTGAGTACTTTTTCCACCACTGGATTTTACTGAGGTTATGGGTATTTTAAGATAATTTTCACTGATGTATTATATAAGAGGTACTTTGTGTAGTTGTTGGTCAAGTTGGAGCCAATTTTAACTCTTCATATACTGTTGAGTACTTTAATCTACAATAAGGTGTCATACTTTATAAAATGGTTATATATTTTATATGTAATCTGGAAAATACATAGTAACTAATAATAAATCAGCTTATTTTATAAGATAACATAAGTCATAAATATTTACGTCTGAAACGTTGTGGAGTAGAGGTCTAAAGTAGAATAAAATAAAAGAACTCACGTAAAGTACTTCAAAAGTGTTTTTCAGTACAGTACTTTGCTAACTTTACTCAGTTACTTTCCACCACTGAAGTTCCCGGGAAAATTAGATTCCGCCAAAACAACATTCTATTGAAACTCCCGCCACGGACGTGACGTTGGGCTTGGCAACGTGTGACGCAGCATCCGTCCGAGCTGAACCAATCAGCGTCGCTGGCGCCGCTGTTGTGACCAATCAGAGAGCAGCGGCGGGAAACACAGCTGATCGAGGCGGAGGTGGACGAAGGATTTGGCGCTACGGGTTCAGTTTGTCAAAGGAGGAGGACAGATAGTGAGGAGCACTGGGCTTCAAGATAAGGAGCTGAATCGAGGAGACTTTTTTCAACATTTTAACAAAGGTAAGTCCATCAACAGTGAGTTAATTCAAGCGGTAAGAGCCTGAATATTTAGTTATCGAAGGCGGAAGTCTTGTTTCAGTCTATTCATCAGAGTTGGTTTCGTTTGTGTCTAAACTGCCACGATTAGCTTCTCTTTTACGTTATGTGTCGACAAACTACTTAATGAAAATGTTTTTTTTATTTGAACCTGACGTGTTTTAGGGTGATAAACGGTGGTATTTGCGGATAAATGTGGTGTATTTTGGTGTGTTTTCGCCCAGGCGCCGCTGTTTGGAGGTCCAGTGTCTTGGCGCCATTTAACAACCACATTGTTTTATCTGCTCGTTGTTTAATGTTAAATATAACAATTAATAAGGTTTATTAAACGTCAACAGACTAAAAACACGTAGTACCAACAGGCAGCGGACATGTTAGGTTAATGTGATTAAGTTATATTGATGTGTAGGAAGAACAACCAGCTGCGTCAGTTCACTGTAACTGTGGATGATTAAAGATGTTTGCGTGTGGAGGACATATGTGCTAATACTTGTCTGGGGAAGACTTTAGTTTTTATATTGTTAGTGTCGTTTAGTGGTTTACTTTAATTTTTAACAGTGTCATTGGTCAAAGGGTGAAACTATTATAGGATGTTAATGTGTATGAAGCCATTTTCTTTGTCATCTCCAGTGCTTGTTACTGTACCAAATGTTTACATGTTAGTACCAATATTTCAGATTTGTTGTTTCACAGCTAACTTTAATAATCCAGTTAAATACTTTTAATTTCAAAAGTTATATAATTGTGTTTTTCCTCTGTTAAAGTTTAATGTTGAAGTTAAGTGAAATTAAGTTAATTATTAATGTCTCAGATCCTTTAGTCAGTTTAAACAGTTTTATATAAAACTGAACTTGCACAAGTAGAAGAACAAGTACAGAACATCAAATAATTATTTCCTTTATGTTTCAGGTTTGGATAAAATGCCAAGCACGCGCTCTCAGGGCCGGGCTCAGCTCACGCTGTCGTTCCCTCGTCGTAAGTCCTGCAGAGTTTCCTCCCGCTCCAAGACGCCCCAGCAGGGGAAATCTCCAGTCTCTTCAGCAACCAAACCTGAACCCGCAGCCCTGACACGGATTGGACCGCTCTCCCCGAAGCGTCCTGCTGACCAGCCCACCCCTCTGTCACCCAGACGCCTCGTCCACCGCCTCACTCCCCTTTCACCTAAACAACCAGTCAGCCACCCGTCTCCCCTCTCACCCAGACGTCCTGAAGCACAGCCACCACCACCACCTTCATCTCCCAGTCTTCAAACGCGGCTTCCACTCAGCCCTCGAAAACGCACAGGTAAGAGCCCAGATAGGAGAAAGCTGCAGAACAGCACATATTAGCGTCACCTGGAAAAGTAAATGTTTAGTATTTTCTCTCCTAAGGTGATGACAACAGCTGCAACCTCGGTGCAGCTCTGCGGGGTTCACCACCGAAGCAGAGCAAACCGGTCGCCTCCCCGCGGAAACTCGGTTTTGATGAGAACTCGCCTGTCTTGGCTCGCCGTCAGCTGCTCCTGTCTTCACCGCAACAGCAGCTCTCTCCCACCCCCAGGTCGTCCCCAAGGAGACAGGAAGCACCTGCTGGAAGTCCTGCCGGTCAGGCGTCCGAGAAAAAGTCGCCAGTCGCTCGACTTTTTGCAGAAAGTAAGAGTTTTTATAAGAATCAACCTCTGGATAGTTGTTTGGTTCCTGTGTCGGCTGCTTTATTGAAGGCGCTGTTTCTTTGTCAGAGTCGAGGTTTCACGGCGTGAAGCAGGCGCTCCACACCGCCGTCCCCGAGCGGCTCCTGTCCAGAGAAGCTGAGCGAGCCTCCATCCGCTGCTTCCTGGAGGAGAAGGTGCTGCAGCGTCTCCCCGGCAGCCTCTACATCTCCGGCGCCCCAGGAACAGGCAAGACGGCCTGTCTCAACTGTGTCCTGCAGGAGATGAAGGTACTTTGATAGTTTTGTTCACAGAAATATTGAGGCACTTCGCAGTACTGGGACGTGCAGATGTTTTCATATCATTGTAATGTAAATCAGATCTTTTTGTGTAGTAGTGAGATGTGATTGGTGTTTTCTCACATTTGGTCAAATAAACAATGAATCCACTGTGGAAAAGTTAGTATCAGTTGTAGCTACGACTTTGATTGTTTTTACATGATATTTTCAGACCTTTAGGCTCTTTAAGAGAAAGTATTTACCCGTATTTGTGACACTGTCTGGAATTAAGTTGTGTGTTTTTGTTCTTCCGCCTCCACCAGGCGGAGCTGTCGTCGGTACAGACGCTGGTGGTGAACTGTATGAGTCTGCGGAGCTCCCACTCTATCTTCCCTCTGTTGGCCGATAAGCTGAGAGCATCAGGCGGGCAGGGCGGACTGCAGAAGTTCCTGACGGCCCCGGGACCCGCTGTGTGAGTAAAGCAACAGACTGGGTTTGGGCTTTGTTTTCAGTTTCTCACTTATTGAATTTCTACTCTGATTTTTATTTTTTTTTCTTGATGCTGTTGGTTTGGTGTAATTGTGCTGGTGATTAGAGTCTCTGACTTCTTGTCCGGTTCCTCCTCAGGCTTCTGGTTCTGGATGAGATGGATCAGCTGGACAGTAAAGCTCAGGACGTCCTCTACACCATCTTTGAGTGGCCGTACCTGCCAAAGTCTCGACTGTCTCTCATCGGTGAGATTGTCCCCGCTGCAAACCTGCTTTTTATTCCATTTATTTACACTGAAGAGGCAGAAGTCATTATTTCCCACAAAGCAACAGGACTCATAGAGATAATGTTGTTGAATACTTAGCTGTGACGTCTCTGCAGGTATCGCCAATGCTCTGGACCTCACCGACCGCATCCTGCCCAGACTGCAGGCTCGTCCTCACTGTCGCCCCCTGCTGTTAAACTTCCCTCCCTACAGCCGGCAGGAGCTCGCAGCCATCGTGCAGGACAGACTCACACAGGTAAACACAGAGATACAACACTGACAGAGGTGGTCGTGATTTTAAATGTACTAACTTTGTTATGAGACTTCTGTATTAATGTTGTGTTTTCTTCTTCTTTCAGGCGTCGGCTGAAGGCATCGTCGACGCCTCGGCCGTTCAGTTCTGTGCCAGGAAAGTGTCGGCTGTGTCAGGAGACGCCAGGAAGGCTCTGGACATCTGCAGGTAAATATCTCAAGTCTCCACTTTTGACGTGTAATATCTGACTGTTTAAGTTATACGTTAATATATAAAGCATGACATAATTATTTAGGAAATATAAAACAAATAATGAGGCTTTTTTAAAGACATAACTCAGGTTGTGTTTTTACATGAGAAGATTTATAGGTGATTTTTTTTTTTTTTTTTTTTAGGATCATTTATTTTTCAGATAAAAGAATTCTCTTAAACATTTATTTTTAGAGATCTTAAAACCTCAAACATTTGAGTCGAGAGGTTTTGTAGATTTTTGCCGATTCAGTTTAACTTCAGCAACATTAATTTTCTTTGTTTTCCAGGAGAGCCGTCGAGATTGTGGAGTCAGACGACAGGAAGAAAGCAGCCGATTCAAAAGCCGAAACTAAAGGTGAGTAAAGTCCCTGCAGACTCTCAGAAATTATCCTCTTTATTTTAAAGTCCTAAAATGTGGTTTGTTCTGAGACGGGAGTAAGTGAGTTGTGTTTTTTTTTTTGACAAACATGAACTGACTCGATCCCTTCTTGTGCTCGGGGTGCGCGCAGCGTCTCGGGTCAGCCTCCCTCAGGTCGCTCGGGTGCTGTCGGAGGTGTACGGCGACCGCATGGCGTCTCAGAGCGGCGGCGGCTCGGAAGGAGAGAGTTTACCGCTGCAGCAGAAGCTGCTCGTCTGCTGCCTCCTGCTGCTCATTCAAAACGGGAAGAGCAAAGAGATCGGCCTCGGGAAGGTGAGGCGCTGAACACCTGACTGATGATTTTATTCGATTGAATTTTAGTCTTTTCTATGAAATGTTAATTAGTTTTTGTCAAATTATAGTGAATACTTTTTTTGGTTCTAGCTACAAATATGGAACATAAAGTAAAACACACACACAAATAACAGCTTCTACAAATCTATTCTTGGATTTTCACTGTAAAGATTTTTAGAAATGCAGATGTGTAGGAAAGTTTAAAATGGGTCCTTCTGATTAAGTTGGCTGTAACAACATGCAGCCGTATTCATTAGACTGTAATTAACTGCTGGTGTGAGTTTTAAAAGGTGCGTCTTGTCTAACCAGGTGTAAAACTGTTTGTGTTTCAGCTGCACGAGGTTTACAGTCGTCTGTGCGCTCAGCGGCAGGTGTCCGGAGTCGGTCAGGGCGAGTGTTTGTCGCTCTGCAGCCTGCTGGAGAGTCGAGGAATCTTCGCTCTGAAGAAGGCGAAGGAGGCTCGACTCACTAAGGTACAAACCAAACGTCAAAAGAAAGTACACAACACAGTCTGCAGGAAAGGAGACGACAACAGAACCATAATGTAAACACGAGCCCGTCTGTAGCTACATATTCTGATCAGAAGATGAATGTTCGTCTCGTCCTGCAGGTGTTTCTGAAGATCGAGGAGAAAGACGTTGAAAACGCTCTGAAGGACCGAACCCTGCTCGGCAGCATCCTGGCTGCAGGACTCCCCTCGTGATTATTTAAGTTGAACATAGCGAGATTTTTATTTTTCTTCTCATTTTTGCTGCAGAGTTTTTAATGACGATGGTTCCTTACGTTTTTTTTTTTTCTTTTTAACATCAGTTTTGAAAACTGCAGCATTAGTTTCAGTTTGGGTTTGAAACGTTTCGCTTTTTATGCTGTAAATAAACAAATGTACAGACGTTTTAAAACAGCTTTGTGTGTTTTTGCCACCTTGTCAAAACAGCCAACAACACAAACGGCTCATATTTGTCAGTTGATGCAATTTCACTACAGGGGTCCAGGTCTCACTGATGCTAATGCAGGACTGGGACACGCTGATGAGACCGCACAGCTGCCTCCACTGCACGTCTTATAAACCAGGAGTCACCGATGACCTCCCTCTCTAGTCCCCTTCTTGTGCAGTCGCTCAGTTTTTGGGGACAACCTGCTTTATTTAACTGTACCCGGGAATATTCAGTGATTTGGAAATGTTCTTGTGTCCGACTCTGACTTCTTCTCGCAGAGCTGCTTTAAGCTTTCTTTGCTTTCATGGTGTAGTCTTTGGCCAGAACACTGATCCACCACCAGTAGCGGAACCTTCCACATGCAGGTGTTTATAGGACAGACTCACTGCACTCAGGTGACTTCAATTTAAGTCGCTGTCTTAAACCAACTGGCTTCACCAGTGATAATTAAGGGGTCGACTACTTAAGCAGTTATTCAGTTTTATATTTTTACTTTAAAGATCTGTTTTCACTTTGACCTGAATATTTATTTTTAATTAAAAAAAGACAAATTAAATTGACATTTATTCAGTGTTGGGGAAAATGATTCGTGAAAAACTTTTATAGACTCTGTATCTGCACCATCACACGCCCCCGTCGGTCATATACAGCAACTGACGCTGTCAGCAGGTCTGTGGGCTCAGGTCCAGGACCTGAACTATCCCTGCGATTGGATTAAAGGGTTAACAGCCTCGCTGCACGAGCTTTATACATGTAACAGATACGTGATTTATCAGCTTTTGATAACCTCTCATGTTCAGACGTGAACTAAACTGTTGGTATCACAGGAGGAAAAAAGGAAGAAACTCACAGCTTCTTCTGAAATAACAGTTCCACTGTTAAACCAGCAGGACACAAAGAGAAAACCATTCATTCAAATCGGATTTTATTCACAGCAACACCTTAAAGTGGATGAAAATATAGATGTACATGTTTTAAAGTACAAATACAGTGATGTAAACTCCATCTGAGATGAAATACATGATTCATATTTCAGATATTTTGCCAATAAACCACAATAACTCAAAGCTTCAGTAGCAATATAGCGAGCAAACACTTTCCCCAACACAAACTTATATTTTTTCTTAAATAGGAGGTTTTCTGTCATTTCAGTCGAATTAACAGCTCGACAACAGTTCAAGTACTTTCCTGTGATTGTCTGAATGTTCTGACTTCAGATCTTTGCACTTTTTTCTCCTGGTGCAAATGTCAACCTGACAGATATAGAAATGACAAACTAACGAATCTCAGACCCACTTCTGCAGCTGTTAGTGAAGTTAAATTATACTTTTATGTCTTAATTGTTTTCAATTAATTAATATAACGTGTTTCAGTGTGTCTGCACACTGACAGATAATGTTTTTAAATTTTTAAGCTGAATTTAGGTTTTCAGGAAACTCCAAACATATAAAAATGGCAAATCTACAGTGTTGAAATAAATTTTTGGTCTTATAAAGCAAGAATGAATCTACAGTATAAATCACATTAGGAGTTGTAATTTATCGTGGATTAAACATTTAACATCAACATTAATAGTGACACAAGTTGGTGCAAGTAGTGTTAAAGTAACAGCTGTGTTGTGTCAGACTAGGAAAAGAATAATAAAGAATATTTAACAATAAATAAATCGTTTTGCACATTCAGTGTGATGAGTTTCAGCAGGTGTAAAATCAATATAAACATTCTCAGTGAATTAGTTATTCAGTTTTAAAAGTAAACATATACGTTGAACATTAGCCCTCGTTTGACAAATAACATTTCTGTGTATTTGCAATCTGTCGTTACATCAACAATCAAAATAATCACACCGACGTTATTTAACAAACGTCATCATTACGACACTGATGCCTGAACTTTGCACTTTTCCTTCACATCTTGTACGTTTGGGTTTGATGAAATTTCAGTTCCGAGGTGACACAGTTGAAATCTATAAAAATTTGTACTACATTGGTTGTAAACGTTTTCTTGTTTTATTCCATCAATACAAATCACAGGAAACTGACAACGCTTTAATTTACACTTTATCATTTCTCAATAAGTCACAACTAAGTTTTTCTTTAAAGAACGATGCAATTTAACAGTTATGTTTTTCTAAATAAACAAATGAATCTTTAATGTTTTGCAATTTTCAAACTGCAATCTGAAATTTACGCTGCGATAAAAAAAACTAATTTTTTTTTAAACCTCAACCAAAGGGGAGTCAGCCAGACGGCAATAATATAGAAAAAATGGGAGAAATAGCAAATTAAATAGCAATATTTCTCTTTAAAACCACAATTTCATTATTGTCCTGTATCATCCAGCCTTAATTTAAACCTACTGACTATAAATCAACTGACCCACTTTCTTATTTTGAAAAAATTAATACCATATTACATACAGTAGCTCTTTTACGTAAATGAGTAGGAAATTAGAGAAACCCACGTTAAAGCTCATTACGTTTCTTTTCAAATTGTTGGATATTAGAACTAGAAAACGTTTAAAAGTCTTGGACTAGGAAAACATGGACCCATAAAATCATGTGTTGGAGAAACTGTCCCCTGAAGATGACGACTACATCATTAAATACATGACGTTTAATGTGCCTCTTGTCTTTGTTGCTTTTGCTTTACTACATGAACATTTTTAAAATGGAAGCAGAAAGTCCATTAATGTCCAGTGATTCGTTCATTTGCTGATCAGAATATAAATCTTAAAAAGACACTAGTTAAAAGTTACTTAAAGCAAAAGACTTCAGAAACTTTATTTGCATGTTTAGTTTTGCGTAATAACCCCCTCCCAAAAAGTCTAATCTGTTTAGATTGATTGGTCTGTTTTATTTTATTATTAAGACAAATAAGTTCAGCATTACGCAGCATGTTAGCATAGCTCATTAATATTGATGGAAACGTCTAGCTGCAGTGTGAAAACATGAATAAAAGCTAAATAAACTAACACATCAGTGTTAAACTTTTCACTGATTAAGTGCATTTAATTAATTTAAATATAGATTTTACTCTGAAAATAGATTCAATCGTCTGTTTCTATATTTCTTGTATCCATCAGTCATTTTTTTCTAATGTAAACTTGAGCTTTTAGATGCAAAATAGTGTAAAAAATATTCCAGTTTGGTCGTTTCTGCTGCCTCTGAGTTGTAAACACACAGCTGCCGTCGTGAGAGAGAAACAAACGAAGACGAACAACTAAAATAAAGCACAACCGTGTGTTTGGAGACTTTCATGCACAGAAATTAAATACATTCAAGTAGTGATGTGGTTTTTTTTTCTTTCATATAAAAGCTTATAAAGACTCGATTCTGTCTGATGTTTGTTCTGTATCAAACCTTCAACACAAACACTGAAGCAGACAAAGACGTTTTAGTCGCTGAACAGCTGCTGCTGAGTGAAAAAACACACATCTGAAATTTTTTTTTACTTTCTCACGGTGCTCGTTTGAAATGGTGTTGGTGGCATGTTTTTCACCTCATTAAAAAGTTTATTTAGTTTATAGGAGCAGCTGTTATAGCCACAGGGATAAATGCATGTAGTCCTACATACAGAGGCTCAGTAGTGCCAACGTCATATTCACACAGTCCCATTTGTCATTTTTTACCTCTTCCCCACAAAACAGCTATTCCCCTGTGAAGTGGGACGACCCTTAGGATCTCTGAGCATCATCAGCAATCGACAATGGTGGTTCAGTAAATAGAAGCGATAGTTATTCAATCTCACGATGCTGACTTTAGCTGTGTGTGTGGTTAAGGAAAGTTCTATAATACATGAAACCAACTTTAAACTAAGACAGTCGGATGGCTTATATCATTTTAAAGGCCAATTAACGAAGAAGATACTTCAATTTATGGATTTCTGGTCCATCTTGCTGATTCGTCTTTGTAATTTCCATCACTTGGTTTTGAGTCTGCCTCTGACTTACCTCTCGATTCCAAAGAGAACGTGTACACCTTTATCCCTACACTTGAATGCTCCAAATGGGTTAGGGCTAAGTGGTAGGGGTAAACTGGGATTGGGCCTTTCTCATGTGGTTAATTATAGTGAATTACAATTAGTAAAATAAGTGATTAATTCAGTTGATACACATGAATTATCTGCCTACATGCAAAAATGAAAGTAACCGATTTATACCATTTAATAATTTTGTCTGATATGAATTCATTTTTAAATGTTAGTGTTATTTTCTGATGACTGATTTATACACATAAACTATTCAATTAGAATAAATTAAATGAGGTTAACCGTTGCCTTACTGTATGCTCTATAACTCAGCCTTAAATCAGTCGATGAAACTGAAATGAATGATTATACAAACTTTAAGATCAACTAAGTGGATATTCAGCTGGGTGTTTTTTCTTCGACAGCAGTTATTCAGTCGTACGAGAAACTAAACCAACAAAACAGCTCAGTTTGTGTCGTCTTGTTACTTCGTCTATCTAAAATATCTAAAGCACTATAAAGTAAAGGAGCAGGCAGTGAATATTTCAGGACAGCAGGGGTTTTAAAGTTCATTATTTGCATAGATGTTAGTTGAAGGGCAGGTTGGAGCTTTTCTAACTTTTAAACCTTCATTGTTGGCAACAGAAACAAATATCGTGATAGTAACTAAGATACCGCAAAGTGTTTTTTAGTTGATATGTTTACTGATAAAAGGCCCCAAACTAGACCCTCATCCTGTTACTCGTCCTCTGAGACCACTACAACATGGCCTTCTTTTCAGACTGCTTTTGTTGACCAGACCTGTGTCCATAGTTAAGCTGGTTTTCTATCTCTCAGTGAACAAAGACTGACGTATTCATCGTCACTTCAGCTCTGTCCTTTCATGCTTTGATCTAGTTTCTGCAAAGTCTGTTAGAGCCAGGACCTGCCTCCTTAGAAACCTTCAGTCCAGCCATGACCTTTAACAAGGTCAGGGCCACAATTATGTTTAAATGCGATTTATGACCTAGAAGAAGTGCAGAGTCTTAAATGTTTCTTCATTTTACATGTCAGAACTTGTGTCTGATTATTTCTACATTTGCATGAAAATATTTTAGATTTTTGATGTGGACTCGGACTGTAGCTTTGAGTAGGATCCACTTTCCACAGGAAGAGCCACTGATTGGAGTGTTACAGCATTTAGAGTCATTTTCCCACCCTGTTCGGGGGGAGATTTGATTAAACATAAGAAAAGTGAATTTGGGGAAACATAAATTCTGTATCAGCAGCACTGCCCACTGCTTCACTTTATCTTGCTCTGTTATTCTGCTGCCCAGTAAAGACACGACTGAGCTGTATTGTGTTAATGAAGTAACAAGATGACTCTCAGTACTCAAACTAATTATTCAGCCACTGTCTGATGTTCGCTCTCCAATAAGGAAACACGGGTTTCAGGGGAACGTGGGCGGAGGCTGTCTCTACCTCAGTCGGGCAGAGAAGCAGCGCATGTACTCCGTCATCCAGCGGTCATCCACCACCGCCAGCTGCGACCGCCTCATCTTCTCCAGGTCAGCCGATCGAGCCCGTCGCCGGTCCAGGTTGGAACTTCGTTTGTCGGACTCCCGCCGGGTCTGGACGCAGGCGTTGGATGTGTGACTCTGTGAGAGGAGAAACCAGAGAGAGAGAGAGAGAGAGAGAGAGAGAGAGAGAGGAGTCGTTTCCGAAAAGCACACCAGTGTTTTATTATTAATGTTTGCAGAGTGTTTGGTGACACAGCTTCACTTCTCTGGTGTCCTGTGAACGAAGATGAGCCGCTCTGAAGGACTCAAACTGTTCTGCTGGTTACATGTTGCTCCTGACACGGAGCTGGATCAAGAATAAGGCTGGTTTTATTTGACTGATATTCTCCTTTCAAATCCAACAAATCCAATAAAATGACCAAAGCCATAATATGTTAGTGCTTCTCTCAAAACGTCCGGACTTCCCTGTGTTCTCTATGGCTCTCAGCTCCGAACCCATTGGTTCCTACTGAAGATGTAAAACAGCTGGACCCTGTAGTATTTTTTAAAATGTTAGTCAAACAGGAGGAAACAGTGCAGGCGGCAAGCAAGAAAAAACACTTGCAAAGAGGCAGGAGCACTCTGGAGCGTTTTATTCCATAAACGTCTTTTTCAGCGTTAAGGTGATATCTTATTTTTCCCCAGAGGGAACCCCGACACAACCACTTCCTAACTAACATATGAGACAAAAACAACATAAAATCAAGTCAAACTGTAAAGTTTTAACAGAACGTATGGCTTTGCCTTCTTTCTTCTACTACAGCAGCAGACAGCAACAACACAAACAAGAACAGTGCTCGTCTCTTTAAAAACTGCACAAATTGTCTTAACTCACGTCATTGGGCGACCTCCTGACCCCTATTTGTCTCTCGGTGCAGTCCAGTCGGCTCGACGGTCTCCTGTTCTCCTTCTCCTTGGTGCCGAGTGGTGGTTGGCTCTTGGCCCTCGGTGGTTTGCGGACGACAGCCGGTTTGTCGTCATGGGAACTTTCCCGCTGTCCCGGCTCAGAGCGAGGCGTTCGGCGGCGATGGCGTCGCTTCGGTACTGGTTTGACCGGCTCCCCGTCGGATGATGCTGTGTTGGCTGGGCCGTCGTCTGATGCCGTGTCATCTGAGGGTCCGCTGGTGTTTGGAGCTGCTGTTGCTGAACCTCCGCTTGCTTCATTCACACTGTTTTCTACAACCACTTCTATAGAAGGAAGAAAAAGACAGTGAAGACAGAAACAATCAATTATCAGCTTTTTTGGTGAAATATTTTGACACTTATAGTTCAACAGTTACACAGTTTTACTGCCATGCTGTGTACTGTAACATGATGTTTGCATAATGTGAGGCGTTTATGCAGGTTTTCAGTAAATTAAGTTGTTAAATCTACTGGATACAGGCTGCCTAAAAACTAGAAGATGAAATCCAGAGTAGATCTGGACTCTTGACAATCTCCTGTCTGATCTGCAGCCATGGAAATGTTAGAAACACAATAGGTCCTTTATGCCTGAGCCCAGTGTCTGAACAGGAGGAAATGGTCCCATCTGACCACTAAACCTTCAGTCCAAATATTTTTAGCATCGGTGTCTGTTGAGGTAACCCAGCCTCTCGGCCTCATACTGCCACACTGACGCTCACACAGGAGCACAAAGAAACACCCCAAGAGGGTTGGTTAGATTATTCTAAAACTTACAGGGTCAAAAAAAATACAGGGTAAATAGACAACAGGACAATTTTAACATTCTCTGCAACAGCTCTTCAAAGTATAAAATGTATAAATCTTTATTTTCTCATACCAAACACAGACCTGGGTGAGATTATTGTCGTTACAGTGCAGCTTTATCGACTGTGTAAATTCTGCTTGACGCATATTTATTTCTTCAATCTGAAAACGTTTCAGGTTTTTTGAATCTTCTCCAGAAAAATGAAATAAAAGCAGGGCTGCAACTAATGATTATTTTCCTTCTGGATTAATCTGTATTGCTGTTATTAATAATTTAGTTTCTGTTGCCAGAGTGGACTTGTTAAGCTCAGTTGTTAATGCCTGTTAAGGTCAATGTGACTGGTATCATCGAGTATTCTCATGTTATACTGAGCTGCAGTGATGGACTAAGCTGCATTTGCTACAAGCTTCATATAATGTGCATGCAAACCTCTATTTGTGGCCCATCTGTGGCACGTGCCTCTCAAATATATGAAAAATTGTGTTTTGAGGCTGCACCATCTCCGGGTGCCGGCTTGTTGATGATTGGATCATTGGTTTGAACTCCAACACAACGTTTCTTATGTCCTTCCAAAATGCACCAATTATAAACTAGCAAATCTATTTATGAAGACCAAAAGAACAGAAAAGCAAGTAAAAGCAGGTATATGGCAATTACATACAGAAAAAACAACAACACAAAAGTCTTGTTTAGCTCCGCCCCCTTTCATCTTCTACAGCAGTCTGCTTCCTGTAGACTAGTCCACAGCGCCCGCTACTGTGCTGGAGAGCAACAACAATAGCTTAGTAGACAAGAGTGTGGATTGAACTGACTACCAGTACCTGTACTCGTTCTGGTAGTGGTGCCAGAAAACCTGAATAGAGCTGGATGACCCACTAATCTTGCTGTGTAATTGCTACAAATAGTTCCTTACCTGCAGCTGGCGCAGCGTCAACGACTGGAGCTTCTCCAGCTGCCACCTCAGTCTCTCCGTCCTCAGAAGACAGTTTTGGTCCAGGACTGGTCTTCAGCTCCCCCAACCTCTGGTCCTTCTCCATGGTTGTTTGCAGTGGAGGTGGGAGGGACAGAGGGGCGACTTTGTTCCTTGTCAGCCTCGGGGTGGACCAGCCGCTGGACTCGGAGCCGCTGTCCCAGCCCTCCCAGAACCAGGGCTTGTGGGAATGCTCCATCACCCGCCGAGTCAGCCGGTACTTCAGAGAGTCCTCGTAGCATTTGGAAAACGTCTCCCATTTTGGATCTTTGAACTTCTTCATATACTCTGTCCTGATTTTCTTGGTCACCATGATTTTTATTGCCACGCTTGGTTCTAATCACTGTGGAAATAAAATATTTACAGTTAAACAAATAAAAGCCTGTGAGCAAGACTGAACCCAACTGCTGGATAAAGTCATTGTAGCTAATGGAGTCTGATTATTATTCCAAGACAAAAAGTTTAAATCAACCTCAGAAATTTATAGAAGTACAAAAAAGTATGATCTTTTAGTTCAGCTAGGTAGCGTCAAGTGCTTGTTATCCAATCTGAAGATGAATACATGTGTGGATGTGCCTGGCTGGTGTCCAAATAAAAGTGGCACTTGATCACACCACAGCCAACTAGCATGCATGTGCACGAAAGGAAATAACTCTCCATACCAGCAGGTGGCAGTAGTTTGCACTCATCATTCCACTCTCGCTCACCTCAAAACAGCTTGTAGCTACTTCCCATCAAATAAGAAGCTGCGAAATAGCACTGACGTCATCAGCTCTTGGTCTTTTGGTTTTGTAAAAACTTTTGTACTGTATAGCCAATGAGCGAGGACCCTGTCAGTCAGAGTGACGGGGTCCGCCACTGATATAACGCACTGAATAGGGCCCCACAGGGACACGCTGCAAAAACTAGGGCAACAGATGCTCACAACCTTAAAAAATAACTGATGCTTACGCTTAGCATCGATGACATTGGATTGTTTATTATTTGATCGATGCATTGATACATTTTGATAAGGCGCCTATAAAGGGGCAGCGTGATAGCTTGGATCATCACTGGTGCGGCCAGTCGATTGAGGAAGTCACACAGTTAGATAAATGGAGAGCAGCTGAGTGCAGTGAATGTGTTTCTAGACACTACATTCATAAGGTTTCTACCTGCAGCATGTTGATAATTCGGCAGATTAACGGATGTCTGCATGTATTAATGGACTATGATACAATAACAGGCCATATGATATCTTACAGCTTAAACAGTAATGGTTCTTAGTGTTTCAAACTAATCTGTTAATATTCCACCACATAAACACATTTATAGTTTCAGAAGGGGTCTACCTGCAGCACCTGGTGACGTGTCTCGGCCAGGTGTAGTTTACCTGTACACTCCACCCACCAGATTACCCTCAACAGAGTAGGATTGAGGCTCATTATGGTCTTACTACTGACTGAATTACTGCCACTACTGCTCTTAGTACACGACCAACAACACACCATCTATTTCAGTCCGGAGTCCTCCCACCTACACGCAAATTTATTTCTATTTCTGATCTAAATACCTGTAACTTCAGTGAAACTAAACCACATTCATTATTATTGTCTGTGAGCTGACCTACATCTAATCGGGGCATGAAAGCAGAATATTTAATGTCAATTTACCGTTAAAAAGCTAATTATTGCACATTTGTTGATGTATTCTCCCGTAACCGAAATACATGTTTGTCTCGTTTTGAAGGTTTAATTTCCCTCAGTCACACCCCAATTCATCGTGTTATTATTTTAGCCCGTAAACAGGCCATGGAAAAATAGAGTAACAGTTAAGTCTATTAAAGATTAAAAATATTAAATTAAATGTAAAATGGGGTTTTGATGTGACCGTGTGAAAACAGGCTCCAGCCATGTTCACAGCCGTTACCCTCACCTGCCTGCTCCGTTAATCCCCGTTTATAAACACGGTCGCGCTTTAATATCGAGCCGAACAGTCCCGGACTGGTCTGATGGTGAAGTCAGATATATTTTTCACTCACCCAGATCTGATTTCATATGGGTCCGGTCTGGTTTAAAGCCCAGTCTGTCTCTGTGGTGCCGCGGTCAGTCCACTAGCATTCTCCACTCCGCTTCTCTGGCAGCTAACACCAACAGTGAAGCTACAAGCTAGCTTAAATACCACACGCTGCTTCCGGCGTGCACTTTCAAAATAAAACAACTCACGCCGATTTACAATCGTATTATTTATTCAAAAATATATATAAAAATATAAATAAATACAAATTTAAACTGTACAAATTGGCACCACATGGATTTGAATGTCATGTGCTTTACTGAGGCTAAAGTTTGTCTTTGATTCTTTATTAATTTTTACAGTCCTGGCTTAGGGCTGGGCGATATGGACCAAAACTCATATCTCGATATTTTTAAGCTGAATGGCGATATACGATATATATCTC
>JAUMHL010000001.1:1894700-1925568 GCA_032362345.1 Sandelia bainsii | reverse complement strand
TACGATATTGTTTCATTTTATATCTCATTTAGAAGTATATCGATAATTTTAAAATATCGATATATCGCCCAGCCCTAACCTGGCTACATGGTCTGTGGTCGCTTTATGTCTCAGCGTGGAGGGGGCACAGATCCACTGTGTCACAACCTGACCATGATGGAGCAGCTGAAATGTGAGCATTATAACATTTATTTTTGAAAGAGGAGTCCCACACTTCCGGTTGTGATTGACTGATGAAGAGCAGATATTCTGTGATGAAGAAGAAAGAAGAATTATGATTTTACATCGACAGGACTGCGCATGTGCGCTCTACCCCCACCTGTTGAACGGGTGGAAACAGAAGGATCAAATTTTCACTCACTAAACTGTAAATGGTCATTTACTCCTGAAAGTAAGGACTTTTTAAAAACTTGTCTTTGGTAACGTTACTAATTTACTGAAAAACCCCTTTGGCACTCCTTGCATCACTTTTACATTGTATTTGTATTTGTGTAATATTTGCATCCCTTTAGACTTTCACAACATATAACTGAAAAATTTAATTGCAGAGGAGAAGATGTAATAAATGACCTTTGACTAAATAGTTTAATAAATGAGTTCACACAACTTATAATATGGTACAACTTTAAAAAAATCCAGATTATGAAACCGAGTCGCTGGGACTTTAAGTGGAGTTTCATCTGATTGAAAAAACAATCTTTTCTTATGAGACCTTCTGTAAGCTGAATGATGGAGTTTGTTTGGTTTTCATGGATATGTTTTTGTTGCTGGCAGTGATGTTTCTTTAAAGTCTGGACTCATTATCTGTGCTGAGTTAGTTTTCACTGGTTTTGAAGGTGCAGGATAGATGGTGTTGACTGTCTGAGTTTGTTCTCTAAATACTGGATGCTGTCACATCTCTAGGTTTATGTCTACAGATGGTGCTAGCTGGCATATCGACCTGTCCTGGATTGCCTGCCAACCTCCTTCTAGTCCTACAGCCCCTGGACAGGCGACTACTTAGTCCACATTTGAAACAATGGTCACAGTGCTTTGTGCTCAGATCACCTGTCGTATTCTTGTTCAGGTGTTTTTTCACTGTGTAAAATGAGACGTAAACAAAGTACTTTTTAAAATGACATATCACATAATTCTGAATTTAACTGAATCATCTTCATCTTACCGACACTGAGGGTAATGCTGCAGCTCGCTGTCAGTTTCGGGACACTGCATTTGTACGACCCGTTGTCAGACAGCTGTAGTGAGGAGATCTGCAGGTCCAGGATTCCTGTGATCAGGTCTTTGTGACTTAGGTGAGTCCTGGTTCTGTACTGCCCCATCTGTGGATCAGTATCATCCATTCCTTTTCGATAGACGTGGACTGCCTTGTTGAGGTCAACTCTCTTCCAGTCCGATGTGTAAGCAGACAAGTCGTGAGGTGGCTGCAGACGACATGGTAGAATAACACTGTCACCTACTTCTGCCTCAAGACGATCAGTCGCACAAATGGCCCCAACTTTCCTGTGGAAACATAAATAGTGGAAATATTACATAGATGTTCAAACATTTAAACACTTTATTTACACTTTTAAATGCATCAGTTAATGCTCGATTACTTCGACCTTCAGAGTTATTGTTGTATTTCAGTTTCTACACCATCACCACGCTGTTACCTGGGAAACTTAATAGAAACAAATAATTTAGTGAAGGAGAAGAGGGTGTGGTTACGATCACTGTAAATAATAACACTATCATCTCTGCAGTAAAAGTACAAAAGTATTATCATACTTCAAGATTCAAGATTCAAAAAACTTTATCAATTCCAGAGGGAAATTATTTTGGCATTTCACAGCAGCTCTGAGTTCAAATGGAAAGAAAGAAAGAAAGAAAGAAAGAAAGAAAGAAAGAAAGAAAGAAAGAAAGAAAGAACCATAACCAGAAAAGATAAACACCAACACAAATACTAAATACTCAATTTACAGAACACACAGTGGATAAAAATATGTCATTATCAGGTGTAATGTAGTGGTTTTATCTGATTACATTACAGTTTAACAAGCAAATGTGTTAACTATCCAGAATGACTCATCATAAAAGTATGAAGTATATTATTGTACTGTAGAGTCATTATAAATCCCTGTAGGACTGTGTTGAAGATAACAGATAGATTCAGTTACAGCACTGATTCGTTCTTTGGCACTATGGTCACCGCGGTGTGTCGGCCGCACTTACTGCCACGGTTTGATTTAAGGTAGTTTAATGCTTCACTTATCAGTCTGAGGGTTTACATCTGTGACTTAGTGGCTGTGATTATGTGGTTTTCTACAAAATACAAGCGAATGATGAATGATGAACAGAAATGATAAAAAAGCAAATCATGTTACTGTAAATGCAGAAATAGTAAACCAAACGCCTGTGTACATTCGTCTCCCCTTTAGATAATTACAGAAGAGGACTGGGGCCACTATAAAATTATTAATTGAGTTCTGAATTCAATCTCAGAATTCAGAGATTAAAGTCAGAATTATTTAAAGTTGGAATTCTGAGAATGAGTCATTATCAACTTTAAATAACCACAAAAACACTATAAATCACACACAGAAGAACTAATAACAAGATAATACGTTATAAACCGTCCAGGAGGTAAATTAAAGTTAAACCAACTGATATCAGTAAACGTGCATCAAAGTGAAAGTAAATTTGAACTCGTGGCTTATAGCTTCTCTTACGAAAATAAAAACACAGTTTAGTAAAAGTGTATTTCTGCACGTGTTGTAGAGGTTACACTTAAGCTTAAAGTCCCTGAGAGGCTGCTGGACACTGGGCCCTCTGAGAGCTCGATGTGGGGTAAGAGGTTTATTGACGTCCTGTGAGTCGGGTGTTTTATGAACATTTGATCGTGTCATTTTTTCTTTGGGATGTTGCAGTGAGACCACACAGCGTTTGACGTGACGCTCATTAGAGACGTAAAACTACTGTGCGCGAAGGTTAACGACTAGTTAGCCGTCTAGTTATCAGGTAGATTTAACGTCACTGCGTATTTTAATTTGTAGTTTTAGACAATATGTTTTAAATGTTAGTGAGTTGAGAATGTTTGATCCGTCAGTTTTGTAATTGTTGTCTGTTTTACAGTGACAGATGTAATGGTTGTGTCACTGTTTCCTGTTGTCCGTCTAGTTGTGTTTGTACAATTTTTGTTTCAGTTAGTGCATCTAGTGAGGGCGGATTAACTATACATATATATATATATATACGTATATATTTATTTTTTGCCACTTCTCCATCTCACCCGTAGCAGGAATCCACAACCTTAAAACTTGTTAGGACTGAGAGCTGACATGTGGATTAAAGTGCTTTATGATTTCATGAAGTGTGACACTTTGTTGTGCAGTTTATCACCTTAAAGTTCTTATAAATGTTCAGTCATATTTAAGGTAATAATAGAGTATGAGATGGCCTGTTTGGATTGTGATGAGGGTTTTTATACTGCTTGTGTCATGTTTAATGCAAAAATTATTGTTAATTTACCGCTAATTTACAATTATATATATTTTTTGTTTTTTAGTTTGTATTAGTTTAAATGTAATTCTGTGTAGTTTATCTCTGATAAGTACATATAAAATAAACTGATTCTTTGTAAGAGTTTGACAACATTTTATAACATGTGGATCAGCTGAACAGGATGTATGTGACTTTACGCACAGTGGCGCGTGTCTGCGTGTGCGCACTTCAAAAACGAGAAACTGCACAATGAGTTTTGAAACTCTCTTGAAATCAGAATCTATGACTAAATCGATATTTTGAAAACACGTTTTAGAGAAATGTGTCTTGACCGTGAGATCACTTTTCATTATTTCCCCAGTTTCCACTTAAAGTTTTCTTAATCACGGCATAAGAAAACAGTTATCACAATAAAATCATCATTTCTACTTACCCACTGTAATTTCCTTGACAATGCTCAGTAAAAACAGATGAATCGTCTCCATTATCCAGCTCGTACAATCAGGGGACCTGAACCTGGCGGCTCGGCTGGTTCCAGTATAAAACGCGTTTGCTGTTGTCAAATTGCGACACACACACATAACAGATTCCGGTCAGTCCTTTCAAAATAAGTGACAGTAGTGCCATAGTTGTCCTGTGTTAAATATCATTTTTCAGTATTACGTGTCTTACTCTGCTGACGTGATGCTTCCTTAAATTATTCTTCTCTTTTTAAGATCATGCACTTCACTTCAGATTGGGTTTGATTTGTCTTTTAAAACTGTCAGTGAAATTATTTTGTCACAGGAAGAGGAGGTGGCTGCTGTCACTTCACTCCGTCCCCTTTTCCCACGCAAGCGCACCGTGTAAACATGTATAAAAAGATGCTGATTATTATGTATCTTATATCACTGGATCATAATTATTGATGAATTAAAGGGCAATTTCAATTATAAGGTTTTTTTTTTATGGTTCAAACATGCCTCGAGTGTTGGTGACCTGGTGACAGATGATGAGTTCACACAGGAAACTCATCAGGGTCCATTTAGTAGCTGTCATATTCCCCAAACTTCCGGACCTCTCTGACTTTTCCTCAAAGGATATTATTTTCAGTAGCTTGATTATCATTGTTGTTATTATTCTTGGAAAGTTCTTCTTACAGAAATGTAAGTGGGAAAAAGACTCTTTGCTTTTCGTGGAGAATTTAGCTTTTTGCTTTCTTCATTGAACTACATGAACAGAAAATGGTCGGTAAATTTGAGCTAGATCTGGATCTAAGACTATTTGACAAACCCGACGCCCTCCCTTTTAAATTTTATTTATTTATTTATTTTTCTCTCTTTGTAATTTAACACACTGTTCATTTAAGTCATTACTATAATTTTATTCTTAATCTTCAGTGGATTTTCATTTGTGCTGGCTGGGCTGCAGCCTGTGTTGTCATGTTGTTATACATACTGTGTGTGTGTTACTATGTTCAATAAAGTCATACAGGAAGAAGAGTGTGGGTGTAGCAGACTAATAACTGGCAGCTACGTCACAAGTGATTCCCAACATTCTCAAATTCCTCCAGATGATGTCACTGAGAGGAAATTGTCAATTCGAAGCAGACAGAGATAATTGAATGTAAGGAAGTCAGACGGACATTTAATACCACACATCTGCACATATAAACCCGGAGGTGGCAGACCACCAGGTGGTTTCTTTGTCATCATTTAGTGTTTTTTTTAGTTCATGTTGTCTCTTTTTTTATCAACTTGGCATTTTCTTTCTCTCTAGTACAGTTTCATGTTCCTTTTTGATAGATTTGTGGTTGTTCTGGTTCCTCTTTTAGTAGATTTACATCTCTGTTGTAATTTTGCTTGTGTTTCTTTGCAGTAGGGTTGTTTTTGACTCTCTATGATAACTTTGTGTTCCTTTGGTTTTGGTCACTTTTTGTGTTTTTGTTCTGGTTTTGTGTGTCTTTGTCATCATTTAGTGTTTCTTTTTGGTCACGTTGTCTCTTTGCAGTTGCTTTGAGTTGTTTTGCCTCTTTGTAATAGTCAGTGTGTCTTTGTGGTATATTTTGTGTTCATTCGCAGAAGCTTTGTGGTTATTTTACATCTCCTTCTAGTAGTTTAATGTCTCTGTCTTAAATTTCTTTTGGTCGTTGTGCAACTTTGCAGACATTTTGTGTCTTAAAGTCTCCTAATGGTTATTTTTGGTCTCTCTGCTGTGTGTGATTTAGGTTTTGTTCTCTTTATTGCAAAAACACACAGTGGTACATTGTTGTTAACACATTGCTGTCTTCTCCTCTCAGCACTACATTACAACGTGTGGGTGCATATTATTCTGTATTTTATAAGAGATGAAAGTGCAGTTTTTCTTTGTGATTCTGGCCACAGGTGCAGCTGGATTTTATTTGTTTGTCTTGGAGATTTAAGTTTATCATGAGTCTGGATGTGAATCAGTAGAGTGAGATGTTTGTGGTGATGCTCCTGCTGGGCTGACAGGTTGAATCTCTTTTTTGTCATCATTAAAGTTTTCAGTAGTAGCTCTCAAATATTTAGTATCTTATATTAGATTTCTTTGTATTTGTATTTCTAAAATCAAATCATTTCAAACTACACCCGGCCCGGATCAGAGTTGGATGGTGCTGATGTGAACATTTCACATCTCAGAATAATGGACAATAGTCGTAGCTGGAAAAAAAAGGTTTTTATTTGCTTGTCTCTCGTTTGGTCTTTACATTTTGAGTTTATTTCTCTGTCAGTTGGTCGGGGTTGGAGTTGTGTGCCGTACGTCACTCGCTTAGTTTTTCCACAGTCATTCACATTCAGAACATCACAAACATAAAATCATGAATAAATATAAAAAATATGTACAGGTTCAGACTCTGAACTCTCCTGTGGTTTCGGAGTCCTGGGACGGCACCGATCCTGAGCTGGTTTCTGAGGATCTTGGAGTTTAGAAGCACTTGCGGTGGACGATGCTGGGACCGGCCTCGTCGTACTCCTGCTTGCTGATCCACATCTGCTGGAAGGTGGACAGGGAGGCCAGGATGGAGCCGCCGATCCAGACCGAGTATTTACGCTCCGGAGGGGCGATGATCTGCAGAGAGGGGAAATCAGGTTGGTGTTTTATACAACTGTTAGTTGAAGACCTTTCGACTGGTGTTTTGTGGTAATTTGAAGATGTGAAGTTCTGGGAGCTTGTGATGAGCATGTTTCACTATTTCCCTAGTTTATAACTATTTATTCCTTTATTTTGGATTGACTGTTGTAAGCTTCAAACTTCCAGCTTGTGACTATAGTGTTATTAAAATGTGTTGTGTGTGAAATGTTTCAGAACAAGGCAGATGTTCAGCTGACGTGACTCAAGTTCCAGATATCGTGAGCTGGGTTATTTGACAAGAACCGTGACTTCAGACAAACTGCTTTTGTTGCCTGAACCACAAACACAACTGTGAAGTTGAGCTAAGGTTTGTGGTGTGACAGTAAAAACCACTTCCTTCAAACTCTGTAGCACTTCATTCATTTAAAAAAAAAACACTGCAGCTGAACATACTTGAGGTAAAACTATGTTCCCCACTAACTGCTGAGGTAGTTTAGTTATATACGAATAAGTTCTCTCAAAAAACAGAAACTGTCTGATCCCCAAAAACTATAAAAACACTGTCACATGAGACCTAAATGTTCTCCTGACCACAAAACAAAACTGACTTCAGCTTGATTACTGCAACATAGCTGCTACACAAGCACAAGTTGTCAGGGTTTGTTTGCTACACAACATTTGTCCACTAGATGTCAGTAGTGTGACATGAGCTCTTAAATGAGGCTTCATAGTATTGGAGTGACATATAGATGCACTGTTCCCTGTTCCACAAACGTCTGGTCTTGTATTGTTTGTACAGTTTTATTCACTGTCCAGATCAGGTCCCGTGTGATGTGGATTTGACTGATCTTAGATTCTGTCAGAGTCTGGCTGCGGTACCTTGATCTTCATGGTGCTGGGGGCCAGGGCTGTGATCTCCTTCTGCATGCGGTCAGCGATACCCGGGTACATGGTGGTCCCGCCGGACAGCACGTTGTTGGCGTACAGGTCCTTACGGATGTCGATGTCGCACTTCATGATGCTGTTGTAGGCGGTCTCATGGATGCCGGCGGACTCCATACCTGTTCAGGTGCGCAGCAGAGAGGTTCAGTCAGGTACTGGTTGTGTTTCATTATGTTGCTCCTGTCGCATTCCTGAAGAAGTCTTTTTGATTTCCTTGTATACTAAACCATCACATTTATTTTTCTAACATGGATTTGCATCTTGGATTACAGTATAAAAGTAGAGAGATTTTTTTTGTTATTCTGACAAAATCAGTGTCACTTCATAGTACTTTTGTGTCTCTTTGTGTTTATTTTGTGTCTGTTTCTGTACAATAGTCTTGCAATATCTCTGTATTCTTGTAAATAATCTTAAAAAATAATAATTCCTTTTTCACACATGATTAAACTGCTGAGAAAAGAAATAAAAACTTCTGATTCAAAAGTATTTTTTTGTAATTTGGACATAAATAAAAGTGACCTGACTTTGGTTCAGTTTTCTTATCACTAGAAAATATCACAGAAAAGTACAAGTTCACTCCCACCAATGTAAATTTTGAGCCTTTCATTATTCAGCTATAAGTTTGCAGATTCTATTGGTGCTTTTCACTAAAAGAAAAACAGAGAAGGGTTTCGAGTGCTCACCGATGAAGGAGGGCTGGAACAGGGTCTCGGGGCAGCGAAAACGCTCGTTGCCGATGGTGATGACCTGACCGTCGGGCAGCTCGTAGCTCTTCTCCAGGGAGGAGGAGGAGGCGGCAGTCGCCATCTCGTTCTCAAAGTCCAGAGCCACGTAGCACAGCTTCTCCTTGATGTCACGAACAATCTCACGCTCAGCTGGAAACGGAGGAAAGATCAGACTTTGTGTAGAATGACGCAAGAAAACTACAAACTGGTAAATTCACTGCAGAATAAAATGTAACTGGAAGCTACTTTACAAGTTAACTTGTCAAAATGAAGGTGACACATGCATCAACGTGTATCTAAACTCTCATATTCATGCTTTAGTGTCCCGATTTAGATGTGGTACAACACATCTAATCTCTTTCTTGTACAGTAAAATTTTATTTTTAATATAATATTTTATTGCTTTATATGATTATGAACTGAATCGTATATGTATGTGTATCTATATATTTGGTACATGTAATTAACAGCTTGTAACCAATTAAATTAATATGTTAAAATGTGTGTTTTCAGATAAATCATTGCACTGGTGCTCTAAGAGATTTGTGTTATGATAAATACAGTAAAATATTCACATTTTTAGGGTCGAGTATAGGTCCAGTATTTAAAAAGAGGTTAATTAAACATTAAAAAACCCTGGATGATGGTGTTTTGAGTTTACCGGTTGTGACGAAGGAGTAGCCACGCTCAGTCAGGATCTTCATGAGGTAGTCGGTCAGATCCCGACCGGCCAGGTCCAGACGCATGATGGCGTGAGGCAGGGCGTAGCCCTCATAGATTGGCACGTTGTGGGTCACACCGTCACCAGAGTCCAGCACGATGCCTGAGAGGAAAATAACAAGAGGGTTTTAAATCCAGATGACAGCCTCCAAAATGTCCGTACAGTGGAATCAGCACATCATCATCATCAAGGAGATTTGATTGTAGGACTGTTGGTTTAGACTGAGCTTTATCTTGATGTACCTAATAAACTGACAACTCAGGACATGGACGGTGAAAATCATCCTTAGTTGCATCTGTTTGGATGTGTATGTATTTGTATCAGCAGGGGTCAGTTGCCCCAACTGAAACTGTCCTCCACAGAAAAGGTGGCCTCTAGTGGTCAGATGAGGTCTAACGCCACCTGGACGGCTACACTTGAACTGATCCAAACTGGGGGCAGAGTGAAGGCGAAATCCTTTCTGGACGTAACTCACCGGTGGTACGACCGGAGGCGTAGAGGGACAGCACCGCCTGGATTGCCACGTACATGGCGGGGACGTTGAAGGTCTCGAACATGATCTGGGTCATCTTCTCCCTGTTGGCTTTGGGGTTCAGGGGGGCCTCCGTCAGCAGGGTGGGGTGCTCCTCGGGGGCCACGCGCAGCTCGTTGTAGAAGGTGTGGTGCCAGATCTTCTCCATGTCGTCCCAGTTGGTGATGATGCCGTGCTCGATGGGGTACTTCAGGGTCAGGATGCCCCTCTTGCTCTGGGCTTCGTCGCCCACATAGGAGTCCTTCTGACCCATACCGACCATCACACCCTGAGAGGGGGAGGGAAAATGGGTGAGGACTCATGAGAACTAAACTAAACATGCTGCTTCACTTGTATCTTACATTTGATATATGAGGATTTACACCAAGTACATTAAAGATAAGATATAAAAACTGCACGAGACAAAATTGGAAAAAGATTATGTTGTGATAAATCAAATCATTTGTATATTAACCACACTAATGTATGTTTGCATTAATTTTACTAATTCATTCACTTTTCTTTCATTGGATATGTTATAAATCCATCCTTGCTTCAAATCTGAAGAGTGTAAGTTTTATTAGTGTCCAGTTGTTTTTCCCCTAATGTGATAGAAGAGATGTAGAAGATTATTTAGTTACGTTATTTTCATCTCGCTTAAAATAATAATAGAATAATGATAATTTAATTATATGGCACAACCATGTTAAGTCTTGTCTCTGATCTATCATTGAATCTCTGTCTCTCTAATGAAACAGTTTGACTTCAGTCGTGATGCTGTGGGGCTCCTGTTTTACTGCACCTGGTGACGGGGGCGGCCGACGATGGAGGGGAACACGGCCCTGGGGGCGTCATCTCCGGCGAAGCCTGCCTTCACCAGGCCGGAGCCGTTATCACAGACGAGGGCGGTGGTCTCATCGTCGTCACACATGGCTGCGGATTCTGCAGGATGCAAGTCAGAGGTGGAGGTGGGTTAAATAATTTAACCCACCTCCACCTGGAAGATGCAGCCACATATTTAAATATGTGGATGTGAAACACGATTACAATACACTGAAAATTGATTTTTATTTTTTAAATCAAAACAAGGACTGCAACTGTTAAAAAAAAGTAGATTTTCAACTCAAAAAATGTCTTAATTTGATTTGACTGCTTGTTACATCATTAAATATAAATTACACATATTTCAGCTGTTTATCAGTTTAGAGATTTTTACTTGTTTCTCAACACAGGCAACACACAGTAACAACAACAGTAAGTAAATCCTAACATCTCGTGGAGTAGAACAGCAAACAGCCATTAAATACTGTAATAACAGTAGTCATTGAAGTAAACAGAGACACCATTAACCCTCATTTAGTGTGATGGTGCCTTCACGTGCTCCCATGAAGCGCCTACATTTGAACTGCAAATATTAATTAGCGCAAAGATTTTTTTTAAATTCACAACATATTCTAAAACAATACCAATTTTTAGTTTCCACATAGGTAAATGGTAAACATCTTTTTCTTCGTTAATTTTAAGTTTCTTGCGTCGTCCTTTTGAAATTAGACTTTTCCCCACAGCGCCCGAACGCAGCACTTCTGTCTCCCGCCACCTGTCAAAATAAAAGCCTCTTTTCCCCAACTGACTGAACAGAAGCAGCCTGTGGTTCACTGCCAGTTTCCATCACTCCACCGGTTTCATTCATAGAAACCAACAACAAGCAGGACTGAAAACTCTTGCCCGACACCACCCACCCGGCCCGGCCACCGCTGCTGTTCCAAGCCGCTTACCTCTGCTCGTGTCCGGCTGTCAGTGAGGGAACTTTAACCGCTGCTGCTTCCAGATCTGAGGGGTGACAGGCGGCGGCCACCGGGGTCCTTATATACCCGGTCTCCTCCATACCAGACCACCGGGAGAGTTTTTTCTGACCCCCCGGGGCAGCCGTTAGGAACCGACTGGAATTCAACCGGCCGTCGTCCATATTTGGTATCACGGGAGGGCTCGCGCGCCGTATATGGAGAGGAAACCCCCGCGCGAGGCCGCCGCGGAGCGCACGAGCCCGTGTATGGAGCGAGACCAGACCGTTACAGCGCGTGCGCAGTAGTAGTACTACAACACGCGCACACACAGGCAGAGTTGAGTCTTTCTATAGCTGCGAGGACACTCAGTGATTTAATGCACCCCCAACATTACAGCTCAGTTTACTACATATGGAAATATATGAAGGCTAGTTAACTTAGCTCTGTCTGTCCCTCTGCTTAAAGCTGAAGACTGAAAAACTCCTCCAGGTGACATGATGTCTCAGAAAGAAAAGCTACAAAAAGAGACCAAACAACAGTGAGACTAAAAAAACAAACCGAAATCTAAACAAGAAATAAAGAGAACAAAGATGACAACAGATACAAAAAAAGATCACAAAGACGAAAAAAATCCATAAAGAGACAAAATAATAAAAGCACAAAAAATAAAAAGACTCAGCAGAGAGACCACACATTACAATAAATCAACACACAATTACCACAAGGAGTCAGCATGAACACCAAGAGACAAACAACCACAAAAAGCACTACAAAAATGAGACTCCATAAATCATAGAGCTGTAGAATGAAGGTATAACGTGCTGATTTGCGTTTTTGTTTGTACAGCTGTCTGTTCTGTCTTGAGTCAGGGAATTTAAAGGTCCTGTCAGACGTGTAGAAGGTGAAGCAGATGTAAATTTAAGTGTTGGCCAGTCAGACTACGTAAATAAGCTACAGCATATTTGGTTTATAATTATCAAAAGCTCTTGTTTTTATTCTTGTTCAGGAAAGTAAAATGTTCCTCTTGGTCTCAGCAGGTTTTAGTTTACCTGATTTCTACAGGTTTGGTCTGAGGTTGTTTTTCTCGACTAGAAGCTCAAACAGCGACTTCACCCAGCAGCTGAGAGTCGTCTGCGCTCCAGTTTTAAAACAAGAGGGTCAGGACCTCCAACACCTCCAACAGCTGCAGCTGGAGACCAGATTCCTCCGAGAGACAGACAGACCCGGCTGTGTTTGTCCAGTTGTTGACTGAGCTCTGCTCAGGTGTCAGGATCAAAACAGAAGATGACACAAAAACGGTGACACCAGACTGTTAATCATGAATCCAAATGGGACGATGATACAACTTAGACATTTGGTTTCCTCGTATCAGGGCTGGAGAGAAACAACATACTGTACATTCATCTGTAAACACTTAGTCAGTGGCCAAGACCCACAGAGCTGCTCACGACTTCTACTGCGTGTATATTTTTGTTTGTAATCTCATTGACAAAAAAAGTTGCTTGAGTAGACAACTTAGAGCCATATTTGAGGAGTTAAATTAGATCTGTGTGCGGGGGTGGATTACTGAATGGGCCTGCCGGGTTCAGGCTCAAGGGTCCCCTGGAGCAGGCACAATGATTAAAAATGAAATGTGAGGACAAAATGTAACAAATCAATACAAAACTAATAAAAACAAAAATGCATAAAGTCTAAAAACAGTTAAAAACAGATGCAAAGTGACTGTAAAGAGATATATAACAAGTAAAGCTGCAACATGACCACAAATCAATACCAAACAAGTTAAAACGAGCCAAAACGATGACAATGAGATGCAAAATTAGTAAAACTAGACGGAAAAAGAAAAAATAAAAATAAAAAAAAGCAAAACAAGTCAAAAATAACAGTGATAAAAAAATTTAAAAAAACACGCAAAAAGAGCACGAGATATAAAATTAGTAAAGACAGATGCAGAGTGACAGCAAATACAGGCACAATTTGAAAAAACAGACAACGTGACAAGGACTGAGACAAATTTACAGTATATACGACTAAACAGAAAATGAGAAAGTTAGAATGCAAATACAAGTAGAGGCTACGAAGAAATTATGAAGAGACACAACAAACATGATTATAACTTGAAACAAAACAACAATATGAAGTGCAGGTTGTGTGTCTGTGTGTGTAGAGTCTAAACTGTCCCGCTGAGATAAATCCCACTAAAGTCATCCAAACTATTAAAGGTTTAGATATCAGGTTAAAAACAGAAGAGCTGCACTTCTTATCCACTCAGTCCACATCTATTTATAACCAACATCTGCCGCCCGTCACCAAACAGCAGGAAGTCCCGATGAATCCAGACCAGGTCCTGGAGTCAGGTTTCTGTCGCTTTCTGATAACACACGAGGACGAGACAGTAAAAGTCTGAAGCTTCGCACTTAAACACGTTTTAGGTTGTTGTTGTACTTGGTTGATGACTTAAACTCAGTTTAAACTAACTGGTCACTAGTAAAGACACAGATCTCGATGAAGCAACGTGAATTAATTATAAATAGAAAAATGTAATCGTTGCACTTAACCAGAACCTGAATAAGCAGCAGAAAAATGACTTATGCAAATGTTCATATTATTTCCTGTCTGTGTAATTACTTCACATTACTGAGCAGAAATGTATTTTCACTTGGACATTAAATCATCTTCATGTTTATCAGCATAAAAAAATAATTGAATCAAATGTGATTTATTGTTGTGAAACAATAAAACATGTTTGAACATTTATTAGTTACTAAAACAACAAATTATTTATGAGTATTTTTTAACTTAATTAAAAAAAAAGCTTTTCTTCATTCAACAAAATATGCTGAATATACGACGTCCTGTAAAATCTTCTCTTCTGTAGATAAATAACTGTTTAATTCTCACTGTTAATTAACCGTGAGTTACTGTGAGTTCAGTGATTCTAATGTCTGAACTTAATGTTTGTCGTTAAAATATCAGAGTCTAAATACAGAAATACAAACACATTTATTTAGAAAAGTCAACAATCATTCAAACAAATCTTATCAGACTAAAGAAAAGCTGTGAGGTGCAGTACTTGTTACTGAGCTGACAGACGTCACATCTGAACTTGTAGGTAATGTTCATAATTGGCTCGAAGGACAAATTCAAAATAAGGTTTCGATTTCAAGCTGCTCAGATCGTCCGACTCCAGCAGCTCTCGGACATCAGGCAGGTACGACTGCAGAGGAACACCTGGAAAAGAAAGAAAACGAGTTCACTGTGTCAGTTTGGAGAAAACGTGACAGTTTAATACGTTTAGATGAACTGTTCACACTTTAATGAATCTAGATTAAAAGAGGAGTTTCAATGATTCACTTTTCAGCCTTTACAATGTGTGCGGAAGATTATTTCAGCCAAGGATCAAGAAATAAATCAACGGTTAATGTTGGTCACTTTCTCAGTCTGCAGATCATTATTATTTTCTGATGAATGGATTCATTGTTCAGTGTATAAAACAGCAGCCAGATGTCGGTGCACTGCCCTCAACTGTGTTTGATCAAGAGCTTAATGAGTGTGTCAAATGAAACCATCATGTAAGACCAAGAAAAACAGCTAATTATCACCGTGTTTTGGCTAAAAATGACAAACAAATAGCTAGTTAATAGTTTTCTTTTGAACATTTCAATAGACTGATCATAACTGGTGTTAAGGTCTTTAACCAATTGATTATTCTCATTATTATTATTCTGCTGAGAGATACAAAACTGGTACAATACCAGACAGAGCGACTAGACACAGAGCGACTGTGAATTAATTCAAAGTGAGTAAAAATGGCTGCAGAACGACCAGGAAATGTAAAATGACTAATAACAGATGAAAAATAAATAAATAATCACAAAACAGCTCAGCTAGATGCAAAGTGGCGACAAAGAGACACAAAATGACTATGACAGGATGCAAAACAGCATCTTGAAGGGTTCTCACCTTCCTGTATGAGTTTGAGGAGGATCCTGACGAAGACGCTGTCTTTGGCAGCTTCCAGCGGGTCGTCGCTCCCGTCGGCAGTGGACCAGCTGAGAGGCAGCGTCAGAGTCAAACAACGCGTCAAACGAAACCGACAACAAGACTCACAACAGCCACCACTGATGTCATAATTTCACTAAGAATGATTGGATAAATAAAATCAGCTCTTACTCGTCTCTCCTGAGCGCTTTGGCCAATATCTCACATTTCAGCGACTCGGTGTCCACGGCATCCTCCTGCAGCGTGAACACAGAAAACCCACATAAAGTGACTGTTAACGGACGCCCACATCGACTGGTTCAACCTCAAACAGACGAGGGAAAGGTCAAGGTAAGAAGAGGAGGTTACCTCATTGATGTACTCCAGTAGATCCAGAGCCTTTTTGAAGTCGTACTCGTTGGCTCCTCTGTTGTCATCGCAGATGTACAACTGTGCAGAGGAGAAATGAGCTGCAGTCAATCTACAGGATTACATGAGGAGGGCAGATTGAGTTGGTTTCATTCAGTCCACCTCTTGCTCCTTTCATTTGGTTGGCAATCTCCATTTAACACCAAAACTTTACAAAAAAAAAGACCCCGACACCTTTTTCCTCACTTTTTGATCGAGTTGCTAATTCGAGGCCTGATTCAGATCTGACAGCAAAAGCTCAGGAGTCCTCTTCTGCTCTGTCTATAGCTCATTTACAGATTATACAAAGATTATAATGGTCATATTACGCTTTTCGTGCTCTGATGACATCTATAATTTTGTGAAGCTGGGTCCCCATGTTACACACAGTCAGAGGCCCAAAGCTTTGATAGTTAAACATCCCGGTTTCAGTCTGGGACCAGTTCCCTTTGTTGTGAGTTTTTTCACAATGATACAAGTGGGGTGGAAATCCATAACTGGCTCCTACACCCACCCAAGTACGCCGTCCCACCCACCCGCTCAGGTTAGGTGCCACCACTTAGCTCACGACCAGCAGTAGTTCAAGTGTTCGTGCAGAACAGATTAGTTTTTTAGCTGTGAAGTAAATGTTATCTTTGTTTAACCAATGATGAAACCATCAACCAACATTGGATACAGTGATACAGGCAGCAACAGACTTCAAACTATGTTTTTATCTGTTCACATCACAGACGACTGTTTTCACAACCTCCCCCACTTCCAACTGGGCATAAGTCTGTCCACAGGAAGACTTCCACAAGCTGGCCAATCAGAACAGAGCAGGATGGAGGAAGGGGGGCTTTAGAGAC
The DNA here is from genome assembly GCA_032362345.1 of Sandelia bainsii. Taxonomy (NCBI): domain Eukaryota; kingdom Metazoa; phylum Chordata; class Actinopteri; order Anabantiformes; family Anabantidae; genus Sandelia; species Sandelia bainsii. Next base: position 1,909,096 of record JAUMHL010000001.1, on the reverse strand, counting down.
ACAGGAGGTCAAATAAGCTGTTTTAGTCTCAAGGCCAGAGGAGATGTTGCATAATGAGTCATCATAACATGTATTTACACTTTTTTTAAACTTAAAAATCATATAATCTTGTTTCAGTGTCGAATCAAATATAAACCACAAATTAAACATAACATGGCAGCTTTAAGGTTTATGAGAACTGATGGAAGAGAAAATAAATCTTCAACACACTGATACTGAAACCAAAGCAAAGTGTCTTCAGGTGCATTAGAAACTGTTGGACAGAGTTTCTGTTTCTGTTGCTTGCGTCTCTGCTGACGACCATAATTAAAACTGAGCTAAAACTAAATCTAATCTAATTTCTAACCTTCATCCTTCATGAAGGTGATGCTGTTGGTGTTGATTCAAATGTAGGATGATTCTGTTGAACTGTGTTGTGTTTCTATTATTTTACTAAACAGACTGTAGACTGTGTTAGTTTTAGCCAAGTAATAACTTTTTACGAATTTGGTTCACGACACGAGTGCCCGCGATTGTCAGCCAAATTGTAAGGGGACCTCTGCCACAGTCTCCTGACCCTCTCACCAGCTTCTTCTCCCAGGCTGCGGCTAATTCTAACTCACTGCTCTCAGATCAAAGAAGCACAGTGGTCACTTTTTGTTAACGCTCACAAAACTTCACTGGATTTCTGTTTTAAACAGTCACGTTGCGTTTCAGCATCATTCTACTTAAATGTATTAATTTCTTCCACCTCTGTTATTCTGACTCTAAATGCTGATATTTCATGCATCACGTTAGACCGTGGACCGAGAGGAACGTTTCAGTCAACTGTGTGTCTGTGTATATATGACAATAAAGCTTCTTCAACCTTCTAATCTAATACAGTAGGTTTAAAGGCTTGTGCGTGTGTTTCACCTGTATGAGGTTGTGAGCGCTGAGCAGAGGCATGGTGTCGGGGTTCTGCTGTTTCTCCTCCAGCAGCTGTCGGGGCAGAGTCTCCTGATGCAGCAGGAAGCGCTCCTGCTCCACGATGTCTGATTGGACAGAACAAAAAATGCTTGAAACATATTTTTCTACAAATGATTCTTGTTTGGCCCCTGATCGGGAGTAAGCTGTAATGTAAAGATCTGATACTAGAAAAATGCTGAAAATTGATTAAACTGACTAGATAAAGCTTTTAAAATCCCGGTTGTGCACGTCACATTACGAGCAGGTTGTGTTTTTACCGTCGACTTGTTTGTTGATTTCGTCCTCTGGCAGGTCGGACGCGAGCGCCGTCAGTTTACTGAGAGCCAGCAGCGTCTTCTTCTTCACAAAGTAACGTGTCTCCATGTTGGCCTGGCTGTAGAGCGTCCTGTGACCCTGCAGGGACACAGTCACCACGTCAGAATATAAACTGCAGTTTAAACTGTGTAGAAACTGTGTTACAGAACAATAATATTCACATCTTATGGGTAAATCTAAAACTAACATGCATTTTATTTAATATTATTATTAATTTTACATTCTTCTATTTTTTTTTAAAAGTCTTTTATTGGTAATTTTGTAAATAAACCTGTTTTGTAATGTATACATGTGCAAAACTCTGAGAACACATCTAAAATCTGTGATATTTTCTTGAAAAGCTGGAAATAATCAGAGACTTTGAGACATTTAAAATTCTGCAGTGTTTGTAGATGTAGATAAATGAATGACACTGACTTTTTTATGTGTTGGGAGTGACTGACAGCGCAGTGAGAGAAACATGCAGACAGTCACGGCGCTCTTTTTTTGATCGTATTCTGACCGAATTAAAGAACTTACTGACTTATTTACTGACGTCTACGGGGCACTGTTCAAGTTTTCAAGTTTCTCTAATCCCCTACCCCGATTACAGAAACCAGGTTTCCCTGATGTTTACATGACAGTTAAGAAATCAGCTTCTTTGAGAAAGCTGGTTGTAACCTGATTATTTGTGTCCATGTAAGCACACATAGAGAAGGAGGCTGTGTCTGTGTCTCAGACTTACACACGCCTCTGTGTGTCATTTCCTACACTACAGTAGTTTCACATCCTGTTTTGCACATATGCAGTGGAAAGAAAAAAGGATGGAAGTTGCACATGAAGCTGTGTGTGTGTTGTGTTTGTCTTTGCTTTCTGCTGGTAACTTTTGTAGAACAGAAGATGAGTATTAGTGGGTAAAGTGTGGACTGTCAGTTTGCTTACATGTGATTTCTGGCCTGGAAACTGTTCAGAATCTTAAATATCTCTTCTTCATTTTCATGTCACAACAACACTTTTTGTGTTGTGTCTCTCAATCCTCAAGATTTATGATTATTATCATAACAATACATTTACAATAAACCTGGTCTCAGGAATTGAACTGTATCTGTAGAAGACATTGCTCAGTACGTTTTTAATCACATTTGTAACAACTTAACCACAAGTACCACAAATGTTTGTGTGTGTCCCCGGAAGTAAGCTGCAGAAAATGTGTGTGTGTGTGTAACAGAGAGACTGCAAGTCTGCTGCTGTACAGTGGTTGTTACAAGCATTTAACAGTTTAAAGCTGCAGAAACAGGAAGTAAACCGAGTCTGTGTGCGTGTTTTTTCTGTGCTACACTGTGGTATCTGTGTGTGGGAGTATGTGTGTAACAGCAAAGGACAGCGGAAGGAAGGAAGGAAAGAAGGAAATATAGTATGCTGTGTTTTTTCTGTACTACACTGTGTATAACAGGAATGACACATATTTTGTTTTGTAGTTCAAAAAGAAAGGAAGGAAGTGTTTGTGCGTCTTTTCTTCTGTATAGAAATAGCACCCCTGTGTGTGCGCGTGTGTGTCGTACGCTGTGGTAGTCGTGCACGTGGACGTGGTGCAGCCAGCTCAGGTGCTGGTGGGCGTGCAGGAAGCTGGCCAGCTGCTGGTGCTGAGCAGCTGGCTGGGACAGCAGCTTCCCTCTCTTCCCTTTCTCCATGTACCAGCGAAACAGGAAGTCGGCAAAGTTCTGCAGCAGGGAAACAGACAGAGACGGCAGCATGTGATCACGCTTCACTGTTTGCACACGTCACTGTGCTATAGATTTAATAATAACTGGACTAAACTGGCATCCAGCAGGGAGAAGCTGTTTGTGCTTTGAGCCACTTTCACTTGCTGTAGTTTGTATTTTGGCGTCAATTTTAGACATAGAGACAATAAAAAACACACATGAGATTTAACGTCCTAAAAGATGAAGATCTGTGTACCTGGTCTGCGAACTTGGCCATGTAGTGCTGCAGGCGGCTCTGGTTGTCGGTCTTCTCACACATCTGGACCAGGATGTCGAAGTCGCAGTACTTCTCAGCCAGAGCTGCCACCCACTGGTACTGACCCAGCTCCACTGCAACACGGTAACAGTTAAAATCCCAATCACAGCTCGAGCCTACTGACAAACATTCATTACATACTGTAAATAAAACTAAATCTACGCTCAGGCGCGGTGAGATTCACAGCTCAGTTTCTTTACTGTTAATAGTTCAGTAACTGTTCAACTTATCTCCAGGCTCCAAACCAACTTCAAAGGATGTTTATCAAGAACTTACAGAGCGGTGTCAGCAGCTCAGAGCGACGCTGGCTGTATTCCATCTCCAGGCTGTTGTAGCGCTCCTGTTGGGCCCCTGGGGGCCTCTGCTGCTGCTGCAGGGAGTTCAGCTGGGCCACGTAGCCACTCAGGTAGATGTCCAACAGCGCCACCAGCTGCTCACACAGGGCGCTGCGCAGCTCTGAGTCCGCGTGCGGGTACACCGAATGCAGGATGATGCCGTGCTGGCGAGAGATGGCGGTGCGGACGCCACCAACACCACCCGACGCTGGTGGGAGGAAAAGCATGATGCGACATACAAACATTTGGATGGTTTAGCCTTCAGTTTCCTTTACTGTGTGAACAGGGTGGTGGCTGAAGTATAATGACTTGTTTTACTGAGTGTGATCGTCTTAAAGCAGAAACTGTTGTGTAAACAGTATGTTTGCAATAGTTCCAGTCACTCATGTAAAAAGGTTTGGCATAATAAGATCTGAAATATGCTAATTTCCTGAAGTGAAAAGTCATTTTTAGGGCTGCACATGATCACGTTTTCTGCAGACACACTAATCAAACCACACTGTCAGTGTAACAGATGAACATGTGTTACCTGTCCATGGGATGTACTCAGGCTCTGCAGCAGCACTTTCAGAAGCTCTGTACATGGAGGCTTTGGTCTCTCTGTACTGACCTGCAGCCTGAAGCATGTCCTGCACACACACACACACAGATTATTTTACGTTATTAAAGTAGGCTTGTGGCAGCACTCACAGGATAAAACGGTGTTTTTACCTTGATGATGTTGTTGACGGTGAGAACCACCTCAGCCCACTGCACCGAGTCGACCGGGTTCTCCTTCAGACTCCGCTCCTCTTCCTCCAGCAGACAATCGAACACAGAGGAGATCTGAGACACCTGTGAGAGCACAAACAGTCCAACAGTGAACCGACTCACACACCGGAACAATAACCACAACAGGACGTGTTCAGACACAGACCTCTCTGAAGAAGACGTCGGCGGCGGTGAGGCTGGGCGGCACGACAGTGTTGCTCCTCTGCAGCGCTGCGCCGATGGCCCGGTTGACGAGCTCGGCGTGTTTGCCGTGGTGGTTCTTCAGCACCATGGCGGCCTGCAGCTTCTCGGCATGTTCACACAGCAGCAGACGCGTCGCCATGGGAGTCGAACGCACCGTCACCTGGCCGAGTCGGTCCAGAAGACCCACCTGTGAACCACAACAGCACAGGAACGGGTGATTCTGCTTCTCTGCTCTTAAATAAATCCACTGAGGTCATGCAGTATGTTAGTTATACACACGTTTTAGCAGAACATCTCAAAAACCACATTTAATTTTGGGGATTTTGGAGAAACTGAAAAACTTTTTTTTTCATTTTGTGGTGCAGCAGCACCACCATGTGGTCATTTATCAGACGTGTCATATTTTCACTTCTTCACTGAACCGTAAGATGCAAATTAAGTGATTCTCTAGAGTCCTCAGTTAAACACCAGCTGTTCTGTCCCAGAAAGAAAACCTGCCTGTTAGCTCAGAGGGCAGAATTAGCAGTTAGCTTCAGAAATACTTTAAGGGTCACCACAGTGGATCAACCATCTCTATCTATCTCTGTTCTCTGCATCTTCTTCTATCACACCAACCTACTGCACATCCTCTGTCACCGACACAAATAAAAAACTCTACCTGTAAGTGAGACAAATTCGACCAAATTTCACTTCTCATAACTTCACCCGATCAAAGTTCTAATCAACAACAAATAACAAATAAATCCCTGAAAACCACAGCTTTATGCGCTGCATATTGTGTGTGTGTGTGTGTGTGTTTACCTGGAGCAGGAAGTCCATGAAGCAGCCGTGGGCCTTCATCTTGTCTTCCAGCTGGTGGAGGATGATGAGGGAGGTGAGAGGAAAGCCGGTGCTCTCTGCATGAAACAGAGTAAAAAGAGTGAAATAGTAAAAATATGTTTGAATGAACAGTTCAGAGTTTTAATAATGAATAGATGGAATTACATTTTTTAAACAAGCAGGATTTTAAAGATAATTGTATAATTGATTATTTTCTGTAGTGATAAAAACTGTTACATCCAGTGATACTGGGCAAAGGGAAAACATGGATTAGTAAGATCCATGAGTTTATAGCCGGGGACATGAAGCATAAATACATTTACACAATAAACATGTTGTGTGTTGTACGATGTGCGTTAATGTTACTGAACAAAGGAGTTTGTTACCATAGTGATAAAACACTTTTTCCTGGAGCCCTGAAGCAGCTGGATCTCAGCGTGAACTAGTAAAACTCAGTATTTTCTTTTTCTTTTTTATACTGTGATTTATTGACAGTTTCCCCAAATCACCATAAAGATCACAGCCCGACTGTCTCATATAAAGTTATTTTACACTGTAGAAAAATAAAATGTGAAATCAGGATAATAACTCCCTCCCTCCCTCTTTCTGTTCCTCACCATCGGGGACGGACTCGGCCCAGCGGGGGTCGGAGGCTGGGTAGTCGTCCACCAGGTCCAGGTTGATCTGAGTCACCACACTGTCGAGCTCGGCCCCCACCTCTCCGTCCCCGTCGGAGGGGAAGAGCTCGTCTGTGACAGTCTGAGCCCCCACCAGATCATTACTGACGAAGCAGAGAGGATTCTTTTTTATTTAGAGTTTAAAGTTCTCTAACATTAAATCAAGATGATTGTACATATTATTTTAAACACAGATAGTTAAAGATGCTGAAAACTGCACAAAATAGATTTATTTGTACATAGACGATATCTACATCAAATGACTCCATGATATGATGCTGAGAGAAGAAAGTTAGTGACATTTTAACATGTTTCACATTTTAACTGATATTTCACTAAAATAAATCACGTTTGCACAAAAGTGACTAGATTTTGTCTTAATTTCATCACTGGATTAAACCAAAATTAAAAATCTTTGTTATTTAAAAAGCAGGTTTCCTCTGATAACACTGATCTTGTGACAGTATGATAAAAACGTGCAGGATCTGTGACGCACCGACAGAACTGCAGGAACGCCGCCTTCAGGAGTTTGGTTTTATCCTCCTGAGCGACCGGCTCTGCTCTGGACGGAGTCTCCATGGCTGAAACCTTCAACACAGAGTCAAAAGAAATTCATTTTAGATTCACTCACAATCGAATCCACATTTACGTCTATGATTTTGTTTTTCATGTTCTTTTTTTTTTTATAGCTGGATTCTCAATGTGTGAAAAATCTGGTAAGAATAATAAAATAAAAATAATCAGACATCTGCAGATAAAACACAAGGTTTATGAACATTCTGCCCAATCTACTGCCTTTTAATTTGAATTTGAAATGTTTTCCTGTCAATCTACAGACAACAAACTGAAAAATTATTTTACTTTTTTTTTTGCAAATTATTAAAATCTAAAACTTTAACATCAAAGTTACAGATGTTTGGCAGCTTTTGCCCACATGTGGTAAATTAAACTGTGAATTAATGTTCTTCCTGCACTTTGAGGGGCGACTGCAGGATTAGCTGAGTTGCAATTAAGACTTTTTAATGAAATGGCAAATTTAAAAAGATTTTTCATTGTCAAACTGATCAGAAACAGTATTTCCCCAAATTATTTACTTTTATATCACTTTATTTGAGAACATGCCAATGGAATATAACAATAAATCCTGATGATATAAATAATGAAATTAACCAGACCAGGACCCAGATGGATTAAGCTCACATGTACATGACTTTTTAAAATGTCTAAAGTGTTTATTTGTGATATTCTAATGTAAAACAACTGCAAATAAATGTTCCTCTTCGTTTGTCTAAAGCTTTTAAAAACCGTCTAAATTCACCAGGTGCCGTGTTGTATGTTGAGTTTTACCTCGGGGGCCGCAGCCAGCGAGGAGCACAGCGAGTCCTCCATGGTCTCCGGCAGGATGGAGGCGCTCTCTCTGGCCACCACCGCCACCAGACCGCTGTTCTGGGAGAAAAACACCGGCAGGTTGGCGCAGCAGCCTCCTCCACGCACGCCGTCACCTGCACAGAGAGAGAGACGCACAGACATGCAGAGACATTACTAGAACTTTCTAGAAACTAGAACACTGATCTGTCTTGATTTCATTTCGAATAAATTAATTTATTAAACAACAAATTATCTATCTAACTATCAAACAAACAGCAAAACTGGCATCTATTAAAATACTATGGCTTAAAAAAATCCTGCAGCATCCTGGGTTCATTGGACTTTTTCATGTGTACCTGTACCGTTACTGACAGCAACATGTTTTGTATTTGGTTCTATACGTTCCTACGGTCACGCGTCACTGGTGACAATATACGGTCGCAAGAAAAAGTAAGTGAACTGTTTTCAATTTTCTGTAGGAATTTGTCATGAAATATGATCTGATCTTCACCAAAGTCACAAATATCAACAAACACAATATTTCTAAGCTGATAAAACACAAACAGTCCTGATCCTTCATGTTTTAAAGCAGAACATTTAAACCTTTTCAACACCTGCAGGTGGGCTGCCTTGTTGCCTTCCCCGACCTACACTTACGTCATTGTTGTATCACTCTTGATGAAATAAATTCCAATTATACTGTAATATTTCCGACATGAATGTTTCTTATACTCTAGCCAGTGACTCCTTTCTCAGTATTTACTACACACAAAAGTAGAACGACAACCTGGGATGACGGAGAGAGATCCCGAGCTTCCGCGTCTTACCAGGTGAGTTAAAGCTGATTTTCTCATCAGGCAGCGCTGCCCTGCTGGTTCCTGTCGAGCAGGCGTAGACCAGCTCCTCGCTGTAGAGGAAGGCGGTGGACCCGGGGGAAGGAGGCAACACCAGGCGTATGGACTTCAGGGCCTCCTCACTCTGAGGAAACATGGTCAAAAGGAAAGGGGAAGTTCTACTGTCACTCCAATGTAATGATGGTAAACTTTAATTTTCAAAATAATAAAACAAAAATATGCTGCTTGTTTCTAACATTTTTAACAATTATATTATCATTATCAATGAAGTCAATAAAAAAGGTGCAGTCTACATCTGTCTGCGCAACACAGTGTCTGAAAGATTTGTCAATGCTGTGATGCTCACAGAGCTCAGCAGCCTAAGTTAAACCCTCTATGTATCAATAAGTATAAGCAGAAAAACACACTACCTTTTGTAACTTTGGTGAAATTACCCTTTATTCGACACACACAAACTGAGTTTTAATCTCTGCTGGATCAGGATCCAGACTGACCTGGAAGGGAGGGTTGTGCTTGGTGACTTCCACAGTGAACTGGTCAGAGATGGAGGCTCTGTCGTCCTGCAGGGTGACCAGGCAGAAGTAAGCCAGGCAGGGGGAGTCTGACGGGTGCCAGGCTGCAGCCAGAACCACCAGACCGGCTCTAAAAAACCAGAACACTCACTTTACACAGAGACTCTGGTGCAGACTGGTCCGTTCAGTAATACAGACACACACACACAGACAGATGAACACTTACTGGCTGAGCTTCATATCCAGATACGCCACATTCACTCCCTGCTTCATCTCCTCATAGTTGCTCTCTGACCCCTGGGGGGACAGAAATAGAATAAAAAACATTTTTAGCACCGACTCTGAGGATGATACAAACCAGCTGCTCATTTTCTGTGTTTGTGATCACGTGTGTTCGTCTACTGACCCAGATGGTGTCGGCGATGCTCTCAGTCAGAGCCCTGCGGGCGTCCCAGCTGAGGACCTGGTGCTCCCAGCTGTCGTCCACATCCCATTTACTCAAACTGGAGCTGGTCAGTGTGTACAGGTAGCTGGACGCCCCCGCCCACAGCACACTGTGGAGCTGCAGGGAAAAACAAGAGTCAGGATGGAGGTGTTCACTATCTGAGCAAAGGTAAACGGGTCAACTGAGCTGGAAACACTCCCATTAACACTGAAACATAATGAATCTGAACAGAACTAGTTCACTACTAGATTTACTAGTTTCATCATCCTTCACATACAGTAAACATGTTGGAAAAGTAAAAATAAGAGTCAGACAGGTGCAGATAAAAAGCACAGTGATATCTGATGCAAAATATTTAAGTAACCTGTTCAGATGAAAATGGGGAAATACAACAAACCTTTTCCCACAATTTGAAAAGGAAGTGTTACCATCCCAGGACACAGAGGAACAGATTTATAGATGTAGCCTACCTCACATTAGCTTGATGTTGAACCATGTTGGTGCAAAAAAAAAAATCTAATTAATGACAGTTTATGACTCTAAACTGTTTGATTTATATAGAATTCAATACACTGGCCGTCTTGCTCAAAGGGGATCTGTTGGGTTTGAGATGTCTTTTTGTAATTTGGCACTTCACAGCTTTTTTTAAATTAAATGTATAGTTCAGTTCATTTGATAAAACTGTAGAGTGTCATTGTAAATGTTTCATTCAGTGTGTTTCACCAAACCACATAATACAGTAGCAAGAAAAAGGTTTTCTGAATAAATTATTCATGAAATGTGGTCTGATCTGCCCCAAAGTCACAAATAACAACAAACACAATATTTCTGAGCTGATAAAACACAAACAGTCCTGATCCTTCATGTCTTTATTTGTGACTGTGGTGAAGATCAGATCACAATTCATAACCAATTACTGCAGAAAACCAGGAAATTGTAAACTGTTCACTTACTTCTATCTTTGAGGTCTATGAAACAATGTGCTTCCTACCTATTTAGCTAGTATTAAATAAATATGCATATATATATTTATATAGAATATCATCCAAACCTTGTAATCATACAGTGCTGTGAAAGTATTTACCCCCTCCTGATTTTTTTTTCAAAACTTAAATCAAGATAAAACAAATTATAATATTGCACCTCAGTAAATACAAAATGTAAAATGATGATTTCATCATTTCAAATATGTTCTCATGCTTTTGTACCCACTGAGCAATAATAAAAAATGACCCTCAAATCTGACCACAGAATCTCTCTGCTTCACTCACTGTGTCGTTGGCTGGTGGGGACAGGATGCCGAACAGGCTGGAGACGCGGCGTCCGATACCGGACAGCATCCCCTGACCCTGCTGCAGCGCGCGACACAGCAGCTTTCCAGAAGAATCCACAGCTAATCTCAACAGTCGATTCTTTGCTGAGGACAAGACAAAGCTCCCACCCTGAGAGAGGAGACGAACGTCAGGGACAGAAACAGACGTCAGACAACAGGAAAGTTCGATTAACACTGAAGGTGAATAAGCAGCAACATGTATGTGATTTATTGATTCTCTTACTCTGACAGCAACGACAAAGTTGCAGAGATCTCCCAGGTCCACATCTGTCTCTGTGTAGTTCCCCTCCTGAGCCAGGCTGGGCCAGAATCGAGCCGCTCCCTCTGCCGCCACCGCCAGGACGGAGATGGACTGAACCGGGACCATCTCCAGAGGAGCGGCAGACGTCACGGCCACGAGGTCGGCCGTGTAGTTGTACTCACTGCCGGGGAGCTGCAGCTCCTTACACACCGACAGCTGCAGGAAAACACACAGAGGTGAGGAATTGAAAGACTTGAATTATGAATCTGTTTCTTTCACAGCTGCAACTAACAGTTTTCTTTGGGTTAGTAAATTACTTTCTGATTAAGATTAACTAAAAGACAACAGAATGTCACTACCCATCTCTTTCTCTTCCACGACTGATCCAGACATTTCTGATTTCAGATATCACTAACTGATAAAACTGCATGATTAACATAATCACAAATTCTATGTCAGACTGTGTGATTATATAACAGGCTACGATTTAATCAAATAAATATACATGAGTGAACGTGACAACCTATTGCCTATCGTGTGCAGCTTAGTTTTTATCTGTGCTCATTATAAAGAGAAGACCAGTCAGTCTCTGTTTAGGCCGTGGAATGTGAATTGTGCACAGTCACATGATCTTCTGTTTTGCAATGTTGCTTTAGCTCCTGTGTCACTAGATTCAGCCTTTTCAGACACCTTTAGCGACTTATTTTTAAAAGCGACAAATCTAGTGACTTTTTGTTCAGATATTAAAAACTTTCAGTGAAGCAAATAAAAATAAAAAACTAAAATTTGTCATTGATGGACAACTTGATACACCTCAGCTGCTTGTTTCATTAATGGCTCGACTGATGTAAGGTCATTTACGGATCTTTTGGGAGCTGAACTGTACCTTGGCCACAGCAGTCTGGCAGATTTTCCAGATGATCAGTCTCTCTCCACAAACCATCCAGGCCCAGCCGCTCTCATCCACCTTCACCGAGATCTCATCATCAGCTGCAGACACAAAGAGAAACAGAAAATGTTCAACAGGAGACAGTCGATTAACAAACAACTGACGGAGAAAGAAAACAGGAACACAAAACATAAACCACACACAGGTTTTCTTTACCATCAGCCATGGTCAGTGCCTCCATCACTTTAACAGGCAGCGACGAGCCGAAGGTTTGCACATCATAGCTGACTGATTCTGCAGTGGCGTGGTTCTGCACTCGGGTGGGTGTTGACCTGGTGGAAAGTGATTTGAAGTCAGACAAAGTGGACACTACCTAAACCAATCTGATGCTATAGGAGCCCTGAATTCAGAGAATATGTTGTGTTAATTACAAGTATTGGGATCTGTCTTCTATCATTCTTAAGTGTCGTTTACATTTGTGCTACTTTTGTCTTTTGGACTAAAAAACTCGAGAGTCTCAACAAAACTGAAAATAATCTTTATAATTGTATGGTTTGTTGCTGTAAACATAGAAAAATAAAAGCTAAATCTTCACCTCGCCGACAGAGGCGTCCTGCGCGGGGAGAACAGGAGACTGCTGGCCGCTCCGGAGACGCTCTTCCTCCCCGTGGTCCTGCCCTGCTGCCGGCGGCCGGAGCTCGGAGCGGTGCGGGGGCTAAACATACCTGCTGCGGCTCCCCGTACAGCCGAACAACTGTGAAATGTGGTAAAATCTTAATCGTTAACACCGAAACGGAACATCCGCCACATTTAACTTTACTTCTCCAAACAGCGCGGCACAGTCGCTTCAAAAATACGTCATCGTCTAACAAGCACCGCCCATTAAAAAAAACTTTATTACCAAAACGACGAGATCAATTTACACAAATAAAAAACGTATTAGATTAACAGTAACCGCTAAATTAATATTAAGTAACTATTACTACAAATGAATAAATGAGGTACTTTGTTAGTAATGGCAGTTTTTTCACTAAACATTCCGAAATGAAGGACAGAACAAAATTATTTTTGAAAGGTAAGAAATGGCGTAATTTTACTGAAACAAAAACTAACGGAAGTACAAAATTGTTGTGTTGTGGTTCTTTCAACCACAGCAACAGTATACATGGCTGCTATGACTGCTGGCACAATAAGATAAATCATTCTGGAGCTGAGACCTAGAATTTCAAAAACTTGATGGATCCTCAACCTGGCAGACTAAATGTTACCAAAATGAAAAGTTAAACAAAATGTTCTGATTATATCTGTTATTTTGTTAACATCAATGGGCAAACAAACAGTACTGTAGCCTACAGCTTCTTCAGATTATCCCTCCAGCTTTACAGTATAGTTTAGTATATTGATGTTGTTGTGGCTGTACTGCGGGTGCCTTATATTAAGAGGTGTTTCTAATGTTTCACCCCCCCCCCTCATTCGTTTAAATAGGGTGATCAAAAGTGATCTACAAACAAATGCCGGCTAGTGCAATAAAATAAAAGTGCTTGCGTAATGTCCCCCCCCTTTGTGTGCACATAACATAAAATATGTAAGATTCCTGCAGGACCCAGCTTGTTGAAACAGGAAACTGCTGAGACTGTGTGTGTGACAGTCTGATCCAGAGTAAGAAGGTTGTGGGGAGGGTCCACTCTCAGGTAAGTTTGGTTATCATGGTATACATTTTTTTTATGTAGGATGGCAAAAACAAACAGTGTGACAGAGACAATTAATTAAGTAACATTATTATGGTTCCTCCTGTGTCTTGGAAAGCAAACACTCGTCATCATAGCAGAGCTGAACGGGAAACTTTCAGTCACCTCCGCCCGAAACTCAGGTAGGTTACGTCTGATGGTATGACTGTCACAGACACTGAGAACAAAACAATTAGAATACACCACTTGAAAAAGCCCTCTGGAATGGAGGGTGAAACGTAGTCAAGGAACTAAAACAAGTCCAGTTGCCACTGAACACCGTTTTTTGAGATAACCATGACCTGGATGACTGAGAATCTTCACAGATATTTAGAATACACCTTCTTTCAGTGTGAACAAAACCAACATTTACAGTGACAGAACATTGATCAAGATGAAAGGAAAGACTAATATCTAAGCCTATAACAGTGGTTCTCAAACTTTTTCTATCATTCCCCACTTGCCAGGAAGAAATATTTTGTGGGGATTAGGAGCCCCCCGCTATCATGTGTGTGGTTTCTTACACTGGTCAGTTCTGTCTGTGACTTTGTATGATGCCATTAGTGCTTTGTTGTTTACTGATGCAGAACTGCTGCATGTTGCATGCTGCTGTTTTCTCTGCTGACAGTGTTCCAAAAGTTTAATATTTCCAGTCTACACTCTGTTTTTTGGACCCGATTAAGAGACCAGACACAGATGTTCACAGTTTGAAGGACTTTAATTAAATAAAGAGATGATGGGAATGGTGGGTAGATGGGTCGGGTCTTGCAGGGGTCTAGGTGGCCACGGACGGATTACGGATATGATCACTCTTGCTAATTCCAGTCAGAACTCTGGCTGCAGCATTCTGGATTAAATGGAGGCTGTTTAATGAACAGCACTAAGATCTAACAAGACGAGTATGGAGAGAAGTCCGCTGTCGGAAGCTAAGAGAAGATCATTGGTGACTTTAACAAGTGCTGTTTCTGTACTATGATTTAC
>JAUMHL010000001.1:1871194-1894600 GCA_032362345.1 Sandelia bainsii | reverse complement strand
ACCAGCAAATACTAAAGAAAAATGTCAGGACATCTGTCCATGAACTGAATCTCATGATCAAGTGGGTCATGCAGAAACACAACAATCCTAAGCACACAAGTTGTTCTACATAAGAATGGTTAAGGAAGAATAAAGTTAATGTTTTGGATTGGCCAAGTCAAAGTCCTGACCTTAAACCAGTTGAGATGTTGTGGAAGGACCTGAAGCGAGCAGTTCATGCGAGGAAACCCGCCAACATCCCAGAGTTGAAGCTGTTCTGTAAGGAGGATTGGGCTAAAATTCCCCCAAGCCGATGTGCAGGACTGATTAACAGTTACCGGAAATGTTAAGTTGCAGTTATTGCTGCAGAAAGGGGGTCACACCAGATACTGAAATGAAAGGTTCACATACTTTTGCCACTGACAGATATGTAATATTGGATCATTTTCCTCCTTAAATAAATGACCAAGTGAAATATTTTTGTTTCATTTATTTACCTGGGTTCTTTTTATCTACTTTGAGGACTTGTGAAAAAATTTGATGATGTTTCAGTTCATATTTATGCAGAAATGAAGATAATTCTAAAGGGTTCACAAACTTTCAAGCACCACTGTATATCAGCAAATAAAATCATTTTATTCACAGCCTTACGTCTTGCCTTTTGTTTCTTGTTCAGGTTTAACCTCGGCGTTAAGCTCAGCCCCGCCCTCAGCCAACGAACCAGACTCAGTCCTCGGACCATGCTCCGCTGTAGAGATCCTCAAAAGCCAAAGGGGAAAATAATTTTTTTAACAAACTGAATCTTTTCTCCCTCTGCAGTCTCAGCCTCCACTGCCCCGTCAACTTCAGCAGCCTATGAACCAGACTCACTCCCTGTACCAGCTGGAGGAGGAGGAGGTGGGTAACACGGTATCTGCAGAGCATCACAGATTTTCTCTTACTGACAGAAAAACAAAGAAAGGCTCTCACATTAAACCAAATGAAACTTGTCATGATTTATGTCTCTGTTGCCATAATGCACCGTATTCCTGCTCAAGTCGTGAAGCTGCAGCCTTACGTATTAGGTGTGGTACTGTTTGTCAGTTTATTTGTTCATTTTAGTTCCTTTTATTGAAATTCTATTGACCAAATAACTGGCTTCTGATTTGGATTCAGTCTCCAGCACCGCACCATGGCTGCTGACTCCTGTAATTTTCCAGAGGGATTAAACAAGTCTCTAAAACCAAAATTTAAATTAACCACTATATAATTAATAAAGTATTTTGTGCCTATTTTCCAGGTCCTGGTCCAAGTTTTCAAAATCTACCAAGGACAGAGAGTCTCCAAGGGGAGGAAGAGAAGAAGCTGTTCTCTGTTAGGACAAAGTTTATCGACAGAGTTTCTGGTTCTGTTCTTAAAGATTTGCTGGATAATCTTCTAGAAAACAGGGTCATAAACAGCAGGGAAATGGAGTCAATCCAGGTACTGCCCAGGGCAGACAAAGCACGAGAGCTGATCGACACGGTGCAAAGAAAAGGAAATTCAGCCTGTAACATCCTGATCGATACTCTCTGTGAGTTAGATCCTTTTGTTTCTCAAACTCTGCAGCTCAAGTAAAACAAAAATAACAAAGTGATGAAATCAGACTCTTTTATACACATATTCACTGTTAATACATCATGAGAAGTCATACATTGAAATGCCTATATGTAAATTTTCACTCTGAAATACTGTTTTACATAAAATATGTGATCAAACTAGAGAAATTGTACATATACAGAAAAACGTGTATTGTGATACTTTAGCCAGCTACTGCATCACTTGTTTATTGCATATTGTACGTATTATGGTAGAAAATAGTTTGTGTGTGTAATTTACAGTGACATTCAGGTAATACATTTGAGTATTAAATTGCAAGTTTTGTTCTGGGATCTGCACATTGAATACAGTATGTTGTATTAATACAAAATTATATTTTATATTTAATATAGTTTTATATTTTATTTTATATAAAATTGACATTGTATTTTAAGCTGGTTTGGTCTTTTTGAAAGTACTTTTCACTTTTTGCATTTTTCAAATTTAACATTAAACACTGTGACGTGTCGAGATTTTCTTTTGTTTTTTAATATCTGTGCCCGATCATGTTTAGTGTCGTCTTATACTACACATGTTTTACTGCAAACAAACTGTAAAGTGGTGCTGTTACTTCTTCTGATGGAATAAACTGAGCTACTCGAGCAGTTTGAAAGTTTTAAGTTTTAATTTAGCCAGAATACAAAGGTTATTTGTTTCTATTTATTCCATACAATTGAGCAGGCTTTATTGTACATTTTAATCGACTCCATTTGTTTGGCAGTTTTAGTTATTAGTTACTTTTCAAATGTAGATTACATAATACATAATCAACTAATAAATGATGATATATTAAAAATTAACTACATGGCAGCACAAATCGGTTCAACATGAATATTTTATCCTTTAAAAACTTTAGGTGTGATCCAAACATTTACTTTTTTATTGTTACTAAGGTAAAGGCCAATTTCTGAATAGAACTAATGAAATTAATATTTTTGAAGTGGTTCTCTCCTTAAACTTGTACTGGATTAGTCAAAACTTAAAAAGTGCATTTTTACTGAATGTACAATTTGGATCATGTACTTACTAGGATACTTCAGCTTAAGTACACATATAGTAGACTACTTTTAGGCACGTACTTGCATGATTTCTTGAGTATGAGTATTTGGGTTTGTGTCCTTCTTCCACCTCTGAGGTAACACGATAATGTCTTTAAATACATTAAGACTGGTCCAGTCCCTGCAGCAAGTGCACTATACATAATTAACAGTAGGCGGCGATAATGAAGAAAATTTACCTGGTTTGGTGAAACCAGGCGAAATCCCTTCAAATAAACTTCCATTTTAAAATGTACTTTTTATTTAGTGAGAGTTTGCTATTTCTACACCGTGAAATAAGACTACATCTAATTATTTGGATAACTTATTATCAAATGTATTTGTTTATGAAAAACTTTATTTATCGGATATTTAAATCGAGCTCAGGTGTTTTTCATGATGTTTTAGATCTGGGTCTGTTTCAAACGTAAGTAATCGATCATCGATATCTTTTCCTGGAGTAACGCTGAGCCAGACAGAAGCAGCGGATCACCGATACCCCTCAAAGATGATAGCAGCGAGCTAACGGCTAACTGAGCTGGATCTGATGGAGGCAGAGCAGAGCAGGGGGCGGGCGGCTACGATGCAGCTGCAACGGCAGGCAGCGGCGTAACGTTAGTGTCAGCCGGATACTGAGTTACATTAAAGCCTCACCACGAACCGAGGACGGAGAAGAACAGCACGATATGCAGTGAGTATTTATTTTCTAACTGTGAAGCTAATGTTACGGAACTTAAACGGTCCCGCTAAAAGTTGGGAGCCGTCAGGCCCGCTGCTGCTAGTTAGCCGCTTAGCTCAGTGCAGGCGTCCTCCTCTAACGTGGAAACCTGGCAGCTATAAACTGGATTATTCCACAGCTTCAGTTGTTTCAGACTGAGATATTGATAACCGCTGTATTTAGAGAACCAGTCGGGACTTTTGGTTGTTTCTGTGCCTCAGTAAACTCGTTAGCTCGCTGCTTTGCTAGGTAATTAGCCACGGGGAGGATGCTCTGACCAGGACGGTTTATATTGTCATGGAAATGATTCATCGGATTTTTATCACTTGAGAACAAATGCACCGTCTTTTGAATCAGATTTTTTTTTACACCTGACGCTTTAGATACTGTTTGTAACTGACGTGCTGAAAGGAAAAGTGACGTGCAGGTGTCTCCTCTGTGACACTGTGGGTTTTTGGTTCTCAGGTCATGAAGCGGGTTCGCACTGAGCAGATCCAGTATGCTGTGGCTCAGTACCTGAAGAGGAGGCAGTATGTGGACACTGATGGCTCCCTGAAAGGAGCCAAACTCTTCCAGTCAGCCGAGGAGATGGCTGCCAGCCTCACAGGTGAGTCAAGATAAAAATGATGCTACTGCAGTGCTGAGAGAGGGAAGTACTGAGCATTTCACTTTTACCACAGCAACAGTACTCTTTAATTTTACACACTGAATACATGATCTGTCCGCTACTTTTGCTTTAATTGATTGGCATGGTTCTACTTTTAGCACCATTGCAGCTTTTACCAGTAAAATATTAGCCTGTATCCCAGAGAGATGTGGTAAAGACAGTTTGAGTTGAAAGGCACAGATACAGCAGATGTCCTAACATGTTTTATGTTAAATGTTATAATGTGTAGAAATAGATAGAAAAGCTGAAACACATCAACAAATCACTGAAGAGACTGTTCAGGTACCAAAAGATATGTTTGTTCCATGTGCAAGAACAACTTCTAGCAGAACAATAAAGGCAATAAAGTCCTCTTTCAAGCACTTAGCTACCAAGTGCAACAATGTTTGTTAAAAATCTGGCATATTTTATTTAAAACAAGCGTTGGATAACCTGCCATGGATAAAGAATGACTCCTCTTATAACCCTCAGAACTCGCCTGAGAGTCATCACATGTTTAAGTTTCTGTCAGTGTCAAAGCAGTTCACTGATGGTTGTCTCTACATTCATGGCTACACTGTAAACAGGGACTGGCTGAATCAAATTTGTTTTTTATTTTTCAAAATATAAATCAGTATAGACTAATAAAAACATGGCATAACTCACTGAATCCATGTTAACATTATGATATTACATTTGTTTATATAGGTTATCCAGACGATTTTGTTGGTATACCAACATAGCTGTTTTATTACTGTCACTCAAATGTTCCTTTCTTTCTTTCTTTCTTTCTGTCTGTCTTTCTGTCTTTCTCTGAGCAGTGCAGACAGAGTCGGGCTGTGCCAACATTGTCTCTGCTGCTCCCTGTCAGTCTGACCCACAGCAGTATGAGACGCAGTTCTCCAGGCTGCGCTCCTTTCTGTCAGGTACGGTGTCCACATTCCTGCTGCACAGTCACTGCATTGTCAGTAGTCACCCGTTATAAGGTCTTAATGATTTATTTGTTTTGAAATGACTCATCCCTCACATCATATGTTAATTATTTCTAGATATCTTTGTGGTTGTGTTTTTAGATCTTAATACTTTTTATTTGTCATAAATTAGAAACAGAAATCTCATGGGCGAAGGAAGTCAGCAGCATCTTGTATCCGCTCTTCGTCTACCTCTACCTGGACATGGTGCGGTGCGGCCTGAAGGGGGCAGTAGACGGTTTTTACAGTCGTTTCCACGGCGCCTTTCTTCAGGACAGCGAGCAGCGGGCCATCGTAGAGCAGCTCCGTCATGTCCTCACCGCTCAGGACGTTTTGGTCAATCCCAAGCTGAGCGCTTTCCTGCAGCACAAGTATGTGGTTCACCTGACGGAGCCGGCCTACAGCTACCTGCTGCGCTACCTGCAGAGCGAGGACAACGGCACCCTCTGCAGGGCCCTCAGCACGCACCTGCAGGTGGAGGTCACCGCCTCCAGGCGTACAGACTATCAGCTATATGGAGCTGCTGTTGGGGCGACCACTGCCCCAAACTCCACCTCCTCCTGGGCAGGAGTGGACGGAGTGGAGGGTGGGGAGGGGGTGGAGGTCCCTGCTGGGATCCCACAGAACCAGGCAGCTCTGGAGGCTCTGCAGGATTGCATCAAGAAGGTCCGCGAGGGCCCCCCGTCACTCACTACTGTGTGTTTTTACGCCTTCCACCACACGGAGCAGATGCTGAACACCGCCGAGGTGTCGGCTGACAGCCGGCTGCTGGCTGCCGGCTTCGACAGCTCCACGGTGAAGCTGTGGAGTCTCCGAGCCAGAAAACTGAAGGCCAGACCACATCAGGCGGACGTGTCGCACATCCACCTGGCATGTGACGTACTGGAGGAGGAGGTGAGTCGTTACAAGGGTTAAATATGATCTTGTTTCTTTCAGGTTGTTCAGAAGCTTTGAGTAATCATGATTATTATTTCTTTATCTGTCTTAGTTAATCTTTTGGTCTAAAAATGGTCGCTGTAATTTATATTTTAATACACAGTCAGTTACATTAAAAACACACATGTAGAAGCTTATAGTGCGATACGATGTGAATCAACACAGAGCACTTCTAGTCTGATTATTCACTAATCAAGTAAAACTAAAACCTTTTCACACATTTTTCTTACTAGTTCCATACAAGTGTTTTCTGCGTGTTTCTGGTTTATAGTACGGTACACTTAATGCAGCTGACTCATAAAATTAAGAACGCTCAAGATGAACAAAAACAAAAAGTTTTTGTGCAATATGTCAAACTGTGTGTTAATGAGCAGCAGAAAGCTTCTATATTATAAAGTAGTGTTATAAAGTAATCAAAAATATTTTTCTTCATACCTGTTTACCACATGGAAAAATTTTAATCTAATGGGGATATTGAGCAGCACTTGCATGGAAAAAAAAAAAAAAACTCACTCACCAGTCATGGGGTCACAGTTTGGCTCAAATGTTTTTGCTGTTTCTTTTAAGGAAAACCTTCTATCATATGTTTGTTTTGCTTTTGGATGGTCGATTGCACAAAAGTAAACTACAGTATGATTATCTATATTATTATTTACTTGAGAAAACGCCTGGATCAGTTGATGATGAATATAGAGTAACTGTTATGGTCATTTCAGCCAAATAAATAAAAATTCTAATTAATTAAATTAACTTGGTTTGACCATCAAGCACATGAACAGAATTCATGTGTTTTTTCTTTTATTCACACGTGTGTAGTATCTGTTGTATCCATCAGTGTTGGCATCTCACAGTCGAGTATAAATAAATGTTGTCATAGGATGTCATAATACCAAAAATTTAGTTGTTTGTATGAACACCACTGAAATTCCAGTTTCAATACCTTGACGTAAAATAAACCAATGTAATTTTTATTCCAGCAGCAACAGTGGGATGCAGACTGTTTTTTATTGTTCTGTAGCATCTCTGCTGCTGATTTTGTGTTGTGACGTCTCTTGTACCAAGATCTGGGTGAATGGAGAGATGAGAAAGAAAAATGACATGAAGAAAAATATTGTAATCAAGCAGCTTTTGGGAGAAATGTGTCATTTTACTGTTGTTGTAAACGTCTTGGTTAAATTTGTGCATGTGTGGCAGTTTAGAGCTGCAGCTAAACTAAACCAAAAAGTCAATGTTGAACCACTAACGTAAAGGTCGGATTTTACTAAATCAGAATTCTACGGTAACGACTGTAATGTGAAATTATTTCGGTTTCTCCTCAGGTGGACGAGGAAGACGGCTCCGGCAGTGAGATAAAGACGCTGCGAGGTCACAGCGGTCCCGTGTTTCGCACCTCCTTCCTGACGGACAGCTCCGGGATGCTCTCCTGCTCCGAGGACACGACCATCCGCTACTGGGACCTGGGCAGCTTCACCAACACAGCGCTCTATCAAGGCCACGCCTACCCAGTGTGGGACGTGGATGTCAGCCCCTGCAGCTTATACTTCGCCAGCGGCTCCCACGACCGCACCGCCCGACTGTGGACGTTTTCTCGGACCTACCCGCTACGGCTCTATGCCGGGCATCTCGCCGATGTCGACTGTGTCAAGTTCCACCCCAACTCCAACTACCTGGCCACCGGTTCCACAGACAAGACGGTGCGGCTGTGGGGAACCCAGCAGGGGGCATCTGTTCGCCTCTTCACTGGCCACCGCGGCCCGGTGCTGTCGCTCGCTTTTTCACCTAACGGGAAGTACTTGGCGTCTGCCGGCGAGGACCAGAGGGTGAAGCTGTGGGATTTAGCATCAGGAACTCTGTTCAAAGACCTGCGGGGACACACAGACAGCGTCACCAGCCTGTCCTTCAGCCCGGACAGCAGCCTGGTGGCGTCGTCTTCTATGGACAACTCAGTCCGGGTGTGGGACATCCGCAACTCCCACAGCGGGACGCCAGCTGACGGCTCTTCCAGCGAACTGGTGGGGCTGTACACTGGAAACACCAGCAACGTGCTGAACGTCCAGTTCATGGCCTGCAACCTGCTGCTGGTAACGGGAACAGCGCAGGAGAAAACAGAACAGTAGCCGCAGCCGCCTGGTTTCTGTCTTTATGTTGTTCAGATGTTTGTTCGAAGATGTTCAAATGTCCCCACCTGCCACGGATTCAGACTTTTTTTTTTTTTCTCGTTAGAGCTTGGCATAGAAAATAAGCAAAGTTAAAAGTATATATTTTATAAACCAGTGGGGCCAATTCTTCAAAGGCTGGGTGATATCTTCACCTACAGACACGTTATCATTTGGTATTTTGTGAAAGCATCGTCGATAGATGCCAGTATTTAAAATCCTCTGTTTCTGTGGAAGTTTAAGCTCTGAGTGCCTTTATGGTTGAAATCTGCTGTCACAGGTATTGTTTTTGACAAAAGGGACATTTAAAATGGTGACGACTGAAATATAAATATTGTTCCTGTTTATTAAAAAATTGAATCGGTTTCAGCAAAACAGAAGCTGAAAGTGTTTGAGAGAAAACCAGCTGGTTGTTGAAGTTTGTCCAACATCAGTATGTGGAAATGTAAATGTGATTGGAAACAGATGAGTATTATGGAATAAAGTGGATCCTGGTGTACAGAATATTAGGAGTACTTTCTGCAGTATTTTGTTGAGTTGCACCTCATGTACAACAATTTACAGTCTATTTTTAGAATCATCATGTTTTAGCAAGAGGCAAATGAGAGGATGGATGTTTCCAGTCAGTGCAGACGTACAGTAGGTCCAAAATCACAGAAGGAAACTGAGAACTTGAGTACTGAGATCCACCAGAAAGCAGCACGTACTCATTAAACACACAGTACATGAAGCATGATGACGTGGTTACAGCTTGTTCTACCATCCGCACTGTTAACCGACTGCAGACGCTGCTTCATCTCTTTTGTGGAGTTTTTTATACTCTGCTGTAGGACAGTTGGTATAAAAATAGATGGTGCAGCAGCCAGTGTGACGGTGAAGCTGTATTCACAAAACACCTTAAGGCTAAAACTAGCTTTAAAGTAGGAGACTTAGTAGAAAGTCGTAGAAATAAGGGTCATGTTGGTGCCAACTTGAGGACTCGTAAGTGTGCTAAAAGTATCTCAGTCTGAAGTCACTACTTTAGGGTATTTTTAGGGGTTTTTTCAGGGTAATATAATACATAACTTTAACATTTATGTGGTGGCAAGTTAATGAAGATCCTGTCAAAAATAATCCAGTGACACAACTCTGCACTTCTACGACTCTGGAAACATGAACTACAACCACAATAAGCTCCACCTCCACCAGCTGCAGTATTAGTGATGTTCCATTAATGTTCGAATCATTACAGTCTAATAATATGGATAACTGCGGAATGAGTACTTTTACAATGGTACTTAAAGTACATTTAGCTGAGAATACTGAATACAGAGCTTTTGCTTATGTGTCATAAATTAAAAAATGTATATTTAAAAAATAATGTGCACCAAAACATTCTGATTTAAAGATTTAAATAATCACCTATCATGCAGAAATGTTGAGTGTTTCACAGTTACAGCTCCACAGATTTGACAGTTTGTCTTAAAGAACAGTGATGTCACATGTGAGACTTTGATTTGAACAAAGTGAGGTATGTAAAGGTGTTAGTTGTCAGTTATGGGTAAATGTGATGGACATTTCTCACTATTTTCCTACAAACTATCAATAAATTGGTCAAGAAAATAATCATAAGCCATCAGCAGCTCATGTAGAGTATAAAACTGTTAAAGTTAGGGGCCATTTCTCTCATTTAGTTACTTAAACTTTTATTTTCCTGATTGTACTTATATACATTTACTTAATATTTTTAATGCAGGACTTTTACTTGTACTGGAGTATTTTACAGTGTGGTACTGGTACTTTTCTGAATACTTCTTTCACCACTGTCAAACCATCAGGAATGAAGTCCTGCTGTTTCCTCTGGGCCAAACAAAGAGAGTGATAAGAGACAAGAGAGAGAGTCAGCAGGGGCGAGGTTCAGCACCATGGGAGGACAAACCAGTTTCTGTTGGGAGGGCGTGTTCGTTCCAGCCCTACAGACCTGACAGACCTGTCCCTGCATCAAACACGCAGCAGACGACTCAGTCCATCACACCTCGCGTCTCCTTCTCCTGCGCTCGCCGAGGCTCCTGAAGTCCTGAAGAATAAGATGCCCATCCAGTCCAGTCTGTCCAGCAGCGGCTCCGGTTCGATCGAGGCCGAGAGCACGCAGTCTGACGGGAAGACGTTTGAGCAGCTGAGGAATGAGTGTCTGCGGAAGGGGGTCCTGTTTGAGGATCCGGACTTCCCTGCTACAGGCTCTTCACTCTTCTTCAGCCAGAATGTTCCTGTCAATATTGAATGGAAGAGACCAAAGGTATGTGGACACAGAACATGTTGGGTTCTAGCATTAGTGGGGGCTCGCTGATGCTGTGACGAAAGGAGCATCAAGAGAAGTGCTAAAAAAAAGGGTCCAAATGTCTCAAAGTGTGTCATCTTAACACCATAAATAGTCTTGAAATCAGTTAAAATCAACTATTTATGTCATAAGATTTAGATTTTAGAAGGTAAATGAATGAAATCATCTGACGAGAGGTTCTGTGAATCGTGTCGTCAGTTTCATGATGGGTCAACATTTGTTTTCATATTCTCATTGTTTTCAGTGATAAATCTGGTCACACGCGTTGTTTAGTTTTGTCTTAAAAAGTCCTGAACAGCTGTCTGAGGCTGGTGACTGAGACGTCCTGACAGCATCAATAAACAGAGAATCAGGAGTACAAAATAAAAATAAACTGAAATTTAGTTTTAAGTTGGTTTTATTGCCTTTAAGAAATAAAAACAATACCGTATTTTTTCAGCTGTAGTTGCAAAACCAGTTTTGCGAGGTAAACTGTGTAAATAGAAGCGAGTGCAGGGTAAGTTTCCTGTGTCTGAGCTCCGTGTGTGGACTTTATCCTCACATGCTTCAGTGTTGTCTGCAGCTGCTCTGAAGTCAGGCCCAGACGTTTAGTTAGGTTGGACTGAGCTGATCAGTTTCCGATTTTTGGGTTAGGGTTATTTGTTGATGCTTTTTTTTAATGCAATCTTTAAATCTTTGTGATGTTTTTGCTTGTTTTCAGTCTCTTATGCAACTTATAATGAGGTTGCTGTTTTTTAAGCTAATTTCCAGCATCTTTACCTGTCACCATACATGCAGAGTAAACTGGTCACATCTCACCACTCGTTAAAATTACTACACATTTCTGTGTTGGGCGTTCCTTCCCTGTGAATGCTTCAGCTGCCTGTCTGTGGTGTGGAGTGTATTTTGTGCTCCAGTGACTTGGATTTCGGGCTGATTAATATGCCTGGAATGTGAACACACCTATTTAAGGCACCAGTGGCACCTCTCACCTGTCGTTTACTAATTTTTGAAAAAATAAACCTACCTGTTTCTTATCCTGTTTGGCTACAGGAGCTCTGCAGTGACCCAAAGTTCATCGTTGGCGGTGCAGACAGGACAGACATTTGCCAGGGACAGCTCGGTAGGTGCTCACATTATCTGTGTGAGTTATTTTGTGGCTTTTATCTGCATGTTGTTTATAAATGTATCCACCATGCACCTGTTCGTCACTGCAGGGGACTGCTGGCTTCTGGCAGCCATCGCATCCCTGACGCTCAGACCAGAACTTATGGCCCGAGTCATACCCCAAGACCAGGAGTTTGACAGCAGATACGCCGGCATCTTTCACTTCCAGGTATAATGTTGCCAAAGTGGAGAACGGTTATGTGCTGACATGTTTCACTTTGAGCCTCATTCTGAGTTTCTCGTGTTTTTTGCCTTTTCAGACATTTAGGTTGTGTTAGGATAAAATAAAACTCAACCTTACAAAAGGCACAGATAAAGCATTACATTAATGCAGAATGACTCAACTCCATTCATTGGGTCTATGCAGTTATCCTTTGTAGACTTGATTTTGGAAGGCACGAAAAATGAATAATAAAAAGGGAAACGAAGGTCAAGAACTTTAGATTTATGCAGAGGGCCTGCATGTCACTAGAAAAATGAAAAAGAATAATTCATGTTTTACAGATCACAGTTTTATGCTGCTTTCACATTGTGTTGTTTAATCCATAATTATGTGAATTGGAATGAGGTTTAGTGCTAAATAGGTTTTCACGAGTCAAGTCAACTCAAGTTTATTTCTATATCACATCTGAAAAACAACCTCAGTTGACCAAAGTGCTTTGGTGCTTTTGGTGAGATTTAAACTGATTCATGGTCTGAGCTGTTTGGATTTTAAAAGGCAGGCTGTTCCAGAGTTTAGGGGGCACCACTGAGAAGGCTCTATCACCTCTAGTTTTTAGTCTGGATCTGGGGGTGTCCAAGAGCAACTGACCAGTGGATCTAAAAGCCCTAGTTGGATTATGAAAGTGAAGCAGATCAGACAGGCAATTCGGTGCCAAACCATTAAGACTTGTATTCACATACAATTTATCCAATGACGTGGTGCAATATATAAAATGAGAAGGATAAAAGTATCACAAAAATATCATACAACA
The DNA here is from genome assembly GCA_032362345.1 of Sandelia bainsii. Taxonomy (NCBI): domain Eukaryota; kingdom Metazoa; phylum Chordata; class Actinopteri; order Anabantiformes; family Anabantidae; genus Sandelia; species Sandelia bainsii. The sequence continues at coordinate 1,882,103 of JAUMHL010000001.1, read as the reverse complement.
AGATGATATGAAATTACCCTTAAAGTGAATAGGGTTCAACCTCTGGGGAGCATAGCATGTTATCAATGAATTTAATTCCTACTACAACTGAGTAGTAAATAAAATCTGATAAGCTTCTCTTCACCTTTAAAAAAAAATATTTTTTTAATTTGTATCAATATTAAGGTTTTACGAGAAGTATTTTTGAGAGCATTAGTATTTGATCTTCAGGTGTCGCAACAGGTAAAAATAAAACAAAATAACAAGTTAATGAAATGTCAACGTATCAATATCTCATTACAAACTTCCCAAATCTGATGCACTGTATGTTGCAGGTTACAAATAATGAGCTGTAGGCAGTGGATCAACAAAGTGTTTTGTGACACGTTCTCTGTTTGTGCCTCAGTTTTGGCAGCACAACAAATGGCTGGACGTAGTGGTGGACGACAGGCTGCCGTCAGTGAGAAGTAAGCTCATCATGCTTCACTCTGCCTCCAGCAACGAGTTCTGGAGCGCCCTGATGGAGAAAGCCTACGCCAAGTAAGAACATTTTTCATTCTTTTTACACTTGACGTCCGATCATCCTCCACAGTATCTTTGTTTCCTCCAAATCTGCTGTGATGTCACATGTAATTTTATTACTTAGTGTACATGTAGCTCGGCTACAGCAGCTGCTCATTACACCGATATTAACATTTTGGACAGAATACCCTGAAAAATTTGCTTTTCTTAGCTCTTTATTCATAGTAAAACTCAATAAAATTACCATTAAAATGAATAGGGTTCAGCCTCTGGAGAGCATAACATGTTGTCAAAGAATTAGAAGGAATTAGAGTTTGATCCTGTCCTGGAGAGTGTCCTGGAGGATGAATGATATGTCAGTAACTATCAGTCAAATTAAAACAGGGTTCTGTGCTGGCATTCCTGTTCCCCAGAGGATGAACCCTACTGACTTGGATACCTGGCTGAATTTTCCTGTCGTGCCACTAGTACTTCAAATGTGTGTAACATGGACATGTGAGAAATATCTCAGCAGCTGTTAGATAAACTGGCACAGAGGTGACTAGGGCTGATTAGAATGACTGTAGAGTCTACAGTGTAGACTCTGTCCCGTCTATTGGATGTTTTGGTCTGAGAATGGTACTAGAGGAAGGATCAGGGGGTCACCAAAAGGATCAGCAGTTCTCCCTTAGACAGGTTCAAATAAATCTTTAACATGGCCTAAATCCATGATAATCACTGTGCTTTTTATTTAAGACTGAACGGCAGCTACGAGGCCCTGAAGGGCGGCAGCACAATGGAGGCCATGGAGGATTTTACCGGCGGTGTCGGGGAAACATACGAAACTAAGAGTTCTTCAGACAACCTGTTCACCATCATGAAGAAAGCTCTGGACCGAGGCTCCTTGATGGGATGTTCTATTGATGTAAAGACTCAGCCCCATGTTAATTATTGTTCCTTCTACTATTTCAGCCGAGCTCTTCAGTTTTAAACCTCTCTGTTGTTTTATTTGTCTTTTACCAGATTACCAGCTCCGCAGAGTCTGAGGCCAAGACGACCACTGGCCTAGTGAAAGGGCATGCGTACTCCATCACAGGCATGGATGAGGTGAGACTCGCATCCTGACAGCTCACATCTGGTTTTATATTGGAGCAAGAGGGTGTTTTTTAATTGGGGCTCCTTTGTTGTGTTTTTTGCTTTTTTATGCCAAATATTTTCAGTGTGCGACGGGTCTGCACTGCAGGCGGGCCAGTTTAGCACCTGGACTCTTTTACTATTGAGCCACACTGTTGTAATACGTGCAGTTTGGCTTTGTCTTACCGAAACAAGCAAGATCATCCCAGAAAAAGACGCCGTCTGGATGGCAGCATGCGTTGCTCCAAAACCTGATTCAAATTTTTTTTTGAAATTTTGACTCATTGGTACAGTTTTCCTCTTCTCTTTAGTCCATCTTAAATGATTTTAGGCCCAGAGAAAGTGGCTCTGTTTCTCGATCTTGTTTATAGTGTATAGGTTTTTTGTTAAATGGTGGTGTTTTAACTTGCATTTGTGGATGCAGCCTTGAACTATGTTCACTGACAGTGTTTTTCTGAGGCGTTCCTTTCCTCTACAAATTGAGGTCTGTTTTGAATGCCGTGACACCGGTATTGTTTTCTGCATCATAAGTATTTTTCTGATTTTCAGGTGAATTTCAGAGGTCAGAAGGTCCAGCTGATCCGAATCAGAAACCCTTGGGGTCAGGTTGAGTGGAACGGCCCCTGGAGTGACGAGTAAGAATAATGAAAATGACACAACTGTTCAAAGTATAATATAGTGTGTAGTACGGTTATAGTAAGTAGGAGGGGAGGTACTTTGATCTTTTCCTTAAGTAAAGTAATACCACAATACCACAATGTAGAAATACTCACAAGTAAAATCCTGCATTCAAATATACATAACATAATATACTTAATATTATTGTAATCGAATAATTATTAATGACTTTAACATATTCCTCCCTTTACCACGGCAGCTAGTAAAGCCGGGGTAATTGGAGTAATGCTTATATTTTTATATAAAATCTATAATAATACAATGTTAACTTGTTCTCAAAGTAACTACATTTTTGAAATAACTAGTGGATTAAAATGTGCAGTATTTTTTTCTGAAATGTGAGTCGAATTATAAAGTAGCATTAAACAGAAATGCTCAAGTACAGTACAAGTACCTTAAAATTACAGTACTTACTGATGTAACCTTCCACCACTACTCCATACCCATGGATTTTATGTTTCTTATAAACCCAAACTGAATATTCTATATTTAATATTTTTCCTGTGGGTTCAGAAAATGTCTTAAGATGTAATTTACAGATGTAAGGTGAAATGAAAGTAAAATAAAAAATGGTGGAACTGAAAAGAAGTAATGCTTGTTGGAGCTTCTCTGTGACAGTTTTGTCGTCTGTCTGTTTCAGTTCCAGAGAGTGGAATTATATCGACCAAGCAGAAAAAACCCGCCTGCAGGAGATTGCAGCAGATGACGGTGAATTCTGGTGAGTCAGCGTGATGAATTCAGAAATCTAACTGTAGGGTACAGGACGTTGTGACAGCTTTAAGGTTGAACGTTAAATATGTTGTACATATGAAGGGATGTAGTGGAATAAGTTACCTGAAAAAGGGTCCAAAATGTCTCACACAAACTTTTCATGTCAGGACTTTTAAACACCTTATGCTTTACATTTAAGTCTGCACCGTAAAACAACATGGAGTAATTTAGTGGAATCAACAAGACTTTTCTTGCTAACTTAACAGAAATATATATGTTTTGTTAATTGAAAGTTAATTCAACTTAATCTGTTTAGTTTTAATTTTCAGACCACTTTACATTATGTATTAGAATTTGAGCTGACCGTAATGGTGTTTGTGACTCCAGGATGGAGTTTGGGGACTTCAGGAAGAACTATGACAAGGTGGAGATCTGCAACCTGACCGCTGACGCTCTGACTGATGACACAAAGTACCAATGGGAAGTCAATACTTTTGAGGGAAACTGGATCCGGGGCTCCACTGCCGGAGGCTGCAGGAACTACATTGGTGAGACGCCAGAATGGATCATTCAGCAGCCATCATTTATTTATTTATCTACTGTATTTTTTTAAGTTTGATTTGTTGCCTTCTGGCATTAGATGTACTTCTGCTGGTGTAAATATCTCAAATCGCCTTCTAACGCTTTGCATCTTCTCACAGACACATTCTGGACAAACCCCCAGTTCAAGCTGGAGCTGAAGGACTCTGACGACGACGACAACTTGTGCAGCGTGGTGATCGCTCTGATGCAGAAGAACAGGCGAAAGCTGAGGAAGGAAGGCCTGGACCTGGAGACCGTCGGCTTCGCAGTTTATGAGGTCAGAAATCTGACAAACACAGACTGCTGTCACCTGCTGGTATAGAAAGTTATTTTTTGTGCCACTTTTTGACCCAGACAAAGGCGACACGAGGCAACACAACAGTCGGTCTGGACGCCTCTAATTCCTTAATCTTTATAAAGCAATTTTCAGTAAAGTTTGAAATCTAATTTTTATTCTTACTTTGTGCACATTCATTTGAAGTATTTTTTTATTCATTTGTCAAGTCATGTCATGACTTCTTGTGTTTCCAAGTTTCTTATTATTTCCAGACTTACATGAAAATATACATTTTTTATGTGGTGTCAAACTTCTGAACCCTACAGCATATGTTACCTATATATCTCTGTTTTCCTTTAAAATATATTAACAGTGATTACGAATCATAAGTAATAGTATTTATAATAAAAAAGATGAGTTTACCTTTATAATTATGTAGTAAGTTGACCTTTATCTCCAGAAGTGTCATTGAGATCAACCATGATGTACAAGATGGTATCATCAGCATAAAATGGGATATTACACTGTCAATATAACTATAAATTATGTTAATAAATAAAATAAGTCATTAGCCAACTTTATAGAAGCCATTTACAACAACTGTTTGAACCAGCTGTAAATAATTTAATCAAAATAAATAAATTTTCTATGTGTTTGGACACTTGCTTACATGCTTAACAAACAGAGCCCCAACAACAAAAGCCTTGGACCACAAAGAGTTTGGTTTAGCATTTCTGTGGTCCACTGAAAATATCTATAAACTGAACTTTAAATGTGTTAAGTATCATCTCCAAAAATACAAATTAAAAATAATATTCAGTCCTGCACGTTGATAAACCAGCACCACCTCATTTTATCTGATATCTTCTCTATTGCTGTCTGTGCAGGCTCCAGATGAGGAGGACCACGTGTCGAAGGATTTCTTCCGCTACCATGCGTCTAAGGCTCGCAGCAGGACCTACATCAACATGCGAGAAGTGTCCGAGCGCTTCACGCTGCCTCCTGGGAATTACCTGCTGGTGCCCACCACCTTCCAGCCTCACCAAGAGGCCGACTTCCTCATCCGCATCTTCTCTGAGAAGAAGGCCGAAGCTCTGTGAGTGTTCGTGTCAAAAATCTCTAAGTCTTGGTAGAAAAACAAAAAACATCTGCAATCACTTATGTTTTTTTAATTTAATGGCAATTTGTGGTTTTGCAGGGAGATGGGGAGCAATGTCGTTGCTGACCTCCCAGCTGTAAGTACATGACCCAGCATAGATAAATAATCAGTCACACATTCAGCCGATTAACCAGTGAAGTCTGTTTGTACTGACGCTGCGTTGTTTCCACCAGCCGCCCATGCCGAACCCTCCAGAGGCGGAAACAAGCGAGGAGAAGGGCCTGAGGAAGCTGTTTGAACAACTGGCCGGTGATGTAAGGAAACAGCCGCTTCATCTTCAGATCAGTCCACAGGCCGACAGTGTCTCATTTATTAAGTGCACTGGTCTCTCTAACTTCACACAATTAAACTAGAGCTGGTAATATTATGATAAAAAGCTCAGGTTGTTCCCACTTCTGTAGTTATTGTGGTAATTGTTGTATTTAGCAGTTGTATGTATGAATTTAATGTTTTCTTTTCAACCCTGACACGTGCAGGATCAGGCCATTTCTGTCAGAGAGCTCCAGCAGCTGCTCAACGGCGTCCTCAGCAGACGTAAGTGAACAATATGTTTTTTTATTAGTTTCTACTATTTTCTTTTCTTTGTTTTGAATTTGGATGATGTAAAATCTATTTTTGCATGTGCTTCTTTTTACAGATGCTACTTTAGAATTGATTGATTGTACACGTTGTTATTATTGGTAACTGCGCGTGCATTGATGGCTAAAATAACATTTTCCCCCATTTTATATTAATTCACAGTTTGCTAAAATGTGCAAAAACTGTAAATGAACTGACACCAGGACATCTGCAAGTCCCGAAAAGTCCTACAAAGTGCAGATTTTAGTTTTCTCTGTAACTGTATTAAGAATGTTTACATTTCATTTAAAAATTAAATTTCATCTGAATTTAGCTGGAAAATGTTTGTGCCAGGCCTCAGGTGCTATGTAGAAATGTGGACCATAAATGAAAAGTTTATCATCAGATAGATTCATGTTGTGTTTGTTGATTAATTCATGATATTGTGTAGATTTATTGTTATACTCAACATACAGTATAAATGTCAGTTTGTACATTTGAGAAATAATTCCGGGCCTATCATTCCTTCTTGCTGGAAGAAGTATTTAATTAAATTCTGTAACGATCAGCCACAATTGTCAAAAAAAGTCTATGCATGAAGAAAATCTAAAGACCATTAATTTATTAAAGCTGAGCAATCAAAACAGTGGGTTGTTGGTGTGAAAATACACAATATGTTTATTCTTCTCATTTTATGTTACTTAACCAACTGATTCTTTGTGTGTTTTATTGCATGTAGTAGTTTTGTTGAGTGTTTTACTGTATAAATCTTTCGTTTCCAGGGAAAGAGATCAAATTTGATGGTCTGAGTCTCAGCACCTGCCACAGTATCATCAACCTGATGGACGTATCCTTCCAACTGACTGACTGACTCATTTCAGGCTAAATTAATCAGCTTAACTTCACATAAATTGTTTTCTACAACATGTAACAAACATAGTGAGAGATCACAGGTAAACTTGTACATTAAGATGTCTTAAGCGAAACAACAGCACAAAGAAAGTGATGATAGAAAGGATTTAATTTCTGGTATGCTGATGCAGTAAAACAGAGGCCAGTACACCCCATGAAGCAAAACATCGGCAAGGTCCTAAAAAAGAGAGAGGATAAAACATAAAATAATATGATAAAATATGTTTAGAAATATCTGTTCTAAAACTGTCTGTCTGTACCTTTTTTCCTACATTTCCAGCAGAGCATAACTGACAAAGCAGCAGTGTGATAGTGAGAAACATGACATCAGAGCTAAGTGTCAGAAGTTAAATCAGTTCGTGGTTCCTCAGAGGGACATAGGTGCAGAGCTAAGCACCTTGACTCAGGGATGTGTTCACTGTCACTGAGTATTTTTGCTTTTTCAATATGTAAAAAAAAAATTGACACTGAAGCACAAAGACAATTCAAACTGGGGGTTTGGATTTTGAAGAAGTGTGATTGTTCTCTTTAAGCTTTTTCCTTGACTCAGGAAACCAGGTGGACAACACGGGGATGCTGGAGTTCCAGGAGTTTAAGGTGTTCTGGGAAAAGATGAAGAAGTGGATTGTACGTGTTGGTTCATGTGTCCTAAAACTGGGAATGATGGTGGAAGTTTCTGGTTCATGGTTCAGGTTGATAAAGAGGAACTTGTGTTGTTACAGATGCTGTTCTTGGCCTTTGACACCGACCGATCGGGAAAGATGTCGTCCTATGAGCTTCGCAGCGCTCTCAATGCTGCAGGTGAGAGTCGACCACTAACACACTTCATTTTTCTTACTTTAATATTTTCAGTTCACATTTCATATAAGACTTTTTTATGTTCTTTCACACAAAGATCATTTATCCACATATGAAGATGCAATTAAATATATAAATTTTAGAAAATGTGTAATGATTTCACAGTGCGTACCGCACTTGATTGACCTTGATTGTTAAATCAAGGTCCACTTACTAGCTTTATCATCTGAACATCTGACCGTCTTTCTTAGTGGGTGGAGTGTACCCAGTTGATTCTCCTTGACAGATTAGGGAACTTCATCCACTGAGGAAGACCATTAGTCGTAGCTGAAAGCCCTGGATAACATTAGTACGCTCATAATGTAAATTTCTTGAGAGAATACGTTTGCACAGTATTGTACACAATAGAAAGGTTAGTTTCACTGGTGTGAGGCCTCCTACATCTGCTTTTTTATTGCTACTAACTAAAGAAATTAAATGAATGTTTTTCACAGAAAAATTTCAGAAATCAGGTTTTTGAAGTGGTTCTCTCCTTGAATCTGTTCATGAATTCAACTTTATGAGACGTAAACATTTTAGATTATTTATGGGGCGCATGTGGAACAAATCTGGACTGGACTCCTTGTAGTTTTTGTGCTTAAATTAAACTTTAGAAGATGTACTTAGTACTTCAAATGGAGTAAAGAAGTTGCACTTACAAAGTACTTGCACTTTTATTTGAGTACTGCGTTTGCATTATTCATATTAATATTAGTGAAAGTAGTAATAGATGCTGCTGTTTATTGGGTGTAAATCTGTAGTGTGTAGTTTGTTGTGACGTTTACTTTGTTCCCGTGAAGGTATGAATCTGAACAACCAGCTCCTGCAGCTGATCGGCTTGAGGTTTGCTGACGAATCCTATGAAATCGACTTTGACGACTACCTCACCTGCATCGTCCGTCTGGAGAACATGTTCAGTACGTGAAGAAGTTAAAACTAAATCCTTCTGACTTCATCAGTGGATCAACACGATCATAGTTTATTGTTGTTAAAATCAACCGTAACAAAACTATTTGCCACAGTGTAAATTCTCATTCAGGAATTAAGTGGAGTCAGCTCATTTTTATTAAATTAACTTAATTTAAATATCTACGTTTTATATTTTCAAGCTAATTCAACTTAAATTTTCTAGCTTTCTGACTTTTAACTTTTAACTTAAATAAAATTTTGTTATTGTTATTTTTGTAGTTTAGAGAAAAGGTTCATGGTGGAAACAATGATTCCTTTTTTCTTAGGGTTTCTTAAAACATTTTATGCAAAGTTAAGTTTACTCAGTTATCAAGAACAATAAAGTAATTAAATAAAATACATTTTAAACAGCAGTGTTTAAATGAACCTGACTTAGATTTGTAAGATTTGTGTTGACTGAAGCTCTTTGTCTTAACCAGGGGCTTTTCAGGCTCTGGATAAATTCAAGAGAGGAAGAGTGAAGATGAACTTTATGCAGGTAAAATCACATTCACATCTTCATCTTCAAATAAAATGTTTCTTTCACCGTACCTGAGGGGGTGGGATTTTTACAGGTTTTTCAAATTTTTTTGTTTTCCAGTTTATTTTGACTTCACTTTATTTTCTCTTTACCCTGCAGTTCCTGATGTTGTCCATGAATGTCTGAGGAAAAACTGGAAACAAACAGACGTCACCAGAAGAAGATATTCAGATGCATACACAGTTTTTTCTTCCTTTTCATGTGTTCATGTCTGTTCAGTTTAAATCACATTATTTAAGACGGTAATGTGAGGTGCTGAGGTTTTGGATCGGGGGAATTTTGTCAATGGACTGTTTCATTTTCTGTGCTCTTTTCTGTAAATGGAAATACATTTAAAATAAAAGATTTATCTTTGATATGGAGAAACTGTACTTTTGTTGTCAATTGTCTGTTACATATTATTTATCAGATGTGAGTTTAGCTTCTATTTTCATTTCATGCAACTTTATACTTCTACTCTTCATTTACCTTAATATACCTTACTATCATACCGTAGCTATAGTAACTTTTCAGATTAATGTTTTATGTTAAAAACATATGAAAAGCTTTAGATACATGCTGCACTGTTGGAGCACTGCACTGTTAAACCAGTGTGACACTTTTTTACCTTATAAGAAACAGTAAGAAACTTCCTATGGTTTTATTTTGGGTTTGTAGTATGCCTCTAGACCAGAACGACTTGAGCTATGAATTCTGAGGCTCAACACAAAGTGGATCTTACAGCAAGACAACGACCCTAAACACACAAATCATTCTATGAAAGAGTGGTTAAAGCAGAATAAATGTGATGTTTTGTAAAGGTTGAGTTAAGGTCTTGACTTTAATCCTTTAGAAACGCTGTGGAGGGACCTGAAGCAGGGACATCACTCAATGAAGCCAATCAACATCTCTGGTTTGAAGCTGTTCTGAAAGGAGCAATGAGCCAAACTCCCTTCAAGTCACTGAAGGAACAGCTTCACATACTTCTGCAACACAGATTTTTATAATTATATTATATATATTATTAATTTTCCACAATAAGTGCATTTTTTGTCTCATTTGTGAAATGTGATCCCCTGTATGAAACTTTAGAACTGATCACGTTTTAGGACATTTATGCAGAAACAGAGAAAATTGTAGGTGTTGATGAGTTTTTAAATACGGCTGTATGTTGATCTACACTTTTGTAAATATCATTATTATGTGTGGGTCATGTGACACACATTTATCACCATTATTAAGATTAATTTCTCTCTGTACAGAGCTGCCTCTGGGGCTTAATCCAGCCATCATTTATTTATTTTTATTTATTTATGTTTTTTCCTCTAAATCCACTGTGGTCCACCTTCCAGTCCAGCAGGTGGCAGTAATGCACCTGTAAACTGGTTTATGAACCGTCAGTAAATAAGGAGAGAAGTTGAACTATACCAACAGTGCAAACAAACGGGGGGAAACAACCACAGATTACAGCAACATTAACTACAGTATTAAATGCAGGAATCAATTGAAGATAATTTATGAATCACAAAAACGTTTTAGACAAGAATCAAAGTTCATCACCCGTGTTAAAGCGTATTACAATAGTTTCCAACCCCCCCGTTATTAACAGCAGTGGTTCTTTCCAGTAATGGCAGGAGCAGCATGGTGAAGAAAGAGTCCAGCGTGGATAAACAACGGGGACATATTCTGGATTTAAACGATTATCTTTTATAACAGCTACCTCTAACTGAAGGACTGTGGATCTTTAAACTCAAGCAGTCGAAGTAAACCGTCAGAGATTGTTACAAAATGGTAAGTAGACGTTTTTACGCTAAGCTAATGTTGTTAGCTAACAGAGGCTAAAGTCACTGCAGTTTATCGAGTAAAACACTGTATTGGTCGAAAATAACATTTCTTAACTAAAATACTTACATAGTTTAACTTTAAAAGTACAGTTTCTCTCACTTTCTCTCTTGCCTTTGAAGGCTTAAATTATTTAACTTATCCTTGCCACAGTGTAGAAATACTCTGTACAAGCAGAAGTAATGTACTTCACCAAAGTATCTCAAAAAAACGGTTTTTAATGGCAACTGGACTTGTTTTAGTTCCTTGACTACGTTTCACCCTCCATTCC
>JAUMHL010000001.1:1840055-1850588 GCA_032362345.1 Sandelia bainsii | reverse complement strand
AGTGTGAACTTTTTACGTTTTCCATCAATTTCACCCGAAAGCCAAATATCCCTAACTTTTTGTGAGTAGTGTATATACTGTCTGCAGAACCACAGGTGCAAGTGACAGTCGTTCCACTTATATGAAGACCACCCCCTTGGTTCCTAATTACATGACTCTCGATGTGAACAGTGTGTCGCATGTTGACATTTAGCTTTGGGTTTCAGAGCTCCAAAGACGTCACGGTAGTAAAAATGATGCGTCCACCTGAAAACATATTTCCATATGCACATGTCATACTTTTGTCTTTTTGAAAAGTCTTAGTCATAAACAAGATAAGGTCATACTGTTTGTGTGCTCACACCATCTTAAGATATTCATAGTTTCAGGGGATTTGATATCAGCATTGGGTGTGTATTGTGACTTTTGGAAATGCGACCCTTTCACTAACATGAACACAATCATTTTACATGTTGGAATCCTTGTCCATCTTATAACTCGGGTTGAAAAAACAAAAGTAAGAAACATGTAAAAGAATGATTCTACTGCAAGGAAAGTGAAAAAAGTTATGTTGTGGGAGAGATTGATTGAGAAAAGATGACTCAGCACAGTAAAAATCAACAGTACAAATGGGCTGCCCGTCACTCCCCACACGCATTAGTGAGCCTTGAGCTTCCATGACCCTGTTGTTCACTCACTGACTGTTCTTTCTTAAACCACTTCTGGTAGATACTGACCACTGCATACGGAGAACAACCCACAAGATCCTCTGTTTTGGAGATGCACTAACCCAGTTGTCATCCGAAGCCATCACAACTTCATAAATCATTGACACAATTGATCACACACTACTGATAGAATGTCTTGAAAGATGGGTAGGTCTCTCTGGAAGTGTATTGGACTGGTTTAAATATTATATTAGTAACAGAAAATTCTTTGTCGCCATGAATGTTTTTAAGTCTTCCATTTATGACAACCTCAGGAGTTGCCCAGGGGAGTTGCCTTGGACCACTACTGTTCACTTCTTATACATGCTTCGCCTAGGAGCTGTCATAACAGAACACAAAGTGAATTTTCATAGCTATGCAGATGACACTCAATTGTATTTATCTGTTGAACCCATAGACGTCAACCCCAAAACATTTATTAACACAATGTCATCCACTTATTCATAGCGAGCAGACAAACAAATTCCTGAAGCTAAATGAGGATAAAACAGATTCTACTTTTGGGCCCTAAAACCAAAAGATATCTCTTAAGTAGTAAAATGGACTCCCTGGCCACACAATTAAAATCTGAAGTGACCAGTTTAGGTGTTGTTATAGATGCTGATTTAGGTTTTGCCTCACACATTAAGAAGACTACAAAAACAGCTTTTTATCATCTCAGAAATATCGCTAAAGTTCGCTCCCTTCTACAGCAAAATGACACAGAAAAACTCCCTTGATGTCTTTTAAACATTTTTATAACTTAGCTTTTAATTGATTTTATATTGTTGTCATCGTATTTTATTTTTGTTTTTATTGCTGCTTTTTATGCTGAATTGCACTCTATAAATAAATAAATGATTGATTGTTTGATTGGGTGGAAGGCGGGGGACACCCGGGACAGGTTGCCAGTCTATCGCAGGACTGATAAATAGAGACAAACAACCATTCACACATACGAACAGTTTAGAGTGACCAATTAACCTAACTATATGCCTTTGGATGGTGGGCGGAAGCCGGAGAAAAACCACGCAGACACAGGGAGAACATGCAAACTCCTCAAAGAAAGACCCGTGGAAGCCAGATCCTTCTTGCTGTGAGGCGACATAGCTTAACACTATACCAGTGTGCTGCTCGTGTACAAACTCCTCTTTTCCCATCGGACCATTATTTTGGTCAGATGAAACAGAAAGATTGTTTGAGTCTCATTTGGCTATAGGATGTTGTTGCAGAACTCTAATTCCAGCCTTTTTATATGTTCTTGGCAAACTCTAATCTTGTCTTCCAGATTTTGAAATTTACCCTTTGTCATGGTCACACCTGGATCTCCTGTTTTACTCTGAAATCCCTGGTCACTTCCTGTCTGTTCAGTCCCTTGTTTCTGCCTGCTTCACCCTAATCACTCTTGATTGCTTTTACCTGTGCTCCTCACTCCCTATTTAAGCAGCTCACCACACACTCACCATTTGCCAGATTGTCTGTATACTTACCCCAGTTGCGACTCTCCAGCTCCCTTGTTTATTGACTGCCTAATTGGATTCCTCAACCTGACTTCTGTTCCAGACCTGCCTTAAGCCTCACCCCCCGAAAGACTGCGAGTTCCTGATTACCTGTTGTTGTTTTTTTTAAATCTAAGCCTGCTTCTGGTTTTCCTCCTGTCGGCTCCGTGTTCCCTGGCTCGCCCTGTCTTCGGCTCTGAACTCTGCTTTGGACTCTGACCCTGAATTTGCTTTTGGACTTACTCTGGCTGTCTCGATAAGGGGAGGATCATCTCTGTGAGTCTGTTTGTGCTTATGTGTTTCTGGCTCCATCTTGTAAACCGCATGGCAGTTGCCACCTAGGGAGGAAGCCATCTTGTCTTTACACCTGCTCTGCCATTTTGAGACTCTCACTTGCCTGTCAGTTTACCTCTCTGCTTACTATATCCCAGTCACTCTCTGTTGTAAACCTTTTAATAAAACTAACAAAACCCTACCTGTGTTCCAGACTGCATTTCTGGGTCCAATTATCTCTGAAACCTTACACCCTTGTGGTAAATTGTCCTGTGGTAAATCCTCTTGATGATTGATACAGATACACTGACCTCCTGAAATATGTTCTGTCCTTTCCTTTGACATACTTTTAACTTCTTATTATTCTCCTCCAAGTTAGTCTTGGTTTCATCAGTCCAAAGAATCCTATTCCAGAAATGGTCAGACTTTAATAAAAAAAAAAAAAAAGTGTTTTCTAAGTTTAATCTAGCTGTTTTGCACCTAGTTGTGAAGTGTCTGTAGTTGCATTCATAAATTGATTTTAGACTTGACATACCTCAAGAGTGTTCTTGACTTGAATATATTGTGAAAGGGTTCCTTTTCACCGTGAACATAATTCTACTTTAGTTATCTTTGGGGGACCTGTTGCTGAGCTTGCCATTTAATTCCTTCTTTTTAACGTGTTTCAGAATGTATTGGAATAATGTCTACTCCAATGTTTTTGCTATGTCTCTGATGGGGTTTTTATTTTTTATTTTGTTTGCGTAATAATGGCCGCTTTCACTTCTGATTGATGTTGATGAGGTCCAATGTAACACTCAAACACCTACAGGCCTTTTATCTACTTGATTAGATGGCGTAAACTTGGGAACAGGCCACACCTGGCGATCCAACTGCTTGCTAGCCAATCTTTTAAGTCCCCAAAAATGAGGGTATGTGTGAAAATGGCTGTAATTCCTGGATGGTTATTGCCACACTTTTGTCAAACCCCTTGAATTAAAGCTGAAAGTTTTGACTTCACTCATGTCTGTTTTATTTCAAATTCAAAAGACTTATCTTCATTCCGTTTTGATGGACCTGGCTATTTATTGTTGATGTTGCAGTTTATTGTCTAAAGCAGTTGGGAGGATTTAAAGAAAATAACACTGGAGAGCGTCTAAGAGATGTAGGAAAGGTAAGTTTCAGTCCCCTTCCCACCACAGTAACTTTTATACATTTCCTCAAATTATTGACTTCCTTTATATAATAAGGTGATGGTCACCTAAACATGTCGTTTCTAAATATGCTGTTGAAACATCTTGATAAAAAAGACCAATTAAAATATTTCGCAGGTTATCTTTATTGACCTGTTCATGTTGGAGTAAATGTCATCATCAGGCCACATGGTGAAATAAAAAGCGGAAGTGCAACATATTGTCATTTATCACCGGCCTATCTGAGGGGAGATTATGTGATATGACATTAAATGAATAAAAGTTATCAGCATTTAGCGATGTACACACAGTCTTTTTCATGTTCACACTTGTCATCTGAGATTGTCCCAATCCTGCAAATAAACGAGAGATAAACATTACCTGACTGTATTGATTATATGAATAAATTGCAGTATTGCATTTGGAACAGACTACCAAAGCTAAAAATTAACAGATTAGCTTACACTCCTCCTTGCTCCCCCAGGTTTTCCCCACTGTGATAGTCACTGTGGAAATTCATGAAAAATATATAAATTACATGAAATCAGAATTCTTATGTGAAAAGAGATGAGAAAAAAAATGAACATACTCATGCTTGCCAAGGATCTTGAGTAAGTTCATCAGGCAACTGATGTCATCACTGATGTCATCATCAAGCAAGTCTGGAAAACAAAACAAGAAGACAGTTTGCTGAAAATGCAAATTGAAAATAATTCAACTTGATTAATAATCCTCTTGAGACAATGACAACAACATGCAGATATAAAACAAAGTGAAACTCACTGCTGCAGGGTATCCCACAGACATTGCGTGTCTTAGTTACTCTGTCGTTGCAGGCCTGGCAATTGCTGAGCTGGAAAATGCCATAGAACTTGCACTTCTGTGCGCGACGCCGGTTTGACGATGAAGGCCCCTTGCTGTGGCGTCGTCTTCGACCATGGCTCTTCCTGTCTTTAGGGTGACCATCTTTCTTTTCATGGCTTTCTTGATGGTTGTTCAAACCTGACGGTGGCTCTGCCTCACAGTCAGCTGAAGTGCAGTTCTGTGCAGAATTGGCAGGTGGTAAAGGCCGAGTTTGCAATGAATGGCCCTTGTCATCCCGTCGTCCCCGACGACGGGATGGCCTTGAGCTTAATTGGTTGTCATTGTTTCCACCGTGATTGTCTTCCCTTCCATGATGGTCCTTAGCTTGCTTCTCACTGTGACTGACTTTCTTTCCAGTCCACTTCTTTACTACATCGGTGTTCAAATCTGATGCCTGCTCCGCCTGACAGACAACTGAAAGCAGGAGACAAAATAGATAAAGTGACAGATCACACTTTGTGATCCACACTTCATTAAACTTCTGGGTATATTTCTTTAGAATTTGCTACAGATATGAATGGTCCCGAAAAGATTACTCCTCTGTCTGACTTGTAATTATTCCGATAATCCCAACAGATTTCAAACATGCATACTCTGAGCTGATCAACCACAACATTCAAAACCAACATGGGCTCTCTCGTCTGCAGCTATGCAGCACCACATGCAGCAAGCTGTGATGCACTGTGTGTTCTGACACAGTATCTAACTGTTCACTTCCTGCCTAAAATACCCTAACCCTGTGATGAGATCATCAGTGTTATTCCCTCTACTTGTCTCAATGTTGTGGCTAATTAGTGTTCTACAGAAGCCATCCACAGTTGGCTCAGTGTTCGTAATGTAAAACCAGTACTTACGCTTGGCCACTAAGTTGTTTCCGTTCGTCAGGTTAGCAGTCGCATCTTTCAGCTCACCCCACAGTTCACAGTCTGGCACAAGCCTCCCCTCAGTCAGGCTGCAGCCCAGCACTGCCAGTACAAACCCCACAAGTACCTTCATCTTGGCTATCATCTGTGACTCTGACAACATCTGTGGGCTGATATATATATATATGGTAACAAATGAGAGACAACATACATTGTTTGCTCACAATACCACTCCCTTGGTTCCTACACACACAAGTCTGGGGTCAAAAATGCTGTGTCACATCATCTCACGTCACATCGGCCACACATAGATGTGACACAACAGGTTTGTTAGCACTAGAAATGTCAAGACAAGACTAACAACATCTTTTCATGTTAGTTAAAGGTGCTTATTGAAAAGACGTAGTCATAAGAGTAAAACCAGATAAGGTGACAGGTGGTTTCCCTTATGACATCCTGACATCCTAAGAAATTCTAAGGATAGCGTGTCAGCACTCACAATATTGTGTGTGTTAAATATAACTTATAACTTAATATCCTCAGCACAGACATTATATTAAATCCAACAAAAGAATAACAGCACAATTGAGAGACAAAGTAAAGATGATTTTTTTGTTTATTCATCAACTCAGCACTGTAATGCACATTTTTATGCAGATGAGACCCTATTGTATGCCTTTGGTGCTACTGCAAACAAGGCCTACTTAGATTACAGGCTGTTTTTCATTACCTGCAGACCCCCCTGTGTAACTTAAAGCTTGTTTTAAAGTGTAAAAAGACTAAATTATTTCACAAGAGTATGAACCACTGACATGCCAAATCCAATACATGCTTTAAACCAGGGGTGTCCAATCCTGGTCGTCAAGGGCCACTGTACACTGCTGATCCAGGTAATCAACAGTGGAAATGACAGAGATAATTGGGAAACAAGCGGGACAGTGGCCCTCAGGGAGCAGAGTTAACCACCCCTGCTCTAAATGGAGATGTAACTGATACAGTCCAGCATCATGAAGATATTTTTTGCCTTTATTTGACAGCTTTATTAAAACTTTATTAGCTCAGGTTACCAATGGAATTTGTGAGTGTTTTAATCAGTGTAGCTGTCTGTGTGTTTAAATGAATGAGGAGGATAACATCCTGCTTAGGTTCTCTCTGTTGGTGGCTCCTGGGGATGGCTCTGTGTCCTCCCGGATCATAGTCTTCATATTTGCGGATATTTATATTGTTCTCATTGACTGTATACAATGTGATCTGTACATGCAACAGCTATTTCTTGTCTGCTGTCCTGGAAGAGGGATCCCTACTCTGTTTCTTTTATTTTATTACTGTTAAAGAGCTTTTTTTTATCTGATTTGAGTTTCGAAGGACTGAGGGTGTCATTGTTGTACAGTTTGAAAAGCCCACTGATGCAAATTGGTGTTTCAATGGATTTGATGATTGTTGTTGTGGTTGAATTAAGTGTATTTTACTATGTTCATTTGTGTATATGTAGAGTACTTTTGTATTTTGTTTTCAGGTCTCTTGAAAAATTGATCTCAATGAGATTTAATAAAGAAATAAAACAGCAGCATGAAAACAAAAGAAACCTAAAACCTTGTTAAAATATTGATTCAGAATAGAAAAGAAGCAAGTCTGAAAACATAATTTTTTAAAGAAAAAAATATTGTAGAGAAAATTAGATAAGGTGAAGCTGATTTGCCTCAAACACTGTTCGGATGTCAGTGTGTCAAGAAACGCAATAGATAGATGAATTAGTTATTAAGTTATTACTTTGTATGTCAACATAGACCAACAAACGCCACCTTTTGTTGTACATGTTGCTTCACCAAATGCTTTCAATGGGTGATAGGTCTGATGTAATATGTGCAGAATGCTGTTTGGCAGTGACTCGCTAAGATGAGGAAGGCCTCTCCTGAAAAGACGTCGTCTGAAATCCCCAAATTCTTTGCAGTTTACTTTGAGAAGCATTATTCTTAAGTTGCTAAACTATTTACCGATGCAGTCTTTGAAAGAGCGATGAGCCGCACACCATCTTTATTTCTGAATGACTCAGCCTCTCTGAGAAGTCACGCCACTGTCAGAGCCTTTCAAATAACATAGCTGTCTTTTTCTGTCCGTAACAAGGTTCATGATTGCTGAGACTGAACCACACAGTTGTACTGTAAAACCAAACTCTCCCCTGCTGTCATCAAACACTTCTGACTTAGAATAGTCTACATGCAGCATTTTCTTTTCCAAGCTTTTCTATTGCTGCATTTTGTGATTTGCAACAAATTTCCTTTTTGTCTGTGTTTTGGGATGGCAGTTTCGTCGTATACAAACGTAATTTTTAGGACACTGGGTTATTGTGAGCTCACCAGTACTATATGTTCTGTACTTTTAAGAAAATACTTGCTCCAGCCACATGTGATGTTTTTCTGTTCTGATGGATTTGTTTTGTTATTTCAGCCTAATTACAGTTGTTCATTGGCAGTGACAGTTATTTCGACTTCATATTGACAGGTAGCAACAACAGATTCCAAATGCAAATACAACACTTAAAATAAACACTAAAACTTTTTCTCTGTTTACTTTTTATTTTTTTAGAACATAAAGGGGATCTTACTAATTGTTCTAAAGAAAAATCATATTTTCTCTCAAAAGTACAAAATACAAAGAATAAATACAGAAGTATTCAGTCCCTGTAGTCAGCATTTTGTCAAACAGACTTTAACCTTTACGACATCTATTGAATGTTTCCAGTAATTTTTCACAAGGTTCTGACACCTCAGTCTATAAGTTTTAGCCCATTCCTGATGTACAAAAGCCTCCAGCTCACTAACCCTCTTTGGTTTCTGTGCTGCTCCTGTTTTCTTTAAATGAAAACAGTCGGATTCAAATCTGGGGACTGAGATGGACACTGAGGAGCTTTCCAGGACTGATTGGTACCAAGGGTGGATATCATGTATGAGTATATTTAGGTTTTGTGTGTGTTTGCAGATGTGGTAAGTAACATTTACGCAGGTACTTTACATAGTACAATTTTTAGGTGCTTGTACTTTACTGGAGTATTTCCATTTTATATTTTTACTTTTACTCCACTAAAAATCAGAGGAAAATATTGTACTATTACTCCACTACATTTATTTTAACATATTTAGTTGCTAGGATTATTTTATGCAGGATTATGAAAATCATTATATATGAATAAAATGCTGATGTATCATTTATGAATTAGTCTCCTGTTACTATACAAGATGGTTAAAACACATTTTAATCATAATTTTCACGTTTGAGAATTTGTCAAACAAACGTGAAAAAGATATGTTAATCAGAGCTCATTCATGATTAAGCAAGGGGTGCAATTACTTTTTCACATAGGGCCAGGCAGGTTTGAACAGCTTTTTTACCTTATTAAATGGAATCATCATTTAAAAGTTGTATTTTGTATTTATTCAGGTCATTATCGTGTAATAATAAATTAGTTTGAAGCATTTAAGTGAGACAAATAGGCAAAATAATCAGGAACAGGGCAAATACTTTTTCACAGCACTATATATCCAGGTTTTAGAGCAGCATGTGCTCCCATCCAGACGACATCTTTCAGAGAAGACCTTGTATATTTCAGCAGGACAATGCAAAACCACATACTGCATCTATGACAACAGCATGGCTTCATATTGTGAGAGTCCGGCTGCTGAACTGGCCTCACTGCAGTCCAGACCTTTTACCAATTGAAAATATATGACACATCTTGGATTAGGCAGGACTGTTAGAATCCTGTATCAGGCAACAACGTTCCTGTGCCAAAACTCCAGCAACTGGTCTCCTCAGTTCCCTGATGTTTACAGACTGTTGTTAACAGATGATGAAATACTGGGGTTTGAAAACCATTGCATTCTGTTTTTATGTAGATTTAATGCAGCATCTCAGTTTTTTTTAATTGTAGTTCGGACCATAACACCAGTCACTTGGTTCATACTGACAGGAGTCTGAGAAAAATGTTGTGTCACATCATCTGACACTTACAGATGTGGCAGAACAGGTTTGTTAGTGCTACAGATGTCAAAGCAGAAAGAAAGATTAACATGACAACATCTTCTCACATTTAAAGGTGACTGTTGAAAAGACTTCATGACATATTTATAGTTTCAAAGGATTGCGTGTCTGCACTGGTAGTATGGTGTGTTGTAACTTTGTAAAATACAGAAATTATGTTAAATCCAACCAAAGAAAGACCTGCAATTTATCGTCTGGACTGTTTTACTATGGAGTCACGCTGTTGTAATATGTGCACAGTATTGTCCTGACTCAAATAAGTCAAATAATAAAAAAAAAAATTCTTTGTTGCTTTACATTGAGAAACATTCTTGTGAAAAGTTGTGAAACAATTTGCCCACGCAGTCTTTCACTTGTGGACACGTGGTGTTTTTTTTGTAAGCAAACTCTATTCTGCTCTTCTTGTTGTTGAGACCATCTTGAAGGTACAGTATTCTTGGGCAACTGGTGTAGGTGGGTACATTTTTATCGTTCTGAGCCTTTTGATGTTCTTGACACCATTACTGCCTGAAAAGACAGTGAAAAACTTTTTCTGAGTTTAGGGGCTCAAATTTTAAAAGGGGGCCTCCATCAGTGGGGTGTAGGATATTGGCAGGATGCACAATGGCAAGAGGTAACAAATGACTAGAAAAAAAAACTCTGCTCAGTTGCTTTTTCCCTTTGTTCAGCACCAACTCTGTATATAATATTAACTCACCTTGTGTGTGGTGGTGATGATTATAATGAAAATGAACTTACTGGCTAAATGTCTCTGATGTATCCTGAAGATATTAAACAACACATTAGCTATATAGTAGTTATAGAGATCACCGTGCTGTAACCAAAAAGGAGTAGTATAAAGTAAACAAATCTAAATATGTATATAACCAGAAATCTTCTTAATTAAACATTTATCTTAATAAAAACCTCTCACTAAATAGCTGATAATAGAGTGAATTAAATTAAGAAAGCAATAGTGACACTTAGAGTCATTTACTGGACATGACAGCTGAGCAGCCAGTAACACTGCCCTTCATAACACTCAATTAACCAATTATACACTCACTGGAAAGTTTATTATGTACACCCGTGGCCAAAAGTTTTGAGAATGACACAAATATTGATTTTCACAAAGTTTGCTGCCTCCGTTTTTATAATG
>JAUMHL010000001.1:1791771-1816043 GCA_032362345.1 Sandelia bainsii | reverse complement strand
CCCCGCTCCATTCAACTAGCCGAGACTATCACCACCTTTAAAAAACATTTGAAAACTCACTTGTTTAAAAAGTATTTCATATGAGTCTTACACACGACAAGTTTTGGGTCTTATCAGGGCTCTTAGTTTGTAGTAACTCATAATTTACAGAACCCAAATGGTAATTGCCTGTGTCTTCCCCTTGTAAGTCACTTTGGATAAAAGCATCTGCCAAGTAAAGTAAATTCCTTTGAATCTAGTTTCCTGTCAGTCTGAGTGTATTTCTGGGTCCACCTTGCTTTAACCGTGACAGAAACTGCAGTCAACGTCACTCTTGTTCTTAAAGACTTGAAATAGTTGAGCTTCTTTAACTTAACTCAAAGAGTCATAAAGTAACATAAAGCCTCAGGCCATGGCCTACAAACCCCATTTCTAAGAGCACTGGGACATAAATGTAAATGCAATCATTAACAAACTGTTTCCAAAACTATTTTTATTGTAAATGGTGCAAAGACAAGATATCAAGTATTAAAACTAAGATATATCCATTTTGATGTCAGCATTACTGTGTGTTTCAAACAAGCTGGGACGGGAGCAACAAAAGACTAGAAAGGTTGTGTGATACTAAAACAAAAACCACCTGGTGGATTCTCTCATGGTTAATTAGGTTCATTGGTAACAGCTCAGTATCGTGACTTAGTGGAAAAAGAGCATCTCACAGAGTCTTTGAGAAGCAAAGATGGGCTGAGGTTCATCACTCTGTGAAAGACTGTTGGCAAAAAGAATAGATTTGGGGGATTTTATAATCTACAGTAATATATATATTTTTTTTTTTTTCTTCGATATGCAAAGAAAACACAACTACATAGAAGAAGAAGATCCAGAAATGCCATCACCTGAGCTCATTTAGGAAGGACTGAGGAGAAGTGGGAAACTGTCCTGTGACCTGATGAGTCAAAATGTGGAAAACACGCAAACCATTTCCTCCATGGTGAATGAGAATGGGACCTGTTATCAGAGCACAGCTCTAAAGTGAAGATGCATCTCCGCCCACAACTCGAAGGCACGATTAATGCTGAATGATCTTTACAGGTTCTGGAGCAACATGATGTCATTCAGATGATATCTTTTTCAATAAAAGTCTTAATTTAAAAACACAACGCCAAACCACATTCTGCACACATAACAGCTTGGCTCAGTAGTAAGAGTCCAGGTGCTAAACTGGCCCAAAGTGTTGAACACCTCAAATGCTAAAGTTAGGATTTGTAAATTTAAATAATTGGTCTCCTCAGAAGTGGTGATGTGACACAGCAGTAAACATGTTCCTGCCCCAACTTTTTCTAATGTGTTGCTGACATCACATTCAAAGTGAGCAAATACTTTTCTAGAATCTATCAAATTTCATTTCATATGCTGACTTTGTATTATATTCAATAATTTTTTTTTTAATGATTTACAAATCATCACTTTCTGTTTTACTTCACATTTTTAACTAACTATTGTAGAACATCTGTAGAAATGGGCTTTGTTAAATTCCACCACAGATACTAATAATGTTATATTACAGTAAAGAGTGAACAAACTTTATACATGTAAAATATATCCTTACAGCTAAAATAAATTAAAATTAAACTAAAATTAACTAAATTAAACATTTACTGAAAGTAAACTCAATTTTAAAAACAAATATACGGAAAATATACAGAGAATCTTTCATTTTCCTTCATAACAACACACAAAGAATCATAACCACGTATTAGTATTAGGAAAAATGACTCTGTCAGTACACTGTCCTGCAAAATCCCAACTCTCCTGTTTCCCCAGTATCATTTTTTATTTTTCATTTTCTGAGTTATTGAACCGCTGATGTTTGTTAGTGATGCTGGACAGGTTTAGATTCTGTACACTGTGTCAGGACATGCAGCCCTCTCACTTTTAACACTTGCACCAAGACAAAAACCATCACTGAGGTCAAATTCAAACAACTTTATTGTCCACATACTTCTTATGATTCGTTAGTTATCACTTTATTCTCACATGCTCGACCTAAACAGAGGGTTTGGCAGAATGTGCTTATCATCATCTGTGCACACCTCTTTGGCTTTAGACCACAAAAGGACCGCTGTCAAACCGGTTTGTTAATTCTGTAATGTAATGTAATAGGTGAGATGGGCCACTTTGTCATCTGCACATTTTATTTAATATTTTGATTGTTGCATGTTATTTGATTTACTTGAGAACAAATCCTGTACACTCTGAGTCTTTGGAGTCGGTTGTATAAGAATGCCCTTATCCAGAGAACAATCGCTTTGTCAATTTGCAGGTTAAGAAGCTGTGACAGTAAAATGTTTATGTTAAAAGTGGAGGGAAAGTCCATGAAAATAAAATCTGTACACGGGTTCTTGGTTTTTTCAAATGCACAGTCACTGATGTGTCAGAGTTTGACTCTGGAAACTGTTTACTTCATTGGGAGATGAGTCTTCAACTCCATCTGCTGGAAAGAGACAGGAAGTGGACCAGTTAGATTGTTGGCACTGAACAACTACAGCTCCCATGATGCAGTGCTGCAGTGTGGTTACTGTAAGATACATACTGTATCTGTTACTGTTTTATATTGTTAAAATGAGAAACAATAAATAATAAACTGCACTTACACAAAAATATCAGGACTTAATGTGCATACTGGAAATAACTTTACTGAGCATATTCATGCTTCTCAGATGATGAACTCTTAATCATTTTAATAATCTCACAACTATTCATTCACGAGAAACTTAACATTTTTAGTACCACTACAGATAAAGCTGCAAGAATAACATTATTATTAGTGTTCTTTTGTTGCACCAATACTTGTACAGGTCACAACTAGCGTCCATGTATAACCTCGTTTATGTTATAGTCTGTAAAATGTTGAAAACGATCATGGTAGAAGTCGAAAACCGTGTGTTGTTTGTGAAGCTTGGTCTCTCCAACACACAGAAACTTACAGTATTCAAATTAAAAGATGTAAAACTGAGAATTCCACGTGTGAACATTTGATAAATGACAAGTGACTGAATCAACAAAATAAGAATTATATCATATGTTGGATTCTAGTTTTAGGTTGTTTAATGAATCATTTTTGTACTGGGATAAAATGATATTTGTTATTTACTGACGTGAAGAACACACTTCTGAACAAACTGTCTCATTTCATAGTTTCATAGTTGACCCTGGCAGCCCTGATGACTGAACTATTATTTCACAGACTGTAATTGATTAATGCAAAGTAGCAGCAGCAGCAGCCCCGTCTGAGTAGGCCTGCAGCCAGACGTGGACCAGGATCCTCAAACAAAGCATCCATTCACAGGGAGGCTGAGGAGGGAGGCAGGGAGGGAGGGAAAGGGTGATATACATTTGGGTAACACTAAATGAATTAATAACAGAATAAAAACTGTGTAAAAAATGACTGTCAGCGTGCACAGAAATCCAAAGTCTGCTGCTCCAAGACACAAATTAGCTGATAAATTAGAAGAGTTGACGTCTGCTGTTACTATGTATAAGTGTGAACACGTAAATCCAGCAGAGAGAGAGTGAAAGAGAGAAGAAAGAGGGGGGAGAGACAACAAAAGCCGGGGACCAACAAAAGCCCTGGATGCCATGAGGAGAGAAATGCTGCATTCATGTGCTCCTCGTAAATTCCTACTTCAGCAGAAGATAAGGACAAACGGACACGTACAGTAAATGTAGACGTACAATAAACTGTCCCACGAATGAGTCATGATGATTGAAGAAAAAAAGAAAATCAGTCAGACCAGTCAATGTTCAACAAAATGTTCCAAACAGTCTCAGGTTTCAGTTTCTCAAATGTGAAGATTTTTATATGTGGTTTTACATTTTCTTTGGGGTTTTGACTGACAAAAATAATAATTTTAAGATGCCATTGAATTTATTATTATTTTTTTTTACAGTTTTCTAATGTTGTAAGACTAATTTGACAAGCTATAAACCAGCTTTTTAAAAAAAAATACATTTAGCTTTAAATCCCAGAGCCTATATTTCACCATAACTCTGACCAGTCATGTTACAGGATACTTACTCTGACCCTAACCAGCACATATGCCTACTCCCAAGTTTTGGGAACTAATGCTTTAAACCTCATCTCATGATCTTCTTCATCAGATAAACTTTGAGATGTTGTTGCACGTTCCAGGAAAATCTGACACGTCTGTTAATTATTTTGTCAATCGTCTATTTTGTTCTTGAGACTGACTCAAAATCTGACACAGATGAATCCTTATTTTGACTGAATACTCTTGACTGAATTATATATCATCTTGTCAAACATACGCTAATATTTTGTCTGTGCATGATATATCTTATATATCTTATCTTATATATCAAACTCTTTCACAATAGTGAACTGGGCTCACAAACAATTTAACATTTGGAAAGTTAGTTATCATTTTGAAAGGAAAAAGAATTGTACAACATTTTGCACTCATTTATAAATTCTGTAATTGTTTTCCTGTAATCCTGAATTTTTTAAAAGGCTTTTTGGGGAGTTTTTCCTACATGAGGGTCTAAAGACAGAGGATGTCAGGTTTTGTACAGACCGTAAAGCCCCATGAGGTATGGCAGGTATAAAATCTGAATGTGATGCCCTATGACAAATTTGTAATTTAATTTTTAGAGTATGTACTTACAACACTTACTTAATTACAGGTGTTTAAAAAGTTGAAGATGGACAAATTTGTTTATGAGTAACAGAACGAAAATTTTGAACGCGTACTAAGTCGAAAATGGTAATTCTACTCGTAGTGGAGTACTTTTTTTAGGCAGGTACTTGCACGTTTACTTGAGTACGGAGTTGCATATTTGTGGCCCCTCCCTGATTCAGTCCCATTTCCCAGCTGATTGGGTGACTGGGTGCACGGACGCACAGATGTCCGACAGTCCGTGAACGCAGCAGGAGTCCTCCCAGTCAGAGCTGAACGTGACGCGTCGAGTCGGAGCCGAGCGAGGTTTCCTGGCGGAGCAGGACCAGGACCAGGACCAGGACCAGGACCAGGAGCGGGTCTGTCTGGAGACACCACAAAAAGAACTCTTTTTTCGACTTCCACGGTCTGGACACGGCACCAGCGGCGATGGACCCGTCGCTGTCCTGCTGTTGACGTTACTCCGTCGGATGCTCCAGTGCCCATAGAGGAGGAGGGGGAGGAGGAGAGGGGGCATCCCTGCCGTTCTTCGACCACCAGGTGACATTAATATTATTATTATTATTATTATTATATGTTGTTAATGCGGTAACGCGTTGCGGGTGGAACTGGGGGCTGTTTGTAGGAACGGGGAGAGGAGACAGGATGGAGGGAGGCGGCTTTGGGGGTCGTCGTTTTTTTGGGGGGGGGGGCGGGGAGCGGATTCGTCTGGAGCCCGGAGCGGAGGTTAGCGTGCTAAGCTAGCAGCCGTCAGCGGGGCTGCTGCTTCGTCATGTGCCCGTCCGGGAGGGATGCGGCGCCGGGGATGCTGCTGCTGCTGCTGCAGGAGGGAGGGCCGGGCCGGTACCGTTCGTCTGGCCTCGGCCCGTCTCCGTGATTAACGACACCCTCCTCCCCTCCCAACATCCACCTATTCTCCCCCCTTCTCCTCCTCCTCCTCTCCGGTGCCCCCCCCCCATCTTTTCATAAACATTCTCCTCTCTCTGTCTTAGATGTGTAAATTAATAAAACGACTCACAGCGGACGTGTGTCTCCGTAAACATCATAATACCCGCCGGTGGTTGTCTGTTAGCCAGCCTGCTATGCTAACCAGCCTCCCAGCTAAGCTAGCCGGCTAACACTAGCGGTAGCATCACCCCCTCTCCATCCGTTAGCATCTCTCTGCTAGCCCGCATCCTCCAACCGAGCCATTAGCGTTACGGGCCAGTCTGGCTCCCACAGCGGCCGCCTCCCCCTGTAACCCTGCTGGGTCCCACCAGCCACTTCTCCGCCTGTAACGGACACTGGTTGTTGCAGGAAGAGCCCCCCCCGCTGCCAGACATGTTTTTTAATCGCGTCTCGGCCGTTTGAAACAGCTGAACGGAGCACGCCGAGCGGATGTTGTTATGTAACCGGTAATGACACCACACGCCCTTGAAACAAAAGCTGTTGTTTCAGTGTTTGTTTGTTTTGTGTGCGGTGCTGGACCCGAACACGGCCGGTGACGAACCAGAGGCGGGTGTGTGGGGGTGTTTGTGGCACCGAGGGCCGCAGCTCTGAACCGGCTCCTGAAACATACAACGACTGCTGCTGTCGGCCATTGTGTTTGTTGTCATTGCAGATCTCACATTTGTTTGTTTCCAGCCTCGGATCTTCCCACAGATGATGAATGTGTGCTAGCAGCTAGCAGAGCATCTTGTAGCCTTATTCTCATACAGCGCTGAAAACATCCAGAATCATGTTTTATTCTTAAATTCCATGTAAAACGCCAGGAGTGGGCCACTACACAGAGGAACTACTTAGGGAGATTGGGAGGGTTTGTCTCTGCATTTCTAAGCTTTGTCAGTAAGTGGGGCCAGACAGTGGTATCATATTGTTTGACTTTTTGCAGAATCATACTGCTGATGTTGATGATGGAGGTTTTTAAAAAGCTGCATGTAAAACCTAACAAAATTAGTTTGACATACGAAGAGTCTGCTCTCATGTAATTCATAACATTAGAACATTAACAGTTTCAATTCTCTTTTTTTATTGCTTTGCATGCATGAATTTTCCATAATTTAATGTGTGTATATATATTTATTTATTGGAAATCTTTTTATAAATGCAACCAAAATTTTTAATGACAGCTATGTTGAAGCATTGTAAAACAATTTAAGTTATCTTCACTAGTGTTATACATATAACATATAATATATGGGGAAATGCCAGACAACCAGAAAGCAGAACAGTTCAAGTTAAATGCATCTGTAGTGAAAGAAATATACACACTTGCTCCTGTGTTACAAAATGTTTTGCTGTGATATATGTTGCTGTATAAGTTCCACACGTACTGCCTAAAGCGATCAATTTTACATATCGCTGTTTCCATGGAGAAATGATCTGGAGTCCTTGGTTTTTCTGCAGAAATAGAGAAATAGCACAAAAATCGTTTGTACAGGAAAATAGAAAACTGTATAGAAATGAGCCTAAAAATATCAGCCCTGAATTTTTATTGTAAGGCAGTGATATATGTTGTATCTGTTTGACTCCTTTTGTCAGGGATGTTAAAGTACCTCTCGTTTGGGAATTATCTTATATTGTAAGCTGAATTGCGTTGTGATGA
Organism: Sandelia bainsii; assembly: GCA_032362345.1. Taxonomy (NCBI): domain Eukaryota; kingdom Metazoa; phylum Chordata; class Actinopteri; order Anabantiformes; family Anabantidae; genus Sandelia; species Sandelia bainsii. The sequence continues at coordinate 1,808,783 of JAUMHL010000001.1, read as the reverse complement.
ATATGTTGATGAATACAGCGTGATTTATGGGACTTGAATTGTGTGTCCTGAGCCCATTAAATCAACATTAAATTTCATATTTCTTTGTAGATTTAGAAGAGGAAAAACAGTAAGTTAGCAGCTTTAGATGTGCGTCTCACATTCTTGTTGCTACTTCACAGTTAAAGCCTGACAGTCTCTGGAAATGTGAGGAAACAAAGGCATGAAGCAGTATGTGCTTTAATGTATGAAGCAGCACTGGAGTCCACATTCAGGAGTTGCTGGTTTGTAAGATGTGATGTCTTACGATTTAAACGCGTTGCGAAGTTAACAGGAATTTAAAAGAAGTGTATTTCGCTTCATTTATATGCTGACACAAAGTAGGATTTCATTTGCTCTGCACTTAATCTGCTGTAAAATTGAGATTTGTTCAGATGTGTCTTGTGCTGGGCGGTCAGTTGACAGACGAGGAGGCTGAGAGGGGAGTAAATGGAGAAACAAACGGGAGAGAGGCAACGATAAAGAAGTTAACTAAGGGCTGTAGTGACGGTAAAGAGAAGGAATAAAAGAAGGAAGCAAGAGTAAGGAGGGAACAAAAGACAAGAGAGCAAGCAAGGAGACAAAGATTAAAGCAAGTCAAGTTTAGGGATTCTCTTCTGACTGAAATAATGAACCCAAAGCACAAAAAAGAAACCTACATCAACCAGATGTTTCCTTTAATTTAGGTCTGATTGTCACAAATCAACAAGGAGACATTTCACCTCAGCCTCCTTCTTTGTGCAATTTTATATAATTTACATTATTCACAGTCATTAGTGAACCAAGATTTTTGATCAGTGATTTGCTGCTGTTGCTGAATTGTAGGTCACAAGGCAAATTACAGATAAATTTAAAATTTTAATTACCTGCATCGGCTGCAAGTAGGAGTGCAACTATGAATTTTTGCATTATTAATCTGTCCATCCTTAGTCTTGGTTAATCGTGGAAAACTAATTACATTTTTACAATGTAACAAAAAAATTACAAAAAAATGCACATTTGAGAAACTATAACCAGACATTAAATGACTATTAATAATAATTAGTACGTTTTTAATCGCCTTGGGGAAACTGTTTTGGACAGGCAGCCACTCTTAAGGCGCCAAGGGTTCAGGTGGGTAACAAACCACCAACCCAGAGATTCGTAGGCGACTGCCCTACCAACTGATCCTCAGTCGCCCCTGACAGGATCTGAGATCATGATTATTTAACAGATTACTCACTGATTTTGGAAACACCTCACATTTACTGATCTTTAAGAAAGTTGTTGAAAGTTAACAGTGGATTTTCTTTACTTTAAATAGTCTATAGTTCAATGGAAAAACAGGTAATATTACAGCCAAAGCGGCACAGGGTGCAGGATCTTTCATGTTTTTGTTGGGTTGTCTGACACAGCTGTTAAGCATTCAGGTGCAGTGATTTTGTCTTTACTTGGAGCAGGTTTAGTGGCCTTATTGTGTTTGTTGCAAGGTGAATAAATAAATGTTTGCATGTCCGTTCATCATTGAAAACTTTCAGTGGCAACTTAACCGAATTTTGGACAAACCACCTGTTTCTATCATGCACTGCATTGCCGTTTATCTTTAGCAATAGATCCCGAACCTTGGGAAGAGATTCTGAGGAAGTGAAGTCTGTTTTGCTGTAACCACTGTTTCCTCTAATCTTAACCTAATGTAAAAAAAACATGCATAAGTCATGTGCATAGGCTTGGAAAATGGGAAAAGAGATGAGGGGGAAAGACGGTAAGGGATGGGTAGGGTGTGAGGAAATGAAAGAAGAATAGAAGGATGGAGAAAAGATGGAAGGACCAAACTTTTGCTAGGAAGGAGGAAATGGAGAAAGGGAACAAAAGAAATAATGAATTATGTCGATGGAAGGTGGAAAAAGAAGGAAGGAATAGAGGAAAAAAGTTGGGGTAAAAGTAGGTGGTGAAGGGCTGATGTAGAGAAGGAAGGAAGAGGGAAGGGGAGATGGTTCATAAGGAAGGGAAGGAACAAAGAAGGAGGGGGAGATTTGAGGAGGAAGTAATAAGGAGGAAGAAATATGAACAATGTGAGGAAGCAAGGAAAATGGAAAAGGAGAGGTTTAGGTGAGATAACTAGGAGAGTAGGTACTGTTGAAGAAGGTGAGAAAGGAAGGAATGTACTAGACCTCAGTGGGGATTAAGGAAACGAGGAAGGTGTGTAGGGAGAGAAGATGAGGAAGGGAGGGAACAAAGGAAGTAGAAGAGGAGGAGGTGATAAAATGAGGAAGTAGACATCAAGGTAAGGAAAGGAGAGTATGAGAGGGACTGATGAAGTAAATGAGGAGGCTCTGGGGTTGGGAAAAAGCTGTTACATAGTGACAGACTAATGGGGGAAGAAGCAAATAGATGAGGGAGAGAATGTATGAGGAGGCAAGGAAAGAGGCAAAGAAGAGAAGGAGGTAAGGAGGCAGGAAGTGTGTAAGGTTCTGAACAATGAGTGGCGGCCTGCTGTGTCTACTGTGAGAAGGAAACTATCCACTGACCTGCTCTGTGTTTTTATTTTTTCTCCCTTCTCTCCTTTCTCTGCCTCCATTTCCTTCCAGGCTGACTCAACGCTGGAGCGCCTGAACTCAGAAGGAGAAGACGCAGTTTCAGATGACGGGAGAGCGAGGAAAACTGTGAACGAGGGAGAGAACGAAAGAGGAATAAAAATCTAAAATAGGTGAGGGAGACAGGACGGGAGGAAGACGGAAGGTCGGAGGGGTGAGAGGAGGAATGAGAAAGTGACTGTGGCAAAGATTTTGACACTACAGTCAGCAGGGAACAAGCAGACAGATCCTAAATCAGGCGAGAGTGGGCGTAGGTAGGTTGGAGGTCAGAGGTCAAGCGACTTCAGCCAAAGCCACTGTCTCGCTACCCCCTCCAACGCCTTCACAGTCACCACACTGGGAGAACTGGTGACGAGGAAAAGCCACCATGAGCGACCAGAACGTCGTCAAGGAAGGCTGGGTCCAGAAAAGAGGTGAGTTGATTTTGTTGTGTTTGTGAAGGAACTCTGGTAATGTTTCAGGAGTCATGTTCAAGTATATGATGGAAGACTATGCTGCTTGTTCAGTATTTTGCCTTGGCTATCACCCATTAACTTTCCGGTCCTGGTTCTATTTGCATTTGTACGGAGTGATGCTCACAGACACGTCAGCCAGGGATGCATGCTGGCTGGTAGTCAGCCTAGGTACATTTATTTTTAAAACTGCAGCTTAAATTTCAACTTTGCAGATTAAAAATAGTTTTGGTAAATTGCAACATAGACTTGAAATCCCATAAAAACACCATTGAGCTTCCGCAAACAAGTGTTGACTGTATATCAAAGGATCTTATTTCTCTGGCATAGAGCTCCATCATTGACCGAAAGGTATTAAAAACACATCAGTGAGCTGCATAGTTGCAGTGAGTGATATTTTCCTTCATTGCCATGAACACACACTGTAGATTATTTAGACTCCATCTTCATACACCTTAAATAAGTTAAAGCGTCTGAATAATGTCAATGTCAAAAGTCATACTGTTTAAGTATCATGGAACAGTTAACCAGGCTGTTTAACGAGACTGTATTATGCATAATTTTGGGTTTGCATTTTTATTCTGGGGCTCTACTGAAAAAGGTTTTGTCGATTTACTATTCTACATTTTTCTTATAATGGTTCATAGTAATAAAATACTTTTGTAACCAAGATGGAATCTATGACACATTGTGTAGGTTATCCGTGCTGTGATGTGTTCAGGAACAGTACAGAGTATAGGCAACAGTGGTAGGGCAGTTGGCAATTGTCATTTGTCCCAGGGTTGGTGGTTCACTTCCCGGTCCCTCCCCAATTCGTGGCCATATGTCAAAGTGTCCCTGTACAAGACACTAAACCCCAAACCCTTGGTGCCTAAGGGAGCAGCCTGTCCACAAAGAATTTCCCCAAGAGGATCAATAAAACATAATTATTATCCGTGTTTTGAAAGCCCCAACCCACAAAAAAACCTAAACTAAACCCGAGGTATAACCTGAACTGTGGATTTAGAGAAACGTTAAGCCCCATGGATATATTCTGGAGATTTGGATTCAAGATTCAAGATTCAAAACACTTTATTAATCCCAGAGGGAAATTATTTTGGCATGTTACAGCAGCTCTCCGTTCAAACAGAAAGAAAGAAAGAGAACCATAACCAGAAAAGATTAACACCAACACAAATACTAAATACTCAATTTACAGAACAAAAAAGTGATAAGGTGCCTCCTCTCATTCCTTCAGCCAGTTTTTCCTTGTACTGCAACGAAAAGTCCCCAGCAAACCAAAGTTGGAGTCAACTATCCAGCTCTTGTAATGCATGCATGGGGGGTCATGATTATACTATAAAAGTGGGTGGGCATAACCGTGTACTCTTCGGATGTGCAGATCCAAAATGAAAGCTTGCTTATGGACTGAGAACGTTCATACGTAGGACTGTTGGGAATGTTCTGGGAAGGCGTAGAGAATGTCTCCAAGAGCCTTGGGGAAAAGTCTTGAGACAGGGCGCACAAACACACAAAATTGTTTCTGTGATTTCACAGTCTTGGACCTCTGGCGCTGTTTATAATGGGCTCCCATCATCACTCCAGTGAAGATACATCTTAAAAGACAAATATGGCCTCTTGAAGTGCTTAAACAAACTAGACAAATCACATAAAAATGGGTTTATGTATGAAAGGACCCGGAAACAGGGTGCGTTAGGTATGTGACGATTCTCTAAATCCATGGTTCGGTTCAGATGTTAATTTTTGAGCCACGACCTTGCTTGTTTTGTTGTTGTTTCTATTTTTTTGGGAGGTCGGGAGCGACGTAGGACAGAGTGTGTCCTACGTCGCCACCAACCTGTTAGTGACATCTCTCTGGATGAGCAGGACTGTGCTCACGTGCCTCCTGCTATCCACTCCTACTAAGAACATCTCCCTTTCTTTTCTTCCCCCTCCTCCCTTACTTCCTCCTCTCACCTTACTCAGTTAGTGGCTCATTTAACTATCATTTAGGGAGGCTATATTTTCTATAATAGAGATGACGTTTTGAGACAAATCATACTTTTGGTTGCACATATTTATGTGATTACAATAGTTGCAGGGACTTACTGTGTACTGTCCCTGAACGCCTCACAACACAATGACCTACACTCTTCAATGTTCCTAAATGTAGCACAATGGATGATGGACCACTGATGGAACGCTAACACTACTCCAGACAAGTGATAGGTCCTCTTACAACGAGAAATATCCAATTTCTGGGGTAATGTATTGAATTTGGGGGTGTCCGGGAGTATTAATATGAGGGAGACTCTACCGCAAGACAGGTTGGCAGTGAGTTTAGTCTCAGTTTCAAAACAGTTACGCCCTAGTGTGGGTCCCTAAATGTCTGTGGTTATGAATGTAACGTAAAACCCTCAAATGCCTTTTTATTTGATTTTAATTTAGATTTGATGTACTGACAGTAGTCAGGATACTAATTCAGTGCTCTGAAGTGTAATTTAGTCATTTTCACCAGGATTGTGCAGTGCTGCACCTTCAGATGAAGGTATGAATATGGCTGACATTTTCTGAGAGAACAGAAACAACTGCTCGCCAGTTCTTAAAAGTCACTTCTTCTTTTTTTATTGTATTTTTTTTACACCGAGGAAGCTGATTTACTGCAAACTTGACAGTTGAATTGAAACATGTTTGGTGTGTTCTGGTCTTTGTGACTCTGATTTTGTGCTTGTTTGAATGGTTTTATTTATTGCAGTGTGCATCTGTGTGTGGCTTTAGATTTGTCTTTATCCAGGATGGAAAATGAAACATTTTCAGCCACAGATGGCTGATGTACTGAGATTCTTTAATAATTTAGCTCAGGGGTAGCCAACCCCCACCCTCGAGAACTACTGTCCTTAAGACCAGAGTTTGTATGATTTTTATACACCACAATGGATTTGAAATAAAACAATGAAGATGTGATCAAAGTGTAGACTTCAGCTTTCAGCTTTATTTTAAGAGGCTTCACAGAAATGTGGCATTTCCCTTTTGGGAATTACAGCCATTTTAAGCAAAGAACTTCCATTTTCAGGGGCTCAAAGATATTTGGACACTTGACTGATTTGAACTTAATTGACGAAGTGCGGTTCATTCCCTTGTTACTTCAAGTAACTAAGACAAATGAAGAACATAAAAGGTCTGGAGTTGATATCAGGTAGTAAGTTGGCATTTGGCAACTGTTGAACTGGAGCCACCAATGTAAAGTCAAAGGAGACCTCAATGCAAGTGAAGGAGGCCATCATTAGGCTGTGAAAGCAACTCAAGACTTTCTAAAGGCAAAGAAATGAAATACTCTTCAGTGGCGAAGTCAATCGCCTGATCCCAACCCAGAAGAGCAGCTCTTTGCTTACTGAAGACAGAGCTGAAGGCAGAAATACCGACAAACAAGCAGCAACTGTAGGTGGCTGCAGCGAAGAGCTGGCAAAGCATCTCCAGGGAGGAAACTAAGAATTTGGTGGTGTCAGTGGGCTCCAGACATCAGTCATAGACTGCAAAGGATTTTCATCCAAGTATTAAAAATTATGTATGTATATATATATATATAGCTAAGTCACTTTGTTCAAATACTTTTGAGACTATGCATTTAATTTTTCAGACCTGCAAACATGTTGCCATTTGATGAGCTGTGTAGATCTGAGTTTTTAAGGTGTCGGTTGACGTGCATCAAGTGCTCAAATCCTGGTTCAGAGACAGACTTGATAATGGCTTGATGAAGCAGCTGACTACTTTGTGGGTGGTTGTGCCTCCATCATGTTCTTTTGACTGTTTTAGTAAGTACCCACTTCAGCTTTGATTTAAAAATCGTAACATTAGATATGTTGGAGCTCATTTAAACGTGCATTTACACGTCAGAATTTTTTACCAGAAAGTTTTAACCATTTACTCTGCACTGGTGGAGTTGGTTTGGTTAAAAATTGAAATTTTACATCCATCTTAAATGTGTGAGCCCAATTTCACAAGAAATTGGTACGAAATCCTCAGATGTACAGTATATGACTTTGGAGTGGCATGGTCTGCCACCTTTTACATGTGAGAATAAATTTAATCTTTATACTGACAGCTTGAATTCTTCTATTAATTTTCCTCCACTTTTTCAATGCAAGCACAGCAGAGGTAAAGTACATCAGTGTTTGCCCTTCCATTATACAAGGGGGTGCGCCCCGCCCCCCCCAACGGCACCACCCGCCCCCCAAGACGGTCAAGTTAATTTGATTTTCTGTACAGCGCCAGATCACATTAGAAGTCATTTCAGGTTTCGTTTCCTATAGAACAGGTCTGTACGTTGTTCTTTTATTAAACAAACTAAACAGCCTCATGATATTAATCTTATGTACATGACGGCGTCATTTCTCTCTCTCTGTATCGCGCCCGGCGGAGTACTGCCGCGATGCGTACACACAAAGACACACGCGCGCTCACACAGATGAACACACAGAGAGCGCGTGTCAGGAAATATGACTTTTAATGCATAAAGGCCAAAACACACACACACCGGCCTCGACGGCGCAATTTTTTTCCAATTATATTTCCACTGTACAGCTGATATTTAGCAAACGAAACCATCTATTTCTATGGCTTGAGTGCATTTCCTTTGTTATGTTATGTTTCTAGCATTAAATAACATATTTCTACAGTCTGGAACCTTCCAGCTGTATGTAGAATTATTTCTTGTGCGTTTGGAGACATTGCGTAAAAGCTTCCATATAAATATTTCCGCAGTGAGAACTTCTGTGCGCATTTCTGCAGGGGTCCACAGCGCTAACTTTATTAATTATTCATGATTATTAATTGTCCCCGACACAGATTCGGGATCGGTCAGAGTGTGACAGTAAATTATTTTCTGAACTTTTCCACACGCTGTCCTTGTGTGTTGCATCGGGGATATCGGCATATTTGAAATATACAATAACCGCTGCAAATTTACCAAAACAGAATCACAACCGAGATAAATAGTGAAAGTACGGTGGCCGAGACGTATCAATTCAGAAAGTGAATAAAGGTTTGACGCGCGTCAACGCTGGGGAAACAGAAGAGGGGCTAATCCCACGAATGGTTGGAGCTGTGTCTATCTATCTATCTATCAACACTGCACATGTGATTGGTGTAGAATTTACAGACATGAAATTGAGACAGCTGTTGTTTTTGAAAAGTTATGTTTACAGTGAAATCGACAAACAACAGTAACAAAAACCTGGTCTGCCAACAGTTTATGCTGCTGCCATCACCAGGTACGAAGTTGAGATCTTGACTGAAAACAGAAAAATCTCTCCAGGTTAACGACAAAATCAGTATCAAAGTATTAAATCAGGTGATGAACTTGTCTTAGCTTTCCTCCCACATGGCAAATGACAGTGTCTGAGCAAGCTAACTTGATCATTTTTGGAAAAGCTTTGCTTCCACCGTCCACATTACAGTAAAAACAGTGTTTTCTGATGGGTGCTTAGGAACTTTTCAGTAGTTGAAAACATCGGCTGTGTTCTTATCCACCTCAGTGTGGACTGAACCGCCCTGCCAGTTTGAAGAACAGCACCTCTAAACAATGGTTGTTTACCTGCCAGACGGCGAGCAGGGAAGGCAGGCTTTTCAGGGCTGCAGCCAAATCTGAGCTGCACTTGGCTGGTGTGTTATTTCCCACACTGCTCTGTATGTGTGTGTGTACGCTGGTGGTGTGCTTGCCCGGTCTGAGCACAGGACTGTTGGCTGGCAGGCAGGGGGAAGTTTCTCTGTGGCACTATGAGCATACAGAGGATGACCTAACACTCTGGTTCCTTCCTCTCCAGCCCCCACAAGTCCCTGAATTGTTAATAGCACCTCTGTGTGCTTTTATACTACAGTTTGAACAGCAGTCTAAGAGAAACTGCTCTAAGCTGCTGTATGTGCTGTTTAAGATCCAATCTCAGAGTTCACACGTAGTTCATCCCCGGAAATTTGGATATTGAAACTGAATTTTTGAAAACTTTAAAAAAAATCAAAAGAAAAATGTGGAGCAAAACGATTGCTCCTGCTGCAAACTTTCTTTAGGTTTTCAACTTTCAACTTTTGATGAGACAAAACAGGATCTGTATGATGCCACGTCGGGGTCTCGGTAATCGTCATGTTTTGCAGACTAAAAGGTTAAATGGGTTCATTAAAATACTTTCTAGCAGCTTACATGACTTATTACCTGATGGGTGAGACCAGCTCACCGGCTTGTAAGTGGAATTGTTCTTTTCTCTCTCCTTTTTCCACTCACCCCAACCGGTCGAGGCAGATGGCCGTCCATCCTGAGCTCGATTCTGCTAGAGGTTTCTTCCGTTAAAGGGTTAGGGTTAGAGGGTTAGAGTTCTTCCTCTCTACTGCAGCCTAGTGCTGCTGAAGTGGGACTGTTGGGTTTTCTACATAATTCTGTATATAGTTATATTCTGCAAGGTCTTAAACCTTACACTGTAAAAGGCCTTCAGATGACTTTTGTTGTGATTTGGAGCTATATAAATAAACTGAATTGAATTGTTCAGAAAAGTCAGAAGTGTCAGAGCTATCAGCTTTCTGTCTCTGTGGTGAAGTCTTTGTCATCTTCAGCACACTGTTGTTCTGAAGCCGCATGAGTCATCAGACGTATGACAATAGTGTCGTCAGAGGTTTGATTTCTTAGACAGATGCTGAGGCGGTTCAGTCGTTGATCACCGTTACAGACACACTTTTGGTCCCAGCACCTCCGTTAGTTAATGTGACACTGTAAATGTTCCTACATTTGTGAGTAAACTGATGAGTCAGAACAGCAGGGAACACTTCATGGCTTTAAGGGTTTCTTCTTCAGCGGAAAGTGTTATGGATGTTTACATTAATGTATTAGTTTGTAGTGACGCTAAAATTTGACAAAACAGAAAGTGTCAATAAAGAGTAAAATGAAGATAATTACATTACAAGTGTCTTTACAGTGCAAAACATGTAATGCTCTGCAATGCTAAACTTATTTTCTTTCCATAATATTGAGCAGAAACTCAGAATTAACCAGTTTAGAGATTCAGTCCAGGCCTATTTGGAACAGTAAGCTTCAGTAAGCTGCTGACAGTATTACTCTGTGAGCCTGTGTCAGGTAAATTATGTCACATTCGACTTGTGAACTTTAAAATGTTACATGTTTTATAAATGATCATGGAATTAAATTGAAGTTTTAATGCTCTTTCACAAGTGCTAATTAAGTTTTAATTTGGTAATTTGTAGGTCAAACGACATGTATCTGTCAAACTAGGCTTGATGTGGTTAAGAAGTTAGGTGGGTGGCAGTCTGAATTAATCAAATCAAGTGGTATTCTTTAACAGTTAGTCTTTTTTTGTTTAAAAGTGAGTCTTTGTGTCCCAGAATAGCTGAAATGCAAAGATGGTGATGAAAAACGAGGATTTTGTACTAAAGTGGCTGCAGTTTTGGGAGATATTTATTTAATGTGGCTGATTGTTGCACTGTGGATTTTGTCTCCCATCACTTACATAGGAAGTGTCTTTTGGAGGGATCTCTTAAAGGCTTGTATTAAGAGAGGTGTGCTGCATTCAGGGGCAACATAGAGTGTAGGTCATCTGTGTGTTGAAAGCCCCCAACCCCAATGGAACAAAAAATTAGCTACGAACCAAATCGTTATTAAGATTCTGTGCTTTCACAGAACTACAGATTCAGAGAATTGCTGGACCCTACTCACCATGAAATTGTGCTTACCGGGTCAGTAGCTGTAAAATACAACTGTAGTTCATTAAATGGCAACAATTAATGTTTGTGTTTTATGAACAGACCTCACTTTCTAAGGTATAAATTTTCTAAAATAAACAACATATATATAAATAATTCATAATGCAGTCAGTTTATTAACAATTCTTTATGTATTCACTACTCGACCATTGGTTACTTAACTTAAATGTGTTTACAGTAATTGTTTATATAGTTGGCTTTGTATTGATTGCAAAGAATAACAAAACATGTTTTCATGTTATGATGGTATATTCAGTGTAAATTGATGGGGTAGAAATGCAGTTTTATCCTTTGAAATTTAATTTAGCCCAAAGTGGATCATAATACGAGAAAATCTGATGTATAGAAAAAGTTCTTATTGTTGTTCAGATGTGTCGACGTGGGATGCATCAGTTGTACAGTGTCTGTGTCTGTATCGAGCCTGGTTACAAACCTCTGAGTCACTGCCCAGATTCCGATTTCTTTCATCAATCCCAGTAGGTTTTGTTTTCATTGACAGCTGTTTCTCTGGTTGGAAAAACAGCAAAATTATTCAAAATTTCCTTTTGCTAAACACAGGTGAGTGTAGCAGGAAGTAACCTGTCGGTGTCCCTCTTTGTCTCCCTGCAGGCGAGTACATAAAGAACTGGCGACCACGCTACTTTCTGTTGAAGACAGACGGCTCTTTCATCGGCTACAAGGACAAACCACAGGACTCTGACCTGGCATACCCGCTCAACAACTTCTCTGTAGCAAGTAAGACATGAACTGGTCAAGATATATGTTGTAAACTCAAGACAAATGTCTGTGTGACACTGAACGTCTCTCTCTCTCTGTGACTTCCAGAATGTCAACTGATGAAGACGGAGCGGCCCAAGCCGAACACCTTCATCATCCGCTGTCTGCAGTGGACCACCGTCATCGAGAGGACTTTTCACGTCGACACTCCTGACGAAAGGTGAGCCCCCCTCCTCAGTCCTGAGTCAGACTGCAGGGTTTTTGTGTTCAGTTCTTCTCACATGGAGAAGAAAGACAGGAAACAGGGGTGTGGGGCTGAGGCTGGAGGCCAAGTTTGGAAGGGTTTTGTTTTGAAAAAAACAATATAATGTATACGTTATGACTTGTTAGCTGATGCTCGGGATTTGACAGAAAAGTCTGGTAACTTCCTCCAGCAGGTTACATGTACAGTTCATGACCAGAAGTCAGTTGGTCTCAGTAGAACTGTAGGTTTTTAGATGGTAAATGTTGGACTGAAGTGATCATGAATTTTACATCTCACTGGAACACACTGTATTTTTGTTTTCATAATCAAACTACTTGTTCCATCTTAAGTTGTTGATGCATAACCATGAGTTCAGTAACCATCATTTTGTTATAAAGGATGTTTGTGTTTTTGTTCATTTGTTGTCTGTTTGGTGTCAGATGGAGAGTTGCCATGAACACATTCACGATTCAAACACAACTGTAACACAAAAAGTACAAAAGTAGCATCATCATACTTGGAAGTCTTTAGCCACAGGCACCATCATGTGTTTCCTGTTGAATTTAGTGTAAAAGTGAAGCTTTTGTAGCTTTTTATTCTTCTAATCGAGAACCAGACAAACCTGTGGAAGCCGTTATGCAGAGTGAATGTCGACACTAACTACTAACACTTACTTTAGGGTCCCACATTCTCCAGCCTGATTACCTAGAATGTTTATCACAGTTTCCTAAAGTTTTGTAGGTGCTGCTGAAATTAAAAGAATATTTCCAAGACAAGCCTCTGAGATTTGGTATTAATTATAAGCTAAATGGAAAAAGACTTATTAAATACCTGGTCGTAATATTTCAGTAACTGCACATCCTAGAACTGCGCTTCCTAGAAAGACGAATGAAAATTTTTATTAATTAACTGTTAAATAACATAAAGATCTCCTTGGTAATTTGTATAAAGCGTAAATAAAGCGTTTCAATCAGCAGTATCTCTCAGAAATACACATATGCAAGTTCCTTTTAACTTATGTGAAGATTTTAGTTAAAGCTAAGGCCACACGCATCAAAAACAGACAGAAACTCTGCTGATAATTTAAGTGGTCGTCTGGTTGTCGTGTTCCTGTAGAGACGAGTGGGCCGAAGCCATCCAGATGGTAGCAGAGTCGCTGGCCAAGCAGGAGGAGGAGGGCATCCTGTGCAGCCCCACATCTCAGATCGAGAACGTCAATGAGGAGGAGATGGACACCTCCATCAGCCACTACAAACGAAAGGTGACGGAGAGCAGATAACAACCTGTGTCTACAGTGACAAATGTGGTTGTTTGTCACGTAGATTGAAGCTTTTTTTTCTCCCTCCATGCAAAAGTCTTTTTAACATTATGATCCATAAACTTTTCTTCTGTGTGCCCAGATATTTTCTGCTATTCTGCTCTATAAAACATCATTATATGGTCTCTCAGAATGAGTTTCGGGATTCTTTCCATGCAGGATCCAGTTTATCTAATCATAGACAAAATATTGTGTAATATAAGTGTATTGAATGTTGGAGTACCGGTTTCTTCACACCGTGCATCTTTGTCTTTGTCCAGACAATGAATGACTTCGACTATCTGAAGCTTCTGGGCAAAGGCACTTTTGGGAAAGTCATCCTGGTGAGGGAGAAGGCGAGTGGCACCTACTACGCCATGAAGATCCTGAAGAAAGAAATCATTATAGCCAAGGTGAATTCAACGTTTGTTAGCTCCTAGTTCGCTGGTGTTTTGTTGACTTGGATGCAGCCAAAAAATATGCTAAATAGCCAAAAATCAAATAGCTTTATGTGTGATGTCTAGTGTTGGGTGTGTTGCAGTCAATGAGGTGTTGTCATATTGAGAAATCTGCGTTGTAGCCTGATACACCAGCTGGATTTTGACCCATATTCCACCCAGTTGTGTGTCTCAAACGTGCCAGAAATCGTCTGCAGGCTCCTTTTTGTCTCCACTAATCACCCTGCCTCCTCTGTTTTTTCCGTCACAGGATGAAGTTGCTCACACACTCACAGAAAGTAGGGTATTAAAAAACACTCGACATCCATTCCTAACTGTGAGTATCATCGTGTCAATTGCATGTAACTTTACGCGCAGACGCTCCTGTGCTGCTACGACTTAAATTCGAGACTCTTGTGATAAGTACTGTGCAGAGATAACAGCTGGAAGGATGAATTCAGACCACAAAGCTCTTCTTAAAAAAATAATAAAATAAGTGGCTGAGCACTGATGAGTTAAAAAATTATTTATATATTGTGTTGCAGTCTCTGAAGTACTCGTTCCAGACTAAGGATCGGCTGTGCTTTGTAATGGAATACGTCAACGGAGGAGAGGTGAGAGGTCACTGGTTTGTTTTTGCTTTTCTTTTTTTTTAACATGGAAGTTATTTCAAGAATTATTGAAGAATGTTGAATAAACACATCCATGAATAAATCAAAATCAACAATACAAAGAGCTCGGTTCATAAGGTGGAAGTGTTTATTAAATTTTATCCATTAACACACAGACACCTGGTTTTGCCTTGGAAATGATCCAGTCAGACAGTGTTGATTTGTTAATGTAAAGCCTGTAAGCAAAGGCAAGTCAAAATTTCTAGGATATTGTATCGGGTTTGTGGGCGTCAGGGAGCAGCTACTAATGTGTGGGAGACTCCTCTGTGAGAGCACTGGGATGTCTGTGATAGAGTGGCAGTGTGGTGAGTGGGTGGGGGTAATTTAAGAAACAGTCAGAACATCTGTTGATAATTCTTACAGCTTTCTTCTGTACAATGAAAATTAGATTAGTATGAGTTTCACAGGCAACGCCCCAAACGTCTACACACTAAGCAGGTCTTCTTTTTACTGGATAACTTGATAAAGATATCTGAGGTGTATGAACTTAACTTCTTCGTTTCTTGGCAGCTGTTTTTCCATTTGTCAAGAGAAAGGGTTTTTTCTGAGGACCGCACTCGTTTCTACGGCGCAGAGATCGTCTCCGCTTTGGACTATCTACATTCTGCCAAGATCGTCTACCGTGATCTAAAGGTGAACTGCACCTGACACCTGCACGAGTTTACCGTTGTTACTTTAACACGCTATTGCAATGCTCTCCTCTGGTCGACCAAAGAATCAATTAAGCTGCTAGTGCTAACGTAGACCACAAGAAGAGAACACATCATACGTCTTAAAGTCTTTGCACTAGTCGCCTGCTTTTGCATTGATTTAATAGTATTTTATTAGTTTAGAAGGCTCTACATGCTTGCACCAGATTATCGGAATTATTATAGGAAGGCCCCTCAAACCTCCAGGTTTTCTTTAGGTGTTCAATACTGAGCTGAACGGGAACCCTGTTCCAGAGGACAACATGTTTTACTAATTTCTTGTGTATTTTTTTTCCTATATCCTTTATTAGTTTTATCTAGTTGTCATATTTTGTTTATTTTATTGGTTTTTAATTCAACCACTTCTGCTTGATTATAACGTTTTGCAGCTTCCTATGGCGGAGCACAATTAATAGATTGGGTGGAGTCATGTGCCAGTGCTAGACTCAGTTGCATGTTGTAGCTTTAAAGAAGCATGTTTGGATTGTGAGTGGGTTCAGGTTTTTCTTTCTGTTATCGTCATCAGCTGGAGAACCTGATGCTGGATAAAGACGGCCACATCAAGATCACAGACTTTGGCCTCTGCAAAGAAGGCATCACCGACACTGCCACCATGAAAACCTTCTGTGGAACACCAGAGTACCTGGCTCCTGAGGTCAGATATCAACATCAATTATGTTTTTGCTATGTTTATACAAAGCAAAGTAAGACTAAGAAAGGCGTTTCTTAGATAAGTCTTACGTCTTAGATCGCCTGTGTAGACCCACACTAGCATTTCACACTCATTTGTTGTCGTCCCATATGATGAAATCAAAACAGAAACTGTTTTTTGGTTGATTCGCTGCCAAGTGACAACCACCAAAGCTGAATGTTAAAGCCAAAGTAAAACTTCCTTAAAACGCAGTTTCTCCAATGACAGCTAAATGTTTTCTTTACAACAAAGTAAAATGTCAGTGACTCATTTAACTTCTTCTAATGTTGATGCCAGTGGAGCTTTTGAAAGTTATTTTTCCATTAAGAGGATATGAAAGAGGATATCACATAGACCAAAGTCAAAAACCGCTACATAAGGAAGGAAACACGCACAGGCTGTGTTGAATTATTGAACGTGGTTCTCGAATTTTAATACATCACAGTAAAAGTTTCGGTAAAGACCAGCACATACATAGAATCTGTAGAGGAAATACAGGTGAATCACTTCTGTCTGTGTTGTACGGTACCAGGTGTTGGAAGACAACGACTATGGACGCGCGGTGGACTGGTGGGGTTTGGGCGTGGTGATGTATGAGATGATGTGCGGCCGCCTGCCGTTCTACAACCAGGACCACGAGAAGCTGTTTGAGCTGATCCTCATGGAGGAGATCAAGTTCCCGCGAACCCTTTCAGCCGACGCCAAGTCGCTGCTGTCGGGACTGCTCATCAAAGACCCCAACAAACGGTACACAAACATACACAAGTAACACGTAGAGAGCGGCACACCATCACCGGGCTTTGACAGGCAGGCGGAGGAAGACTGCTTATCAGTGTTCCCCCATTTCTGTCACAATTTTGTCCCAACGACGGGGCCAACGGGCCAAGAAATCTGGTAGTGCAGCTGCCAACAAAGGCACACTGGAAAGAGATAACAGTGATGTTGCACTACATTAATGCATTTTATTTGTATTATGTTTTAAAGTCACTTAAAGACTTAAATAGATTGATGAGCGAGCAGCATGAAAACAATGTAAAAAAAATGGTAAAAGGGGAAAAAGCTAAAAAAATGCTGTTGCTGTTTTTATTTCAGGGACATAATGCTAAAAGCTGCATTAAAATTCAGTCAATCTGAACAAAGCCTCATGGAGAAACTTCAATTCAAGCCAAACTGGAAAGAACCTATGATAAATGAGCAGCTATGAGAAAATTGCTCGACTTAATTGTTGCACAAGTGACCTTGCTCTTCTTCTTGTATGCACATATGGATACATGTTACTTACAATGAATGTGAACCATCAACATAAAAAGATCAGATCTGAGCAGAAAATCGCAATTGAGCATTAAGAATATGTAAACTCGTCCCCCACATACATACACTACCAGTCAAAAGTTTGGACACACATAGAGCATGTTTGTGAAAGAAAAGCAGATTTCATAACATCACATTGATCAGAATGAATGTGTAGACATTGTTCATATTG